>CM053623.1:188722662-188758480 GCA_028646595.1 Phalanger gymnotis
AGGAAGGAAGGAAGGAAGGAAGGAAGGAAGGAAGGAAGGAAGGAAGGAAGAAAAAGGAAGGAAGGAAGGAAGGAAGGAAGGAAGGAAGGAAGGAAGGAAGGAAGGAAGGAAGGAAAGAAGGAAGGAAGGAAGGAAGAAAGGATGAGCAGTATCATCTCAGAAAAGCCTGGAAAGACTTACATGATCTCACACAAAGTGAAATGAGCAGAACCAGGGGAACATTGTACATAGTAATGGTAGCTATTCTCAGCAATATAACAATCTAAGACAATTCCAAAGGACTCAGGATGAAAAATGTGATCCACCTTCAAATCGAAGCCTACTATTTTTCACTTTATTTTTGTTTTCCTGGTTTTGTGTTTTCTTTCACAACTTGATAAATATGAAAATATATTTGCATGATTGCACATTTATAGCCTATATCAAATTGTTTACCATCTCAAGGAAGAGGGAGAAAATAGAGGGAAAGAATTTGGAAATCAATTTTTTAAGTGAATGTTAATGTGTAATGCTGGGCAAGTCACTTAACCCCACTTGCCTCACAAACAAAAACAACAACAAAAAAAAGAATGCTAAAAATTGTTTTACATGTAATTGGAAATTAAAAAATTAAAAATATAAAAATGTAATTGGGAAATATTTAAAAATAAATAAACATTCAATATAGTTCAAGATAATATTGAATTCAAAGATAACAGTTAAAAATTGAAGACAATGTTAATATGCATTTTTTCTAAATCAATCTGGAGCCCACAAGGGATCCTTATGTATGATTTAATAACCCTTATTTCTATTTGAATTTGACACCTCTCTTACATATGACAGTTTTCTTCAGTTGCTGTGGGCAAAACCATTCCATCCCCCAGTGGCTAGCTCTCTGTCAAAAAGTTTCTCTGAACTGAGGTAGGTTGGCCAGAGGTTAAGATGTAGATGGGACCCTGGAGGACATCATATCCAACTTCTCATTTTACTGATGAGGAAACTAAGCACCCATTATATAAAGTGACTTGTCCTAATTCACAGAGCTATTGAGTGTCTGAAGAATTTGAACTCAGGCCTTTCTAGATTCTAAGCCCAGTGCTCTGTCTACTACCTCACACTACCACTGATAGACACAGAAACCAAACTTTTAAGAGTTACCAGGATTATGCTGTACTGATAAAACTTTTGAGATGTAGAGTCAATCTCCTGTCACAATGAGAGATCAAAATGAGACAATGGAGAAACTCTTATTTACTTCATAAAACATATTATAAATTTTAAAATATGTCTATTCTTCCACAAATAATATTGATTTGAGTTTACTATTTAGGGAAACGAAACCAGGGTTTTCTTGCCTTTATAATTTATAGGGCTCAATTTTATGGCTTCTAGACCATGAGAAATGAGAGTGTAATAGATCTTTAAACTGTTTTTTATAGAAAGGAAAATTGAGGCAAGAGAATGGAAAATTGGTTTGCTCAGGCTCTCCTGGCAAGTCAGAGGCAGAAGAAAGAATTCTGCCAATTAGATTTCTCATCCAACTCATTACAGCTTATCACTTCAATTTTTTTGGAGAGAACTCAGTTTCCTCTCAATGGAAGAAAATTGTTCAGTGTATTTCAAAGTAATTGTCAGGCAATTATGTTATTTGAGATCTTCCAGGAAGTGCCTTCCTGAGCAATGCAATGATCCAAGAGAACAGGCTAATTTCAAACTCCAGATGAAATTGTTAAAGTTCCAATAGATTTCAGAAACCTCCAGAAGGTGAATATAAAACAAATTCTTCTTTGTCTGCAACAGGGTCCACTGAAGAAAGATGGATTTCAGAGCTTCTCTTCTGGTTTTGCAGAGAAAAAGTTAGTTCTTGATCTGATATTCATTTTCTTTAGGCCACCATCAGATGCCCAGGATGTTCAGATTTACCCAACTCCTTTTTACTCCAAGGCATAAGTATATCTCTGTTATTATGGGAAAAATGTATTTTTTACTCACCAGGACAGCTAGGAGTTGAGAAAGAATCATAGTCCTTTTTATATTCTCAATCGGACAGTGGCAGGAACTTCAAATGGACCTGTCTAGCAGGAAACTGATGACATTCCTGAAGTTCAGGAAAGAGACTGAGAATAAAGCTATAATTTAGATATCTGTCATATGTACTAGATAGAATTCTAGAAGCTGCAGTGATAGATGTGTTCCCTGAAGCTGTGAATCAACATAAGAAGAGAGAGTAAAGGACTAAAGACTTAGGATTTGAGGAATGAAATAATCTATAATGAGTATAAAGGAGTCAAAGAAGTTAGAAAGACAGAATAATATGGCAACATAGAAAACATAGAGGAAACAGTTTCGAGAAACCGAAGATACTTTTTTTTCAAATGGGGCAAAATTTTTTGTAAAAAGAAAGTACAAAGAAAAAAGCACTGGATTTACCAATCAGAACATTTTTTCAACATTGTTTAGAAGATTTGAGTGGGTTTTGGAGTAGATGACATCTCATGTTCCTTCCAATTTTAAAATTCTATAAATGAATAGAGTGGTAAAAATGGATAATGGTTCACAAAGGGTTGGATTGGTCATGAAATGGAGACCATAATTATGAACTACATCTTTGAGAAACTATGCACGGAATGAGAAGAATATAGGACAATTTGTCAAAGTAGCAAAGTCAATGAACCATTTTTTAAAAAAAATAGGAATAAGAGAGGTTTGTGATAAGGGTAGGAGAGACAATAATATGCTAGATTTGGAGCTGGAAAAGATCTCACAGGCTACCTAGTCTAATCTGTCCTCTTTATAAATGAAAAAAAGTGTGGCCCAGGTTAGTTAAATAGTTTGCCCAAAGTAAATGGCTAAGTCAGTATTGAAACTCTTGTTTCTCTGACTCCAAATCTAAGACTGTCAGTAGGAAGAGATTGAAGATTCTGGAAAGTGAGAGGATATAACAAGAGATGATAGGATCAATAGAATTGTTGGGGTGGCTAACCTCATAGAGATTTAGGGTGGGGCAGAATGTGAAAGCTGGTGTTTTTAACTACCTCAGAGCACATGTATCTTGGGCCTCAGACACTTTCTTCCAACAATTTCTGAGGCCAGTGGTTTGTAAGTCAACCTGCCTCACTTCATTTCTTTCGAATTTGAAATTAAAGTTGTCTATAGATAGCCCACCAACCATTTAATAAATTCTTTCAAAAGATTCACAGCTTTGAAAAAGACCAAGTTTCCTGAATTCTGACCATAATCAATTATGCGTCAAATTATCTTCTTTTTAACCTAGTCTCCCTCATTAAATCATAGACTTTGGCTCTTTTGTGACGTGGTAATATTTAACACCTAGTGTTTTGCTCAACAGTTACTGCAATGATAATCTTTAATCTTACCTATTCAATAATTTGAAATGGCAAACGGTAGGATCATTTATAAACTTGGAACAGTATAGACAGTTGTTTTATTCAAGTACTTAAAAAACAATCAAGAAACAGCCATCTTCTGTTCTTTCTATCATGCATCATCATCATATCCTTGACTTCTTGTTATATCATGTTAGTCTATTCAGCTGAGCCAAGTCTCTCATCAGCTCAGACAAACTGACACCTGGGAAAGGCCTTAATTTAGAAAGGCTAAGGTCACCCACTGCATCCTGGACCATCACCAGTCATCTTGACTTTTGTCTTGGACTGGACTTTGATGACTCGGGAGGAGATAGTGAGGCTGATAACTTTGCACAGGTCTGTCTCTTTGTCATTGGTCCTCTTCAAGTTAAGTCTTAGAAAAGAACTAAGGATGAACAACAGCAAGTATTTTTAAATTCACGTCCACTTATTGCTTTAGCATATTTTCCCATCTGGTTCAGGTTTCTACCATATTGTGAGTATTTTCTGTCCAGTTAATAAGAGTGTGACCTTTGTAAGAATGGGGATTTACATTGATGTGCATGAAAAAGCAAGCCAGCCAAAGAAGTAGCCACGTTGACAATTAGAATATTAACATTAGTCCGTGTTTTCCATGTTTGAAATCAGGAAAGAAAATGACACAGAGAAAACAGATAGTAGCCATCACGGAAAACCCCAAAGAAACACATTCCATTCCATATTTCCTAAAAGAAAGTGCTCACAGGTACAAGACTCCCATGAAGCAACTTCATGTTAGGGTTCAATTCAACCTATTTTCCCCACCTTTTTTTTTAAAAAGTTGAGATAATTGCAGATTTCCTAATGAGTGTATTTCAGTTAAAAGTTTGATCTGAAGGTTTTTAAGTGCTAAATAAATACCTCCTTTCCTCTGTATCTTTGTTTTCACAATTTTAATTTGAGGGGTGATTCGTAGGCTTAGAAGGGCTCCAGGTTATGTGTTGGCATACAGCCAGAGCTTGGATGAAATTCTGCAAATCAGCCTCCATGAACATTCCAAATTGTGCTCCTGCACAGACAAGAGTTAATTCAGCTAATCACACCCATAATTTTGGGTTTGCTTTCTATGACTTTTGTTGAGTGTTTTTCCTTGTTTATTTCTATATTTTCCCCCAATGTCAGTCTTCAATGCTGCCTCTGTTAAAAGTGAGTGGAAAGTAAGGCAGGCTTGCTGGATTGCTGGTGCCAAGGAAATGGTTGCCCTGGCAACAAAAACAAGGTGAAAGTTCTTAGAATTTCCTTTGGTCCTCAATGAGACTTTCATTGCTCAGGGTAGATAGCAGCAATGACTAATGAGGGAGGAGAGAAATTCCAAATAAATAGTATGCTTGAAAACATTGAAAACTATTAAACTCTTTGACTGTCATTATACTAAATTTGCTTTTTTTTCAGCTTCCAAATATCTGGTTAAACAAAGTAAGCTCTAATTTATCCAGAAAGATTAGGGATTACTCAAATGAATGAGACTGGAAATTCCCTAAGGTCACACATATTTCTGATGGCTGTATCATGAAGTCCTTCCTTTCCCTTTCTGTAACACCATGCTATTTCCCCTGACATTTTCCTCAGCTCTATGAACTTTGCAGTCAGCCTAGCTGTGGAGTCAAAAGTAATAACATTAAAAATTAGAAAATAATAAAGTGCTAGATTATGTGTATAGACAATGTGGCATAGACTCTAAATGCAGTGGTTCAGAGAAGACTCATCCTTTTATGCAAGTGATTGGAAGTCTTCAACGACAAATGGGATTTGAACTAGGATTAAAGATAGATGACACGTAAACTGGGTTCAAGGAGGGGGAGAGTGTAAATTCTTGCACTTTCATGCAAAAACAACTTCACAAGTAAAAGATGAGTGAGGCATAGGTAAGCAGCAGTTTTTCTGCAAAAGAACTCGACATTTTAGTGGACTGGAAGTTAAGCATTACCCAACAGTGTTATATGGAAGTCAAGCCTGCTTATGCATTTTACATGAAAAGAGGCACTGTGTCCAGGACTAGAAAAGTGATTAGAATGCTTTCCTCTGACTTGGTACGCTCACATATTATTTTGTTCAATTTTGGTCACTAAATTTCAAAAAAAAAAGCATTAATAAATTGAATAATATCCAGAGCATGACAATGAGGAGGGCAGAGGTTCTTGAGATGATAACACAAAATTGAGTAAATGAATTGGAGATGTTTATACTGAGAAGAGAAGATGTTTGAGGCATATGAACTCTGTCTTTCTTTCTAAAACAATATAGAAAAAGTACTACTTGTGATGCTTTTCCCTAAAATGCTAAACTAAAAACACTTAATGGAAGTTTAGGAAAAGCAAATTAATGTTTGATGTAAAAAAAATTCCAAATAATTTGAGCAATTCAAAAAGTGATTGGGATACCTTGGTGTAGCAACAATCTGCTAGCAGCTGCTGTAGGGGTGTAAGACCCACCAACAACCATTCCCAGAAAGCTGCCAATGTGGGTTCTTTGATCAACTTTTCTAAGGAAAGCAACTTTAAGGGGTTAACAATCTCAGTTTAATCAAACATAGAAATATCATTCACAAGTTCAGGGGGAAAAGATCAACCCCCTGAACTTCAAGGCAAATACAAACAGAAATTACACACATCAACAGATGGACCTTTTCTGATTCAAATCACAATACATAGTTACCAGAGAAGAACCAACATATGGGTTGCAAAGCTGGGGGGCAGTTACAGTTTGCCCAGAGTCTCAACAGTCCTTCCATGAGTGTGCCCCAAAAGTCAAACACCAAGTTCTCCTCAATTATATCCTGTTCAGAGCCCTGAAGGATCTGACCTCACCCAGACTGGGTATGGGAAAGTTCCCCATCCCAAGTATCACATCATATACAAACCAATGGCTCCCAATTGTCTCAGCTGAGAAGTACTCCAAGACAAAAAGATCTCACTTTATCTGCCCCATTCAAACAAAGGCCACAATCATTAAAGGCACTTAAGAGAAGAACAACAAAAAGTCCCACCTTAATTACTATTACACTTGGGATGTAATAGTTTACCTTTTAATGGAGGGCCTTTAAGCAAAGGCCCAGTGGCTTCTCATTAGGTGTTTTATAGAGGGGATTCTTGTTCATGTGTTGGTCAAACTACATGTACTGTTGCCTTCTCATATTGAGGTTCTCTGACTCTCTGATTTTAGGAAACATTATAAGAGAGCATAGGTTTTACATAGAAGAAACAACATTAATAAAAGCAAAGGACAAAGCATTTATTGAAGGACAGTGAGAATATTGGACTGACTGGATTGAATATGAATATTGGGGAAAAGTGTGAAATAAATTTGAACAAGGTTGGGTGGAGTCATCACAACTTCCTAAAAAACTGAAACACTGGTATGAGTCTAATGATGGATTTTGATACAGTTAAGTATCAAACTTATACTTGACAACTTATAGTTGAAACTTATACTTGACAACAGCAATTATTAAATACCTACTATACTCCAGGCAGAGCTATGCAGTGTAGTGAATAAAATGCTGAGCATTGCATCAGGCAGACTCATTTCCCTGTGTTCAAATCTAGCCTCAGACACTTATGAGCAAGTCACTTAACCCTGTTTGCCACAGTTTGCTCATTTGTAATATGAGCTGGAGAAAGAAATGGCAAACTACTCCAGTATCTCTAACAAGAAAACCCTAAATGGGGTCATGAAGAGTCAGACACAACTGAAACAACTGAATAACAAAGTGTTCCAGGCATTGTGAAAGGCCTTATGGATATAATGAGACATTATACTCTAGGACATCATGATAGAGACGGCAGAAATGGGGAATTTTCAGTCTCCCTGGTCTCTGTTTCTTCTTCTGTAAACTGAGGTCATTGGACTATAAAAGGGTTGTATGTATGTGTAGATAGACATATAGATAGATAGGTAGATAGATAGATAGATAGATAGAGATAGATACATGCATTTATGTGTGTATGTGGACATATATGTAAATACTAAACCTATTCGAACACTCTAAGGTAGACGTGTCAAATATATATCCCATGAGCATGTGGCCTACAACACTCCTGAATACAGGCTGAAGAAAATCAAAATACAATTGGGAAATATTTAATAGAATAAATAAAAACACAATAAAACGTAAATAACATTACATTCTGAAACTAAGATAACATGCATACCTCAAGGATCTTTATGTAAAGACTAGTAGCCCCACTCCATTTAAATTTGAGTTTAATACTACTGCTCTAAGGGATCTATGATCTCATTAATTCAGGAATCCTTTCCAATGATAGAGTGAAACCCATCCATGCCTGCTATCCTATGCTCCTCTCATCTGTGTTCTCCCAAAAGTCTGACACAAGGGGTCCTCCTGATGCACCAGGGCTTTCTTTGCTTTCTATCAATATCATGAAGGTATCAACGGAGCCCTTCAACTGTCCATTTTGCCATCCCTCACCTTTTCCATATGACCAACCTATTGTATCTTCTTATTATACAATTCCTTTATGACATCTTTTACTCCTGTTTTGTTTTGTTTTGTTTTTCTCAGAGTTCTTCATTGATTATATGTGGCAGCCTACTCACAGTTACAATATTCCTTTCCATTGCCATCTGTGGCATACTCATTTTTAATTCTCCAAAAACAGTTGTATGCCATATTTTGTTGCCATATAACAATGTTGTTAGAATGTTAATATTAGAAAGATAGGCTTTTGCTTTCATGGAAAGTTTGGAGTCATCAAAGGAGCTTTGCAATTTCCCCATAGTAATCCAGTCTGCTCAATTCCTTTTGATCAATTCTGGGCCCACTTCATTGTTGATGTGCATTCTCTATCCCTAATATATATACAGATGGATAAGCTCTATAGGGTATCCATCTAAATGCATGTTAAAAACTGGACAATAGACATTTTTCACCTATTTAATCAATGCGTGTAGATGCATCGGCTAAATTCCTTTAAATGTTTACAGAGTTCCCATGGGAGGGTATACAGTGTTTTCTGGCTTGATGTAATTATCATGATGTCATCTGCATACAGGAGCATCTGTAGGATTTCACAATTCCTAGGGAATCCATCGTTGACCTAGACTGTGCTGGATACTGTCCATCACAGTGGTGAATTCCTTTGATAAGCATATAATCCCCATCTTTTACACATCTCCAGATGTTTACCATCACACAGTCATTGAAGAGAGTTATTTCCATTTTCATATCCTAAAAGACTTAAGTAATCTGATCTCATTTTTATTATTGTTTGTTCATTAAGGAAAAAAATCAAAGCATTTAATTCACTAGAACAAAACTCAACTTTACATGGACTTTCACAAGATGTCTCCTCCCCATACACTAACTAATTTAATATTCTTTGGAAGTTAAAACAAAAAAAAATGAAATACATGTAAATAAAATATAAAACAATTTCATAGGGAGGCACTAGCAGCTTCAGGAAATCAATAAAAAGCTTCATACAGAAGATGTCGATTGAACCGAACTTTAAAGGAAGTTAGAGATACTAAGATGCAGAGGTGAGGAGTAATTATATTCTAGACATAAGGGACAGACTGTGCATAAGCATTGATACAGGAGATGGAATGTCAAGTTCAGGGAATAGAAAGGAGGCCAGTTTGACTGGAACATAGAGTATGTGAAGGGAAGAAGACTTAATAAGCTTGGAAAGGCAGGTTGGAGCCAGGGCCTTAAAATGGTAAACAAAGGCTATTTTATCCTAGAAATAATGATCCCAAAAGCTACTGGAGCTTTTTGAGTAGGAGAGTAAGATGGTCTGATTGGTACTTCAGTTATATGAATCTGGTACCTAGGCAGATGATAGAGTGTAAAGGAGAGAAGGTTGAAAAAATGAGTCCAATTAGGAGGCTATAGTCCAGGAGATAAGTGAATAGGGCTTGAATTAGGATGGTTAAGATAAGAGCAACTAGAAAGTGGTGGATAAAGAGATGCTGAGAAGGTGGAACTGACAAGGTGGCAAATTATTGAATATGTGGAGTGAGAGTGAGGAGTCATCAATCTACCTGTCCTCAAAGATGGCAGTGCCCTCAAAAGACATAGGGAAGTTGGGAAGAAGGGAGAGTTTGGGAGAATGTGATAAGTTCTGTTTTGGACATGTTAAGTTTGAAATGCCTGAGACACATCCAGTTGAAAATGTACAAGAGGCAGGATTAGAGACCAAGGGAAATACTAGTGCTAGATATTTAAATTTGTGAGTCATCTGTGGAGAGCTAATAAATGAACCCTTCATGGCTGATGAGTCATTGAGAGAGAATATAAAGAGAAAAGAGAAGAGGACCTTGAAGAGTCCACTCACAGTTAGGGGTCAATATATGGGTGATAATTTAAGAAATAAATCTGAGAAGGAAAGGAATGAACTTAGCTCCAAAATATCACCTCCACAAAAACAAAATGGGGTAGACTTTATTTAAAATAAATCAATCTAAAAGCACTTATTAAGCACTGCGTAGGGTGGGGAGCTTTGCTAGAGAAGTAGGGATACAAATGTAAAAAAATCCTCACTCTCAGGGAATTTATAATTTAACTGAGAGATAATAAAGACACACACACACACACAAATATACATATAGAATGAACACAAGGATTAAAAAAAAGGCAAAGTTACCAAATGGTTAAATGTGCAATAGTTTTTAAAAAAAAGTAATATATTTGCAAAAATCATGAAGTTTTTAGTGAATTGCATATTCAATAATGTAATTGGTTATTGAGATACCTATGTGATGTTAGACTATGTCGGTACAAATAAAGTGTCCAGAACTAGAAAAGGTAGTATTCACATATTGATTTGGGGGAGCCCTTCTCTGGTAGAGCAGTTTTAGTACTATGGATTCAAACAATTATGTTAAATTAAAGAAAACTAATAAAACCTTAATAAAGAAAGGAAAGCTAAAGTAAGAGGCAGTGTGGTGAAGTGGGAAGAGGGCCAGCCTCAGAATCAGGAAGACAGTCTCAACTTCTGCCTTTGACTACATGTATAACCATAGGCAAATCGTTTAAGTTGTAAGTGCCCCTAAGCTCAGTTGCTTATCTGTAAAAGTGATAGGAAGTACCACACTAGAAGTTCCCCACAGGAATGAGATCACAAGTGTGGATAAAAAAAATGAAAAAGCTTTCAATTCTTGATTGCCTACAAACTGAAGGTAATCATAATTGTCCCACCTCTGATATGACACTGTATGAGCTCCTTAATAAAATTATTAAACTACTCAAAAAGCAACGGTGAGATTTCCAAAGAAGGCTAGTGATTACATCATTACACACATTTACTTATTTTATGATACAGCAGCAGGAGTAAGGGTAACCATCACCTCCACTCCTGCTTGAGCTATGGTTAGTTTACATTCTTTACTTTTTACATAGTTTTCCTAGGTTATACAGTTTATATAGGTAGGATAATAAGGATACAGAAGCAGAAGTGAAGTTAATTAGATCTTCCTTGTTGGTGTTAGGATTAATCTACATTCTTTATTTCTCCTACCTTCCCTCTTTAACATATGCAAATTTTGCAAATCAGTAGGCCTGGGCCGTTGACCAAGACCAGACCCTGGAACTGACATGATAAGTTTGAATTGGCCTCTCTAGTTTCCCTGACACCAGGATGGCCATTGACTTGACAAATAAGTGTTAACTCAGCTATATGGATAGCTTCTGTGGGAGCAAAACCTTATATTACACAAGAAATAAAAAAAAAAACCTTTTGTCATTACGATCAAAATATCAGAGTTTTCACTTCTTACAATAGGCATTATTAATCATTATTTAATAAATTTCTTTAAAAATCCTCAGAGACCATCTAGAGTCCAAAGCCCTTATTTCACACATTAGGAAAAAGGAAATGGAGGAACTAGGTGGTTTGCTGACTTGCCCAAGGCTATACTGGTGGTAACTTGTCGCATTATAAACAAATAAAGTCACTGGTTCATCTCGTTACTTTCTATCTCTTACAGTAAGTCCTCCAAAGAGGATCTGATTTTCTTGAACCTAATTTTAATTCTTTTCTGATCTTTCATTTCCTAGATGACCTCTCTTACTGTGCCACTCCATGCCTAGAAATCATCACTGGCAATTTGCTGCCACTCATTACTCCCACCATACATCATTTCATGGACCTTTACAATCCGAAAATTTTCCAAAAGTTTAAAAAGGATAATATTTATACAAATACACTATACCATAAAATTTCTACCCATCACTCCTATACCTGGGCCCCTAAGTGTTACAGTAGATAGAGTGTGAGGCCTGGAGTCAGGAAGATTCATCTTTCTGAATTCAAATCTGGTCTCAGACACTAGCTGTGTGACCTTGTTTCCCTCAATTTTCTCATCGGTAAAATGAGCTGGAGAAAGAAATGGCAAGCTACTCCATTATCTCTGCCAAGAAAACTCCAAATGGGGTCACAAAGAGTCAAATATGACTGAAATGACTCAACAACAAAGTCCTTTTTCTATACTCTGCTTTCTGCCTTCAAGTGTGCACAGGTTTGTCTGTAAAATTGCCTGTAAAGCCCAATGTGCCTTCCAACTTTTGGCCTTTTTTCCTCTTTTCTTTCACTGCCACTTTTAGACAGGGTACCATCATATCCTAACCACTCATCCACTCAGGAAAGCTTCTGCAATCTTATTTCATTTCCCAAACTACTGAAGATGTTCTCACAAAGGTCACCAATGACCTAATTGACAAATTTTTTCAGTCTTTATTCTCTTTGACATTTTTGCAGTTTCTGATACTTGAATTCCCTCTGTTTGCCTCTTTGGGAGTCTAGATCATTCTAGTTCCACTAACTCTCTTCTATTTTGTTTTTTTGTTTGTTTGTTTTTTTTTTTTTTTTGCTAATCTTCTTTCTCCTGCTTTCTAATTGTGGACATGCCACAAATTTCAAGGCTCAGTTGTTGGCCCTCTGATATAGACAGTATTAGTCGTATCCTCAAAGATTTCATCCATTTTCATTATTTCAAAGACTGCATCCCCTCTATAGAAATGATTTCTAGCCTTATACATCAATCACAAATCCTCTCCTGAACTATCTTAATACCTCTTCTAACTGGACATTTATCCTGAACCTATCGTGTCTAAAACCAAATTAATTATCTTCCTTCAAAACAAATGAACAAACTACCTGAATCCCCCTTAGTTCCATGTTTTTTTTTAATTAACAATGACAAGATTCCCCATCAAGTCTTAAAAATACTTCCTTTATAACATTTTAAATGTGATTTTTCCTTCCTATGCACATCAGTGCTACCCAATTTAAGGTATCTCACAACTAATTTCTTTCAGTAGCCTCCTAATTTCTGATAAGGTTTACCTGAATTGGAATGGGAAGACTAAGTTCCTGGGATTCATGAACATGGCAGGGCATTTATGGAAAGGACAAAAGACCGTGGTCATAACAATACAAAAGTGCAACCTTTGGGTAAAGGCAAGCTTGGGCAGATGCATTAATAGGTAAACTGGAGGTTAAAGATGGTTATATTAGCCAGGTGAAGCAATGAAGTTAGATCAGCAGCCAAGATAAGATGAAGCAAGATTGAATTTTCTACTGGAAAGAACAAATTGAATAGTTTCCAGAAAGGTCAGCTGGAGATAGTCAATGACCATGGTTGCAATTAGAGATGTAGGAGGAGTGGTCAGGAAAAGACTTAATTGATTTAGAAGATAGAAGATCTCTCTATAAAATATTTCTTTTTAATAGTTTGTCATCCTAATGGGTGAACTAGCCCTTGGAGAATGGTATATGCCAAGGGTTTAAAGGGTCCTGGTCCTTCACAGAGGTCAAGGTTCTAGGAAAACAGTATCTTTCTTTGTTGCCATCTTAGAGGTCTCCGACGTCAGACTTGGGAAGCAACTTTGGGCTAGACAAGGTCCTAGATGCCTTATTTATCCAACAGGGATTAGTATGGAAAATCTTCAATAGACTATTTGTCCAGGAACCCTAGCATAATTATCCTACCCAGAAGCGGGCAGTGTATCTTGTTAACGAGCTATGAGTCACGGTAGGATATCCCCAATCAAAGAACATGGATTCTGTCATTCAACATGCCACACACATTATTAAATACCTAGTAGTTTGAAAGTCTCTTGCTCGATGGAAAGGGAGATACCATGAAAAACAAGATAGACTTTAATCTCTCAATATTGTCTACATCAACAAACTCCTCCTTTCTCATTCTTTCAAATAATCCATCTCCATCCTGTACTAGTATCTGAGGTAAGAAAGGGTATGAGTGGAATTAAATTTATCAAAGTGAAGTTGGAAATTATTTTAAAATGAATAGATATTGAGGGTTCAAGGATATCTATAGTTTGTAAGACACCAGTTTGATGAGAGAAGGGGGAAAGGAAGGTCCCAAAAAGAGCCTTTGCTACTTGCCTTGATTAACATCATCTTCTATGCCACTTTATCCAGATTTGTTTTCTGGAGGGCAGAGATTTATTCATTTTCGTCCCTGCGTTCCCTATATTCAGCACAGTGCCTGGCACAAAATACAAGTTTAATAAATGCTTGTTGATTGATTCTTAACTATTCCTCTAATTAAATCATGTACATTACTACCTCCACACCTTTGATCAACATCATTCCTTTGTACATGTGCCACAACAGATATAGATTGCAACTCTTCAAAGACAGTTTTCATAGATTTAATCACCTGATGACCAAACTTAAAATATATAGTTTTTCTTCTATAACTAACAAAATTGACTTCTTTCAAAAAGTGTAGTCATCCATCCCTTACTAAATATATTCTGAGCTTAGTAGCACTTTTCAGAGATAACACATTATAAAGCCTTTTGTTACCCAGAATCCTCACCCTAACACAGAGAGATGTCAGATCATGACTTTAATGGTGGATTCACATAAGAAATACTCCACAAATATTTTGTAAGGTGGATAAATAAATTTTGGAATTTTAAGGTAACCATTTTACTAGACTATATTTTTTGCTTGTGGATTAGTGATTTTATCAGTATAGGGAACTTCCAGTCAGGAAACTCCTTCTGTCAATGTAGATTAGAATCAAATCTGCAATTTAGGGTCATAAAGAGTTTCCTGAGGAAGCAAGAGGTTAGGTGACTTAATCAAAGTCTTATAGCCAGCATGTGCCAAAGGCTGGACTTGAACCCAAATTCTCCTGATGCCAAGTCTGGCTCCCTATTCATTATGCAACACTACTTTGTCAGCCCATTACTTGAATGTAGCTTAGACTATGTCCAATTGAACATCAATCTATTCAGTAAAATAACCAATTCAATTGATTTTTAATTGGCTTGTCCAGTTGCTTTACTGAATATGTTGAATTGTTAGCTATTTTGCTATCATGAAGACACAGTTTCACATAAAATAAATTATTCAGATAATAACACTATCCAAAGTATCAGACAATAGCTTCACAAATAAATAATTTTTTTCAAACACACAATATCTGTTTGTTTCCACAATCTGGGTAGCAGCTTCTGTGGGGGTACAAGATCCACCAACAACCAGCACCCAGAAAGCTGCCAGCACCCAGAAAGCACAGGTTCTTTTGAAATGCTTAACTAAGGAAAGCAAGGTGAAGGGGTTGACAAGCTTACTTTAATTCAGCACACAAATATCATTCAGTTAATTCAGGGAAAAAAGCCAGCACCCTGAACTTCAGAGCAAATTACAAACAAAGTACAAACATCAACAGACAGATCCAATACAGATTCATAGTTACCAACATCTAGGTTCAGCCCAGGAGCTCAGAACAAGGGCCGGCCCAGAGTCACTCAAGCAACCACTGCTGCAGCAAAGAGCTCCAAGGAAGAGAAGGCCAAGCCATGGTTTTACATCTTTTTCGGCACATGCAACTCACCCACGTGACCTAAAATCGTCACAAAGAAGTGACTTAAACCCACGTGGTCTAAGAGCCTCTTCTGTCCCACAGGTGTAAACTAGGCTCTCCTTGGAGTTAGCCCCACCTTGGGCCCCACCTTAGTTGCCAATCCACACCCACATAGGATTTACCTAGAAACCCCTAATAGGGGTTTGGGCCTGGGGCTTAGCACCTAGTAAGGCTCAATGAAATACACCAAATTACTCAAACAAAACAAAGGTCATTTTGCTTACCAACACACTGTTCCAGTGTTCCATTGTCTGAGTGATTTTCAAGTTATCTATGTATTGTTACCCACAAGATGGTGCTATTTTCACATAAGCAAACTTGTAAACAGATGTGTACTGTAATTCTATAGTAAAAAGGATCAAAGATCAGATATTTAAAGGGGGAATTGCCACATTTGTTTAAATAAATATGACAAAAGGAAAAAAAAAGGTTGAAAAAAATTATTTCTCCAGTTACGCAATTAATCCAGAATTGTGGCTAAAAATGTTTGCACATATCACTGTCATCTTTCTTTATATCTATCATCTTTATATATCTGCTCCAATAAGAATGGGAATCTGCTTCTTAATTCTTTTTTAAACCAGGAGTCTATTGGCATTCCAGCATATTTTTTTCTGAGGAGACAAGACTGAATCTATGATTACTGAATATAGTGTCATATAGAAGGAAGAAAACTGATTTGGAATTTTTTTTTAAATTTAGACCCATTATAGATAAGATGCTTCATTTACTACAATGGCTAGCGGGCAGTGATTCTAACTCCTAGGAAACCAATTTTCCTACTACCCACAAGGAAAATTGTAAATGAATGGCCAACAACAACAATAAATCATCTAAAATTCGAACCAATTCTCACTTGAAATGACACATTAGCCAACTGATGAATTGTTTGGTTTTGCATACTGCTTTTTTTCTTCTTTTTTAATCTATGTTATCAGGCATAGCTTTCAAGGATGGAAAGGGAGATAGATTCATAAATGAGAGTGATAAAAACAGAAAGGATCAATATTATTTTTAATAAAAATAATTGAAATGATCGCACTTGTCGAAGCTGTGGTTTAATATCACAATGTCTTTTTCAGGAGCTGGCAAAAGCTGGCATCTTCCATAAATATAACCTAGGATTAATTAAATAAGTATTGATAAAACTAAGGTTTTGGAATGAGGTTGAGTGTGACATAGCAGATAGAAATCTGACCTTGGAGTCAAGAAAACATAAATTCAAGTCTTTTCTCTGACATATACTCCTTATGATCTAGTCTAAGTCATTCCACCACTCAGTGTTCCTAGGCAATTCTCTAAGACTTGAACTTACAGATAAGTTGAAGATCCACACTGATAATGGACAATTTCTCCCAAAGAGTTTCCTATACTAATTAAATCACAAATCTGGAAGCCCACTCCCACATTCCCATAAAAAAAGTGTTTATCACATTTAGCAACTCGAACCTAGTATATAGAAACCTACTCTTCTAATGCTAACACGAAAAAGGGTAGCATGAGAAAGTAGAAAGACCACGTAGCTTGTAGTCACAGGACCTGTGTTTGAATCCTGGCTCTAGAAGTTACTATCCATGTTCTCTTAGGCAAGTCACAGAATTTCTTCATCTATAAAATGAAGGAGGGGGTAGACTGGGCTACCTCTAATCTTCCTTCTGGGTTTAGATTATTAACTCTGTGATTCTATTCACAAAAGTGAATCCAGAAAGTAATTCTGTCCTTCCCAAGGAAGGTTCCAGAAATTATGTAGCTGGCAAGAAAAATTTAAACAAACCGTATGTGCCAGCATCGAAAACAATTTTTACAGTGTATAGAAAAATTGTTAGCTAATCTCCTTCCAAAATTTCAGTTTTATGGAATAAAAGTAAGCTATAGGCTTTGAAATGTTTTGGTTTTATAAAATGGTTTATATTTCTCTTGAATTGTAATTTTTTTTTAAGAAAAGAAAAAGTTCAACCAAATTATTTTAGTTATATATAGAGCAGCTTTGGTCACTTTTTGTCTTGCTAAATAAATAAACAAAAACTTATGGATACCCCATCCTTAACTCTCCCACATCTAAAGATGACTGTCAAGTCTGGTGCTGAAGTGATTGAAATATAATTGTGTTAGATAGAACTTAGTGTCAAAATATATGGTGAGTTCACCAAATCTTAGATTAGGAAGCATCCTTAGTGGTCCAGCCTCCCACCCAAGGAAGTGATATCTTTTCCCACATCAGGAAAGAGAACTCCCAACCAACCATAGCACTTTGTGGGGGCTTTTTGTGGGGTGAGTCTACATTTCAGCAAAGGAAAGATTTCAAGAACAAGCCAAAACCTACATAGGTGGCCCCTTCTACATTTCTACATAGTACAAAAAGTTGATTCAGTACATTATGCACATAGTAGTAACTCCGTAAGTGCTGAATGAATCATTTGTCCACACCCAGATCGCTGCAACAGCCTCCTAAATGACTTCCGTGACTGCAGGCTCTCTCGTCTCTATCCCATCCTACACACTGTAGCCTGCTTAATTTTCCTTAACTATCCCCTTTTCTCATGTCACCCCCCCCTGCCAAAAAATAAAACAACTTCAAAGGTGCCCTGTTTCCTATCACAACAAATTCTAAAACCCTGTTTCTGTCTTTCAACGTTACCACCTACTTGTCCACATTTAGTTCCAATAACTGCTAACATAATGTCTATTCCAGTGGACATTAAACATCTGCATGCCATTGCTTATGCTAGTCCCCTCATTTTATGTGCCTTCTCCCTCCCCCCACCCCTTCCAACTATACACACCCAATGTTTAAGATCAAGTTCAAGGACTACTTCCTCCATGAAGGCTTCCCTGACTATTTTGACCTTCATTTGCTGCCCTTTCTTGTGAGACGTAGCTAGAGAGCAAATAAAGGGTTACAGTGCTTTGGCTTTTTCATGGCTACATTCTACACTTTAAAGTAAATTATTATTGATATATTTTCTTTTTCTATCACCTTCATTTCCAAATATATCCCTTCACCTCCCCCCACCTCCTGAAACCGCCTCTTGAACAATGAATAAGAGAAAGGAAAAAATAGTTTGGCAAAACTACCCAACATATCAACTATGTCTTAAAGTAACCCATACTCCCACATCTCTGCAAAGAAGGGAGAGAGATACATTTCCTTCTCTCTTTGTTGGGTCTAAGAGTAAGAATCCTCTACCTTAGATTAAGGGAGTAGGGGAGGATTTAGTGGATAGAGTTGAATCTAAGACTTAGGGTTTATAAAGATCATGATTAAAATTAAATTGAATGAGGAAAATACATGGATCTAAAAAGCAATGTCACAAGTACACATAAAGACATTGCAGTGCTCATCTGAAAGATATTTGTGCTTTTAGCGGCCATCAAGCTCAATTTCAGACAACAACATGATGAGACAGCCGAGCAAGCTGCTACAACCTTACACAACATAATATCCTAGATTATGGAGGCAATAATACTTTTTTAAATAGTCTGTCCAGGTTTGGTAATGTTGAGAATTTTATACACAGTTCTGGGAGCCACATTTTTAAAAGCTGCCTTGAAAAGATAAATCAAGTCCAAAAAAAGGCAACTAAAATGTCAAAGGGAATTAAGGGCATGTCATGTAAGGACCCAGTAAAGGAACAAGAGATATTTAACCTAAAGAAAAAAAAAGATTTTTTTGAGGGGGGAGACTAACTAGTCTTAGCTGACTTCTAGTATTTTAAAGGCAATTATACAGAAGAGAGATGAGTCTTTTCTATTTTTCCCTAAAGAATGGAACTAGAAGCAATGGTGAGAAGTTGCAAAGAGGCAAATTTTGGCTTGATATCAGGAAAAGCTTCCTAACAATTAGAGCTACCTGAAAATGAAATACCTTAATATCAGGGGTGTGCTGGAGAAAGCTCAAATCAGCTCAAAAGAGTCAATTGCTAAATTTTCAGTGTGAGCAATTTTATCTCAGAAATTGATAAATTCTACAACTCCTGGCTTGATTTATTGTTTTGTTGTCTATACTTAGGAAAGTGATGGGGACATTTTTTTGCGGGGGGAGAGCTGTAAGCATTTCTCAGAACAATTTGGCTCACAATATAGTGAGTTACCCCTACTTGTGCCTGTCAGATGTGATACAAAGAGGATTTTTTTAGATATTTGACAAATTAAATTATTTCCAAAGTCCATTCTGAATCTGAAATTCTGTGATTCTGTAAATCACGATTCTCTAACTTTAGTACTTTAACAATGTTTTAGAGCATAGGCAAGGTCACCTTTTATAGGTACAGAGTGAACTTTGTAACTTACCAAGCATTAGAAGAATAAAAAACTTCACTGAGTACAGAAGTCATTTAAATCAAATGAAAAATGAACTCAATACCTCAGTGTTCAAACCCAACTGAATATCTTATGTGGATCATGCAGGTTTAGAAAGGGAAAAAAAATGGCATGACCTAGACAATTTAGATAAGCTATAAATGTTTTAAAAATAAAAATGAAACTCAAGAATCTCTGATCTCAATTCAAAGATTAGGTCGACCTAGAGCAGCAGTTTTCAAACTAACTACATTATGCAATAACAATAGCTGTATATGGTGCTTTAAGGTTTGCAAAGTGCCAAACTACCAAAAAATATTCTATAGAGCTAGAAAAAATAACAAAATTCATCTGGAAGAACAAAAGGTCCAGAAGATCAAGGGAATTAATGAAAAGAAATGCAAGAGAAGATGGCCTAGCCATACCAGATCTTAAATTGCATTATAAAGCACCAGATCTTAAATTGTATTACAAATCAGCATAAACTATATTATAAACCACTTAGTAGTGCCTAAAAAATAGAGTGGTGAATCAGTTGAATAGGTTAGGTACACAAGACACAGTTGTCAATGACGATATTAATCTACTGTTTGATAAACCAAAAGATACAAGCTTCTGGGATAAGAACTCACTATTGAACAAAAACTGCTAGGAAAACTTGAAAGGAGCATAGCAGACACTAGGCATAGACCAACATCTTACACTGTTTACCAAGATAAAGTCAAAATGGGTACATGATTTAGATATAAAGGCTGATTCCACAAGCAAATTAGGATAGCAAAGAATAGTTTGTCTTTCAGATTTATGGAGAATGGAAGAATTTATGACCAAACAAAAGATAGAAAACATAATGAAATGCCAAAGGGATTATTTTGATTATGTTAAATTGAAAAGTTGTGCACAAACAAAGCCAATGCAACCAAGACTACAAGTGAAGAAGAAAGCTGGGAAACAATTTTTACAACCAGTGTCTCTAATAAAGGCCTCCTTTCTAAACTATATAGAGGACTGAGTTAAATTTATAAGAATACAAGTCATTCCCCAATTGATAAATTGTCAAAGGATATGAACAGGCAGTTTTCAGATGAAGAAATTAAAGCTATCTATAGTCACATGAAAAAATGCTCTAAATCACTACTGATTAGAGAGATGCAAATCAAAACAACTCTGAGTTACCACATCACACCTATCAGATTGGCTAACATGACAAAACAGGAAAATGATAAATGTTGGAGAAGATGTGGGAAAATTGGAACAATTAATGCATTGTTTGTGGAGCTGTGAACTGATCCAACTATTCTGGAGAGCAATTTGAAACTATGCCCAAAGGGTTATAAAACTGTATATATATCCTTTGACCCAGTAATACCACTTCTAGGTCTGTATCTCAAAGAGATCATAAAAAGGGGAAAGGACCCACATGTACAAAGATATTTATAGTAGCTCTTTTTGTGGAGGCCAAGAACTGGAAATTGAGGGGATGCCCATCAGTTGGGGAATGGTTGAACAAGTTGTGGTATATGAATGCAATGGAATACTATTGTTCCAATAGAAATGACAAGCAGGGACACCTCAGAAAACCTGGAAAGACTTGAATGAACTGATGCTGAGTGAAATGAGCAGAACCAGGAGAACACTGTACACAGTAACAGCAACATTGTGTGATGACTAACTTTGATAGACTTAACTTTTCTCCGCAATTAAAATATCTAAGATAATGCCAAAAGACTCATGATAGAAAATGCTATCCTCATCCAGAAAAAGAAATATGGATTCTGAATGCAGATTAAAGCATACTATTTGCTCTCTTCTTTTCTTTTTTTTTTCTTCTCTCTCGTGTTTTCTCCCATTGGTTCTAATCCTTCTTTACAACATGACTACTGGGAAAATATGTTTAATATGAATGTATATGTAGAGCTTATATCAGATTGCATACCATCTAGGGGAGGAGGAAGGGAAGGAAGGGAAAGGGAGAAAAATTAGAACTCTTATGGAAGTGAAAGTTGTAAACTAATACTAAATAAATAGATGAAAATAAATAAAAATAAAATGTAATTGGGAAACATTAAAAATCAATTAAAATGTCATAAAATACAAAAAAATTTATAAAGTGCTTTACAAATGTATCACATTTGACTCTATAGCCCAGCCAAATTGGCCTCCTTGCCCATCTCCTTTCTCTATGCTTTGCCCAGGTGCCCCTGGTGACTGGAGTACATACTCTCCTCTGCCTCTTATAATCCCTAGTTTTCTCCAAAATTCTTCTCAAGTACCACATTCTACATGAAGCCTTCCTTCACCCCCTAGTGGCTTGTGTCTTCCCCTCCCAAATCACCTTATATCTATTTTGAATAAATTTTACATATATGTATTATTTGCCCTGATTTAATGTAAGCTCCTAGAAAGCAGGCTCGGTGTCATTACATATGTGTGTATGTATGTATGCATACATGTATACATATATGCATGTATGTATATATATATATTAATATATACATGTGTGTATACATATATACATGTATGCATATATACATATACAGTGTCTGCATATGGTAGGTGCTTCATAAATATTTGTGATTGGTTTATTGATGTCTTCAAGGGGTATATATCATAGATATTCTTAAAGGTATTCAAAAGTGATCTGTCTCAAGGTATAAAGGGTTCCCCTTCATTGGGGAAGTTCAGGAAGAGGTTGGACATTTTAGAAAGGATTATTGATAAAGGAAAGTATTGAAATTATCTTCCAGGTTTTTAATTGTGGTAGTGTATTTCACATGCTCTCACAGAGACCAGCGCAATGACTGGCACATCGTAGGCATTAAATAAATGTTATTTGGCTGATTGACTGATCTGCCATTAGAGAGATATAATATCGGGGCAGGAGACAAACATAGGCTGATCATGTAGCATACATAGAAATAGTGGGGAATAATCAATGGAGAGTCAAAGTGGACCGTTGGTATGTAGAAAGATTTAAGGATCAATTAATATGCATTTATAAATTGTTTACTATATACCAAGGATTTTACTAGGTGCTAGGATAACAAAAACAAAAAAAAATTTAGTAGTCCCTGACCTCAGAGGAGTTTATATTCCATCTAGATGAAGGTTACCAGCATATCAAGAATAACTTCTATGGAAGATGTATAAGGGTACATTGGCAAGAGTCACATAGGATGGGTTGTGATCTGCATCCTTGGAGTGACTGCCCACATCAACAAGATCTAAGCCTGAAAGGTAAGGAGAAGATTCTTTGATATTTTTTTTCTCTTTACTGATAGTCAAAAAATCATCACTGAGCTGCCAAACTACTGGCAAAGAACTTCATCATTTGTAAAGATAACAAATGAGTACACTTATATCCATGAAATGTTAAAAAGAAGCATTAAACAGCATCTAGACCATTGGATATCCTAAATGAAAGACCCATAGAAATAATTGGACCAAACATTCACAGGATGAGAAGTCATAATCTCAATAGGCCCTATTAGAAGAAAGATACATTGATGAGATTGGCCTCCACTAAAACATTTTTAAGTAAGAGGCTGATAAAGATAAGATGGGAGAAGTTGAGGTAAAATTAAAAAAAAAAAAGAATGAAAGTAACTCAAGATGCTTTCCTCTCAAGAGAATGTAAGCTCCTTCAGGGAAGAGACTTGTTCCTTTTTATCTATAGCACTTTCCCAGTGTCTGGCACACAGTGAGCATTCTATCAATCAACATATCAAAATGCATTTATTAAGTTCTTACTATGTGCCAGGCACTGTGCTAGCCACTAGGCACGGAAGGAAAAAAAAATGAAACAGCTGACATCCAATATTAGTAAAGTTATATTAAGAGAACTCTCAGCTTCCCTTGACAAACTCACATCATCTGCCCAAATGACTTACATCCTTGGTACTAAAAAGAAATGGCCATGATTGAAATATCAGGGGAAACAAAGGCACCACAAAGAAGTAACACAAGATTGGAGAAGGTCATAAATAGTGCCCTGATTTTCGAAAACAGAAGAGTATGATAACTAAAGGTCAGCAAGCTTACTTTGGTTCCTTGGATAAATTCTAAAATGGATTATTAAAAATATGGTTGGCAACCAACTGGAGTGTGAAGTGGTGAGTATACAGACAACATGGATGGCTTTATAAAGAAGTGGTCATGACAGAGTAACCTCATTTCCTTTTTTTTAATTGTATTACTAAACCAACAATAATAGTTAGCATTTAATATGTCCTTTACAATTATTAAAGGGATTTACATATATTATCACATTTAGTCCTCATAACAACCTTGTAGGTTAGATGATATTATTACTCCCATTATAGAAATGAGAAAACTGAGGCTCACAGAGGTTTAGCAACTTGTCCAGGTCCATATGGTTAGTAAGTATCTGAAGAAGGATTTGACTCTGGGTCTTCTCAACTCCATGTTCAACTATTAATTATATCATATAACTAGATGATAGGAATGACATAGTTATAGTTTAACCTAGATTTTAAGAAAGCTTTTTGTATAGTATTTTAGGAGGAGATAGGCCTAATATTAGCCTACAATACTGCACAATTAATTTAAAATTCATGAGATGTCTGGACTAAAAGAGTAGTTTGTTATGAATCATTGAAAGAAAAAGTAACAGAAGAGTCTCCCCCAGTGGAATATAAGAGGGATGTGGATTCGACCTTGTCGTGTTTAATATTTGTATCTATGAGCTGGATAAAGGTTTAAATGATACGGTCATCATATTTTCAAGTGACACAAAGCTAACAGAGATAACTCATCCATTGTTAGATTCATGCAGGATTCAAATCAATCTGGCCAGACTAGAGCATTGGACTGAATCTCATCAGATGACATTGAAAAGGGATAGATATCAACATCTTGAATTTGGGTATAAAAAAGTCAACCTTCAAGTAGGAGACAGAAGAGGCATCATTGGCATAGAAAGATGGCAGCTGTCTGCAAAGGAGTAAGGGATTTTAGTGGACTGCAAACTCAATATGAATCAGGGTAGTGATGTGGCAGCAAAAAAAAAAAAAAAACCGTAATGTGATATTGAGCTATATTAAGAGAGTGAAGCTTCCAGGAGAAGGAAGATGATGGACCTGCCATACTCTGCAGCAATACTGTGTAAAGTTCTGGGCATCATAGTTTGAGGACATTGATAAGCTAGAAAATATTCAGAGAAAGACAAGAAGAATGGTGAGGGATCATGAGTCTATATTATTGGAGAAATTGGATATATTTAGCCTCGAAGAGTAGATTCTGGGGGTGGGGCATGATAGCTATCTTCAAATATGGGAAGGATTCTGATGTGAAAGACTTCTTAGACTTGCTCTGTTTGACTCCAGAGAACACTGGAAAAAAAAAAAAATATGACACATAAAGACCATCTCACAATTGAAAGAAGCTGTGGATGTGTATGAAGGGAAGGAGGAAAGAAGTAAGGAAGGAAGAACAGACAAGAATTTGTATGATTAAAGAATTTTGGTTTGCTAAACTAGATCTAGGCTCTTGTAAATGGTTTCTACTATGCTGATTAACTTCGTCTAGGAAAGTATGGTTTTTGTAGCATTCAGGAGTATTTGTCAGGCAGGAAATCAGATTTGCAGGGTAGTAGTTTACATGTGATTCACCTTTAAAAGTGTGTGTGCGTGCGTGTGTGTCCCCATCCATGTGTGCATGTGCATGAACGAGCAATGGAGCCGTTGTTCAACCAGACTTTTCTTTGCTGTTTTTTCACTTTTTTTTTTTTCTTGGTACCCTGCTGTTGCCTTTGAGTGCCACCTAGTGGGGAAAAATAGTTTGCGCCATTTGGAAATACTGACTTTCTTCATTGTTAAAATCTTGCTCCTAAAAGCCTATAGAGTCCTATGGCTTTCAGATTTTTCATTTTCTCTCCTTTCAGCCTAGAAACCCAGGAGGACACTGCATGGTACTCTGGGGAAAAACTCCCCCTTCCATCGCCCAAGCCTTTATGGGAGCAACCATATGGTTAGAATCAGCACAGTCACCTAGCACCAGTTCACAACAATGGAGGAATATCAGAATTGCACGCAAGCAATCAGAGGAGCTCTGGGTTTCCTATTTTCCCTTTGTCCAGGGTGGTTTTACACCTTATGGAAAGGATAAGTTACTCAAGAGCTAATATTTTACTCTGCTGTTAAGGCCGCAGGATTGCAGTTAAGGTTAGGTCAGAGTTTCCACTTCAGCTCCCTATTTTCAGGGATTTAACACTCTGCCATAAACATTAACTCCACGGAGAAACACATACTCAATCATGCCATGTCTCCAACCAGGAGGACATTCTTCTTATTAAATAAACTCTCCTGCAAGAAGTTTAGGTTGGCCATCATGAAACTACATTTCAGGGGGGTATTAGAAAGGGAAGGGGGGGTGGTTTTTTATCCCCTTGAAGGTTTAAAAAAATCATAGCATTTCTTTTCAACTTGGAATGTATTGTGTGGGAAAGAACAAGACCAGAATAAGGAAGACCTGAGATTTAGAAAGTTTGGACCTTGGGCACATGCATCATGGTGAATCAATTGTTCAATCTAAAAACATTTATTATGCCAGGTCTCTGGAAAAAAGTAGGTACTTAATAAAGGAGGAGTTTGCTTACATTACATAAGATGACGTTAGTTTTGGAGTCCCAGGACCTGTATGTGAGTACTGGCATATCCTGGCATAGATCAAATCAGCTCCCGAGGGCTAGCTCTCAAATTTTCAGCGTGTTTACCTCAGAAACTGCCAGTCCCTACAAATTTAGGCATGATTTATTGTTTTATTGATTGTATAGACTTAAGAAAGGGTTAATAATGCAGATTCTACTTTATATATATTTCCCAGAGAGTCAATTGTTAAACACAGGCACATGCCTGGGTATGACTCAGGTCCCAGCTGGTATGATCAGATCTGTTAGTTGCAATCTGTGTGATCTTAGACAAGCCATTTAAATTCTCTGGTCTTCTTTCCTTGAAAAATGAGTGAATGGTACTAGATGACCCATAAGGTCCCCTTCTAGCTGAAAATCTAGGATCTCTATGATATGATATCTATTCACTTTCCTCATTGGTCAAATTAGGATTTGGAACTAGAAGAGAATTTAAATGCCATGACCTAATCACAAGTCCCTAGACCTCCTTCATATGTAAAATAAGGTAGAACTAGATTATCTCTGAGGTACCTTCCCACTCTAAATCCATGTTTCTATGATCCATTTGCCTAATACCTTGATGGTGGTGGTGGTGGTGGTGGTGTTTCCAAATGAGGAAACAGAAAGATTAAGTAACTTGCCCAAGTACGCACACAAGGAGGTACATGACCTATTTCAATACTTTCCCCCAACTCCAAATCTAGTATTCATTCCATAATACTTTAGAGGACTTCCAGAGGACTCCTTGTTTCTGTGACAAACTGAGTCCAGTTTCCTAGATCCCATTCTCACAATGGATACAAATAAGCAGATTTTCCAAAGTCTACTCACAGAAACAAGCAAATTCTCCTCACCTCCCACTCCCCAATCCTCTGTGCTCCCTTCCAAAGTCACATCTGAGACCAATTGAGGTTTTGTGGTAAGGTTTCTACCCATGCCATACCTGTTACGGAGATAAAAAAGCACTTCAGTCTTCCTTGTGGTCAATACAGCCCCTGTTCTGAGCACTCAATTCATTTAGGGGAAACAAAATAAACAAACGATGAAGAAAATTCAACTGTCTGATCAGCCCTACAGCTCTCTGCCTAGTGTACTCTGAATTCATTGTAAAAGAAGAAAAAGCAAAAAATAATAATAATAATAACTTAGCTTGCTCGCTCTGGAGGAGGGTAAAAACACACACGAATTTACCACGGAGGGAAAAAAAAAAAAAACGCTTGTGTTTTGGTTTGGAAGCCGCACTCTTAAGTTTGTGAAAACCACCTTTCTTTCTTCTTCCTTTTTTGGGGGTGGGGTGGACTGGGGTAAGCAGAAGTGCTTTTTAACTGGGAATCAAGAGCTATTAAATTTTTTTTTCAATTTCATTTGGAAAATAGCATTTTCATCTTGTATTTTAAAGCTATTTCTTAATGTCCTGATGAATGCAGCCTAAAACAATTACATTCTGAGGGAAATCCATTGTGTCTATCTTTTCACCCCCCAAACCACCCCCCCCCAACTCCACCTCAGCCTAAGGAAAAAAAAATCATATATGCATTAAGATTTGTTGAATAGTGTAATTTTGTGTTTGTTTTATCATTTATACAGTTATTTTCTTTCTTTCTGAACCCCTCTCTCAATCCTTTCGTTCTCTCTGCTTCTCTCTTTCTCCCTCATTCTAACTCATTCTCTCCCCCTCATTGCCTCTTTTTTTCTGTAATCCCCCCTTTTTCTCTCGCCTTCTCTCTCCCTCCTTCTCTCTCTCTCTCTCTTTCTTCCCTTTCCATCCCCAATAATAGGCTTGCTCAGCCCTTTATTTAACATTTAAATTTAAAAACTGATATATTTTACATTTTATTAGTATC
Organism: Phalanger gymnotis; assembly: GCA_028646595.1. NCBI lineage: Eukaryota > Metazoa > Chordata > Mammalia > Diprotodontia > Phalangeridae > Phalanger > Phalanger gymnotis. Next base: position 188,750,709 of record CM053623.1, read on the forward strand.
TGACTCCTCCCTCCATCTTTCTAACCAATTTTACTCCCTGGATCATGGGCTATCCCAAAGGACAATCAAAGCTACAGATCTAGGATAGGGGAGTCAGGACACAATTCTTATTATCATCTCCCTGAACCTCAGACGTTATCAGTCTGCAAAAGAAACTTAATCCTGAACATAAATTGCATTTCCTAAAAAAACATAATCTTGCCTTAAGACACCAAACCTCCCTGATTACAGGGAATGTCTGTGTTTACACATTTGCACAGCGCATGCTGAGTGTATTAGAGGCCCAGGAAACAAACTGTGTGCAGCGCCCAGACCTGCTGCAAGCAAGCAGAGGAGAGAGAAAAGAGAAATTCTGAAATCAGACCCTCCGATCTCTCAGTCCTTTCAAATTCCTGAAGCACATTAGCTTTACTACTGCACGAGGTACACGGTAGTATTTCTTCTAATGAAATCTGACTAAAAGTTTAAATGAGTTTAATGCATGAAATATATAAATAAAATGTGGTCTTGATTAAATTTAGACTTGATACATAACTTAAATGCTCCAGGATCATGTGTCCGAGGCTATTTTGGGCTCTGTAAAAGTCGTTTGGATTTTCATATTCTGCACAGAGTACCTTCCATCAGGAAGACAACATATAGGAAAGTCCCTGAAATGTACAAGATACAGATTTGCACTGGGGAGAAAGTACAAACTGGACTTAGTGGAAAAGGAAATAAAATGAGAAAATAAAGCAAAGTATTAGGAGTTCTGACCACAAAATACTGGTGAGCGTTTTTTTTTTTTTTTAAATAATGCGTATTTTCCTAACTACAGTGATTTCCTATAATCTCTAACTTTCCTGTCAGTTCTAAATCTATGATCTTATCTCTTAAGTATCTAACACTTTTTAATACAATAGCTGTAAAATTCATTAACCAGAAGGACCATTTTCTCATCTGTAAAATAAATTGCTTAGATTAAGTGATTTCTAAGGTCGCTTCTACTACTGCTCAGTCAGGTTGACAAATTACCCAATTGTGATTAAAAGTGAGAGACAGGGTGAAGCAGTGAGTAAAATCGGATGGCTTTGGAGTCTGAAAGACCTGGGTTCAATTCCTGACTCTAATTATGTCATTTAACCTTTCAGTGTCCCCAGGAAACTTTCTAAGATGAGTTGTTCATCTGCATTGAACCAGGGAAGAGTTTCTGCTCTGTGGCTTCCCCATCTAGATGAAATCTGCAAATGTCGTTTCATCCATTCCAAAAGATATTAAAATAATATAAAAGAAGCCTCCAAATGTTTTGTCATGTGTGATATACTGTTATTGTTGTTTGCTTTTAGTATGAAACTGTGATTTCATGTCCCAAGTAAGGAAATTCCCTACCAACTGCAACTTATACTGACAGAAAATTGCCTGGGGCAGTTATGGCTCATCCAGGACCACACAACCAATATGTGTTGTCCAACTAAGGCTGGACTTGAATGCAAGTATGTCTGATCCCATAGCAGGCTAGGTCATCATTCTATACTCTCATAGGGTTAGTCCATATTATGTAATATACTCATTAGGAAGATCACAACAGAGATACATTAGAATAAGAGGAGATCCAAGCTTAGGGCAATGGAAAACTGGAACAAATTCAGGAATAGCAGGTAATGCCCTAGATGTACCAAACTGAAAACTATGGGACAAAGAAAAACCTTTGTAAGTAACTGAGACACAAGGCTCAGAGGGAAAAGTGGCAAAAAAATAAAATTAAAATAAAATAAAATAAAAGATATCCAGACCACTTAGGAAAAAAATGTTTGAGGGTCTTTGGCTAAACCACAGCCAAATTCTGGCTTCATTCTTCAGAAGTTCCACAGTATTACTCAGTTTCGGGCTTTTTTCATAGAATTGCAAACCAGGTGAGTTTCAGCCAGCTTTGGCTTGCTTTTTTCAAGTTTGTTTATGCTTTTACTCAAACCACAATGTTCTGGGATCTCACAAGAAAATCTGTTTCTGTGAAATTTTCAGCCTGATTTCCAAACCAAAGAAAAAGATTCAAGTAAACGTTGGGCACATTTCAAAAACAGCATCTGAATTTCTGGGTGCATACTGAAAGCAAAATGGACTTCTGATCCTTTTTAAAAAAAAATTAGAGACTCCCCCATTCCACCAATAAAGAGGAGGGACAACAATGAATTCACTGTGCAAACCATGGTTCAGTCTCTGAATGGATAAAACTCCCGTTGGTTTCAAGGAAAAGTTGTTTCTGCATGAGGACGATGGAATTAAGCCCTAAGCAGATATATAGATATCCACCCTTTTGGAAACTCCATCAACCAATCAGATTTCTTGCTCACCAAACGCTAAATAGATTATTTATTCAATATGCTTTATGAGTTTTAGAAAATATTTCTGTGCTGCCACCAATAAGAAGAGACTCTTGTTAGAGTCAACTTTGGGTTTATGATTTCCTGGAGCATTATAGAAAAAATTCCTACCAAACTACCCTGCCCTGTAGAATTTTGCTCTAACTTTAATGTGGGGCTTTAAGAACTATGCTGGGTTTCCCTCAAGTTCGCCTACATTTTCAAAACCAAAATTCTGCCACTTTGGAAATGATGAACACTGAAAAATTGGATTTGAAACCACAGCATTAAATGTTTAAAATCTGATCCTTCTGTCAGGACCTGGGATAAATTAAACTGATGTACATTATTTTTCAAGAAAAGAAAAAAAAAAATATGGGAAGCGGGCTTTGAAGCCCGGAGGCACAGAACAAAACAAGTTATGCAGGTGATACAAACCATCTTAGTTCAGTTCGATAATGATTTTCTACTTCCATATGGGTTCCTACCCTGGAAATAATTCTTAGAAAAACACTTTTGAAAGTGACAAAACATTATTTTAGAGAGTTGCCACTTATTTTTGGAAAACTCATTCATTACTCCAATTTCATTAATAGCAATTACATTTTTTAAAAAAATCTTTACAATGAATCTAGCTTGTTTTTTTTAATTGAATGCTTAATAGACAATATAGGAAAATGAGTATAGATAAGGGTGTAAACTGAGACTTTATCGACTGTTTCTCATCAGAATGAACTCAATACAGCTGGATGATAGGAATTAGAATTTTAATCAAGGATTTAGGATCTTGAAACAGAATAATTGAGTATAGTTTTTATTCAGAATAGTCATAATGTTAGCAAATTATTTTCCTATTATCTGAATTTTAATAATTCCTAATTTTGTAACATTATAGATAAGCATAGTATTGTTTTTGGTTTGCTAGCCCCAGCACTTGGCATTTTGTAGATTTTTTATAAATTTTTTAATGGATTAAATAAATAAAAATGAATGGCAATCAAGGTGCCTTCTGTACAAATCAATAGGTCATTTCAGACCAGTAATAGTGTCTACTCTATGAAAGACAACACAGTATTTTGCATATGTCGAGATGGGTATTCAAAATTTGCTCGGCAGACAATAAGTGCAAATTTCTTCACCTCTCAGAGCCCCTAACACTAGGGGGCATAATGGATTGAGTGCCTAGCCTAGAGTCAGAAAGACCTCAGTTCAAATCTAGTCTCAGATACTTCCTAGCAGTGCGACCCTGGGCAAGTCACCTAACTCTGTTTGTCTCAGTTTCCTTATCTGTAAAATGAGCAGGAGAAGGAAATGGTAAACTACTCCAGTACCTTTGCTAAGAAAACTCCAAATGGGGTCATGTAGAGTCAAACATGACTAAAAAACAACAAATACCTTACACAATGATCGTGAAGAAAGTGCTAAATAAGTGGGATATTATCAAGGATTTATTGAATGTCTGATTGTGCAGGCACTGTGAAAGTCGCCATTTTTGTCACAGTACCAGCATCATTCTCAATAGAACGAATTGACTTTACATAGTAGTCAGGGAGAACTTGGAAAAGAATACCCATGAGGTAGAAATCCTAAAAAAGTAGCAGGGACCAATTATAATAACAATGAAAATATCTGAAGAAATTTCAGAAAATTTGACTATGAAGAGTCATTATAAGTGTATTACTAAAAAAAACAATAATTTATATTTGCAACAAACATTTCTAATAAATAACAGGGCTGGGTAGTTTTTGTATTTTGGGGGGGAGGGGAAGTTGTTGTTTTTTAGAACATAATGAGCTTAGAAGATTTTTTAACCTCATTCATTGTTTTGTCTGGTATCTCCAGTGCCTAAAACAAATTAAGTGCTTAATCACTGTTCAATGATTGAATGATTGATTAAACTCTTCTCTTTGCTTAAACCCTCAGGATGAATTACACTAAAATAAATATTTAAACCAGATCACAGGCCATAAAACACACTAAGAATATATCATTTCTTAATCTAAATTGGAAGCTTAGACGCATCATCCGGAAGCTGTTAGCATGCTGCATTTGGAAAGGGGAAGCAGCGCCTGAGTTAGCCTGGGCTTCTAGACTAGGTACATTGAGTTGGATTGACCTGTGAAGTAAATGGACAGCCACAACAGACTACAAACACTTCTGTGACATAATATTTGACATTTATGAAGTGGGAGTTAAAGGTCAAACAAACTCATTTGTAGCCTACATGGGGTGATCACCCCCTCAGCCTAGCATTTCACTTGTTACTACATTCATCCTCATCATACCAAATGCCTAAAGTAAATCCAGGGGTATGTTTGAATGTTTCTTTATTAATTATTAAAAATGAAATACAATTCTAATAAGTTAAACAATTAGCTAGGAGCCCCCACTTTGGGTTACTAAGCATTATTAATTTAATGCACTGGAAAAAAATTATGGAAAGCAATACCTTTGGGGTGGAAGTAGTTCTGGGAAACAAGAAACAAGCTTGAGTTGCTATTTCATTGTAGCAAACTCCCTTTGAATCCTTTCTAATAGTCATCTATCAAGCCAATGGCTTGTTTCAATATCTACCTCTATATTTATAGGCAACAATGTGGCAGAGCGTATAGAGTGTGTAAGGAATTTGTCAGGAAGACTTGAGTTAGAATCCTGCTTCAGTTACTCCCTAGTTGTATGACCCTAGGCAAATCATTTAATCTTTCTGTGCCTCGGTTTCCTTATCTGTAAAATGGGGATGATCATAATAACACTTACCTCACATAGTTTTGTGGAGGATCAAAGAAGTTAATATATTAAAGTGCTTGTAAATGCTAGCTATTATACTTTCATTTGAACTGTAAAGATGTTGAATTCTTGCAAGCATAGGACTTTGTTCTCTCCCAATTCCCAATTACTTATTTAATTGAGCTATCTCAAATTTCAGATATTCTATCTGGTCATCAAGTTTCTCTAATATACACAGAACAAACAAAATGGAGTTTAACTTTATCCTAAAACAGAAAGGATTTGTAACAAGGATACAGCAGCACTTGGCCTCAGCTTTGGGTGTGGCCTCCCTCACTTCCCTATGAAAATTCATCTGGTCAACAGGCTTGATTCAATTGGTCTCAGGCACTCACCAAGTCTGAGAAGCCAAGCCTCCACATGGCTGGGACTCTTTATGCCTTTAGGTGATCTTGAAGCTGAATCAGGAATGCTGAGGCCAATCAGATCCTAGGGCCAGCTTTCTCTCCTTTTAGGACAAGTTAATCTCTGTCCCAGGAGGGGAGGAGGAGGATCCCAGGCTTACCACACATGGGGAGGGAAGATAGGAAGAAAGTAGCATCAAGGAAAGCATGGGCTGATTGAGTACTGGGTAAAGCTTCATCTCTTTTTTAGAGAAAGCAAATCTCTGCTGCCAGAGAGAAGAGACTAAGCCTAATTCAAGCTATGGAGAAAATATTTGGTCCTATGAAGCTTGCTATAGTCTGGCTATAGCCTTATTATCAGGTACCCTTACCCTGTAGCCTAGGATACACCCAATTCAAGAATTCAAATGGCTTTTTCTTCTCTACATGAAATAATAGAATGATTAAGTACAATATGTGACTCCTATAAAGTCTCACCATAACCAAAATGACTCTCTGAGATTTACAAGCATTTTTGCCAGGTGATATCAGGCTACTTTGGCTTCTGGCCAGCTACACCCCAGTCCAGATACCTCTGTCCTAAGATTTTTTACCAACACACCCAAGTTCTCTACATGAGAGGCCTGCCAAATCTGCAGAGAGCTCATCTCAGGAGTAAGCCATGGTTCTGGTGGTATTTTCCCAGGGGGTCATAGTCCTATTGCTGAGAAGATTGCCAGGCTAAAGCTATAACATCCTTCTAAAAGGAAATACCTCCAAATGGTTGTACTTAGCTGTTCAAATCTGTGGATCTAGACCTTGCCCCACCTATACATAACTGCTCTTTTTCTGCATTTGTCAACCTAGCTATGACCTTTCTCACAGATGAATTATCTCTTTCTGAATTCAAAACTCCTTTCAATCACCTTATTGTCAGGACCTCTTCTCTCATGACAGCCCCTATTCTCCTGACCAACTCCTCCTTTTCTTTATCATCCTTTTCTTCATTGTATAGATTATCATAAAATAATCTAAATGGCTTTCACTGGAAGATAATTGAGTTTTTAATACCTTAGTTTTGATGTGAGGACATTTACTCCATCCCTTTTGACTTTGCCTTTAGTAGGCCAAACCTGTTTCATAATGACTTAAGCACATTCTGTCTTTTCCTGTACTATTCATCCATTTCCTGAACATACCTGAAGCATCAATGTTGGCTAGAGAAAAGTGGTGGGTTCCTTAATCAATGGGGTTATACTCAACAAAATCTGATATTTTGAGCATGATTCTACCCCTAAAGGTATTTTTCAACTCTGTGGGTAAGTAATAACAGGAAACCAAATCAAAATGAAAACATCTCCATTCTTACACATATTTACATAGAACATTCTGCTCATAAATCAAAAGTTAGGTAATATAGAAATTTAATTTGAGCCTTGCCAGCCAGTCAAGTATATAAGCAAGTACTATGTGCCAGGCATATAAAGAAAGATAAAATCTTAAAAGCCATCTTCATGTCACATGTTGGGAAGTTCAAAATGGCAGCCTCCCAGTTGCAAAAGAAAGGCTTCTTTGATTTGGAAACTTTGGATGGACTCTTAATACTGAGGTGTGGACTCTAGAATCAGAGCTTTCTGTGATTTTTCCATCAACTGCTAGGCCATGGAGGAAGTAATAGCTACCTATAGCTGTGTAGCCATAGAGGGCCCTATTCACACCAATGACTTCATCTACTGGGGGTAGGGGGAATGGTAGAAGGAACAGAGGTGGGAATAGAAGAGTCTGTTCAGCAGATGGGGAAATAGGGGATATGCTCCTTTGTATAACTTGAAGAAGGTGGAAAAGAGGGAAAAGGAAGAAAAGGAGATATAGGTAAGGAAGCAGTGCCCAGTAACACTCTTCTGACTATACAGCAATTGCTCTTTCAACCATATCTCATAATTATGCTTTTTGTGACAAAAAAAATCATAAGGAATGAGAAAGATGGTAGACATGATGCAAGGGATGAGCAATGATGTGTGCCTGTGTGGATGGATATGAAGAGAACTCAAGGGATGGATGTCAGAAACAAAGATAAGGTGAGCAGCAATGGTAATGTATATGTAGCAAGTACATTTGTGTGGAGTCTGTGAGATGATAGGGTTTTAACCAGCATTTGTAAAGAGACTGAATATGAAACTGTCACTTAGAGAGTCTTAAAACCTTTTAAAGAAACAGTAATAGGTCCTATGGTCTCTATAGAAGAACTTTTTGAAACTAGTGTTTAGTTTATAAGGGGACTTGGTATTAAAGGAGAAGGAAGAAAGGGAGGGAGGGAAGGAGA
>CM053623.1:188758580-188776930 GCA_028646595.1 Phalanger gymnotis
AATTGAGAAATGGTCAAAGGATATGAACAGGCAGTTTTCAGAGGAAGAAATTAAAGATATCTATAAGCATATGAAAAAATGCTCAAAATCACTACTGATTAGAGAAATGCAAATCAAAACAACTCTTAGCTACTACATCTCTCCTGTCAGATTGGCTAAAATGACAAACCAGGAAAATGATAAATGCTGGAGAGGATGTGGGAAAATTGGAACATTGTTACATTGCTGGTGGAGTTGTGAACTGATCCAGTCATTCTGGAGGACAATTTGGAACTATGCCCAAAATGCAGAGAAGAATCTTACAAGGGCACAGGATAGATTGGAAAACTTCTGAGCTCCCTTCAATTTCTGACATAATGTGATATCTTTCCAGCCTTATTTTAAGCTAATTCTTGTACTCAACATTCTAGGCAAAGTTGGACTGTTCTTTTTCATCCATTCTCATTTTGCCTTTTCCCATCTCTTTACTTTTGCTCCCACTGACCCTCATCCCTGATTCAGTTTCCCTTTCTAACTCAAAGCTCAACCCAGGTATTTCACCCTAAAGCTTACCCTAACCCTGGAAGTAAAAGCAATTACTACTCCCTGTTTCCTATTTCTCATAGTCCTTCAGCCAATTATCTTACTTTCCTTCATATCATAGCTATTTGTATATGTATCTTTTTTTCTTATTAAACCGTAAGTTCCTTGAGATCAGAATTTGTGTAATATTTAATTCTGTATTCTTAATTCAAGTCTCGGTATCTTCGAACTTAGTATATGTTAACAATGTTTGTTGAATTGAATTGTATGGAAAGGAATTGTCTTGGTGTCCCAGGAGGTCTTTGTAGCCGCAAACTTTACTAGCATCAACGTTTTCTCCAGAAATCTTATTTTAGGAAAAACCAGAAAAGACTTATATGAACTGATGCTGAGTGAAGTGAGCAGAACCAGGATAACAATGTACATAGTAACAGTAACACTGTTTGATTTTGTGTTAACTATAATTGACTTAGATCTCCTCAGCAATACAGTAGTCCAATACAATTACAAAAGACTTATGATGGAAAACACTATCCACATCCAAAGAACTGATGGAATCTGAGTACAGATTGAAGAATACTATTTTCACTTTTTTGTGTTTTTTTTTATTCTGTTCTGTTCATTCACAACCTGACTAATGTGGAAATATGTTTTACATGATTGTACATGTAAAAAAAAATTTTTTTTTAAAACTCAAAAATTAAGGAAAGAAATCTCAATATTTGAAATGTCCAAAACGTCCAAAATGTCCAAAGTTCTTCTTCATATGGTTTGGAAAATGCTAATCTATGCTATATCCAAACCACTTATATTACACAGATTTCTGCTGCAGATATAATTTTGATTAGGGATGAAAGTAAATTTCCATATGTGTTGTCTCCCCTATTGGAAGGTGAGAACCTTGGTAGCAGAATCATGCTAACTTTGTTATTTGCATTCCCCAGCATTTAGGACATTGTATGTATTTAATAAATGCTTCATTCATTCATTCAAATGTCAGATACGTTAGTTAGATGCAAATTCACTAAGTACAATCTATGCTAATAAAGCCTCAAAATTTACTCAAACTAAAATATTCAAGTGTCTGAATCTAGAATTATTTCTTAATATGGAAAAAAATCATTTAAAAGGACAAGTAAATGCTCATTATTGAGTATTTGTGAAGGGACAAAAGTTTATTTCCTGACTTCACATCTGCTCTGTTCAAAACGAAGTTTTGTTCATACATAGTTAGTAGAAAGTAAGATATATTTATTTCCTTGCAAAAGAACTCAAAGTACCTCGCAAATTAGGTACCATGATCTAAGTGAACTGCAGCCACCTCTGGAGTGAATGTGTACACTGCCAATCACCTCATGACCACTACACAATTGATGGGGGAAAGGCGTATTTTTGGCTACCCCAGCAAAATTCATTTCATTCCAAAAATATAGTGGTGGTTTTGATCTCAGAGAGAGAGGACAAGACTTATATTTTTTTCTAAAGGATCATGCAAAAAAGTCTCCAAGACCAAGGCCATTACTCATACAAAACTCTCATTGGAATGAACCACAGAACAGAGAGAAGGGACCTTCTCAGAAGCTCTGAATATATAACTTTATTCTATGATAACTCTAGTTCATAGAGCTACAGAATACAAAATTCTGGAGTAAACTTTTTCTTGCCATAATATAATTCTTACACAAAATTATAGCCTTCGTGCCTCTTGAATGCCACTTTTCACTCTTTAATATCACTTTATTTTTTCCATTCAAATATGAAATTTTCAGAATTGTTTTATAGAAGATATAAAAAAAGAAGTCTTAAAACTTCATCATTTCTTAATTTCTTATTTTCTGAGCAAGACTTAAAGGACACATTTCTCATCCTAGAAACTTTTTCCTTCTTTACCTTGGTGACACTCCACTCCACTCATGTTCTTTTTGTCACTCTTCCTCTGTTGTCACAGATAAAATTGCAGGACTTCCATCTAGAGGTGGTATTACATAGTGGACAGAGTAATTAACTTGGATGCAGGAAGATATGGATTCATATATTACCTCTAATACTCATTACCTGGCATTAAGATGATCCAAGTTTTTTGTTTATATCATATCTCATATATATTTCATAGATGAAGGAAATGGAGACATTTATCCTGAAGAGAAGACTCAGCATAAATATGACAATTGTCAGGTGGAAGAAGGGTTAGGCTTTTCTACTTGGGCCTTAGAGAATAAAACTAGGAGCCAAATGTAGAGGACACAAAGAAAAAAGTGTTTACTTGATGTTAGTAAAAAAAAAAACTTCCCAATAATCAAATCTATACACAAGTGAAATGAGTTCCCTGGGGCTGCAGTAGGTTCCTGCCATTGGAAAGCTTCTCAGCCAGAGGTTGGATGGCCATTTTCATGGTGTACTATAGAGGGGATCCTTTTGATGTTATGCGGTATATTAAATTGTTATCAATGTATCTTCCAACTCTGAAACTGTCAATTCTATTGCTTGGAAATCAGTATGACCACAGGCAAGTCCCTTGTCTTCTCTGAACCTCAGTTTTCTTATCCATAAACTGGCAGTAATAACAACTATAATGCTTATAGCACAGGTTGGTTGTGAAATTCAAACGAGATCATGTTTCTAAGTTGCTTTACAAACTTTAAAGTGTTATATAAATATCAGCTAAATAAGGAAAACCTGGGGGTAGATTAAGGCATGGAAAAAAGAACAGCTAGGACTAGAGTAGTTGGGAGAGAACATTTCTTTAATGGTTTATTAATGGTTAGTATTTAACTTCACCTTGGCATTTCCTGAACATTGCCATGCCATGATATGCTGAAAAGTGCATCACTTCCCTCCCTGGCCACTCTCGTCCCCTTCGCTTTCCAACTCTGGCTCTGAGAACAGCAATCAATTTAACGTTATTATTTATGGAAAGGAAAAAAAAAGATGCCAATCATTTGCACTATGGCTCCAATTCCCTATGACTTTCCTAACTAAAACACTCCATCACTTCCTTACACATTTTGTCTTCTATTCAAACATAAGCTCCTTGAGGGCAAAGACTCATTTACTTATATTTGTGTCTCTCATGCTTATGCAGCATTATGAATATAGAATGTGCATTATGACTTTCCATTAGTTAATTATCTCAAATATTCCTATACTCTCCCATACATAACTTTGACTGGAGTGCTTGTAGGTGATAGAAAAACAACTTTACAACAACTACTCTTTATAGGGAAATGAGGAGAAAGCATTAATCTCCTTACTGTGGCTAGATTTCTAATCAGAAATGCCGCTGTCCATAGAATTTTCACATAATATAGTTCTTGTAGGTCTCTGGGTAATGGCAAACAGACTATCTAGAAGTCTTTATAGGCTTAGCATGAAAAAATAGCTTATGTCAACACTTTATGTAAAGTGTCTGTCTTGTAACTCAGAAGTATAATCTTTAAAAATGACTTTAAGGGAAGAAACATCAAAAACAACTACTTTTAAACTCTTTATATGTTATACATTTCAACAATGTATCACGGATATTGAGTCTTCTGGTAATATGGCAACTGTCTAGACTTAATAGTAAATAATAGATTCTTGATCCTTTACGACTAGATACACACACACACACACACACACACACACACACACACACACACAGTAAACAAGCACCCAACAACTTGCTTTGGCATACAGGTTTGAATTGTCGGCAGCCAACACATCCAAGAATCTGAGACTTTTGAACACAGCAATGATGAAAGGTAAAGAATCTGCTCCATTGACAACAACCAATGCTTGTTTGTTTTTGTTTTCTTTTCCCCGGTGCCAAGTATCAAACTTAAATTGATCTCCCAATTTAAGGTGAAGGCTGAAAGAAGGAATTTTTGTTCTATACATGTCAGGTAGAATGATGTGTTACTTGAAGGAATGACAGGAATTTTCCATAGGAAATCCATAGAGGAAAAAATTATAAGGAGAAAGAAGAAACTCCAGATCTGTATCATAATGGTAAGGGTTAGGGAAATATGACAGAAAAAAAGAAAGGAAGAAGAACTGCTGAACCACTGAAGAAACCTAATAGATATGAGACTTTTCTAAGAAAGGATTAAGTTGAATCCTCTGACAAAGAAGCAATTTAGAGGCTCCATGTAATAAGAATGAGGATTAACAAAGTCTTCAAGGAAAGAAGACATTAGAACTGGGTCATAAGAAAAAAATCTTGCTGGTTGGTGCATATTATTATGTAGTATTTTAAGAATTACAAAATTTTACATATGCAGTTTTTCTCATTTTGATATAAACAATCAGGATAGGCTAGAGCTATGTTGAGGATGGGATGGAGAGTCTTCCAAGACTTGCCAAGCTGGCTACCCACTGCCCACTTCTAGTGATTTACATGAGGACATGATACCATCAGAAGAAACATAAAAAAGAAAGGTTCTCAAATGGAATCCAAGGACCTTTGGGGCACAGGTGGTATTTCCATTATTGCTCCCAAATGAAAGGGGTTCAAAAGTGAAACAGACAAAACAAAAGACTGTTAAAGAAGCTGTTGTCAGAAAACATGATTTGGATTTCAGTTCAAAGTTGAAGATACAGGAATGATGGGAATATGGTAAAGATAAAATTCATCTAATGATGGCTGGAAAAATATATTTGCCTGGAGACTTGGGGATATAATCTGGATTATGTTAGTCAAAAAACAGAGGGAGTAAGAAAATTGCTCACATATATCTGTTAAGCCAGATACCATAGATATTAAGTATTAGGCAAAACGTATAATGACAGTGAAGCGTTCTACCACAGGAAAAAATATACAGGAACAAATGCAGTAACAAAATTCTTGGACTCAAATGTCTATGAATATTTACAGAGTATGGTTACCAAATAAAATGAACCATGATGCTAAGGAAAGAAGGTAAATTTGACATCATAGATTTGTTTGAGATATATTGAGATTTTACTAATGACTAGAATGTAGTGATGGCATAAGTAATATGCTTTCTAATTCAAAAGAAATATTAGATCAAAGGGATGCTGGAATATATATATATATATACATATAAGATGATATACATGTAAGATGATCCACAAACCCAAGTAATAAAAGTATTTGGGAATGGATCAATGGAAGTTGAAACCAAAAGGATATTGTGGTATGAGTAGATTACAGATCTTCTAGCCACAAGGAGAAAACAGAAGATGAGTTTGGGAAGCATCACATATGATAATGTGTGGCATATAATAAAACATGGTATATGATAATAGGAATGATGGAGATTATCCACACAGCTGTTAGATCTCTCTTTTGTGCTAAACACAGAACAGCTGATAAGTTCTTCTCTCACCTTAATGATAATTTCACTTCTCAAAAGAATCCTGGAAATCACTCCCTCCTCTTTTGTTGATTTTAGAATTCTTAAGTTCCTTCAAGGCATAGTTCAATAATCATCTGCCTCCATCCTCCCACCCACCCCTGCCCTACCATTCCTCACATTTTCTCACTTTTCACTTTACCACGTACTTACTCATCTTCTGTTTATGTGTTATAACCTGACTCCCTCCACATATGCATGTGGTCAGTAAAATATAACCTCCTTGAAAGTAGGGATTGTTTCATTTTTGTCATTATTTAGTACCTAACACTGCAATTTACATTTTGGGGTGTGGGATGGGAATGGGGAAGGTATGTCCAGATCTTCTGTATTTTATTCTGTGTAATAAGGAAGTTTCCAATATATTTTTCAGTATTTTTTTGGGTCTCCTTTAGCAAGTCATCGACTTGTTTTTCATGGTTTTCTTGCATCCTTCTCATTTCTCTTCCCAATTTTTCCTCTACTTCTCTAACTTGCTTTTCTAAATCCTTTTTGAGCTCTTCCATGGCCTGAGACCAGTTCATGTTTTTCTTGGAGGCTTTTGATGTAGGCTCTTTGACTTTGTTGACTTCTTCTGGATGTATGTTTTGGACTTCTTTGTCACCAAGGAAGGATTCCAGAGTCTGAGACTTCGAATCTGGGTGTGTTTTCTCCGCCTGGCCATATTCCCAGACAACTTACTTGACACTTGAGTTTTTCAGCAGGGTATGACTGCTTGTAGACTAAAGAGTTCTATGTTCCAAGCCTGGGGGGATGTGCCAGCTCTGCCACACCAGCACTCCTCCTTCCCCAAGAACCCCCAACCTGGAGTGGACTTAGATCTTCAGCAGGCTCTGCACTCCTGCTCTGATCCACCACTTAATTCCTCCTACCAGGTGGGCCTGGGGCCAGAAGCAACTGCAGCTGTAGTTCTGTATCTGCCCTACCTCCCCTGGCCCTTGGGCGGTGGCTGAACCACAAACTCCCTGTCCCCAGCAGCTTTTCCCACTAACCTACTCTGTTGTCTTTGGTGTTTGTGGGTTGAGAAGTCTGCTAACTGCTGCAGCTCACTGATTCAGGGCACTAAGGCACACTCCGCCTGGCTCCTGGTCTGGTTGGTCCACACTGCCCATGCTGGGCTCTGCTCAGCTCGGCTCTGCTCCCCTCTGCTCCCAGCTCTGTGCGAGATAGACCTTACCCAGAGACTATCCAGGTTGTCCTGGGCTAGAGCCCTGCTTCCCTCTGCTATTTTGTGGGTTCTGCAGTTCTAGAATTGGTTCAAAGCCATTTTTATAGGTTTTTGGAAGGACTTTGCGGGGAGCTCAGGCTAGTCCCTGCTTTCCAGCTGCCATCTTGGCTCCACCCCTTGGAAGTTTCCAATATAGAAATGACAGGAACTTGGGGAGGAAATTATCATAATATCTCAATTTGTAACAGGTAAAAATAGTGAAACCAAGAATACTATGGTGAAGACACAAGATTTTGGAAAGATTTGTTCCATGTCGTTCAAGAAAGGATAAATAACATTCTATCACCTGTAGGTGATAGAATTGTAATTCTACCAGGAAAGTTGACTAGAGTAGGACTCTTTCAAAAACAAAATTTTGGTAATATAAAAACCTGTAATTTCCATGAGGAAGAAAAGTTGAAGTGATATAAGATCATCAATATGGATTCATAAGAAATTTATCAACCAACTTTTTTTTATTTTTTCATTCTTATTTTAGTTTAAATTTTAGAAATAGATTCTATTTGTTTTAATCATCCAAGATCTGTCTTCTCACCTTCCCATCCTGACCCTCCTACAATTGAGAACACAAGAAAACAAAACCTATTACAAACATTTACAAAATCTATAGTCAATTGAAATAAATTTCCACATTGACCATTACCAAAAAAAAATTTGTCTAATTCTATATTCTAAGTCCACCTCCCCATTAAGAGGTAAGCAGCACATTTCATCATCTGTCCTCTAGAATATTGGTTGGTCTTTACACTGATAGAATGTCAGAATAATAGTATTCTGTCATATTTATATGCATAATTTATCAATCTAATCCCCAGCTTATGGGTACCTTCTCAGAAACCCATTCATTGCCACCTCAAAAGGAGCTATCAACATTTTCGTACTCCTTAGAATTTGTTTTGCTTTGGACTAATTCTTCATTTAATCTACCCTCTCTCTGAGTCCTCCTCCTTCTTCTCTCCTTTCTCTCCTATTTCCCTATTGAGTAAAATATATTCCTGTGCTAATTTCTAAGTTTGTGTATTTTTCCTTCTTTTGTCCAGTTGAGAGTAAGTTTCAAGTCTCTCTCTCTCTCTCTCTCTCTCTCTCTCTCTCTCTCTCTCTCACACACACACACACACACACACACACACACACACACACACACACACACACACACACACACACACACACATCTCCTGTTTATTTGTAGAATACCTATTTCTGTGCTCTGGTAACTTGAGATAATCCTTCCCTATCCTTCCATTCTCTTCCACCACCATCCCCATGTATTCCTCTTCCCCTCTCTTTCTATTCTTTTCTTAAGATGATCAAGACATAACAAAACCACTAACAGGACATGTCTAATTGGACTCCTCCTATGAACCCTTTTGATGATAGGGTTCAGAGGAGACATATATATCACCACCCATGTAAGCAGTTTATCCTTGTTTAGTTCTTTATCTTTGTTCATTCACATTTATCTTTTTATCTTTCTCCACTCCCATTATTTGTAAACGGCTTAGCACAGTGCCTGGCATGTAGAAAGTGCTATAAAATGCTTATTCCCTTCCACTTCCCTGTGTTTCAGTTTCAAAATTTATACACAGCTCTGGTCTTTTAATCAAGAATTCTTGGAAGACCTCAGTTTCATCAAAGACCCCTTGTTTCCCTGTAGCATTATACTCAGTTTTGCTGGGTAAGCTATTCTTGGCTCTAAGCCTACATCATTTGCCTTTTGGAAAATCATATTCTAAGCTCTTTGTACCTTTATATAAAGTAGTGGCTGCTAAATCATTTGTGATCAGAATGTGACTCTTTGGAATTTGAATTCTTTCTTTCTTAATTCTTGCAGTATCTTTTTATTGATGCAGAAGCTCTGGATTTTACCTATGGTATTCCTGGGGAGTTTTCACTTTGGAATTTCTTCCAAGAGGTAACCAGTGGATTCTTTTTATTTCCTCTTTGCCCTTCTAAGTTCTAAAAGATCTGGGTAGGTTTCTTTTAAGATTTATTGAAACATGATGCATAGGCTCTTTTTTTGGTCAAGACATTCAGATAGCCCAATGATTCTTTTTTTCTTCTTGAAATGTTCTCCAAATCAACTGTTTTTGCTTTGAGATACTTCACATTGTCTTCTAATTTTTAGCCTTTTGTCTTTGTTTTTAAGTTTCTTGTTGCCTCATCAAGTCATTGGCTTCACTTTAGTCCATTCTAACTGTACTAAGCTGTGTTTTCTCTGAGGGATTTCTTTGGGAAATATCTTCTTAGATCTTCTAGAGATATTCTCTTCCTCTAAATATTTATCTTGAGCATCCCTGTTACTATAAAAAGTCATTGTGGTGGATTTCTTTTTTGTTTGGTTGCCCATTCTTTCAGTTTACTTCGTGATTTCAGACAATGTCAGAGCTGGGCTAGTTCTAGAGTTATTTTCTTGAAATCATGTTATTTCAGCATCACAAATACTCATTTTGGACCTGCAAGCTTTCAATGCTCTCAGTGTAGACTGATCCAGAGTAAAATCTGATTGCTGCTCCCCTGGTCTGAGCTCTTTAAGTTCCTGATCTGGGTTTGGATTTAAGCAAGAGTAGATCACTGCTAGGTTCTGCCCCTATAAGACAGCTGGAAAGCTTCTTTCATTCACTGTGACATAAATATAGGTTCCTTTTTGGTCTAGGATTCCAGCTCTGGTTATTACTCTGTCTTCTGGGGTAAATAACTATAAGTGAGACCATATTCTGAGTCTGGGGTCTGTGCCAAGCCACTGCTTTTGGCTTCTGAACTTTCTCCTTTCTTCCTATGCCACCCAGGACCTCCCTACCTGGGAATACCACTCCCCCAGTGGAAGTTGGTATTGGGTTACAAAACTACTAATTCACACTTATCTCTATAGCAGTGCCCAGTTATGAGTCTGGAGTACCTTGATCTAGGTCTGGGACCTGCTCTTGCCTTGGTGTATAGCCTCTTCCTGGGTGCTGGAGTGCTCAGGGTGTTCCTGGTTGGACCCATTCACAGTGTCCACAGACCTCCCTGTCTCTCTGTAGCAATTCTGGCTAGACAAATGGTTCACCATGATTTATTCTTGATTTCCTCATCAGGATTTGATCCAGTGCATTGTCTATATCTATTTGAAGGACTTTGTGGAGGAGAGCTCACCATACTTCATCCTAATAGTCTGCCATTTTGGCTACCACCACCACCCCCCATTATTATTTTGAGGCATACACAGGAGAAAGAAATGGAGATAGATAATAAAGAATAGATGAAAAAAAAGTAGAGTGGTCCTGCAAAAATAAGAGGAACACTAAAGCCCAAAACAACCTGGGGCTTTCTAAGAATGCTAAGAAGAACATAAAACACATAAAACTTTGGAAACTCTGCTGGTAATACAATAAAATATAAAAGAAGGAATAGAATCATTGCTTGGAATAAATGAGAAAATGATTGTGAGTAACAAAGAGAAGACTAAACTACTCAACTCCTGTTTCCCTTCCATTTCATCTACCAAGGAGATAAAATTATCTTCACAATTGGAAGAATTGAAGACCAAAGTAAGTGAGTGGATGTCAAGAAAGCAACTTAGCTGTGCTTAATGAAATTAAGCCAACAGTCCCAGAAAAATTACTTGAGAGGATAAAGGACTTGCTGGGGAACAAACAACAACAACGCTGACTTGGAAATATGCTTGCTGAGCCACTGGGAGAGATCTTTGAGAAAACAGACAGAATTTGAGACAAACAGATATTTTCCACATTTTCAAAATTGGGGTAGCAACCTCAAACTTTTAGTCTGAGCACTTGACTTTGATTGCCAGCAAAATTTTACAACAAATTGTTTAAGGGGCAGACTATAAGCACATGAGGGAAAAATGAACTCTGAGCAGCCACAATGGGTTATTCAAAAACAGGTCATCCCATACTAACCACATTTCTTTTCTATTTTGGAGGGACATATTACTGGATTTCTAAGTCACAAATATAACATAGCTATATTTTAGCAAAACATTTGACCAAATCCCCCATGATATCCTTGTAGACATGACGGATAGATGCAAACTGGATGAAATTACAGTTCGATATAATCATCACTTATTGAACAACAGGACTCGGACTATTGTCCAGCTAAAGAGGGACAGCAAGCTAACGTCATGAGGTTCTTTTCTTGGCTCAGGCTTCTTCAATTATTTTCAAATTAATGACCTAGAGACACAGATGGCAGTCTTAGCAAATTTATGGTTGACATGAAGTTGGCAGGATAGCTAACACATTGGATGACACAATCGGGAACTAGATAGATCTCAGTAGGCTAGAATGATGGTCTGAATTGAATAAAATGAAATCTGATAGGGATATATGTAAATTCTTACACTTAAATTGAATAAATCAACTTGAAGAAGTAAAAGATGAGGTAGGCCATCTAGAAAAGAGGTCATGTGAAAAATATATGAGGAGTTAAGTGTATTTCAAGTTTCATATTAGAAGAATATGAAATATCATCCCTCCATACCCCCCAAAAAAGAAAGGCTATACTACGCTGAATTAATAGAAGAATAATTTTCATCGAAGAGATTCTTTTTCCTCTGTACTCTTCCCTGAGCAAACTACGTCTGAGAAATTGTTATCAGTCCTGGAAACCACGGTTTAGGAATGATAATCATTATTGCTAACATTTATATAGCATTTTGAGATCAGCAAACACTTCAGATGCATCTTCTCACCTTAACCTCACAACACATCAGAGAGGTAGGTGCCATCAGTAACATTCTCCTCATTTTTAAAGGACCAAAAATTAAGAATACCTCAAAGGACCAAGCTTTGTCAACTGGTGCAATGGAATTTTGTTGTTGTTTGTTTGTTTGTTTTAATCCATAAGGCAAAGAAAATAGAGATATTTGAATGAAAATTTTATTTCAAGGCAAAATTATAACATCTCCTCATAAATGTTTGTATTTAAAGAACATCTTCACTGATAGGAGAAATTGTTACAATTATATTATATATCATGATAAATATATTATAAATTATAATAAAATTGTATTTTTTAATATCTGTGTCAATTGTTGTTCTTGGTCCTTCTAGTATGAAGTAGCTTGACTGTCATCACATGGCAGATATCAAAGGCAGGAATCAAGTTCAGGTGTTTCCTGACATTAAACCTAATGATGTTTCCACCAGAAGACATTCCTCAAGGAGGATAGTGACAATCTGGAATGTGTTGAGGATGGTGGGAATACTTGAAACAAATTATATGGGAACCCATTGAAGGCTATTAACCCAGAGAAAGAAATATATAGGAGAGGCATGATAAATATGTTCGATGACATGAAAGAAAAATTATGTGGAGCATTTCCTAACAATACAAACTGTCCCAAAATGGAATGACACAGCTAGGTAGCATGAGTGGATAGAGTACTGGATTTAGAGTCTGAAAGACTCCTCGGACACTTACTACTTGTCTGGCTCTGGACAAGTCACTTAATTCATTAGCCTCAGTTTCTTCTCAGCTTTCCCCATCTGTAAAATGAGGATAATAATATCTACCTTTCAAAGTTGATGTTAGGATTAAACATGATAATATTTGTAAAGCACTTTGCAGATCTTAAATTACTATATAAATACTAATTGTCATCTTTATTATAACTGCCCAAGGAAGTTGTAGATTCCTGTTAAGTAAAGGTATTCAATCAGAGACAGAACACTTTTCTTTGGATGCTAGAAGAGACATAGTTGGGGATAACTGAAATTCCTTTTCATTCTCAGAACTTACCTGTATGTTTAATTAACATATAAGAAACTGCCCCCATGATTAACTCCAACTTTAACATTAACTCCAAGCTTTATTGAAGTATTCCCATATGTGCTGTAGGTCTGCTAGAGCTACATACTTCATTTTTTGGCAAATTACAAAATCATACAAACTCAGAGTTGGAAGGAACTTCAGTTATCACTGTTTTGAACCCATACCTAAACAAGAATTCCATCTACAGTATACCTGGGCAAATACTCATCTATCCCATGACTGAAGAAGTCCAGTAATGAGGAACCTAACTTAGTTTATTTCACTCTTTGAGAGTTAATTAAATCCAATTAAGTATCTCCTTTGTGTAAGATACTTTGCCGGGAGATTGTTATACAAAGACAAAAACGAAACAGTGCTAGCCTTCAAGAAGATGATATTTGGGAAAGTCTTCCTTTATACTGTGAGGAAATCTTCACTTCTGGATCTCTTTGCTTTTAGTTCAACCCTCTGGAAACAGACAGGACAATTCAAATACCTCTTGCACAAAACAGTCTTGAAAATGCTTAAAGACAGCAAATATGTTCTTCCAAAAACTTGTTTCAAAGTTTTCTTAAAAGATTATAAACGTAATAACCATCAACAAAAATAAACAATACAATAGACATACCAAACAAGAGGCAAAAATCTCATTCCAACCTCTTGGCCTTTAACTAGGCAGAACCAAATGAATTAACAAACAACAACAAGCAAAGAAAATGCTTTTGTTTGCTGTTGCCTTCCAGGCTTACAAGAAATTCTGACACTTTTGACCCAGTTTTTCCTCTTTCTTTTCTTCCTGTTTTTGTTGAACGTAATTGTAGCTAGTGCATGTATAGTTCTGGTACTACTGATGTCACTCTTCATCACCCCATGTAGATTCTTCTATATTTTTCCTATACTTCATATTTACTACCTTCATAATATCAATATATTCAATTACATTAATGGAACCCAATTTATTTTGCCATTTTCTAATTGTTGGACAGATAGGTCATTTGTGATCTTGTCTATTTAGAGTAGAGCAGCTATGAATTTTTTTGTTGTTGTTTAGAGGGTCCTTTTTTTTTCTTTCATGATTTTTTGGGATAAGGTCCTAGCAATGGATTTTACTTTGCTAAAGGAAATATGCAACACTATCATCTCCCTCCAACCTTTCTGGGATGTTACATTAAAACTGATTGGACCCCTAGCCTAGAAGAATGACACACTCAATAAACTAAAAGTAACCCATTCAGATTCTCTTATCTGGTGGTGCCCTCTCTTCCTCTCTTGAACTTGTAGGAAAATCTGGGTCCATCTCTTAGACTTCACATGGTTAGGAAGGAGACTTTTCTTTCTCTACAGTCACAGCAGCTACTTACACAGCAAAACTAATGCCCTGGCTAACTCTTCTGCTTTTTGTTTCTTTTCCTAAGCATAAATAACCAGCCTGAGATGGGCAATTTGAGCCTTGAAGCCAGCTTTATGAGGTCAAGAGGTCAAGAACATCTAAGTCTCTCAATCACAGCTGACTGGCAACAGGTGTTTCCTGCAAGTATACCTTTCTCAGAAAAGATACAACCAACAAGAAGATGAGATCAGGCTGTGCCCTGGCTTGCCAGGAGATATGGACTTTGAGGGAGTTGTCTGGAAAGTGCAGAGCCTAGGTAATGTTAAAATGATTATAAGCAATCTCATTAATGATCTAATACCAACATCCTGAGAAAACATTATAGGAGTTATATATTAATGTTCCTAGTCTTTGTCAATGCACATGCAGTGGAATGGGAAGCTACGACCCAACCCATCTCCCAAGTCTAGTTATAATCACAAACACTAAGAGTCAGCTTGTATAGGTTGTCTTTGTCCTTCATTTTCCAAGAGGACCATGACATCAGGAAAATGATGACATGACTTGCAGTTGACTTGGATTTGAGTGAGAGAAGGAGGTGCAAGGTCACCAGTCTCACTTTCTCCTCCAGAGCCATCTATATCCAGTGGACTGAAGTTCAACAGGATGACTAGAGATGACCCAGGATGCAATGGGAGACCCTTAGCCCTTTTAGCCTAAGGTCTTTTCATGTACTCACTTAGAGTGAGGTAATACCCATTCAGTGAATAGGCCTCTTTAAGAAGTGAGTCAAGGGATGGCCCTTTTAATTAGAAAAAAAGAAAAAAAAATCAAGGTGGGAGGGGAAGACCCTCAGGACTGCTGCTGTGCTGTTGCAAAGAGAAATAGTTAGCATTGACATTCACTCTAAGCCAGGAGGACCCAAAATACAACTCGTATAAAATGGATTGCAAAGACATGTCTATATAAAGTTGTTCCATTTTGAAATGTGGAGTTCTCCCTGGTAGAATTAAAATAGTAGCTAGCCACTGGTTTGGCAAATACTGGCTATGTCCCTAATTGCCTTTGAAAATCTAAGCCTACCAACCCCAGAGGCAGTTTAAGAAGGCAAGAGATTCAAGGCAGGGTGCAGCCTTGATAATTATTTTATTACAGTATCAACATCATTTTGGGGATCCATGGAATCCAGTGGAAAATTCATTGAGTTAGTCCATGAGTACATCTATCTTGGACAGACACCATGCATGAACAATGAGGTAGGACAAAAGTTGAATAGGAAAGAATTTCATTTGGACAACTAAGGAGCACTTTCAAAAATCCAAAACTGTTCTCTGACAGATCTTCATCTTTTTGACTCAAGCATACCCATGGTAATACTGTAAATTTAGGTATCATGAAGCATCATGATCTCCAAAGAATCAAATCCTTGTATTTTTATATTTTTTGTTTGGGTCAAACATTTGTATCAAAAAAAAATAAACAATGAAAAGTGTCAACTTAAAATGTAAATGTAAAAGATGAATATATATTTATATTTTATATAGTCAAACACATATCTCTTAAAAATAAATAAGCAGAACGAAAATATATATATAAAAAAAGAATAAAATCCTGTGAGCAACCTCAAAGGTAACTGAGAAGGTGTGTGATGGGATTAAGCGGATGGCAACAGATTCTCAACAATGATTCCCATGTAAAAAGAATAGCATAAGAAGATAGGACCTAGGAAAGATATGGTCAGAAATGGAGGTGGGATGGCCATGTAACAAATATGAGAGAAAATATAGGAAGAGGTCAGCTATTGCCCTAGAAATCATGGCATGTTAAAAAAAAATTGAGGATAGTACCTAGCATATAGTAGGTACTTAATAAATGCTTCTAGGAAAAAAAAATAAAAATAAATGCTTCTAAAAAGATAGATAGATAGATAGATAGTTGATAGGCAATAAACAGATGCGTAAACAGATAGACAGTTTACCAATAGATCAATAGATAGATAAATGAGAGGTAGATACCTAAAGAAGACCTCATGGGGAGAATTTAAAGAAGGACATGGACAAGAATGGCAGAGAATTCAAAGGCATAGATAAGCTATGAGTTCACTAATTCATTCAATTCTGAAAATATTTGCTTTGAATATTTCAATTTGGCAGCTGTGAAATGATTAACACATTTATATATGTATTGTTTTATTCTAGAAAATCTCACTAGAACTTTTAAGATTTTTGACTTACTAAACTAAACTAAATTCATTTCTCAATGCCTAATACTTTTCACATCCTTCTATGAAAAACTAAGGTTTAGTGTTTGGAAGAAGCATTTAAAATCAAATAATTTAGAAAAATCAGAAGCTAATATAGTTTATAACAACATTCTGTCATTTTTTCAGTCTTGTCTGATTCTTGGTGAACCCATTTTTCT
The DNA here is from genome assembly GCA_028646595.1 of Phalanger gymnotis. NCBI lineage: Eukaryota > Metazoa > Chordata > Mammalia > Diprotodontia > Phalangeridae > Phalanger > Phalanger gymnotis. The sequence goes on from CM053623.1 coordinate 188,775,190, forward strand.
TTGGCAAAGATACTGGATTGGTTTGCCATTTCCTTCTCCAGCTCATTTTCCAGATGAGGAAACTGAGCCAAACAGGATTAAGTGACTTGCCCAGGGCCTCACAGCTACTAAGTGTCTGAGGCCAGATTTGAATTCAGAAAGATGAGTCTTCCTGACTCCAGGCCTAGGTTCTATCCACTGCACCACTTAGCCAACATTTATAGCTACAATAGCATGTATGTGTGTATGTGTGTGTGTGTGTGTGTGTATAATATATACACATATATACATACATACGCATGTATACACATATCACTTCAGGTTTTCAAATCATTATTATTTAAATTATTATTGTATTTATAATAATTATAATTTATAATACTGATAAAATTATTATGATTTCATTCTTGTAACAGTCCAGTGAGGCAGGTGCTACTATTGTGATCCTTTTACATATGAGGAAAGTGAGGCAGAGAGCTGTTATTTATCCAGTCCCATAGCTATTAAGTGTTTGAGAGCAGATTTAATCTCAGGCCTTTATGCCTCCAGTTGGCCAAGCATTCTTAATTGAAATGCATAGATTACTTTCAGGTTAACAGAGTTTTATATATATTATGGTATTTGATCCTTAAAAAAAGGCATTGAGATACTTGCCTTTCTCAAACCTTTTTTTAAAGATGAGAAAACTGAGACCAAGAGAGGTTAGGTGATACCTAAGGTGACAGAGCTAGTAGGTACATGAGGCAGGGTTTCAATATACATCTTCTTAACTAAGTCAAGTGTTCTCCCCACTCCAAAAACTTGTAGCTGCTAGTTAAAGTAAATGAAGTCTTTTTTTAATCCCTCAGACTCTCAGAAGCACTGATTGATCAAGGCATCTCTAACTGTTTGGTCATCTTTTACTTCCCCATTTGAGACCTAAGTATTAGGAGCAGTTTCCACTTTTCCTTTTCACTATTGGCATTTGTTTCTAGAGTATTTATTTTCATTCCTGCTCTTCATCACTCTTCATCAGGTATTATTATTGCTAGTATTTTTTGCTCAAACAAATGTGAAACAAATTTAAAACCAAAGAAGTTGATCTTGAAGTAATCCTAGAAGAAAACATGGTTTTCAAATTCTCCACAGCCTGCACAACAAATTAAGCATGGGACAGGAGATTTGTTACAGAAAAACACAGCAACATCTGTAGAAAACCTAGATTTTCTCCATGGTGCCCTGGCTGTATTGCTCCTCGTGTTTCCAGACTGCTGGCTCTTCTCTCAAAGATGACAAGAAATGGATGGGGGGGGGGGGTGGAGCCAAGATGGTGGCTGGAAAGCAGGTACTAGCATGAGCTCCCAGCCAAGTCCCTCCAAAAACCTATAAAAAATGGCTCTGAACCAATTCTAGAACTGCAGAACCCACAAAATAGCAGAGGGAAGCAGGGCTCTAGCCCAGGACAGCCTGGATAGTCTCTGAGTAAGGTCTATCCTGCACAGAGCTGGGAGCAGAGGAGAGCAGAGCTAAGCTGAGCAGAGCCCAGAGTGGGCAGCGTGGACCAACCAGACTAGGAGTCAGGCAGAGTGTGCCCTAGCACCCTGAATCAGTGAGCTGCAGAAGTTACCAGACTTCTCAACCCACAAACCCCAAGGACAACAGAGTAGGTTAGTGGGAGAAGCTGCTGGGGACTGGGCTAGGGTTTGCAGTTCAGCCACCACCCCCAGGGGCCAGGGAAGGTGGGGCAGCTACAGAACTACAGCTGCAGTTGTTTCTGGCCCCA
>CM053623.1:188777430-188836417 GCA_028646595.1 Phalanger gymnotis
AGGGGAGTGGGGTGAGAGAAGGAAGGGCTGACTGGGGAACAGGACAACCAGAATAAACGCTATCTTGGAGTGGGGGGGAGGGTAGAAATGGGGAGAAAATTCGTAATTCAAACTCCTGTGAAAATCAACGCTGAAAACTAAGTATATTAAATAATAATAGTAAAAAAAAAGAAATGGATCGTGGTAGAATGGAGAGAGGGCCAATACTGGATCATAGAATCGGTGACTTAGAACTGAAAGGAACCTCACATATCACCACGTTCAGCACCCTCATTTTACAGATGTGGAAACTGAGAATCAGTGAAGTTGAGTGACTTGGTCCCCATCATATAACTCTTAAGTGTCAGAGGCAGAATTTGAACCAAGGTTTTGCCGATTTCAAGTCCAGTGCCCTATCTAACTATGGCATCCTCAATTTCCTATCATCAATGTGAGATCTGTGCTTTAGTCTTCCTCCTGATACATGAGGGCTATATGAGTTGTCATAGTCAAACAGTCCATCAACCAGTGGTCAACCTACTAGTGACGAATGATTTCCCATGACAAAAAAAAAAAAGAATGCCGAGTCATAGAGAAAATACTCCTCTGGAAATCAAAGGGTGAACAGTTTAAAGGCAGCACAGCATAATGGACTTGAAGTCTGAAAGACATAGGTTCAAATCCTATTCCTGATACATACTGGCTATGTGACACTGGGCAAATCACTTATCCTCCCTATGACCTACAACTCTAAAACTGAAAATTGCAAAGGAGTTTCCAGTAGACGTCAGTAGAATTTCCACACTAAAAACAAAACAATCACAGATCCATATCCCCCTCCCAAATACTGATGTGTCAATGTGTAATCAATAATTACTTAATTAGTAATTGCCTCCAGAATCTACAATATTTGAGCAATAATAATTACCTAGCCACCTGATAAATATTTGGGCTAGACTTGTGAAAGACACATTACTAATGTTCTGTAACAATATCTGTGTGAATTTCCCCTTATCTAGACATTACAGCTCACAAAAAACTTTCCATAGGCATCTTGTTGGCACAGTAGATACAGTGCTGGACCTGAATTCAGGAATACTTGAGTTCAAATCCTGCCTGATGCATATACTAACCATGACACCTTGGGAAAGTCGTTTAACCTCATTTGCCTCAATTTCTTCATCTGTTGAATGGAGATGATAATAGCTCCTGCATCCCAGGATTATTGTAAAGCACCACAAACTTTAAAGAGCTATGTAAATGCTAGCAATTATTCATCATCATCATCATCGTCATCTTCATCATCATCTTTTGCTGATAAACCTCTGAGGTACGTATTTTTGTTGTTGTTGTTGAGTCGGTTCAGTTGTGTCTGACTCTCCAAGACCCTATTTTGAGGGGTTTTCTTGGGAAAAGATACTAGAGTGAATTTCCATTTCCTTCTCTGAACCCCATCTTACAGATGAGAAAATTCAGACCCAAATACATCAAGTAACTTACCCACAGTCACACAGCTTCTGGGTTTTATAACCTCAATATACCTTCCTTTTAATCAAATTAGATAACACGTATAAAAAGCACTTTGCCCAGCTCATAGTAGGCCTTATATAAATGCTTATTCCTTTCCCCTTACCTTTGTTGTAACTACTCATTACTCTTGAGTACTCGCTATTTCAAAAGTGTTCTTCTAGTAGCAGTCAGCCACTTCCTTCTATATGTGATGTGATGACTCTCAGTGACTTTATTTATAAATGTATTTATTATCATTGTTTATTATCATTTATTTTTATATTATTAGTTATTTATATATTATTTATTACATTTATTTCTATTATATTTATTATAAATTTATTTATGAATTTCCTCAGAATAGGAAATAACTCTCTAACATTTATTTCCTTGTTTTTTTTTATCTGATTCTATTAGGTTGGAAGTGGATCTTGAATGATCACAGAAACCTCTGCCCATTTGTCGATCCAAACTAATGCAGCAACATTTCCAATGATGGCTAGCCATGCTATGGGCCCACATTTTTCTTTTTCTTTTTTTTTTTTTTTAGTAAGATGGCATCTTTTCAAATTTCCCAGGCTGGCTTGCCATGCTGTCATCTGTCACATCAGATTACATTCGTTAGTTTGTGTTATGTTACATCAAGGATGTGACTAACATTAACCACATGTAATACAACCCAGTACAATGCTGTCCGCCAGGGAAATTACAAAAGGGTATGGTTTTCAAAAACCAGGATTTTAAAAAATTCTGGCTCTTTGAGAGGCAGGATGGGGGCGGGGCAGAGATCTTAAAATGTTTTTTAAAAAAGTTTTTTCTTCTCTTCTTACTCAAAAATGGTTGGCAATAGAAGTTACACTTGCCTTTTGACATTTTCCTAAAGAATAGGTAAACTATGAAGAAATGGATACTTATCTCAATGAAGGTTTTAGGAACCATTTAAAAAACATATTTGGCTTCTGCCTATTTTTATTGTAGTGTTTTTAATTTAATGATTTTTAATTTTAATGATTAAAGTAATAGTAACTGTTTGCCTCAGTTTCTTCATCTGTAAAATGAGCTAGAGAAGAGATAGCAAATTGCTACTGCATCTTTGCCAAGAAAATCCCAAACGGGGTCATGGAGAGTTGGACATGACTGAAATGACTTAACCACAAAACTGAGATTTATCTAATTTAATCCAATTTGAAAAGTATTTATCATGCCCCTAACAAAAACAACAATGATAATTATATAGCACAAATAATGTATTAAGCACTTTACAAATATCATCTCATTTGAAGCTCACAACAGCCCCGTAAGATGGGTTCTATCATTATCCTCATTTTACAATTGAGGAAACTAAAGTAAACGGAGTAAAGTAAACAGAGTTTAAGTGACTTGTCAAAGGCCACACATCCAGAAATTATCTGAGACTGGATTTGAACTCAGATCTTCCTGAGTCTAGGACCAGCATTCTATCCACTACACCACCTGGCTCCTACTACACACAGAGCACTGCTCTGAGTTCAGGTGGTTAAAAGTCTAAACATAAAAAGCAACCCTTTCCCTCAAGAACGTAAAGTTCTTTTAGGGGATAATGTAAGATTTAAATGCAGATTGTACCAAAAGTCCTAAGGCTTAAAACTGCATTTAGATTTTTGGAACACACTGTATATAATTTAATTATATGATGAATTGAAGAGCAGAGAAAGAATACTAATAGAGGAGTACCAAAAATGGCCTCAGGTAGGGGATGGCTCGTGAACTGAGAGTTCAAGGAAGCTAGTATTCTAAGAAGAGATGAAGATCCAGTACATTCTAGGCAAGGGGGAAAGACTGTGCAAAGGTGTGTTTGGCTAAAACAATGACAACTTGATGCTAGATTATTGAGGGCTTTAAATGACAGTATGAGAAGCTTCTCTTCTATTCTTCATATAACATGAAGCCATTGATAAAGCTTAATCAAGGGAGTGACATGGTCATATTTGTCCTTCAGGAAAATTATATTATTAGAGGATGGACTGAAAAGGGGAGATAATGGAAGCTAGAAATCAAAGTAGGAAGCTATTGAAAAATAATACAAACACAAGATGATGAGGGTCTGAACTAAGATGGAGGTCATATGAGTAGAGAGAAAGGTACAAATGTGAGAAACATTATGGAGGTAGTATCACTGAGACTTGGATATTAATTTAAAATGTTATAAGTTGAGGATGGCTACAAGGTTGGAAATCTGTGTAATGTATGTGTTTTCTCATAAACCAACCACAGAGGATCTCCTCAATGTATTGGGGGCCTTCCTCAAGTACTCCTGATATCACAAAAATAGCAGGGAAAGCATGTTGGTTGTCTAACAGTCATCACTAACTCTCTCAACATGACCAGCCCACCTCTTTTGTTCTATTTTTTTTTTCTCTACACCACTTCTCCTTTATGATTCCTTGTTAAAGCCTGCCCATGTTGATCATGCATTTTCCCAGTGTCCCTGGGTTAACTATGGGTTTCCATGAATCACAGATATACAACAGCACCAAGAAAAAATACGCACACACATACACACACACACACACACACACAGGTATGAATTAAAGACATAGTACTTGGTTCCAATCGAAAGCTTAGAATTATTTATAAAGCATTGCCATTTCCCAAAGGCAATCCAGCTTGCTCTCTTTTTCTACTTCATTTCTAGGACTAAACCATTGTCTGTTTATAGTGCTTGTCTAAAATACATATACTAATGGATAGGTTCTATGGGCTGTCCATTTATCTGTCAACCGTTGCCTGAACAACAGGCATTCTTTAATCTCTTATTTTTTTTTTCCAGAATTAGTCTAAACTTTTAAAAGAATGAGTAAATAACCTAGGATTCACAGATCACCAGAGCATGTGTGGATAGATTTCAGGGGTGAGGCGATTGACTTGAAGGGATGGGGGAAAATGACATTTTTATTTCAATAAAATTTGTTCCCTTTGTAATCCTATGTGTTTTATGCATTCAAGCACATTATTCTGAGAAGGGGTCCATTGGCTTCCCCATAGTGCCAAAGGGATCCATGGCACACGCACACATGCATACACAAAGTTTTAAAAAAAACAACCTCCACTTTAGGATAATTATTAATTTCATTTTGGAGGCTCTGCAAAGTTCCAGGGCTTAATGACATCCACATGATATTATCCCCAAAGAGGAGTGTCTAGAGGAAATCACCATCTTTAGAGAATCTCCCTTCAACCTAGCCTGAGCATTGGATCTTCTCCAAGATAGCATGAAGCACCTTTGGTGGGGTTACATCTTTCTGTTTAATGCCTTTCTTGATATTACTGATCAAAATAAGATCATTTCTATTATTTTATTTTTCAAAAAATATTGTATAATTCATGTATATATATGTATTTGTACATGTATACATGTTCATGTATACATGTTTGTGTATACATTGATATACATAGAAATATATTACATATGTACACATAGCAATATATCTTTGGCATATATACACATAGAAAACACTCACATATATTATAACTTTGTTGGAGGAGAGCCTCAAACGAGAAATTTTCCTCTATGACATTAAAATGCTGTTTCATAATCAACAAATAATGAATATAGTGAATGCTATAAGCTTGACTTCTCTCGGGCTTTGTTGTGATAACTAAGAAGTGGTCTACCCTGATAGATTGCTTGGGAATGCATGTTTTCTAAAATCCTCACTGTATGTGTGTGTGTGTATACACATATGTTGGTATTCAGTCATTCATTCATGTCTGATTCTTTGTGACCTCATAGATCATAGCATGCCAATATCGTTCATGGTGTTTTGTTGTTGTTGTTTGTTTGTTTTGCCAAAGATACTGGTATGCTTTGCCATTTTCTCCTCCAGTGGATCAAGGCAAACAGAGTTAAGTGACTTGCTCAAGGTCATACAGTATGTCTGATGCCAGATTTGAATTCAGGTCTTCCTGACTCTAGGCCCAGTGCTCTGTCCACTGGGTCACCTAGCTGCCATACATGTATAGTATTATCATAAAAATATTATGTAAATGGAAAAAGTAAACCCATGTATGACTAATCAACAAGCAGGTATTTAAGTGCTTACTATGTGCCAAGCACTGTCCTAAGTGCAGGGAGTAGGAATATAGGTAGAAGTAAACACAGTCCCTACCCTCAAAGGAATTTACATTCTAACAAGGAAAGATAACACTTAAAATTAAGCTGATTGTGAGAAGGTAATCCTCCATCAAAGCATTTTAGAGAAAATCCACAGATTTAAGAGAGAACAAAAGATATGGTTGGCCTGGGTGTTCTTAAAATGGGAGTTTGGGGAAGAACTAGTCATTTAGAGTTATAAACATCAAGGGCAAGTGGTACTTCCAATGTGAGAAGTCTAAGGGAGGTGTGGCTTCTGCAGCATACATGGTAGAGAAAGTCTAAAGAGTCATGAGTACAGCCTGGAGAGGAATGAAGACAATGTTTTCTTTCCATGTTAATCAATCTCCTCTGTATCTTCCCTTTTTTGGCGATAATGTCAGATTTCTTCCTAAGATATTTGGAATCTTGTCCTCTCCCTCCCTCTTATTTCAGTCCATCTAAAAGCATGTTCACTTGTGGGCCTTGAGCATTGATCAGGATCTTACATTTACAGTACCAACAGCTGTCAATGGTTCTAGACAGTCAAAAAACTATCATAATTAGCACTCAGCCCATTTTCTGCCACTAACATTATCACCACAGAAACATAAAGGACTGGAACAGAAACGAGTGCCTTTTTTGGCCCTTTGGAAGCCAAGAATTTTCCACCAAATGACCAGAAATAAGCTTCTTCATCCTTTCCTAGATTAGTCTTAGGATAATAGGAACATAGAATTAAAGCCAAAGGGGACGTTCAAGACCATTATTGATTCCAACCCCCTTGATTTTGTTGGTGATGTTGATTTATGGTTGGGGTTTTTGTTGTGTTGTGTTTCTTTTCCTTCGTAGTGAAAATCATGTGCCTTTTTTTCATGTACCTTTTGTGTGGTCTAGCATAGAGATGTCACCAATGGGGGCTTGAACCAAGGTTTGGATAGGTGGTGAGTGAAAATAGCACACAAAAGCATGGAAGCAGTAAAGGGTCCCAGAATCACATGAGGACTTGTAGTGCCCAGAACTGCTTTCATCTTTCCAACACTTGTCAAATTTAGATGAAGCAAGGTATTTTTTATAACTATTCCTGGGGGCATCTTAATGACAAAATTATTCCTGTTCTAGTAAGGCATTCTGTAGCTTCTGAAGTGATTGTTGGAAGGCAGGAGAGATGGAGGGAGAGGTGACACATCATAAAGTCATTATAGGCCTCTACTCCCTACCCCCCATCCTTACTACACAGCAAGGCTATTTCTAAAACATAAGAATTGGCAGAGGAGGAAAGGGAAGCCCTTACATGCTTTTGCTTAGAGCCCCAAAATTTAAGCTTTTGTTAATGCTTGGTGACAGTTCTATGGCAATTGGGAAATGTTCCCACCCACCCAGAACCAAATTGAATAGAATTTCTCTGGAATTCATCACTGAAGCAACACAATCTTCTCCAAAATGCCAAGGCACAAAAGAAAAAGGAAACAAGTAAATGAGTTTAGCATTAGGCATTGAACATGGGAGTGGGGGGGTGGGGAGGAGGCTGGGGCATTTTAGAGTAGGAAGAGCTAAATCAAAACAACCAGTTAGTTATAGTTGTTGTTTTAATCAAAGTTATTCATTATTAAACAGTGAATAATCAATTAGTTTAAGTGAGCAAACATGTATGAAATACCAAGTATAAGACAAGTACTGTATTAGGTACTAGTAAGAAGACACCTGACTATTGTTGGCTAAAGAGAATGATCCTTGCAGTGGAAAAGACGAAACAAAAATGACAAACAGGAAGTTGATATCTAAGATAAATAAAGATCTACTAAGAGTATCTCCCTATCCTTGATGATTCACCACCTAGTTCAGATGAGCTGCATCACATAATGAAAGAGTAGGCAAACATAATGGTTGAATCACCATCGACCATGGTTGAAATACTATGAGGACAATTCTAAAGAGGTGGCAGAATAGGTCAGAAATTTCCAGGTTCTCTGGATTTCCTCCACACACAGAGAGAAAATCACCACAAAATGAAGGTAGAGCAGCAAAAGTAAAGCAGTTGTCCTAAAATAATTTGAGGGTACCTCAGAAAAGACAGGGCCTCCAGGGCCTGAGTGAGGAGTGGACACCCCCGGGCCAATTCCACTGAATCAACAAAAAGTAGTGCCCTTGGGGGAGCTCCCTGACTTGGCCTCAATGAGTTTCACTTCAACTTTCACCTCATGTCCTCAGGAAATCTCACCTCTCATTGTTTTAAGTAACTGATGGGGAGGGGGAGTGGGAGGAATAAAATGTTATATTAAGAATGAATTTTCATCTCAAACTTTCACCTCACAAACTTTCACTTAAGGAACCGCAGACCTCAGAGTAGGGGAAGATTGAAGGCCCCTCACCTCCACCCCAGCCCCGCCATTTCCAGAACCCAGGCCTAGTGCTGCTGACCAGAAGTGCCTTCCCTGGCTGTGGCCGTGGGCACTGCAGAGAGAAAGTGCATTCTGGGGACACCTTGGCTTAGACAGCATGGTTTTGGGGAAGGGAGGAGTCCCTGAGGTTGTGATTCTGGACAGGATGCAGAAAACAACAGTAAGGAGGGCCTGAGGCTGAGGACAACATTATTCACAACTAGGATTAAAACTGGATTATAACAATAATAATAATAATATATTAATATTATAATTATATCTAAATATAAATAAACATATTGATGTAATAATATTCCATAATATAATAATCATATAATAATATCATTAAATAACAATAATATTAAGATGTACTAGAAAAGAGGAAATGTCCCGGTTTTCAAAAAGGTGAATCTATAATATGAAAATATGTTTAATAAGAATGTATATGTGGAACCTATATCAGATTGCACGCTGTCTTGGGGAAGGGGGAGGGGAAAGAGGCAGAGAAAATTTAAAACAAGTAACTGTTGAAAACTAAAAATAAATTAATTAAAAAAAGGTAAGTCTATAGGCAAGTTTGGAATCCTGGAGATAAATTAAAACAGATCAGTAAAAAGATGGTTAGCAAACATCTAAGGGAGGGAATGGTCGTCACTAAGAGCCAACATGGGTCCATAAAGAACAGGTCATGCTATATCAAACTCATTTGGGTTTATTTGTGTTGTTTTGTTTTGACAGCGTTGCTAAATAGACAATTTAGAGAATTGTTGCCACTCCAAGTTTAACTAGATTTTAGCCATATATCTAATAGTTTCTTTAATGCTTTTCTTTGGAAAAGAGATGGACAACTCTGGCTTAGATAATAGTACAATTTGAACTGGTGAAATGACTGGTTCAAAGAATGCTCATTAATAGTCTCTCATCGAAGGAAGGAAAGGAGTCTCTCATCAAACACCCCTCAGGATCTAGACTTGGCCCAGTGCTGTCTCATATTTTAAATCAAGGACTTTGGTGGGGGAATCAATGGCATTCATTTCAAATTTTCAGGTCACACAAAATTGGGAAGGATAATTAATATATTAGATGACAAATTCAGAACCCAAAACAGTCATGACAGGGAAGATCACTGAAATGATTCTAATAAATGACTACAAAGTCATATGTAGGTTCAATAAGTGAACTTCTCAAGATCAACGTAGGAGAAGCATCGTTAGAATTTTTTTAATTGAAAAAAGCCAGAGGTTTTAGTTAATGCCAAGCTCATTGAGTTAGCAATTTTATAGGACAGGGATAGGGACTGGACGTATAATTTCTTTGATAAGGGAACGTAGTGAGAAAACTCCCTTTTGCCATTCAGTTTGGCATCTTTTCTGCTCCATTCCTATTCACACATGGGAGCTAGATTGGGGTTTCAGCTCAATAAGCTTGAGCCTGAGTTCCCACTTGCCTTTTGTACTTCTTTCCCTACCTATAGGACACCAAACTGTGATACCAAGATGGATGTTTCTAGCCTTAGAGACATCATCTTGAACTGGAAAAGATCCTAAGTCCTTCATTTTCTCCCAGCTATACCACAGGAATTACCCACTTCACCTATTACAGTGCTTCTTAGAGGAATAGATAACCCCAAACAGAAGAATCTAACTCTTAAGTTTGGCTTGCCAAAAGATACCGACCATCAGGGAGAAAGTACAGAGTCAAGACAAAGATGGAATGTCAATTTAGCAGTATTGTGAAATAGTTCATATTTGGATGTTTTAAGTATCAATCTCGCTGAGGAAGAAAATAATCATTTTAAGTTATGGCTTCTTATTTAAGTCCTTAAGCACGTGTACAAGTGAATCTGTTAAGTATTTGTTTTGTTTGGAGGAAATAACTAGCCACTCTATCCCTGATTTATATGGTGCCTTGAGTACCTTCATAAAACCTTTTGAGAAAAGTATGAGTACAGACTAAAAATTAAGTATTAAGTGATTTCCCTAGGGTTCAAATGTGGGGGCTTGAAGAAACAGCGAGTTCTGAGGGGGGGGGAGATTAAAAAAAAACACAGCTTTCTTTGAACTTCAATCTCCTCCCTCCTCTCCCCCCGCCCCCCACTTGATTTTCATGAGTCCAGAACTGGGATGGGGAAAGTAGTTGACAGAGAGAGCAAACCTACAGCCTCTTCCCCCTCCCCCCGACACCCATATAGGTGTGAGGGTACATGTGAGGAGAGATACAGAAATCAGGAAAGACCTTATATATGAAGTAACACTTGACCTGAACTTCAAATGAAGGCAAGAACTCTAAGAGATAGAGATTAAAAGAGAGCCTTCAAGGCACACAGAACAGCTTATATAAAAGCACAGAGACTTGAGATGAGAATGTTTTATATAGAAAACAGCAAATATGCCAGTTTTGCTGGAACATAACATTTACGAAATTGACTAAATTTAGGTAAACTATCTACTTTGCTCTGTTTAGAGGGTATAGTACTGAAAGAAAAAAAAGACAAGTCAAGGTGGGAGGAGATTAGGAAACACCATGTCAGTGTCTTTGAGGTATGACTCAAGCAAGTTTGGTTTACATAATTGTCTCTTCATAACAGTAGCAGGTATAGGGTAAGAAAAGCCTTGTGAGGGTTTTTGTGGTGGGAACACCCAAAATTTCATATTGTTTGCCAAAGTTTATTAGAACCATCTGAATCTTCAGAGTGTGTAAAATTGGGTTTGAAGTTTCATAAAGCAACCCACCATGGCAAATGCCTAGTATTTCCTAATAAATGCCTAGGAAAGAAAAGGAGTGACTCAAACATCCTTTCATTGGTAGAAGACTTGGAAGTTTCAACTGCCACAATTAGGCTCTGAAAATAACAATTGTGCCTTTGTTGTTGGGTGTTTGTTTTGTTTTGTTTTTGTTCCTTCCAAATTTTTTTTAAACAAAGTTTACATAAACATGCAATTCAAATTCATACTTTAATAAATCAGGTTAGATCTATAGGAAGTAGACACACGCTTCTCAATTTGGAAAATGCATTCTTGGATTTCCCTGGTATCTAATTTTCTTTTATCAAAAGTGTAGGAGAAAGGGGCTATCAATATGAGCAAGAGAAAGAAACAGACATCTTCCCTGTAGTATAAAATACTCTGCAGCCTGGCATTTTAAAAATCCTATATAGTCTGGTAGCAACCTCCCTTTCCAGCTTTATTTCATTCTCCTGCCCTTCGGGCACTCTAGATTATAATCAAATTAATAACAATAATAACAGTAAACATTTCTATAACACCAGCTATGTGCCAGGCAGTGTATTAAGTATTTTATAAATATTACTTCAATTGATTCTCATTAGAATCCTCGAAGATAGGTACTATTATTATCATCCTCAGTTTACAAAGGAGGTGAAACTGAGTCAAATAGAGCGTGATTTGCCCAGGGTCCCATGGCTAGTAAGTATCTGAGATCTGATTCAAACTCAGGTCTTCCTGACTCGGACCCAGCTCTCTATCCATTGCACCACATAGCTGCCCAAATCAGGTGGCTAATGATTCCTTCAGGGCAGCTAGGTGGCAGAGTGGGATAGAGTGCAGTAATGTGGCAGATTATTGACTAACATAGGTATGTCAACCCCATAAAGAAACCCTGTGTTGTTTGAAGCTAATGTTTCTTGGAGTTTTTCTGTTTGTTTGCTTGCTTTTGTTTTGATTTGGTGTGGCCTTTTTAAAATTCAAACAAATCATTTAAGTTTATGATTTTTTTTTCTTTCCTCTATTCCGTATTTGTGTTCTGGTGTTGGAGTCTAAAATAAAAGTTTTTTTTTTTTAAAAAAGAACTAAAAAAAATTAAAATTCAAACACATGATGCTGAGGATCAAGATTAGTGGTCACAAATTCAATTCAATTCGATAAGCATCTGCAAATACTCCTAAGTACAGCCATGGATTGGTGGATAGACAGCTAGCCTTAGAGGAAGGAAGACCAAAGTTCAAATCCCCGCTCTGTCACTTATTGGCTGGAGCCTTTTGTTTGGTGAATCCCTGCCTGGCACCATCATATCATCAGAAGGCCCAGTGATGCCACTGATTAGACTTCCAGTTCACTCCAACATTCTGATCTACTTCCACAAAGGACCTTTCCCCTGCCCTCACCTCCTCCCCTCCCCTCCAACTCTCCTTTATGTTTTTTCTATGTTTCCCTTTCAAACAACAGTGCAGATCGTTTGGTTCAGTAGATAGAGCACCAGGCCTGGAGTCAAGAGGACCTCAATTCAAATCCAGCCTCAGACACTTAACAGCTCTGTGACCCTGGGGAAAGTCCCTTAACCTTGTTTGCCTTGGTTTCCTCATCTGTAAAAATGAGCTGGAGAAGGAAATGGCAAAGCACTTCAGTATCTTTGCCAAGAAAACCCCAGATGGGGTAACAAAAAGTTGTACATGACTGAACAATAACAACAATAATAAAATTAAACCATAAGCTCTTTGAGACTGGAGACCAGCTTATTTTGCTGTTTTCCCATCACAGTGCACGGTACATGGTAGGTAGGGGAGGGAATAAGCATTTACCAAGCACTTACCATGTGCCATGCCCTGTGCTAAACATTGCACAAATATTATCTCATTTGATCATTACAACAATCTTGGAAAGTAGGTGCTATTATTACACCCATTTTATAGACGAGGAAACAGAGGCAGACAGAAGTTAAATGACTTGCCCAGGGTCACATGACTAATAAGAATCTGATATCAAATTTGTACTAGAGTCTTCCTAACTCCAAGTCCAGTGTTCTACCCACTGTCCCACTTATCTACTCCAAAAAACTCAATAAATAACCCCTTAGTAAATACTTCATCAATCTGTCATTTAGCACTTATTTATATGGCTGTCTGCATGTCTATCACATCTACCTAACTTTGTGATCTTGGACAAATTATTCATTGTCCCCAGGTCCCAGGCAACTCTCTAAAGCTGTCAGCTGAAGAGCTTGTATGATTCTAAGATAGCAGAGGGAGTTTCCTCCCCACAGTTTCTTATACCAATGAAACCATGCCTAGTTTTGTTTTCTTTAATTCCATGAACTGTCCTGGGCACCAGAGTTACAAAGAAGCATTGCACAATGCAAAAAAAAAATGCTATATTTAGAATCTGCACATATAGATTCAAATCTTGATCCTGCCACTTGTCACCTGTGAAATTAGGCTTCAGTTCCTCAACTTTTTTTTTAAAAAAAATTAATTCTATTTTATTTTCTGTTCTAAATTCTCTCCTTCACTTCATCTCCCCCCCAACCATTGAGAAACAGTATGCTCATTATATATATATATACATATAAAGTCATGAAAAAGTTTCCACATTAGCCATGTTCAGAAAGAAAAAAAAAAACAAGATAAATTAAGGAAAATAAAAATATACTTCAGTTTACACTCTGAGAAATTCTGTTCTCCATAGGTAGATAGCATTTTATATCATGAGTCCTTTGGAACTGTGGTAGATCATTGGATTGATCAGTTACTAAATCTTTTACAGTTAATTATCCTTATAATATTGCTATTACTATGTACAATGTTCTCCTGGTTCTACTTGCTTCACTTTACATCAGGTCATATAAGTCTTCCTAGATTTTTTCGGAAACGATCTTGTTCATCATTTCCTTATTTTTTTAATCTTTCTCTTCCTTCCTTCCCTCCTTTTTCTTTCTTTCTTTCTTTTCTTCCTTCCTTCCTTCCTTCCCTTCTTTCTTTCTTTCTTATTTCTAAAACAAGCACATAATAAGAAAAGAAAAAGAAACATATAAACTTAAATACTAAAACTTAAATACAAAATCACCATTTCCTATGAGATGATGATTTCTTATAGCACAATAGTATTCCATCATATTCATACACCATAACTTGTTCAGTCATTCCCCAATTGATGGGCATCCCTTCAGTTTCCAATTCTTTGCCACCACAAAAAAGGTGCTATAAATAATTTTGTACATATTTTCTTTTTTAATCTCCTTGGGATATAGTCTTTATTGTGCTACTGATGCATCATAGGCTCCACACAAGTTTTATGGCCCTTTAAGCATCATTCCAAATTGTTCTCCAGAATGGTTGGACTAATTCACAGTTCTACCAAGTGCATTAATTTACCTAGTTTCCTACATCCTTTCTAGCATCTGTCATTTTATCAGTGAAGAAACAGAGACCCAGAGCATTTTGCTCAAGGTCAATGAAGGACCAACAACAACAACAACAACAACAACCATCTAGTAGATATCAAAGACAGGATTTGAACCCAGATCCCCTGACTTCATAGCTAGTCCTCTTTCCACCATACTAACTTTTATGACTTTAGTCATATCATAGGGTTATAGGTTTACAGTTTAAAAGGGAATTAGAGATGCTTTATTCCACTGGCCTCCATTACAGATAAGGAAATCAAGGTTACTTAACTACTCTTGTTAGAAAAGCAAAGAATACTACTTAAATTGAGTTTTTTAGACATGTGACCATTCCAGAGACTATTCTCCACATTTCTTCAGTATGGAGCAGATCATTTCGAAAAGTCTATCAGATGACTATTGGGCCAGGCTCTCTGCAATAACATAAGACCAAAAAAATACTTACATACCAGAAATCCTTGTAATGGGTGGATTCTCCAAGGATTTCCAGTTTTATACTTAGCTCTTTAGCTAAGCGTATGAGACAGAACCTGGTATATGTTTTCATGGTTCGTGTGTGGATCCTGGTAACATGTTTTATCATGGTTGGCATTTTTTTGCCAAATAGTCTTTGTCTCAGATATCCCCAGCGCCTGAAATGTACTCCCTGTCAACTCCACCTCACAGAATTCATCTCTTCTTTAAGACTTGACTCAAGTGTGCAGGGAGATGTATTCATGCCAGATGTTCCCTTGAATCTGGGATTGCCATGCAGCCTTAGGGGGTAGTCGTTCAGGCTGAGGAGGCTGAAGGAGGAGGGCAGGGCTGGTGCTTTGGGTCGTCTGTGCTCCCCTTATTTCACAGAGGTCCGCCAGAGCTCAACATCCCTCCTCTCTTTATCAGTGTTTACAGAGAAGAAAAGGATGGGAGCAACCTGATTATCACGGGGAGAGAAGGTTGGAGCATCTTGCTCGAAGTAACCTAGAGTTTAAACCTAAGCACCTTTACTGAGAGGGGAGGGCAAAGCCAGAGGAATTGAAGAAGGGGAAGGTGAGAGGGAGAGGGGATTCTGGGGTCTCTTCGGCTCTGGGATAACAGCAAATGGCATCCATGGTTGCCTGTTGGGCTTCTGTTAGATAAGCGCCTCTGCCTGTCAGGCCTAGTTTTGTGAAAAATATGTTTGATCTAAGTTGCATAATTTTTGTTTTTCATAAAGCAATTATTTTAAAAGCTTAAAAAGAAAGACTTGACTCAAGCACCATTGTTTGTATGAAGTCCTGATTCCACCCCAAACTGTAATGTTCTCCCTTCCTAATTACCTTATATGTAACTTTCCTCTGTTCTTTTCCTCTCCCTCTCTTCCTTCCCTCTCTCCTTTCCCTCTCTCTCCCTCTCCCTTTCCCTCTCTCTCTCCCCCTTCTCTTCATTCTCTCCCTCTCTATAATATATGCATACATCATATATACATATATATTTATACATTATATATCATGGATTTATTGTTAGATATGGATGTAAATATAGACATATATCATGTTCATTTTAGTAGAGGTTGTGTTTCATTCTTTGTGTTTCTATCCCTAGGACCTAATATAGCATCTGGCACATAGTAGGTATTTAATAAATGTTTATTGAATTCATGGTTAATTATCTTTTCTGACCTTGGAGGTAGAGCTGAATTCTTACTCAGAGATCTATTAAAAATGGATGGAATCACCGCTTACCTCCCACCCCAATTCAGCAACCCACACATTCTTTTTGGAAGAAAAAAAATCAAATATCATTGTGAGAAGGGCATAGGACCTTAGCCAAGCTTTTTGTTTGTTTGTTTTTGTTTTGTTTTGTTTTGTTTTGTTTTTTTCAACTAGGTCCTAGTTTTTTCAACTATAAAAAAAAGTGAAGGGGGTTGACTTTGAAAGATGACTTTGAAGGTCTCTCCCAAATCTAAATCTGTGAACAAGTCATATATAATTCCCCTAGGTCTCCCAAGTGAGCAATGACATTTGCCAGATGAATTCCTTCATCTATATAAATGAACATAATTAATATTTCAACTATTTTCCTCACCAGATTGAAGTCAGAGAAGTATTTATTTTAACTTGAAATTCTCTCCATCGATATAAGTTTCTGACATGGGCAGGGTATAATTATTATTTCTAACCATAGAATCAAAGATTTAGGGCTAGAAAGAACCATAGAATCCTTACTTTAGAAGTGAGGAAACTGACGCCCAGAAAGATCAAGTGACTTCCCCAATGTAACATAGGTAATATGTAGCAAAAGTGGAATTCAAAATTAATTCCTTTAAGTCCAAATAAATGCACCTACGCCCTACACCACATTGCCTCTTGATTTTATCAAGTGTCAGGAAACATCTTGATTCTAGTTGTGGTGATAGATTTTAAGGTTTGAAATTTTCATTAAACTGACTTACGGAAACAATTAGGTTTAGTCATATTTTATTTTATTTTGTTAATTTATTTTGGTGAGATCATGTTTCCCCTCTACTGACAATCAAATTATCTTATTTGAGCAAAAGGCTTAGCTACTTGGTACAGTGGATAGAGCACTGGGCCTGGAGACAGGAAGACCTAAGTTCAATCCAGTTACTTATTAATATTACTTATTACTTATTATGATCACATAGCTAGTAAGGTCTGAGGTCAAATTTGAACTCGGGTCTTCCTGCCTCTAGCCCTGGTGCTCTATCCCCAGCACCACCAAGCTGTCCATTGACGCACATAAGATGTTTAAATAGGACATTGGTTAGTTAATTTGTTAATCATTTTCCTCAGATATTAACATTTTTCCTATCATCAGTTTTGCTTATTGTAGGACATTAGGCAATCACAAAAATACACTCAAAATTTTTCACGTAAATCAGTTCTTAGACTAATTCTCTCCTGAAAGTGGGCTCTGAAAAGTGCCTGGCTAGGATGTTTGAAGTAGTTCTACCTCTCAAACACCCCAAATAGAATCTCAATAGCTGCTTGGGAATGTAAGTCTACGATCAGCTAATAACAAAAATGGAGCATACTCTGTGAGTTCATTCACCTAAGATTTCCCAGGACCTTTCCCCTGTGCCCTGAACTAAGACTTTCCAATAAACTTTGGTAAAGATGATTTACTAGCCACTCTCATGTCCAGATCAGCTATTAGGAGTCCTCTTTCTGAAGTTCAGCTTCCACTTAATCCGTCATATCACAAAGTACAACTTCATGTAAATACAGATCCCTAGCTTTCTTACAGGGCAGCTAGGTGGCACAGTGGATAGAGAGCCAGGTCTAGACTCAAGAAGACTGATTTTCTTGAGTTCAAATCTGGCCTCAGACATTATCTAGCTCTGTGACCCTGGGCAAGTCCCTTAATCCTGTTTGCCTCAGTTTCCTCATCTGTAAAATGAGCTGGAGAAGGAAATGGCAGACCATTTTATTATCTTTACCCAAGAAAGCCTCAAATGGGGTCACAAAGAGTCAATTATGACTGAAACAACTGAACAACAACCTTGCTTATACTATAAACATAGTTATTATTGTTTTCATTCTAATTGTGGTTACACAATCCTAGTCTTTGAATGACTAGCTTGCAACCTGCTCTTTAGGTTATTTCACAACTCCTCAAGTTAAAGAAATCAAAAAATTCTCTACTGGAAAAAATAAAATAAGAGATGCTTTTGTTGTTGTTTATAATCTCAATGAATAGAAAATGTTATCAGAGCAAATTGTCTTCATGTCTTCTTTACATTTACTCTATCTTAATTTGCATTTTAAGATCATTTTGTACATAATTATTTCCCCTGTTAGACTATAACTTCCATGGGCACAAAGATCATATGGTGTTTCAATATATTTTGTATACATATATCGTCACTGTGTGACCACAGTCATACAGCTAGTAAGTATGTCAAGTGTCTGAGGTCAGATTTGAACTCAGGTCCTCCTGACTCCAGGGCCGGTGCTCTACTCACTGTACCACCTAGCTGCCCCTGGAGCTTACTTTCTTTTTTCTCTTTGTATCCTTAGCAGCTAGTGCAGTCCCCGTATATAGTAGGAACTTAATAAGTGCTGATAGATTGATTATTTCATCATTGTTATCCTCAGCAAAAATGATAGTGCTTTGTACATATTAGGCACTTCACAAATGTTTGTTTCATTATGTTGACTTGAAATATGGCAATTGGCATTTTTATCAATGTTATGGGTCTTCTTGCTAAATGGATATTTTCTTTTCCTCTTTCACTAAAGACTAATGTGTTTTCTTAAAAAAAAAAAACCCTTAATAATTTGTGTTTTAGTTCAGGTTTAAAGGAAAGGAAAGCTACAGAACTGTCCTCTGCATACTCATCAGTTTGCATCATAGAACATTTACTTGTCCATCAACTTTCAGTAAGGGGAATACAAGATTGGTCTTTTTCAGAATGACTGAGGGAAAAAAAAAACTCAGTCCTTTTTTTTTTTTTCCTCTCGGCAATTAATTGGAAGCAGGGCACTCCACTCTTTCTAAACTGAAGGGACAAATTAAGAATTTAAATGAGGTGAAAACTCCCAAACGAGCTTCAGCCAGTGGCTTCTTTTGTTTATATAACAATCCTGTAAATATAAAGCTGACACCAACCATCCGTGTTAAATTTCACATGTTAACTGATAAGCTAAAACAGAAGATACTTTGACACTCTGGGTAGTCCCGTCAGTCACTGCCGACTCATTCATAAATTATGTATGTGAACTTCTCTCTTATTGGCAAAGCATTTTTTCCTTCTAAATAAACAGACGAAAACATAAACAGATGGATGGGTGGGTAAACAGATAGGTAAATGTCATCTGAGATGAGTGTAAGCAATTCTGTTAGATCATTGCACATAATTGTTAGCCTTTTTAGGAACCACTTTTTAGGAATCACTTCTCAGATATATGCCAATGAAAGAAGATATCTTAGCAATTTGATTGTGCCTATACTAGCTTGGAAAATATACCATTTCCTAAAATTGTGTGATTGGACTGGGATTTTGTAAGACCAGACTATTTCAAATATCAACCACAGTGAAAACCAAACTATACTCTTGAAAATTTCACTTAAAATCTGATGCTTTTTTCCCCTAGCTCTTTCTCAACTTTTTTTTTTTAAATAAATTACTTATCTATTAGACATGATTTTGGGCAGATAGGTGGCACAATGAATAGAGCACCAGGCCTGGAGTCAGGAAGACCCTGAGTTCAGAATCTAGCTTCAGGCACTTACTAGCTGTGTGACCCTGGGCAAATCACTTAATCCTGTGTGCCTCAGTTTCTTCATCTATAAAATAATCTGGAGAAGGAAATGACAAACCACTCCAATATCTTCACCAAGAAAACTTCAAATGGGGCCACAGAGTCAGATGTGACTGAAATGACTCAATAACAAGAAGATGTGATTTAATTATCCATAATCCACATATATTTAATTGAAAGTACCTGAAGCACTAATCCATCAACAAGTATTTGTTAAATTGCTATTGTGTCAGGTGCTTAGGATGTAGAGACCAAAAAGAGAGTCCATTCCTTCTATGGGAAGGGAAGGGGAAGAGAAGAACGGTCCCTGCTCTCAGGTTTGCATTCTATCAGTGGAGATAGGAGCTAGCTGTATTCCATAAGGTAAGACATTTTTTTTTAAACAGATCACATAATAGGATTCATTATTGTCACTAATCAGGACCTAGTATTTCATCATCGTTTTTTAATATTATTAAGGCACGTAAGAATTCTTCACTATGTGTTATAATGCCTCAAAATTTCAGTAGTTTAAAATAGGGTTAATTCATTAAATGATCAAAACCTAATTACCCTCAGGTAATATATTATGTGAAAATGATCCTTACAAAATTGTTAGCTCTTTGAGAGAAGGCATATCTCATCTATATCTCTGTATCCTCTATGGAAAACTAGCACAGTGTCTTGACATATATATGTTGAAATTATAACTCGTTATGGTCCCCTCAACCACCCAAACGATTAGTAGATTAAGGAGGTATATGAGTAACAAGTGCAAGGTAACAATAAATAGGAAATAGGAAATAAGAGTATAAAAAGGAACATAGTACTCTATGGGAGGTGGAGTGATCTGTGTGAAGAAGTACAGTTTAGCTGGACCAAGAATGAATGAAGGGGATGTAACAACGTTACTTGCAGCTGCTGTGAAGGTGTAAGACCAATAACACCAGCACACAGGAGGCCTGCTAGCACAGGTTCTTTGATCTGCTTTTCTAAAGTAAAGCAACTCTAAAGGGGTCAACAAACATAAACATTTAGTGATGTGTATATGTATATACATATACATACATACACACATATACACACATACACACACATATACATACATACCTCTCCTTGCTGACATTCTAAGGCTGAGCAGCATGCGGGCCTCTGCAGATGGTCACAACCTAACCCAACCCAGGAACCCAAAACAATCCATGCAAAATTCTACTCTGCGCTCCATCACCTCGCTGGCTGCATCAGGCACAACCCCCCTATCCCCAGCAACTAGCTTTGGGCTCCAGGGCAATGGCCCCCAGTTTGGTTTTCTCAGTGGGAAAGTGTAATACTAAATAAGCACATGTATGTGTGTATGTATGTATAGGTATATGTATGTAAACCTATACATGTATAGGTGGGTTGTGATTATATTATCTTTCCCCAAAAATTCACTGCTTTTTGAAATCTCCCTATTTCTCTTGAGGATACCACCATTCTCCAGTAATACAGATTCTCACACTTTGACATTTTTCCTCACACTACAAATCTAATCAAATGTCAGATCTTGTCATTTCAATCCCCACAAATCCTCTGATATCAATCTTCTTCTCTGAACTCATACAAGCCACTACCCCCATTCAGGCCCTCTTTACCCCTAACCTGGACTATAACAATGGCCTTCCAATTGGCTTCCTTTCCTCTCCATTCAGCTACCAAAATTATTTTCCTAAAGCATAGATCTGACCATGTCACTCCCTATTCAATAAGCTTAAGTAGATCTCTATTAATTCTACTGTAGTACAAATACCATTTCATCTTTATCTCATCCTTTTTATTTTCTATTTTTTAAGATGTATAATGACCATGATTATTAGTAAATGCAACAACATTTTTTTATATTTTATATAATAATATTTTATATGATTTTAAAATAAGAAAATAAATATATAGGAGCATAATCAAAGTTTTTTACTGATGGGGTCAATGATCAATAAAATTTGGAGGCCACTGTTTCCACACTTCCAAAAGCAGAACTCAATGAAAACATCAACTTTTATCATAAAAATAGAGTAGAATCCATCATGTTCTACATTTCTTTTTTTTGGGGGGGAGGGGACAAAAATGAAAATATCACTAGCCTTTGTACAGATATTGATTTCCCAACGGAGGGAAATGAGGACTATTTCCAAAACTATCATGTAACATATGCTGGAAGTTCCAGAGTAAGAGAATTGGAAAATCTTTACCATCCATTGTTCCCATTACATTTTCAGTTGACATTTGGTCTATTAATAATAACCCGAAAAGTTGCCGACTTTCCAGCCCAAGTCTTAAGAGAGCTTACAGAGGGTTCCCATTAAGTTACGTAAGCCTTGCCATCCAGTGCCACATTCTCACTGGTAACTCTATTAAACAGGAATAATTATTCTAGCAGTGTATTTGCAAGGTCCATAGGGCACCAGCCACAGCATATGGTTCTCACTCTGATCAGCCTACTTTGAAAAAAAAAAACTTTTAAATTAAAGTGCTGTATGGTATAAATTTTCTAAGTAATATTACTGCCTGGGGTATTAAAAAAAAAACCTATCATTTATGACTAGAAATTTCATATACCTTTTCCACATTTTTATAGTTCCATAAGATGGAGTAGTAATTTCATAGTCTAATAAAACTCTCTCTCTCTCTCTTTTCCTCTCTCTGCATATATATATATATATGTATGCATATATATACACACAAACACAATCTTTCTAAACAAAGCCTATTGCTAGGTAAAGCTGAAACTTATTTGATTCTCTCATTAACATGCATGCTAAAAGTGGGGCAGAAACAGAACTCGGAAACTATTTTGTCTCCATAGACTAAATAGATTATATTGCCCATAAGTGATGATTATTTCACTTGCCTTCTAGATTGGACAGAAAAATAACTATTCTTGTGCTTTTCCCACACAAACTGGATGTACAGATGTGAGAGTAGCGATTTCTTCCAGTAACACTTCTGTCCTTCCTTCAATGACACAAGCAGTGAGTGACCAAAACAGGATTTGAACTCAGGTTCTTATACTCCAAAGTTAGAGCTCAGTGCTTACAATTGTTTGTAAAATGCAGAGATTAACCTCCATAATGGTTAAGGGCTCTTCCAATCCTAAATCCTAAACCCTATAATCCTTTAGGGGTTAATCCTTTAATCCTTGGATTAATCTAGTAATGTGTGAGAAAAGAGAAATCTAGAGAGAAAAAAATGAAAAAAAAAATACTATTCATAAAAGAGACTCAGATCTAAAACCGGGGCTCTTCACTGACCATCCACAGACCCTTGAGGTAGTCATGGATAAATTTCAAGGGGTCAATGAATCTGAATAGGAAAAATTACATCTTTATTTCAATATAATTGGTTTCCTGTGTGATCCTGTTTATTTTATGTGTTTAAAGATATTATTCTGAGATGTAGTTCACAGGTTAAGTTACAGAACTGGAAGGAACCCTAGAGTTCATCTATTCCAGGAATCCTTAACGTAGATTCAGGTGGCAATCAACATAGGCTATACCTACCCACATGGTAGGGGATGAAAAGGTCTCCAAATTAGGCAAATTGGACATGCTCCAAAGGCCCCTTATGGCACCTCCATCTTTGTCGATCTGAGCTTGCCCAGACCAGCCCAGGTTACACTAACAAAGAAGTCCATAATACACAGTAAAAACAAACAAACAAAAACCCTGATCTACTCCAACTCTGTCAATTTACTGATAAGGAAGGTAAGTGGTAGGTAAGACAAGGTACTGATAAAGAAGGTAAGTTACTGATAAGAGGGTAAGTTACTTATCCAAAGTCATACAGGTAGTGAATATGTCCAGATTCAAACACAGGCTCTTTCTATTGTGCCAGTCACCAATTCCAATTCAGGTGAAAAGATATAAGGGCTTTTCTACCTACAATGATGCCAAAAGAGGTTTGTAAGAAACTGTTGACCTTAGGAGGCCTTTCCATCTATGTCCTCCAAAATAATTGGGAACAGTACACACAGTGTTTTTCTGTGACTGTTGCTGTATCTGTCCATTGTTTCTTGGAAGTTAGAGGGAGAGTGGGAGGATTGGAAAGATGGAATCATTTTCTCATCTTATTCCTTCCCCGGGTAGAACAGAGTGGATATAAGCCCGAGGCCCCCATTGATTCCAAAATCTGTGGGAGATGAAAACAAGACATCATTCCTTTTCACTTCCCACCACGAGTATGAAATGGTCTACAGTTTACCCTCCTGCCTCAGTGCTTATGTCTCAATATGCTTTTAATCAACACAGAGCTGTTTTCTAGGACTGTTTCTTTGGGGTCCTGGACTATTGAGCTGATAGTCTGAAAATTCATACTTATTTAATATCCTTTAGCACTTTCCCCAAGGAAAGTATGTTTGCTCCAGTTAAATTCAATAGGCTAGATTACTTTTTTGCCTGACTGAAATTTCTCAGCTGATTCTAAGCATAAAAAGGAGTTCTCTTGTCATTGGAGCATCTCAAAAACAAATGTTTGGTCATGTCAGGCAAAATTGATCAGCAAGAGTGAATTAATATTGTCTTTCTCATTAATATTATCCTAGCCTTTCAATTGTTATATTACCATTTAAAGATGATTAAACTCCTCCTCACCCCCTGCCCAAGAATTGCCTTGAGTTTCATCACATTCAGGGAAGGTGTCGTGGAGAAGGTAGGATAAGTAGGGTGACATGAACACAAGTTGCTTCCCTACCCCCACTAGGGTGCCAAAAATTAGAGGTGACCGACAGCACTTTTATTTGTCAGTATTTAGAAATTAGCATGGAGTTAGAAGTATAGTTAGGTAAAATAGGAAGATATAGCACATTACCACTTGCTGGTGGTCATATGCCAGGTGATCACCCAACCTGGCCTTCCTTTGCTCTTTCATCTGGCAGTAGTCTCCCCATCTATAGCTTCTAGGTCTCCCATGGTCGCTGTCTCCCTGCTGATAGGTGATCACATGACCAAAGGATCATAGAGATAGGATTGGAAGATACCCTGGGGGCCATTTGTTCAAGTCCTTCACTTTACAGATAGGGAAACCAAGGCCCAGAAAGGTGGCATGTCTAACCCAAGGTTGTACAGTTCTCTGGAGTCTCTCCCCACAGAACTTTTATCGTGAGAGTTTTTCCTCATCTACAACTGAATTGTCTTAAAGTTGGCATTTTAGGGTAGATTTTCTCCTTCATGTTGTGGGCATATTTCATAGTGTGTGCTTGCCCAAAGCCTCAGAATTGCTAGTTATTGCTCTGGTAGAACTTGAGGTTAACCTAGATTTGAAAAGTTCAAGAGGAAAGGGAAAAGCAAACTCAACATAGAAGCTATGGAGACAGTGATGAGCCTGGCAATGTATAGAGAGGGTGGCATGGTGGTGACAAAGGAGGCAAAAGTGAGAAAGATAAACAAAAATTATTGACACTACCTCATTCCCATTTCATGCTGACACTGTAGTGCTGAATATCTTGATTTTAAAAAAAATCTAAAAGAACTTAAGCTCCTTGAGGACAAGGGTTGCCTCATTTTTTTTAAAAAATATTCTATATCACCACCCTATAGCCCAGTGCTTGTCACACAGTAGGTACTTAACAAATGCTTAATGGTTAACTGAATAATTAGATATCTTAGGCACCCAAAATCTGTTCAGTTTCTTTCTGCTACCAAATACCATAAAGGGTTTGGGGTGAAGTACAAAGTTGATGAACTACATATGTTCAGAGCCACAAATCCAGAAGGATCAGCTGTCCCTTCAGCTGTTGTGCTCACTTGTTTCTAGTTTGCCTATCTTAAAAAATATAATAATAGTGTAATGGGAAAATATGTGCTGCAATCTTTTTTTTTTATTTTCTGAATTGTGTTTTTGAGTTTCTGGAACTGACCCAAGAACTTTGGAAACCAACACCCACCACCTTTAGATTGATTTATGACATACAATGTTTTTAAAATGTTCGGACAGACATTTAGGTATGGTTTCCAAATATCACTTAAGTGGTAAAAATATATACACACATGTAATAGATGTATATAACTCTATGTAATATTGCTTAAAGCAGAATGACTTTTTTTTTTCATTTAATAGGAAGAATTCTGCAAAACTTGCTTTACTTAAAGATAATTGCACAGAGAGCTGTATCTCATCGCACCTCATTCTTCCTTTGGGATTTTAAATACACAGTGCCTTCCTCACATTCATGACACTCCACTCATCTGCAAATCTTACTCTTCCACTAGGTGTAAAAGATATCCTCAAAGTTCCTGATTCCCCTGCCCTTTCTTTGACAACCCTCATTTCATTAGCCTGGCTTGGTGTTCCTCATGGTAACGACTTGAAACTAGGACAAGGACCTTTAATGACAAGGACCCTTGTTCTCCCAGCTCAGGTCTGGTTAAACTCCAAAGTTTTGTCACATGATTTTCCTTCTTTGAAGCCAGCTTGGTAAAGACAGTTATTAGTCACTAGGAGTGTAACTTGGAGTTGTCAAGAGAGGAAGACATTTTTGAGATGGTTTCTTCCCAGGAGCCTGTCTCTCTTCACTCTACCACATTTTCAGAAAGAAAGATTGGCTGAAGTCTGCCTCCTAGAGAAAGTCTGCCTAGTACAAGCTCACTGAAGGACTTGAAAGTGACACTTTGCTATCAAACAACTGTATTTTTTCCCATCCAGATGTAGTAGCCCTTGCATTAAATTGAAAGAAACCACAACTCCACTGTTCCTTCACCTTCCACATAATTTTTCATACAAATTTAAGGTCAGCCTGTGACCTAACATAGAATAAAATGTTTTACAACACAAGGGCAACCCAACGGCTATACAGTTGTGCTCTGAACTTTGTCAGTACATCCCTAGGGACTTGAGAAATGTCTTATCTTCTTAAAAAATGTTTTTAGTGGCAAGAACAGAATTTGATACCATGGGATATTGGGATGATGTATCAATTACTTTAAGAAGACCAAGATGTGATTTGATGGGTTACATCCCCACTCCACTCTGCCCCCCCCAAAAAAAATTCATTTCACTCCCATCCTCACCCAGGACATCACCTTTCTAGTCTGGAGAATTCAATCTTTTGATGTTGGAAAATTCCACCCACCCCATTTCCTTCCTGGTAGTTGCCTCAATTGTTCACTACATCTGAACCCTGGGCTCTAGACAGGTCTCACTTCATTCCCCAGACTCTGCTTCCTGGCTACCATTGCCTCCATGCACATGACGCCCACTCCTCCTAACCACCCATCCCTCAAAAAAACATACTTTCCTTATCTGGAACCATAATCAAGCCCATTTTGTCATGGCTCCTGAAAAACATATGTCGATCTACTCCCCTATGTCTCAATTCACAATTTTTGTGCCTTTCTAAACCAAAACACCCCATCCTAACCATCACTGTTCTATATCTGCTCTCCACCTCCCACCCCCCATTAGAATATCAGCCCCTTGAAGACAAGGACTTCTTTAGTTTTATATTTGCGCTTTAAAGTATTCTTTTTATGCAGCAAAATTAAATTGTTTTCCTATATTTGATTTAGATTGCACATTAAGTAACTTTGTAACTTTCTATGCCCCTTTAGGGGAGACCCTTGACATGATATTTAAATGATTTTCCCCAGGTGCTCTACATTCCTGGTACAAAGAGCCAAAGAATTTGAGGAAAAAGAACCTGAGCCGAGTTACTCTAGGACTGAACTTGATCTGTGTGCATGTGCCCAGAACTTGGAGCCTTTTTAGATAGAGAGGGTGAGTGCTCTAGCCTTAATGGGTCAATAAAAGGTGTATGTTACATGGCTAATATGGGGGTGAAATCATTGCATTTGGAAGTTATTCCAATCCTGCTCATTTTCTCTGCTTTTTTTTGTGATGCTCCCCAGGGTAAATTTCAAATCTAAATCTATGATGCAAGAACTTGCCAACAATAGCGATATTAAATGTCAAAAGCAGGATTTGAATCTAGATCATACTGACCCCAAACCCAGCACTCTTTTTTGCATATCACCGTGTCTTCATGTTTGTATGTACTTAATTATATACAATGAACACAATTCAAGGATATTTCTTCTTAAATGTCTAACATATTAGAGATGACTAAGTTCCCTCAAACCTTAGTTTAATCTTAAGAACCAAACTATAGTGATGGTCATCACACTTTTTTTTTTTATCCTGGGGCATATGCATGTTATTTTAGAATAATTGAATAAAATGGTACATATAGAATGCAAACATTTTCTTTTTTTCCAGGAAACTCACACTATTTGTTTATTTTTTTTTTAAATAACCTTATGCCCTTTGATATTCTCTTCCTCTTTTTCAACTGATAAGTGGCTTATGAATGATTCATTTGGAAGAAATGCAAATAGGAACCTGTGTTTGTTATGAGGGCCTTCCTGAAACAAGTCTGAACTCCTTTGGTTAACATCTTCTATGAATCTACCATGAGATGCCTGATATACTCCTGAACTCTTTCTGTTTTCCTGATGACTGAATTTGCCCTTCGGTCACATTTGCTCACCAGCAATATTATATGAATGAGTCGACATCTTATTGGAAGAAACAGATTGAAAACTTGTGTGTCCTATTGTGTCACATCTGGGTGAAGCTTCCAATGCAATTGTTTTTACTTTCTTTTAATCTTGCAAAGAAATGTAAAAATGGAAGACTGGACCCTGCGTTCAAAGTCATTGTCAGAGACAATGAAGTCATAGGCTTCTGTTTTTAATAACTTCTCACAAGACACAGATCATCATTAATCATAAATGACATACAGATTTTCTTGTTTCAGGCAATGCTAGGGGCCTGAACATTTTAAGTGTCTTATGAATTTGTGCAGACAACTGCCCCCATCATATTGCACAGAAAATGAGCTGTGATGAAAAGATGAAACATTTTAAACATTTGAAATAACTGAAAATGCAACCATTTTATGACATTTAATGTAATATATGACTAATTTTTTGGCTACTGTCATCCAGCAGGGTAGAGTAGGCCAAACACTGAAGTTGGAATCAAAAGGCCTGAGTTCAAATCCCATCTGAGGATAAGAAGTGAGAAAATCTATTAATTTTTCTGTGTCTCAATTCCCTCATATATAAAGTGACTATACTAAATTTGATGATCTCTAAGGATCTTTCAAGTTGTAAATCTATGATCCTATGACCCTTTGTATATTTTCACAAGCACATCAATAGAAAAAACATTTCTTCAATGTCTACTACATGCTCAGCTATGTAAGGATTACAAAATTCTGTAAGACACAGTCCCAAGCAAATTTGGTGAGAAATGGAAAAAAAATAATAAATAAACCCTTCCTGTAGAACATTAACCATTTTGATGATTACCCCGAGACTACATGTATCAATTTCTTTCCCCTGAAGTCTGTGCATACAAACATAATTATATACATATGTATATAGATATACATATTTATAGACACATATGTATGCATATATGCGTACTACATATACATGTGTAGGGTGTATATGTGTACATATACAAGTGTATATTTATATGCATTATGCACCAAGGTACATTTATACATACATGCATATACATACTATATATATATATAATATGTATATACATACTTTTTATACATATAGTTATTTATATGTATACTTAGTTTTGTTTGTATAGAATTGTACTTCAAATTAATTGGTCTCCTTCATAATTCTATGCATTTTATTTTATGTATTAAGAAAACACTCTTCCTAGAAGGGATCCATAGCCTTTACCAAACCAAAAAAGGTTAAGAACTCATAATCTAGAGCTAAAATATATTTGGTCCACTGCATCTTCCACCTCACTTTGTTGCATTTTCTTAGATTTTATCAAGTATTATCCAGTATTCCCTCCTCCCAAAAGAGATTAAACAGATAGTTAATAATAGCGCTGGTATTCAAACCTGGCTTCTCTCATGCCAAATCTATTCATTTTCCATTTTGTTTTTCTCTTCAAGGTATGTGACCAGGTAGATAGAGAGCCAGGAAGACCTGGGCTTATTTGCCAGCTCTAAGATATAATGACTGTGTGACCTCTCAATATTAGACGATTCTCTAAAGCTATAAATTTCCAAAGAGTTAACCTCTGCCTTGATAGAGAAAGTTGCCACACTCAGAAGTTCCTGAAGCCAGAATTACATATCTAAACCAAAATAAATTCATTAATAAAATTAGTCACAAATATCAAGAGTAAATGAAAAGCCAGACTTTTGCCTAATATAAAGTTACTTTGATTACCTTAGTGAAGGCTGAATCAACTGAATCACATTTGCCAATGTCCTTGTGAGTAGGCAATCATTTTAACTTTCCTCTTCTAAGCCAAAAAAGTTCATTTCAATTAGAAAAATTCAAGCATGTATGTTGAATTATCCTATGAATTCAGTAAAGTTTTTGTCATGCTCCCAGAAACAAAACTGAAAAAGAAGTAAGTAGTCTTTGGTCGGAGCACAGCTCTAAAAGGTAGGAATCCTAGTTCTTTCCTCCCTCATTTATTTTAAAAAGTCAGTTAGTTTCAGCCACATTTGAACAGAAAACATGACTATACCAAAACCAAAATTTCATCCTCCAATGTCTACTTGAAAACCTGTGAAAAGGAACTCACTACCTGCAGAGGAAGCCAATTCCACTTTGGGATCGCACTAATTGTTAAAAAGTCTCTCCCCAAAATATATTAGGCCTAAATCATCCTCTATTCAACTTCTACCCACTGCAATAGTTCTAAAGTCTGGGGCCAAGGAGCACAAGTCATTAGACTTCTGTACCTTTTCCAAAGATCAGCCCTTCAAATATTTGAAATTGACTGCCATGTTCCTCCCCAACTCTTCTCCCAGTTAAGTAGCCCCACTTCCTTCAAGTAGTCCTCGTACAATATTGTCTCCAATACCCTCACTTTGATTTACTTTCTCTAGAAGTGTTGCTTAACAGGTGGGAAGAGAAGAGATCGTGGCTACTGATGGATGGGATTAACTTTGAAAAGAAAGTCAAACTCTTCCTCTGAGATTGGTGAAGGGAGAATAGAGGAGAGATGAAATACATTATACATTATCAGTTATGGAATAAGGTAGTGGAGAGGGGTGTTGGCCATTCTCTATTTTTTTTCATTTTTTTCTTGAGAAGGGAAAAGGAAAGGTCATTGACTAATAATGAGATTGGCAGGGTTTGCATGAGAGGTTTGGAGAGAATAGAAGCAGCTTGGAACAGTCACACTAGGAAATGAAATAGGGAGTCTATAAGAGATGAATAAACTGCATTACTGAGCAGCAGTATATTTTTCAAATAAAGGCAAGACACCCCCAATGATTATGATTCCAGATTCACTATTTTCATAGCTCTTGGTATGTGAAACTCAAGGGATTCCTATACTGCCTGTTAGAAATAAGGTAAAATCATACCAATATGGTTGAAGAGTCTTATGAGTTTCAATTAAGCACCATTTATGTGTAGCCTCTCCAAATATACTACCAAGGCATTCTCTAACTTGGTGTACATCAAAAAAATATTTGAATAAAAGATGGGGAGAGAGGAGGGGGAGAGAAATCTTGTGTAAGTAAAAAGATTTGTGTATAAGAAGGGGACTCTGTATTCCCAACAAATCACATTTAATAGTTTTGCACAACAAATAAATTGAATGTATCTAGGGAAGAAGGGAACAGATGAGAAAAACTATCAGTTTTTTTTGCACATAGTTTGGTAATTCAAGATATTTAGACAATGAATCGTGATATATAAGATCAAAAGCCATTCTCTAATAGATAACTGGCCAAAGGATATGAATGACAATTTTCAAAAGAAGAATCGCAAACTATTAGCAACCATGTGGAAGAATGCCCCAAATCACTAATAAGAGAAATGCAAAGTAAGCAACATTGAATTTTCACCTCAAAAGGGTTGGTTGTGGAAAAAGAGGTACTACAATGCACTGTGGATGGACCTATGAATTAGCACAATCATTCTGGAAAGTAATTTGGAATTATGCAAATAGAAGGATGAAAATGTCCATATACTTTGAACCAGAGATTCCATCACTAGTCATTTACTACAAGGATATCACTGACAAAAAATAAAGGTTCCATATCCACTGAAATTTTTAGAGTAGGACTTTTTGTAGAAGCAAGGAACTGGAAATAAAATAGATGCCCATTAACTGGGGAATATGTATACATGTAGATATACATACACACATGTGTGTATACACACAAATATGCATATATGCATGTGTATGAGTGTGTATATAAATACACATATATAAAATTTATAAATGTGTGTATATAAGTGTATATATGCATACATATGTATGTATGAATATATATGCATATACATACATGCATACATATATGCATATATGGTACATGAACATAATAGAATATTATTGTGCTGTAAGAAACAATGAATATGACTGACAGCTATCAAGAAGAATGGGAAAGCTTAAATAAATGGATGCAAAGTAGAAACAACATAACAATATACATGACAATATGATTCATAGCTTCTTTCAAGCAAAACTCAGTCTTTGACAGTGAGCATTCAAAGTGTCAGTAGAGCCGTGGGAAGAACACTGGCCCTGGAGACAAGTGACATCTCTGATGCTTTCTACCAATGTGACCTAGGGTGAGTCATTTAGCCTCCCTGGGCCTCAGTTTCCTCATCTGTAAAATAATGGTCTGAGGTTTTTCCAACTTTCAATTTATATTATTCTTGATTGAAGTAAAATATATAAAGCATTCAACATGAATAGCAGCTTAATATATCTTAACATCTTCACTGAAGAATGATTAACAAGTAATCTAATTTTTGAATGCAAATAAAAGATATTAAAACACTATTACCCTTTATAATAAAAATATGAAATAAGTTGTTCTTCATATAAGGCATTGGTGGCCTCATCTATGAATTTCCATAAATATTTCCAAATTACATATGCACCAAGACAGGAATTCAGGGACAACACACACTTTCATATGATTTCTTTATCTATAATCAAGGCAAAGGGTCTTACTCAAAATATGTTCATTACTGCAGGCACTTAGAGAACCCTGCATCATTAATTTTCAATTGTGTGGCAGTGGTGTTAAAATCAAATAGAAATTCATTTCTGTGGCCACATATTGATTAAAAAATACAAATTAACATCATCTGTGCTATATTTCTAGTTATTTTAATTTCCTAATTCCATTTTAATCTCCTTCAGGCAATCTGGAGTTTTGCAGGCCATTTGTCACAGAGGGGCATCGAGTCTGACACTTCTAGCTGGCCTAGAAGACTCAAAGACTTGGAGTTCAAGCCCTACTTTCAACATATATTGGTTGCATAACTCTGGGCCATTCACACAACATCTCAGTGCTCCAAATGACTCTTTCATACTAGGACTGGCCGAGAAAGTGCTGGATTGCTTGGGCAGAGGAATTTCTTTCCTCATGGGAACCTTCCTATACCCATGAAGTCATAAGTTTACTCCATGTCTCTTATGGCTCCTCTCATTTCCCTGCTTCTTTGTTTACCTCTCCCATTCTCCTTAGATTCAGAGAGCTGGAAGTCACCTTCAGAGGAAGGGCTCTTCATTCCATTCGGTTAATTTTGTTTTGTTTTGCATCATAGATCCCGTTGGCAATCTGGTTCAGCATATGGACTCCCCAGGATGTTTTTAAATGCATAAAATAAAATACATAGGCAATCACAAAAGAAACCAATTATTTTGCAATACAGTTATCAAAATATTTTTAAAAGAAAAGTTATGGACTCCAGGTTTATAACCTCTGCTTCGGAGAGATGTATCAATCAATCCCCTCATTTTACAAATGGGGAACTGAGTCTCAGAGAGGTGAACTACTCCAACTTCCTAATGTTTTCCATAATAACTTCACCATTCACATTGACAGCTCCCCGACCTCACAATCCTTTGTCCTCTTTAGTTCTACCTTTGTCTACACTCCACTCTATGTTGAACTGTCACACCTTGACCTTGGGAACTTTGTCATCATTTAACTTTGCTCCACCTCTAAGGTTACAAATACTGGCATTCCCTTCTCTGATTATAACTCCCTTTCCTTCCATCTGTTCCCCACATTCAGTCCTTCTGAACCTACTTTTTACTCTCATCCCTTTCTCTTATCCACTGACCCATTCTTCTTCTCATAGTCTAGATTCTCTTCCAGTTTCACTTGCCTTGCTACCAGTGTGGATCCCATGGTAAACCATTTCAATAATGAAGTTGACCTAAATGCAGTACTCCTATACTCCCCTGTACTCCACCCCCACCTCCAGTACTTGAAGCAGATAATAGGAATTAGAAATTCATTAGTGAGTACCCAATTTAATAGGGGAAGTTAGGTGGTGCCATGGATAGAATGCTGGGCTTGGAATCAGGTACACCTAAGTTCAAATCCAGTCTCAGGCACTTAGTAGTGACCCTGTGGAAATCACTTAAGTTCTGTTGCCTCAGTTTCCTCATCTGTGCAATGGGGATAATGAGTAACTACCTCACAGTATTGTTGAGAAGATCAAATTGGAAAATGCTTAGCATAATGCCTGGCACATAGTAAGAGCTATATAAATGTTATTTTATTATTATTATTTGTTATTATATCATCATTCGTCGTCATCATCTCGTTGTTACTCTTTATTAAGCAGAAATCAGTGAGTACTAGGTGCTGGAGATATGATGACAAATGGAAATAAGCCCAAGTCCTTCAGGGACTGAAATTTTGCTAGAGGGAGAAGGGAATGACAAAAGAATAAAGAACAAAGTTTTGGCTAAAGAGTATAAGTCCATAGATTGAGGGATAGACTAGAGAGTTCAGAACAGAGGCGGTGAAGGATAAAGTCAAGAGAAAAGGAAGCTTGAAAGACCCACAAAGATAGAAGTGAGAGTCGTTCCTGAAAGTGTCAATTATATCTGTAACAAAATGCAGCAGTCCCACAAAGAGTGAAAAAGAAACAGAGGAAATGCTCAAAAATTACAGGGACTTTCTGGAGACCACATCTTGATCAAGAAGTGGTAATATGAGAATTGGCTCTCAACACTTTAAGCTTGGAGTCTAAATTGTAAGGGAATGAAAGCAATGTAGAAGCTAGTCTTCCAGCATATAAAATCAGCATAACACAGGAAGAGTAGGAATACATAATGGGTTTGAATGGAGGTGGCAGATTAGTGAGATGCAATAGAATTTAAAATTAAAGAGGCATGAGTAGAAGAGACTAGCTGAGAGCTGGCACTATATCCTCAGGGAGAGTGGGAAGAAATAGAACAAAAAAGTAGGCAGGAACCTTCGCAAAAGAAGTTTGGGTGCCAGAAAGACTTGAACCAGAGTGAAAAATGTCTATACCAGCAAGAGCTGAGAAATAGAATTTAGCATTGACACAAACAGCAGTTCCTGACAAATCTAATTTCAAAGGAGACTAGGTAATGAAAGCAGGTCAGGCAGGGGAAGACCTGTTTTAAAATCCCATCTCAGACAATTCCTAGCCATGTGACCCTGGACTAGTCATTTGAGCTTTCTCACCCTGTTTTCTCATCCGCAAAAGAATGATCTGTCTCACAGGATTGTTGTGAGGATCAAATTAGACAATTCATACAAAGTCCTTTGCAAGGTTATTAAGTTGTTTCAGTTATGTCTGACTTTTCATAACTCCATTTGGGATTTTCTTGACAAAGGTACTAGAGTGATTTTCCATTTCCTTCTCCAGTTCATCTTACAGATGAGGAACTAAGGCAAACAGGATTAAGTGACTTGCCCAGGATCACACAGCCAATAAGTGCCTGAAGCAGATCTGAGTTCAGTTCCTCCTGACTCCAGGCCCAGCACTCTATCCACTGTACTATCTAGCTGCCCTAAATCTGCAAGCCTTAAGATGCTATATAAATGCTGGTCAATTGGGAAAATAAATGGAAATAGAGATCGGAAGAGTAGAGAAATAGGCTGTAGGTGAAACAAGATGCCTCTTTTTCTGTCTCTTCTGTGGCACTGA
Organism: Phalanger gymnotis; assembly: GCA_028646595.1. NCBI lineage: Eukaryota > Metazoa > Chordata > Mammalia > Diprotodontia > Phalangeridae > Phalanger > Phalanger gymnotis. The sequence continues at coordinate 188,812,739 of CM053623.1, forward strand.
AATAGATGTAAATGGAAAGGGAGAAAACAACAGGAACATCACCACAGCAATAACATGATACCTTTGAAAGAGACCAAAAGGAATCTATGTTGGCAACGTATCGGGTAACTCAGCATTCCGTGGACTAAAGAGTAATGATGCCTGTCATGGAAATGTGAAAATGAAAAGAAAGCTGAAAAGAAATTGTTAAGGAGACATGACAATTCAATAGCTGGGGAATCCTCTTATGGAAGGAAGACCTTGTCCAGCTCCTCCAGCAGCTAGAAACTTTCTCTCTAAGGCTACCTTCCATCTACTCTGTACGTTTCCTGTGTGTACCTATTTCTGTAAATGGTGTCTCCCCCCATTAGATATAAGCTCCTTGAGGGCAGCAGCTGATTTTGCTTTTCCCTTTTATCCCTATCACTTAGCATAGTGCCTACTACATCATGCCTAATAAATGATTATTGACTGACTGGGTTTCTGTATTCTGTTGGTTATTACTCTCAAGCCAATTCTGCAATTTGATTAGTACATTTTACTAGTGCCTCGTTATTATTATTTTTGTTTCAATTGTTACGATTAGTGCCGATACTGTGTTAGCTAGCTGTATTGGTAGAGACAAAAACGAAACAAAATAAAAACTATGAAGCCGTCCTCGGGAAATTCATTTTGATTCAAGCAATAAGTGTCCATATATGAAAGTATTTTTTTAAAAATTCATGGTTGAATATAATCAAATGATCATATGCTTTATTCTCAATAAATACTGGTTGAATGGAATTGGCATGCCAAAATGATGTTGTTTCCTCCATTAGATTGTGAATTCCTTGAAGGCAAGGCCTATCCTTTGACTCTTTTGGCATCCCCAGGGCTTAGCACAGTTCCTGGCCCTTAGAAGATGCTTAATAAATGTTTCTTTATTGATTGATTGGTGGTGGCATAAACATTAGAATAATTATCATTAGATGGAGGAAGCTAGGTGGCTCAGTGGATAGTATCCTGGGCTTGGAGTCAAGAAGATCAGAGTTTCAAATCCAGCCTCAGACCTTTGCTATGTGACCTGGGCAGGGCACTTAACCCTGTTTGCCTCAGTTTATTCATTTGTAAAATGGAGAAGAAAATAGCAAACCACTCCAGTATCTTTGCCAAGGAAACCCCACAGACAGTATGATCCAAGAGGTCACAAAGAATTGGACACAACTGAACAAATGAACAATAACAACAATCACCATTAAGCAACCAAGGGGAGTCACGGGATAAAGAGCTAGACTTGGGGTTGGGAAGACCTGAGTTCAAATCTTACCTCCAACACTTACTGCCTGTGTGACCCTGGACAAGGCACTTTACCTCCTTCAGCCTCAGTTTCACCATCTATAAAATGGAGATAATAGTACCTACCCCCACAGGACTGTCATGAGGACCAAATGAAGTAATATGTTAAGTGCCTTGCAAACCTTAAGCATTATGGAAATGTTAGCTTGCCATTGTGATTAAATTTTCATTCCTTGTACAAAAGGAAAGCTGAGGAATGGAACTCCAGGAATGATTTGATTTGGCTTCATTCGGGAATGGAAATGCTATATTACTATACTGGTGAGAAAACACACACACACACACACACACACACACACACACGTGCGCACAAACTACTTCTCAGCATTCCTATTCTGTGAAAAGATGAAGCACAGTAAATCTTTAAAGAGGAAACGCCTTCTCACAAAGTTTCTAGCTCAAATTCCCAAAAGGGGGGGAAAAGAGTTCAATGTGTTTGGAGGCTGGGAGCAGGAGAGGCTTTAGAATGCTTAGGTTTCCTTCAAAAAAAAATGAATTTATGAAGCTTTTGAACATTCTGTTCCTTTTAAACTATAGTTCATAGAAAATATACAGTTCTTAAGGTAGTGGAATGCAGTAGCTACAGCCTCAGAATTATGGCATTTCTCTTTCTTCAGGGGCCAAGTGTTGAATCCATAAATTTAACCCAATCCTTTGCTGTGTGGGCTAAAGTTTATATCCTAAAATAACCTTAAGTAATTAAAGCTGATCAGCAAAGATAAGCAACAAATGCCCACTCTGTATAACTATTACACCAGATCACAGAGTTGCAGAATGGGCAAGACCCTCTGCAGCCATCTAGTCAAACCCATGGTTGAAAAAGATTCCTTCCTACAATATTGTAAATTGTATCCAATTTGTATTGATTTGTCCTTTGTATTGTAAATTATACATTGTCCAGTTGTATTGTAAATATTGTATCCTGGGGTAGCTAGGTGGTGCCAGTGAGCAGAGCACACCTGCCCTGGAGTCAGGAGGGCCTGAGTTCGAATCTGAGCTCAGACACTTGAAAACGCTTACTAGCTGTGTGACCTTGGGAAAGTCACTCAACCCCAATTGCCCAGCCTTCCCCCCCTTCAAAAAAAAAAAACAAAGTAAATATTGTATCCAACAAGTGATCATGTAGTGTTTTCTAGAAGATCTCCAATTAGAAGATAGACACTCCCTCCCAAGGCCACCCACTCCACTTTTGGAGGGACTGAAATTGTTAGGAAATGTGTTTTGTTTTTGTTTCTCTAAGACACCCATTCTAAATGGCAGAGGACTCTTTACAACTTCTACCTATCTGCCTTGAAAGAAAGAATCTAATTCCTTGTCCAAGTAACAACCCTTCCAATATAATAGTACAGCATTTCCATTCCAGAGTCAAGACAAATCAAATAATTCTTTCCAAATTTCTTTTCTGGCTAAATATCCCCAGTTCCTTCAAATCACCCTTGTATTGGCGTGAAGTCAGAAGCCATCACCAAACTGATTTTTCCTTTGGATATCCTCCAGCTCCTCCATGTCCTTCCTAAAATTCAGTGCAAAGAGCTGAACATGTTATATTAAACATGATCTGGTCAGGAAAAGGGGCAAGAGACTATATTCTTATTCCTGGAAGCTCTGACACTCAATGTAGCCAATAACCACATTAATTCTTTTAATCCCTATCACATACAGTTGACTCATCTTGGGCTTCAACCAATACCCCAAAGATGGCCCACTCCATTCTGCACCTGTGAAACTGATTCTTTAACTCAAGTGTAAGACGTGACGTATATCCTTATTCAAAGTCCTCTTATTAGATTCAGCCTAATATTCTAGCTTGTTATGCTTTTTGTTGTTCAGTCATTTTTTAGTCACATAAGACCCTTTCTGACCACATTTGGGATTTTCTTGGCAAAGATATTAGAGCAGTTTTAGATTTCCTTCCCCAATATTTTACAGATGAGGAAATCGAGGCAAGCAGGATTAAGTGACTTGCCCAGAATCACACAGCCAGTGTCTCAGGCCAGATTTGAACTCAGGTCTACATGATTCCAGGCCCAGTGCTCTTATCTGCTGTGCCACCTAGCTGCCTCTTGTCATGATCTTTGGGGATCCTCATTCTACTATTCAGTGTCTTAGCTATCCTTTCCCTTCTCACCACTCCAGAATCATTCCATTTTAAAATATGATAAGCCTACCTTTTATTTCTTTGCTGATGTCACTAATAAAAATATGAATTATCAAAAGACCAAGCACAAATTCCTGGTGGGGGTAAGGAGAAAGGGGAAGGAGGCATAGGGAGTTCCTCTGAGCTATACTCCCCAAATACTTCCTTACCTAGAAATCCAGGGGCTTAACCCTTAGGGCCCTACTAGACTTCATCTTTCTTTTTTTTTTTTTCTGCAGCACTGCTGCTCTGGGGTCCTACTGTCCTGATTGTTAAATGCCACACCAGGCCCACTGTAGATATTATCTAGCCTAAGTTTTTCATTTTACAGATGTGAAAAATGAAGTTCAGAAAAGAGAAGAGGCTTATAATAGTCAAAGTTAGAGCTGGGATCTGAACCCGGCTCCTCTGACTTCAAATCAAGTATGGGATCACATGTATCTAATCAAGAAGGAGCTTAATAAAAAAGCATGCTTTTTAAAAAAAAATTCAACTATAACTTTGTAAGAATTCTCAAATTCACATATTCTAAATTGAATTTTTTATGGTCGACGGAGTTCTTGTTCTCTCTCTCTTTCTCTGTCTCTCCCTCTCCTTCCCACCTTCCCTCCTTCTCTCCCTCTGTCTGTCTCTGTCTCTCTCTCTTTGTCTCTCTCTCTGTGTCTCTGTCTCTCTCTCACACAACACACACACACACACACACCCTCCATTTTTGCCTAAATGTCGCATGCTAGAATAGTTGTGTTGATTTTCAAACATATTATCATCTTGATTTTTGCCAGCTTAACTCGTCTAGTCTCTCACTAAATATCAAAATGCCCTTTAAAATGCCTACAAGTAAAGTAAATAGGAGGCATGTTCTCAACCGGAGGTTTCAACTACATGATTAATTATTTTGTACCTTTGGCAAAAGCTTTCAATCTATAATTTCATGATAACTACTAACATTTTCCACTAGGCTGTCACAGAAAAATTTAACACATGATAGCTAAATACATCCTGAGAGAATACTCAAAGGCAAAAAATCTTTGAATAGTTAAAACCAGAAAACTTGCATGGGCTGTTTGTGGTAAGGATTGATATTTTTGAGATCACATTCATCTATCCTTCTTTCATCCTTTGGCCTCTCTCTTTCAGTCCAATGATTGATGAGTATCATAGTTTCTCTCTGAACTAGGCAAAGGCCAAGATTCCTGCTTGGTACAAACCAATGATGTTGTTGACTAAAATTGTCTAAACTCCCCTAAATATCTTTCATTTACTGTTCCTTTCTTTGCCTTAAGTTTCTTGTATTCTTTTGTACATACCCAAAGAAATCCAAAATGTATGGATCACCATCATCACTATCTCATCCCTGGAAAAGCATTGACTCGGTATGTTATTAAACCCCATTTCTAATCTGATCATTAGACTTGTTTCCCCTATTTCATCTAGGAAAGGTCTTTGCTCCTTCAAATACTTTACCCTCATATCATGGTTCTACCTGCATAAAGTAAAAAAAAGAATTATTCTTCAATTGCCAGCAGTCTGCTAGAGCCAAGATAGCACAACCAAAAGAATTATTCATCTTTCTTAGTAACTGGACCCAATTTGGCAGCTCTTCTCACATCATTGTCACCATCCATTCATCTAATTAGCATTCCTCTCAAGGCTGGAGAAACAGAGTTGCAGCCTCCACAAAGAGAATTTTGGACTCTATAGTATATTGAAACGTCATCTTTCTCTTCCCTCCTCATTATTCCTGGAAGGAATGTTCCAGACAACCCGGGAGGCACCATTCATTTCCCTTGAAAAATTCAAGAGCAAAGTGCTTTCTCTGTTGTCTACCTCCCTCTCTAAATTCATTGAGAACAAGGATTGTCTTAGTTTTTGTATTTTGGTCACCAGGGGTGAACACCTAGTAAGTTCTCAATAAATGACTTTTCATACATTCAATGTAATATTCAGTAGACCATAACACTATAAAAAACAGGTTGATTCCTCATTTAATTACTTTGAAGGTATCCTTGTTTTCACAAATGGTTGTTTTGTTTTTCCTTTTTTTTTTTTTTTGGTGGGTGGGGTTGGCAGCTTAGCTTTATGATTTCCTTTTTATAGAGAATTCACAATTCACTACACAGGAACTTGCTCCACTAATGATAACTTACTGGTTAATCAACAAGCATTTTTCAAGGCACCTATCATGAGTCATGCACTGTGGTAAACACTGGATATACAATGAAATAAATGCATTAGTCCCTGACCTCAAGAAGTTTTCATTCTTTTGGAGGGAAGAAAAAAGAGAATGAAAAGAAAACAAGCATTTATTAAGCATCTACTATAAGCCAGCCACTTTGCTAAACACTTCACAAATATTATTTCATTTGATAATGAAGAATGACACTCCATCTTTTGTGAATCACATAGCCTTAGAATCTTATATGGTAAGTAGGTGGTACAGTGGTTAGAGAACTGGACATTGAGTGAGGAAGTTCTTAGTTCAAATCCAGCCTCAGACACTAGGCAAGTCATTGACCTTTCTGTGCTTCAGTTCCCTCAAAGGAAAAATGAAAATGATGATAGTAATTACTTTCTGAAGTTGCTGTGAGTATGAAATGAGATAACATTTGAAAAGTAAGGTTTTATACAAATTTTAGCTACAATGAAAGGATTTCTTGGGGCACATAAAATTTAGTGACTGGATTGTGGACCATAGACACAAGGCTCATATATAGCAGGGGTGGAATATAAACCCAGGTATATGTAACTCTGATGCCATCCCTCTATTATTTTCAGTTATTGTTGTTCAGTCATTTTCCAGTCACATCCAAACCTCTGTGACCCCATTTGGGGTTTTCTTGGCAAAGACACTGGAGTGGTTTGTCACTTCCTTCTCCAGTTCATTTTACAGATGAGAAAACTGAGGCAAACAGGTTAAGTGACTTGTACTGGGTCACGTGGCTAGTAAGTGTCTGAAGCCAGATTTGAACTCAGAAAGATGAGTTTTCCTGATTTGAAGCCCAGGACTCTATCGACTATGCCACCTGGCTGTCCTAGCTCCCTCTGTTACACCATATTGCTTTTCCCAGACACCCATCATACCAAGTAACCCATCCAGTAAAAACAGTGGATAATTTTTGTATGTCATTTTTAATTCTAAAACTTGAAAAATGGGCTGTTTTTTATATTACTAATTGGCTTGCTTCACATCCATTAATTTTGAAGGAAATTTGAGCTTATGACCCAATTTTATTCATTTGTGATTTCATTCATTCTTTTACCAAACATTTAAGTACCTATAAAGAATAAAGCACTGTGCTGGTCAATGTGGAATATATAAGTATGAACAATATGACTTAATTTATCCCCTAATGGAGTTTATGATCTAAAAAGGAAAATTAAAATTGCCGCTAATATCACAGGGTAGTGATATGATAGGTCCTATGTGGTTATAAATATAAAAAAGATAGGATAACTTCCACTGGAGTTCATCAAAAAAGTCATGTGGAAAAGGATAGCATTTTGAGCTTGACCTTGAAGAAAATGGTGGCTTTCAATAGTTAAATGTAGGGTAGAGTGTTCTAGACAAAGTAGTATAAACAAAATGGCAGACATGGTGCTATACAATCAATGTGCAGGATATAGAAAATATTTCAGATTAATTATAGAACAGGATACAGACTGTGGAGAAGTGGTAGAAGATGAATCTTATGACAATAGCCTGGGATTAGATTACAAAGGATTTTGAATACCCAGACTTGGGTATTTGTACTTTATTCAGTTAAAAATGTGGACCTATTGAAGTCTTTTGAGCAGGGAAACATTCTCAAAATGGTACTTGAGAAAAATTAATCTTGTGATTGTGATGGGGCATGTATACTGAAGATCACTTAGGAGACGATTTTATTACCCTGGTCATGAGTCTCAGTTTTCTCAATGGAAAGATCAGGATTATATAATGCCTATCTTTTTTCATTCATTCATTCCAAAAGCTTACTATGTGTCAGGTACCATACTAGGAACTGGAGATACAAGATTTAAAAAGTGTAATAGCCCTAAACCTAAAGATAAAACACTCGCATTCTTTTGAGTATTGTCATGAGGCACAAATGAGATAATGTGTCTAAAGTGCACCTTTAACATTTAAATGGTATGTATGTATCCTTGTTGTTCAGTGATGTCTAACTCTTTGTGACCCCATCTAGGGTCCACTTGACAAAGACACTGGAATGGTCTGCCATTTACTTCTCCATTTTCCATATGAGGAAACTGAGACAAATAGGGTTAAGTGATATGCTCAGGGTAATATGGCTGTTAAGTATGTGAGGCTGGATTTGAACTCATGCAGATGAGCTTTCCTGATTCCAAGCCCAGTGTTCTATCCACTGTGCCACCTAGCTTCCCCTAAGTGTTATGTGAATTTTTAGCTATTGTTAATACTGGATTTGACACATTTTTCTGCTAAGTTTGGCAGTGATAAGCAAGAGTCACAGGATCAATTCCAGGATTTCAGAGTTGGGAGGGACCCAAGAGCCCATCTAGTTCACATACCCAGGTCATCCAACCTTTGCCTGGAGACCTCTAAGAAGGTAAAACGGACTATCTGCAGAGGAAGTCCATTGCCCTTTGAGAAAGCTCTAATTTCTAGGAAATTTTCCAGGATATCACCTCTTTGCAGTTCCACCTATTGCTATTTGTTTGTCCTCTGATGTTAAATAAATGATGTCTAATCCCTCTTTCAAATGAAAGCCTATCAAATAATTAAAGGCAATCATCAAGCTCTAATTAAGTCTTCTTACTCCAGGCTAAATATACTCATATCCTTTAAATGATCCTTCTATGATGCAAATTCAAGGCCATTTACATCCTGATTGCCTTCCTTTGGATGCTCTCCAGCATTCAGAAATGAACCCAAAAAGATCAGGAAGACTAGATGTGGACAGTCAGGTGATGCAGTAGCTACAGTATTGGGGTATGGAGTCAGGAAGATCTAAGTTCAAATGTGACCTCAGACACATGCTAGCTGTATGACCTTGATCAAGTCACATAACCTGTCTGCCTTAGTTTCCTCAACTGTAAAATGGGTATAACAATAGACTATACTTCCCAAGGTTGCTGTAAGGATCAAGAAACAATATTTCTAAAGTACAAAGCACAGAGTAGGTGGTATGTAAATGTCATTGTTCCTGTTTATTATTATTATTAATGATCAAACCACAGCAGAGTACCATGATTTTTTTTTTGCCTCTTTATTCCCAAATTCTGTCTTTTTTTTGCCTCTTTATTCCCAAATTCTCTCTAAATGCAGCAGATAATCATGATAGCTTTCTTGACAGCTCTGTCCAGCTGTTGGCTCATTTTAACCTTGTGGTCTGCTAAATTCCCCAGCTTTATTTTAATGAAATTCCTCTCTATCCGTGCACGGAGGCGGCACCTATTTGATAGAAGCACAAAGATGTGACTTTTGACTAATGGCCCAAGCACTAGAAAACTGATTTTGTTATTCAAATTGAACACACCTCTTTGGGAAGAATTATCTGGGAGATAAGTTGTTTGCAGCTTCTTAGATAGGAAGAAAGCAAATTGGGCTATTTTCTATTTTACAATCATTGTTGTTGAACATTTCAGTTGCGTCCAACTTTGCGTGATCCCTTTTGGGGTTTTCTTGGCAAAGAAAATGGAGTGGTTTGCCATTTCCTTCTCTAGCTTATTTTACATATGAGGAAACTAAGGTAAACAGGGTTAAGTGACTTGCCCAGGGTCGCAGAGCTGAGGTTAGATTAGAACTCAGGAAGAGGAGTCTTCCAGACTCCATATCCAGTCCTCTACCAGCTAGCTGCCTTGCATAGCCACATATTAAGACCAAATGGAATACTGTTTGGGCATATCAATGTCATTATAATTCATGGGCTTTGTGACACTTTTGAAGGGAAGCTCCATGAAGGAATGGACTGTTTTTTATTTTGTTTCTGTATCCCCAGTACCTTGCACAGTGTTTGGCATATAGGAGACATGTAATGGATGCTTGTTGAATTGAATTATGAAGTATGAGTAGAGCTGAACAGCTAAGTGGTTCAGAGGAAATACTACTGGGCTTGGAATCAAGAAGACTCTGCTTGAATTTAAATACAGCCTCAGACATTTACTAGCTGTTTGACCCTAGGCAAGTCACTTAACCCTGTTTGCCTCAATTTCTCATCTATAAAATGAACTGCAGAAGGAAATGGAAAATCACTCCTAGTATCTTTGCCAAGAAACACCCTTCCAAAAAAAGGGTGGCTCATGAAGACTCAGGCATGACTAAAATGACTTAACAAAGAAGTAGAGAATTGGATCCCAAGGAATTTGTGGGATATTTTCTATTTTTGAGATAAGTGTAAACTTTACCTTTATCTCATATTTCATTTTCCTTATTAACTTAACAGTGTTTACTTTTATCATCCTACACAAGTAGAAGATTTAAGAACATAGATTTAAGTAGTAGATATTTTGACATTTGTGGCCAGGTTATGCAATTTCCTGACACTGTTCCAATTTTTCCCAGACAGAGAAAAATTTAATTTCAAACAGCTTATGTGAACATGATTTACATGTAAGTCATTTTTTTTTTCTTTTGGATAGATGTCTCTTGGCATGTCACAGTTTTTATAACTGTTTGCAGTACTTCATCTCTGTCTCTCTCTCTCTCTCTCTCTCTCTCTCTCTGTGTGTGTGTGTGTGTGTGTGTGTGTGTCTCTCTCTCTCTCTCTATCTCTCTCACTCTCTCTCTCTCTGTCCTTCTGTTTTTCCATATCTCTCGCTCTCTGTATCTCTCTCTGTGTATCTCTCTCTTTCTCTGTATCTCTCTCTCTCTCTCTCTCTCTCTCTCTCTCTCTCTCTCTCTCTCTCCCTCCCTCCCTCCCTCCCTCCCTCAGTGACTCTCAATCTAGGATTAAATGAGACTATAAAAATAGGACATGGCAAAAAGATTCAGAGGGTGTGATTCCTGATTCAAGGTGATACAGTTCTAAATGCATCCAAACTCAAGGTAGAATTCTTTGCTACTGAGAAGACATGCCTTTTTCATCTTCAGAACATTAGCTCCACCAAAGATATTTATCTCATCCAATTGTGATGGTACCATCCTCCATGATGGTAATAACTATTAAGCAAAAAAACATGTTGGGTGGTATTTTTTCTGGACAAATAACTACCATTGTGGATTTAAAAAAAAAAAGTGTGTGTGTGTGTGTGTGTGTGTGTGTGTGTGTGTGTGTGTGTGTGTGCGCCTTATAATGAAGCTTTGAATCTGGACTAGGAAAACAGACTTTCATAAAAAATAAACTTTTTTTTTTTTTTTTTACCACTTGCAACAAGCTTTGATTGTCACTCTCCTAGACCTAGCTTTTGAGGCGATTTCCACAGAGATGTTTCAGCTTCCATGATATTAAAATCTTGAAGACTAAATATTTCTTTCCCCATATAAAGCTTATTGTGTCCTCTGCTGTTCTTGGATCATTCAACCTCCTATTGTGGACTTCATTCCCAAGACCCTTCCAGTGACCTCCCAACCTTCTGGTATATCATTTGGCATTTTTTAGGAATATACTTGGATATAAAAATCAAAGTGATCAATTGCATGATAGTCAGAAATTCACTTTAGTCTTGTGGGTGCCCCCTTACTTTCAAAGCCATAATAATTTTGGTTATATTTGCTTATATTATCCAAGAGGCTATGGAACTTTTCTTTCCCTTTGAAGAAATAAACTACCCCCATGGGAAATATGTCTATTAAAATTTTAAATAACTTGTTTTCCCCTCAAAGTTTGGTGCGTGTCACATGTCCTCCTGGGTCTAACAACAGATCCATTACCCTTTATTGAGGAAGTATCTCCTAGCATATTAAAGATGGCACTAAATAGCCAATCCTTTCCCCCATACAAGTCAAAATCTCTCAATGAATTGTTGCCAAATGGTCTCCTAAATATTTTATCACTAAAAAGCTCCATGAAACTTCCATGCTGATGGAGCTATGCTTTTAAATAATCTATAAAATAATGCTTTGATAAAAGTGATCATTCATCAAAACATAATCATTCAGTGCCTACCATGTTAGCATGTTCTACAATTCAATGTTTACAAAGAAGTGCAAGACTAAGCCCTCAAGAGATTTATAATCTATTTGGAAAGATTAAGAAGAAGTTCAAGAAACATGCAAGAATTAACCATTCAATCAACAAGCATTTATTGAGTGTTTATTATGTCCCAAATTCAAATCTTGAAATCTGGGGATTTAATTACAAAAATGAGAGTTCTAGAAGTCTCAATCAAGGAGCTTATAGTCTCCTACGGATAAGGGAGAGAGGGGGATGGCACAACAAATTCAAATATAAACACAAGATATATACGAAAAATTCCATAACAAAAAATATGCAATATGGGGGGGGGCAACTAACAACTGGTGATCCGCTTAAGTAATAAGAAGGAGGGCTTTGATTTTATTTAATGACTTCACATATTTTAGATATAGAAAAACCTATATAATTTGAAGTAAAGTATAATTATAATAATATTAGATGAAATTTATATGATACTTTAAGGTTTCCAAAATGTTTAATATACATTATCTCACCAAATTCTTACAATTAACTTCAAGATAGGTCACATGGATTATTATCCCCATTTTACAGATATGGAAATGCATTCAGAATGTGTAAGGAAACTGCCATGTCACATAGCTAATACTTACCATAAGCATGATTTCAATCAGCTCTTCCTAATTGCAAGTCCAGCACTTTTCTCACTATACTACCCTGATTCTATATGAAGAAGTCAATTTTATTTTTATTTTCAGGCAACAATTAGGATGAAAAAAGGGATATAGGAAGTAGAAAGAGAAGGAAGAGAAAGAGTGAAAGAAGGAGAAGGAAAGGAAGGAGAAGAAGAGGAGGAAGAAGAAAAGGAGAAGAGGAGGAGAAAACGGGGGGAAGGAGGAGAAAGAGCAGGAGGCGAGGAAGAAGAGGAAGAGGAGAAAAAAGAAGAGGAAGTAGAGAAGGAAGAAGAGAGATTACATATTAGTGATTGAAACCTTAGTTAAATCTGCAATTATTCAGCCTTAAAGATGACTGAATCTAGTTAGGTCACATCTTCATGTCCAAAGTAAACTGAAGAGTTGACGTAATTGTTTGGGTAATTCAGTGGAGGGGAAAATGTATTTGAGGAAGCAGAAATTTTTCTGGCTGCCTTTGCCCAGGTTTTCTATCTTCATTGATTTAATTCACCAAATAATTGCTTGGATGAGGCCAGAATAGCCCAGTAAAAATCTCAATAGTAACTACTCTTCTTGAGTATCTAGCTTGAAAAAAAAAAGCAGTTTCACTACCTTTGTTTTCTCAAAAGATTAACTGTCAATTAGATGCCTACTAACCAGAATAAAAAGTGGATTGGGGGCATTAGCACTTGCCTTATCTAATGGGAGAGCCTGCTGAGTGCTCAGTGGTCTTCTCCAAGAAGAGGAAGGTGTCAAAATATTTGTTGGCTAATGCCTTGGCTCACCATTCACTAAGGTTCATCTAGAATTCCCCAGTTAGCTTAGAGAGAGCCTATCGACGCCTTAATTTGCTAAGAAAACATTAATAAATAGCTTCTAATTGACTTCATGCAAAGGTAACAGATTTAGTAGAGGGGGGCAGCAGTAGTAGGTGGTCAGTGTTAGATTAGAATTTGAAGCTCCTATGGGTATACTCTGTACAAGTATCCTCTAAATGCAATTCAAATGTAAAAGCTATATTAAAAGTGCCAAATCATCCAAGGCAAAAACCAAAGTTTTTACCAATTAATCACATTTTGTCTGAAAGCACAGACAGATCCTAATTTGACCCTCATTTTTCTTGGCCAAGACAGGACTGTATTTAGTAAACAAAATTTAATTTTTATCAATTTGGAGTCTTGTTTCCTAGCTGAGTTCTAAATGGACTGGAATAGAGAGGAAGCACACTGGTTTTGTTCATGATGTTATGATTATTCTATAACATCATTTTTACTTTTTCTACTATTTCTATCATTGGCTTTTATTTTCTCATACTTTCTGCAAATAGAAATGACAAAAAAACCAAAATCTATCTTAAAGTGGACACAATAGTATTATTAAATTTAAATTCACATTGGTACCTTCCCCCAGTAGGAGTTGTCTGTATCCATCCATTTTCAAGGACAAATTTTAAACCACAAAAGCAAGCAAAGGGCCAGAAAGGATGGAGCTGAAAAGCAAATTGTATACTCCTGAAAGAAAAGCTAGTGCCATTCATACGAGAAGGGACTGTTTCACTTTTGTCTTTGTACCCTCAATGCATAGCATAATGCCTGGGACATAGAAGGCATTTGATAAATTGTTTTGATTAAATAAGTAATTCCAGTAGAATGTAAATTCCATGAAAACAGAAGCTGCTTCATTTTTATCTTAGTATCTGTAGTACCTAACATAGGACCAATCATATAATTAGGCTTAATACATGCTTATTGATTTATTGGGTATTTGTTCTAAGAAAAGAGGAAGGGTTGTAAGTCTTTTCAGGGAATATGTAATGCCCCTGAATAGTTAAAATATAGCGCAATTCTAATTGGGTAATTGATAGCAGAAGGCAGCTAGGTGGCCCAGTAGATAGAGTGCCAGACCTAGAGTCAGGAAGACTCATCATCCTGAGTTCAAATCTGGCCTCCGACACTTACTCGCTAGGCCAGACACTTGATACTATTTGCCTCAGTTTCCTCCACTCTAGTGTCTTTGCCAAGAAAATGCCAAATGGGGTCACAAAGAGTCGGACATGATTGAAAAATGACTGACCAACAATCAGTAACAAAAAAGCATCTTGCTATACACTGAGGAATAGATCCAAGGATCATAAATTCAAAGTTGTACTAGACTTTTAAGGTCATACATGATCTCAAATTCAACCCCTCTCATTTTACAAATGAGAAAACTGAGGCCCAGAGAGATAAAAATGATAGGGCCATTAATTGCAAAGGTAAGATCTGAACCTGTGTTCTCTAGTACCCACAACACATTGCTCTTTCCACTGCATTCCATCAAGGAAACAACTGATTAAAAATAAAAAATCTGATTAAATATCTTACTCAATTTTTTGTAAACTGAATTCCTAGTCACCATCGTAAACATCATCTTCAATATTTTTAAAACCTTTTCTTTCATTAGCATGGGCATTCTCTACACCAGGGATGGGGAATCTGTAGCTTTGAGGCCATAGAACAAATCTTTATTCAGTTTGGATTCAGTCAAAGGGCTACAGTTGAGGACCTAGAGGGCCACTTCTGTCCTCAAGGATGCAGGTTACCCACTGCTGAGTTAGATAAGTACAAGTGTTATTTTCTTGTTCTTATAGGTGAAGAATCTAAAATGTATAGTAGAGACGTTGAATGAATTGCTCATAGCCATACACCTAGTAAATGTGAGACATAAGAGCTGAACTCTCATTTTCTTACTCAACTTATAGGTATAGTTTGTGCATGGAGACATGTCTACATACAGATTATACAAATATACAGTTGTTTTGGTATAGATGCAGAATTCATTGAAATACGTGTGTGTGCATATAGGAATATATATCCATACCTAGGCATAGACAAAAGCAGATATGGTTATAGATATGTCTTTGCCAAATAGTCAACTCCAACAACAAAAAAGTCAATTATTTTGCTTTCTGGTAAGCTGAAATGTTTGTCTTCGAAGTGATATAGTCACATAACCCTTTCCCCAAAGGGGTATTCAAGAAGAATTGTCACCATTCTCAGCTATTAAAATTGTTTCTTCTTACTTCTCATCTTCCACCTCTTAAAAAAAAAAAAAGTTTAAAGAAAAAAGCCAAGGCTTCCGAAGAGCCTTTGCAAAAGTAATAGTATACCTATAAAGATCAGAATTATAAAAAGACAAGATAAGAAGTTACCCAGGGAAGTCTTATCATTGCAAATTGTACCAAAGCATACTTGGGCTTTTCTAATACAAGCCAATTTTCCTTTCTGTATCACTTCATATATTACTCCAGGAGAAAGTAAAACATAGAACATGCAATATTAAAATTCAACGAGAATCAACTTTCAAACATTTTCACAGGTACACAAATGACTTGTCTTGACCCTGGCATTTTTTATATCCCAAACTAGGCTAATTTATTCATAATGGTTCCTCCTATTGAGTTTATAAGTCAACTTAGCAAGCATTTTTTAAGTGCCTACTATGTGCCAGACCCCATGCTAAGTGCTGAGAATACAAAGAAAATCAAAAATGTCTCTGTCTTCAAGGAGCTTATAAGGTCTCAAATCCAGAGGAAGTGTGGTCTTCTATCATTACTGGTTTTTTTTTTCCTCAAAAAATCAAAAGAAATTGAAGAAAAAATTATCTTCTCCAGCTAGAGATGGGACCTGAACATGTCTTGCAGACACCATTTCTAGAGCTTGATCCAATGTGCCATACTAGCTTCCAAACAAATAAATAAAAAAATGAACAAACATTCTCATAAGCAATATATATGTGTATGCATGACCGTATATATGTATATGTGCTTGTGTGCATGTCTGTGTGTGTGTGTGTGTGTGTGTGTGTGTGTGTGTGTGTGTGTGTGTGTGTGGCAGAGAGAGAGAAAGAGAGAAAGAGAGAGAGAGGGAGAGGGAAAGACAGAGGGAGAGGGAGAGAGAGAGAATGAAAATTAGATATTTACTTAGTTTCCCATCAACAAACTGAAGAGGTCAAATAATTGTAAATAACTTAAAATGACTCACGTAACTTAGAAATATAGGCTTATGAATGAATGAGTGAATAAATGGAAAAACATTCATTAACCCCTGCTCTGCACCAGGCACTGTGCTAAGTTTCATGCTCATTATGCCTGAACTGACTGTTTTAAGAACAGTTTCTAGGCTCTTGTTTTTCATCTGCATACTTTTCTCTGTTGTATTTCAATACAAAAAGTCATATGAATCAAGTTGATTTGAAATAGAAGTTATTAAGTAAAGGAAGCTGAAGAATGGAATTATATCATCTTTACACATGCATGGAAGTGGGTAGACATATATGTATATACCTGTGTGTTTTTATATATACATCTGTTTATATGTATGTATATATACATATTTTATATCTCCTTAGGTTTTTCCTGTGTGGTTTGCTAGAACAGTGTTTTTTTTGAGTGCCTTAGATCTCACTGAGGAGGCCCCATAACATTCCAAGGCTCATTGCAATCAGCAAAATGTCATCAGCAAACAGGAGCATCTGGAGAATCTCACCATCTATAGGGAATCCCACTTCTGTTTGGATGATGAATGCATATTTCTCAGATTATGACATACAATTGGATTGGTAGTCTACTGATCTGCTCTGTCAGCATGCTCATACACACACACACACACACACACACACACACACACACACACAGCATGGACAATCACTGCAGGTGAACAATGAGCTGGGTGCAGAGTTGAACTGAAGCAGAGAAATGGACTGGATTTCATTTTGAAAATTATGCCACACTTTCAATTATTTCAAGCTGCTCCTAGCCATCAAAGTGACCATTTTTTAAACTAATATTTTCCTAGTGAGTGGCAACATGGTATAGCCAACAGAGTGAGGGAGACTGAAGTCAGGAAGCCTGACATGGATAGAGATCCATGTCCTCTGACAGAAACTATTTGAGTAACCATGCCAATGTCTTAGCTTCTCATTTTCTTTTTTGGAAATGTATTATTTACTTATTTTGAACATTCTTTTCTTTTTAAATTTTGAGTTCCAAATTCTTTCTCTCCCTCTCACTCCTCCCCTACCTACTGAGAAGGCAAGCAAAATTAAATCAATTAATTATGCAAGTGAAATCTTACCAAAAACCCATATTAGCCATATTGCTAAAAAAATAAATAAATAAATAAAATGAGAAAATTAAGTTACAATTGCACTAGAGTTCAACACTTCTCTCTGGAAATGGATAGCATTTTTTTTTTCTCATGAGTCATTTTGAATTATCTTGGCTCATTGTATTGATCAGAGTAGCAGAGTCTTTCACAATTGATC
Source organism: Phalanger gymnotis (assembly GCA_028646595.1). Classification (NCBI taxonomy): domain Eukaryota; kingdom Metazoa; phylum Chordata; class Mammalia; order Diprotodontia; family Phalangeridae; genus Phalanger; species Phalanger gymnotis. Next base: position 188,830,222 of record CM053623.1, read on the forward strand.
CTCATTACAACAATGCTGTTAATATATACCTTGACAACCTGGTTCTTCTAGTTTAATTTTACATCCATTACATAGGTGTTGCAATGTTCTTTCTGAAACCATTTCCCTCGTCATTTCTTATAGCACAATAGTACTCCATCACAATCATATATCACAACTTATTCAGCCATTCCCAGATGATGAATATTCCCTCAATTTCCAATTCTTGACCATCGCAAAAAGAGCTGATATAAATATTTTTGTACATACAGGTCCTTTTCCTTTTCTAAAAAAATCTCCTTGGGGTACAGACCAAGTAATGACATTGTGGGGTCAACTATGCAGTTTTATGGCCCTTTGGGTAAAGTTCCAAATTATGCTCCAGAATTCTTGGACAAGTTCACAAAACCACCAACGGTTTATTAGCGTATTTATTTTGATTCGTCCGCTCCAGCATTTGTCATTTCTGAGACATGTGAGGTGATACCTCAGAGTTGTTATAATTTGCTTTCTCTAGTCAATATTTATTTAGAGCATTTTTTCATATGGCTGCAAATAGCTGGGATTTCTTCATCTGAAAGCTGCCTATTTATATCCTTTAATCGTTTATGAATTGGGGAGTGGCCATTGTTTTTATAAATTTCATTCAGTTCCCCGTATATTTGAGAAATGAGGCCTTTATCAGAGAAACTTGCTAATTTTTTAAATATAACTTCATTGTCTATGGTACCTTTCAGCAAAATATAGCTATTCTGATTATCTCTTTTAACTCCGTCTATTTTTGTTTATGCTTTGAAAATATAATTGCTACCCCTGCTTTTTTTTTTTACTTCAGCTAAAGCATAATAGATTATGTTCCAGTACTTTATATTAATTCTGTATATGTGTCTTTCTGTTTCAAGTGTATCTCTTGTAAACAATATATTGTTGGATGCTGGTTTCTAATTTATTCTGCTCTTTGCTTCCATTTTATGAGTAAGCTCATACAATTCACAATTATGATTACTAACTCTGTATTTCCATCCATCTCATTTTCTTCTGTTTATACTTCTCTCTCCTTTTATCCTATCCCTTCTCAAAAGTTTGTTTGGCTTTTGGCCATTGTCTCCTTTAATCTGCCCTCTCCTTTATCATTTCATCCCTCCCATATCTCTTATCCCCTTCTCCCTTTATTTCCCTATTGGGTAAGATAGATTTTTAAACCCAACTCAGTGTGTATACATATTCTTCCCTCTTTGAAACAATTCTGATTAAAGCAAGATTAAAGCACCCTCCCCATGCTTCCCTTTACTCTAAAAGTTCTTCTTTGCAAGCCTCTTGTGTGAGAAAAAAATTTCCCCATTCTACTTCTCTTTTCCCCCTACTCCCAGTACATCCCTCTTTCTCAATGCTTCCTTCCTTTTTTTAAAGTTCATCCCAGCATAATGAATTCACACTCAAGCCCTTTGTCTACACAGACTTCTCCAAACAGCGTTATTAATGATAAAGTCTTAGGAATTACAGGTATCATTTTCCCACACAGGAATGTAAACAGTTTAACTTTATTAAGTCTCTTGTGATGACTCTTTAATGTTTACCTTTTTATGCTTCTCTTGAGTCTTAGGTTTGAAGGTCAAATTTTCTATTCAGCTCTGGTCTTTACATTGGAAATGCTTGAAAGTTCTCTAATTCATTCATTTTTTCCCTCTTGAAGGATTATACTCAGTTTTACCAGGTAGGTTATTCTTGGTTTTAATCCTAGCTATTTTGTCTTCTGAAATATCATATTCTAAGGCCTCCACTGCTTTAACATGGAAGCTGCTAAATCTTGTATGATCTTGCCTGTGGTTCCATGATATTTGAATGGTTACTTTCTGACCACCCTAAAATATTTTCTCCTTAGCCTGGGAGCTATGGAATTTGATTATTATATTCCCGGAAGTTCTCATTTTATGACATCTTTAAGGAAATGACCAGTGGATTCTTTCAATTTCATTTTACCTTCTGAATCTAAGAAATCAGGCAATTTTCTTTGATAATTTCTTGAAATGACATATCTAGGCTCTTTTGTTTTTAATCATGGCTTTTCAGTTTCAACTAATTCTTATCTCTCCTAGACCTATTTTCCAGGTCAGTTGTTTTTTTGAAGAAATATTTCACATTTTCTTCTATTTTCTTTTCATTCTTTTGATTTTGTTTTATTGTTTCTTGTAGTCTCATGTAGTCATTATCTTCCAGTTGCCCGGTTCTAATTTTTGAGGAATTGTTTTCTTCAGTGAGATTTTTACTCCTTTTTCCATTTGGCCAATTCTGCTCTTTAAAGAATTCTTTTCTTTAGTGAATTTCTGTGCCTCTTTTACCATTATACCATTACCATTACCATACCAAAATACTTCTGTTTTTTAAGGTGTTATTTTCTTCAGTATTTGTCTATGCCTCTTTTACCAAGCTGTTAATTCTCTTTACATAATTTTCTTGCATCATTCTCATTTCTTTTCCCATTTTTTAATCTACCACTATAAACTTTCTCTTCAACTCTTCCAGGAATTCTTAAAGGGCTTGGGTCCAATTAGCATTTTTCTTTGAGGCTTTGTTTATAGCTGTTTTTACATTGTTATCTTTTTCTAAATTTATGTTTTGGTCTTCCCTACCACTATAGTGCTTTTTTTTTATGGTCAAATTCTTTTGTTGTTGTTGTTGTTGTTTACTCATTTTTTCAGCTTATTTATTGATTTTGAACTTTATGTTAAAGTTGGGCTCTGAGGGTGGGGAGGCACTGTCCCAAGCCTCAGGCTTTTTTGTGCTGCCCTTTCAGAGCTAGCTCTGGAGAATGCGCATTTTTGGTGTTTTCAAGGTCTTGTGATCAGTGGAAGGGTGGAGCCACTTCTCTCCTCTTCTATATTCTGGCCTTTAGCCATGAAGGGTTCTTTGTTCTCTGCAGCCACGAGAATAAAGACTCCTCAGGGTTCTAGAACTGTGACCAGGTTCCCTGCTCTCCTGCAGCCACAGTGCTAGTGCTCCTCTCTGCCCTAGAACTGTGACCCAGAGCTCTTTATGGGCAGTAATGTGGCTAATCAGTACCATCTACATCCAGTGAAAGCCAAAGGTTCCCTGTAATCTCTTTCTGATGAGTTGTTTGACTCCCTTACCATCTCTAAGCTGAGAGCTCCCAAAGCTGCTGCTATCACTGTTCTCATTGCCTCTAAGACCCATTGCTGGTGCTGGTGCTGGTGCTGCTGCCACACTGCAGGTTGGCTTCCACCCTGGTGTCAGACCATTCTTGCCAACCTCCTAAGTAATCTTAGTCTCAAAATATTTCTCACTCTGATCTTTTGTTGTCTCCAAAATTTGATTTGAGAAGTTATTTTAAAGAGTTTTTTGAGGGAAATGTTTGGAGAATTTATCTGGGTTGCTGCCTATACTCCATCCTTCAAGCTCTCATTTTTCTAAAAACAAAACAAAACAAAAAACCACTATGACTATAAATAATTGATCACTTAACCAGTGAATGTGAACTTCCATACTAGGAATACCCCTCTCATGATGAAATCGCCACACCCAAAACAAATATCCCCATGATGCTAAATGACTGTGAATCACATAGCACCATGATCTCAAAGAATTACAATCATGGGTAACTGATTCAGAGGCCAACAAGAGAAAAATATGTAGTAGATAAAGGTAGATTATAACATAGAATCAATGATAATTCATGAAGGTAAAAGATATCATCTAGGACATGTATGACCAAAAAAGGAAATGGGAAGGTCATGCAGCAAGAACACAGTGCCTGGCACATAATAGGTGTTAAATGAATGCCTATTCTCTTCTGCTAGATGACACACCAAGAGTTTCCTGATGAAATCACAGACCTAGACAAAACTAGCAAAAAAACAAAACAAAAACAAAAAACAAACAAAAAAAGAGAGAAAGAGAAGCATATGTGTTTATGTAACATACAAATTACGTAATATATTATTTTACATGTAAAAATGTACATACACAATGCACATTTACCATATATATACATGCTTGTATATATTCAATGCATTTATTAAAACATATTCACATGTATATGAAGATAATAGAGAAAAGACAGCACAGAAATTTGGAGACTTTGATGTCAACATACCAATCAACAAGCATTTATTAATGTATTATTTCTGCATTAATATTTATTACTAATATTAATGTTATTATTATGTTCCAGAAACTCTACTAAGCACTGAGAATACAAAGACAAAAGGGAAACAGACTCTGCCCTCGAGGAACTTACATTCTATCTTAGCCAGAAAGTTGCATAACCTTTCTTAGCTCTGCTTGGTACTCATTTTTCCTCTCTATGTATACTGCCCATCTCATTCCTCTCATGTAACTCATCTTTAGCCCTGGACCTTAGCATTTACTCCTCCTCAAGCAGAAGCCCTCATTATTGCTATTCTAAGACCTACAGCCATTTTAATTAAAATAACCTATATTCCCTGGGGACATTTCAGGAAGTTAGTCAACCTCTCTGTGTCCATTTGCCAATCCAAAAAAGAACGATTTATTTACCAAAGGCAATATAGACCTATCTTCAAGGGAAATGAACCGTACAAAAGTAAATTATCAGTTACAAATTCTCCTTGGAGAAAAGGGGAAATCCAAGTCAAATTTGGCTCAAAGGTAGCTGATTTAATTTTTCTTTAACATGAAAATATGCAGTCGCTGGATTCCACAGAAGGACTTGGCAAAGTAGTAATAGGTTGCTAACCAGCACCTAATTTCTTGCTATTACCAGTGGTTTATGGTCATAGTGCTCCAGTCAGCAAATTGTGAAAGATGATTCGGAGATTAACTGAGGGCTGGGGCTTTCACTGAAATGTCTTTCTTGGTAGCCTATCTGCACCCATCTCTACAAACATCCCAGTGCTGAAGCTGAGATCAACAAAAACCAAGGAGAGATCAGTCTAGGAAAACAATCAGTCATTAGTGGTTTGTTTTCAAACTGGCTTCTTGACTCCAGCATCATGAACAGATCAACTCAGAACCATAAGAGTGAGTATGGAGAGAGGGGAAGGAAATTTAAGCTATCCCGAATTGCATTGAAAACTAAAATATAACAAGACTCTCAAACTACTATTTTTAAACCCCATCATTTGGGCCAGAAGGAATCAGAGAGATGTGCCTTTCATATAACAGTGATCAGAGGGAGAGTGAGCCAGGGTTTCCTTTGGCCTTTTGGTTTCTCAAGAGATTAGTCAGCCCCCTTTCAGATTTCTATGGATCTCTACATTTTCTGTGGAATATAATCATATCATGTAATCATGAGCAATGGGTCTTAATGGGCCCCTAGCTTAGTTTTACTTCACATAGGTAGGGAAATACTAAACTTTATCATTCATGAATTCACTAACAAGCATTTATTGATTGCCTACTAGTGATAAAGGTTACATTCTGTTGGCAAAACAATATGTACGCATATATGTAAGTGCAGTGTCTAGAGCACCTGGCCTGGACTCAGGAAGACCTGAATTCAAATCCAGCTTCAGACACTTACTAGCTAGGTGAACCTGGGCAGGCCGCTTAATTCTGTTTGCCTCATTTCCTCATTTGTAAAATGAATGGAGATGGAAATGGCAAACCATTCCAGTATCTTTGACAAGAAAACCCCATCTGAGGTAGCAAAGAGTCCAACATGACTGAAACAACTGAACAACAAGAATGATAATAGCTAACATTTATATAGCTATAGTAACCCCTCTGTCCTCCCTCTCCCAATTTACACTGGCAATTTGAGGTGCCCAGAGGGCAATGGCCTTTAGTCCCATTGGGATTCTTGGAGTAGCCCTGAGGGGTTGGAACAGGATAAGGATACTATACAGGTCAAGGTGACCTACCCTTCCCTAGACAGAAAATTGGTTAGATCCAGGTAAAGTATCTCTGTATACTTCTGTATACTTCATGAAAATATCAGCAAAGAAAACAAAGGGCGCCCATGTAAATAGCATTTACTACTTCCCCACTCAACAACTTGTAATGGTAATTAGGGTGGGACTGTTTTACTGTTTTCTCTTTTGGAGCACTGAGGTAATCAAGTACCTTTGATGAGTCTGATCTTTCTTTCTTTGATTAAATCTGGGAGTCTATGAGGACCTGCTTAGGAAACAAGAAAGCCTAGTTCACATGCTTTTGACACATGGTTGTGAAGCCCTTTGACCCTGAATAGGGTATATAAACTCTTGTTTGGGGTTCTCAC
>CM053623.1:188844544-188856314 GCA_028646595.1 Phalanger gymnotis
CAGTATCCTGGTGACCCTCCCATTGTTCCAGACATCCAGTGCCTGGAACTTCTCAAAATGAAACTACTAGATTAGAAATTTAGCATTGGAATGGTTTATTTTTAATCAGTTATTTTCAACCACCTCATCTTTTTTTTTTTATTTTTTCCCTGTGAATTATAGAATCCTTAAATTAGAATTATGTGGATAGAACACCAGTGCTAGAGTCAAGAGGACCCAAGTTCAAATCTGGCCTCAGACACTGATTAGCTATGTGACCCTGGACAAGTCACTGAACCCTGATTACCTCCAAAAAAATTGAACTATATGATTTTTTTTAATTGGTAGAAGTCTCCTTAGAAATGTTACATTCCTGCCTCACTTATATTTCAGATGAGGGAACTGAGATTCAGAAATGTAAACAAACTATCCAAGGGAAACTGATCAGTTTGTGGCAGAGCAGGGATAGGAAAGATCTATGAAAAGAGCCCTCTATGAAATAATAGAAGCCGGTTTCAAATCCCATCATTATCAGCACCTTTTTTACCCCACATAAGTCGCTCTCTGGGCCCCATTTTCCAAATTTATAAAATGAAGTGATTGGACTAGATTACCTAAAAGAACCCTTGATATCTATGCAATTTCCCTGTCCCTCCCCCACAAAACCCTCTCGATTTAGGGGCTTTGTTTAGCCAACAAAACAGCCGTTTGAAAGATTTTGTTTTTGCTTTAATGTAGTCAGTAGTTTAGGTGTTTTGTCTATTCCAAATCATCGTTAGGTCTGATTGATTTTTTTTTCACTTAACATTGACTATTTTAACCATTAAGTCCCTGAAACTCTGTAATGATCAATTCTACAACATTTGTCCAGTTTACAAATGTGAAATAGACAAGTGGCTTTTTCTAACATGTAAACATGAGTTGGAAATTCATCCAAAGATGCTTTTTTCACAACATACAATTCCATCATCAAAAATGGATGTTTGTGGTTTGTGGACTGTCTTCAGAATGAGGCAGAAGCCAAAACATTGTTATGCTCAAATAATGCATTTTCTGGATAAAGGGAGAAAAATTGATGTGAAGCAATTAAATATCTTACGCATACAGACATGGTGGCGGCTTATTGCTAGCACAGACAAACTCACTTAAATTAATTTTCAAAACACAATTAAGATCTGCATTTCTCATTAAAAGAGGAAGGGACAAATCTAACCCCCTTCCACTGCCCCATCCCCACCCCAATGCAGAGACTCTTTCAAGGACTTGGTTCGTTGCTTTTTCTGGTTGCTTCTCCAACAAAGCTATTCAGTGATAATAGTGAGGGCAAGCACCACAGGAATCTATTTTCGTGATAATAGCTGTAATTGGAGTAGTAAATGTAGTCCTTCTCTTAAAGCTATAATCACATGTGACCACCTTGTATGAGCTCTCTTTCTTCCTCTTTACCATCCCATTTTTTTCTCTACACAGTGCATGTTTGTATGTATGTACATGTACACACGGTAAATATAGTAAATAATTTCTAGCGTGTTTTGCTTTTTTATCACCAGTATCAGATAATGAGGAAAAACCATTCTTCCAAATCTATTTCTAAAACTGGCCAAATTAAAAAAGGTTAAAAAAAAAAGATGTTTCAATGCAGTGAATTCCACATTCTCAATCATTTACGTGGGCTTTTCTTCCTTAACTCATCTCTTTAAGCGCTTTCAGTTAGAGATAAATGAAGCAACGAAACGGAAAATGTGGATCACGGTTTGGTTTTTGCTTTCCGGTATAGTATTAAAATTCAGGACATTATTAGATTAGTCATTGATTTCCTTGACTGCCTAGAAATCCCTTAATTCCCTCATTTCTTGATTCTCAGGTGATTTTATGACTGCTTAAAGAATGATAAAAAGAGAAAGTTATTGCTCATCAGTTTGCATTAGAAAGCTCTGGAAGTTAATTACCGTGGGACTGCCTTTCTACAGGGTTCCTAGATCAAGAGTCATGAAAAAGTAGATGAGTCAATTTTGTGAATTATCAGATTGCTTGAGTTGGCTAAATGTTTAGCTGTCCTCACAGATACAGCTTCAAAGTTTGAAAAAATGCAAAGACCTAAGGATATAACCTAGAATACTTCTCAAAATTAAAAAAAAATGCCTTCTTATCCATATAGTTGGGTATGTCCAGAAAAAAAAGTTTATATTTTTCCTGTTATATTATGTATTTACATGGATTCATTTTTAAAAATTTCTTTTAGAAGTAAACTCCAGTGACCAGTTTTTATTCCATATACACAAACATAGAACAAAATTCAGAATGAGCCTCTATTGAAAAAGGCCTCCTGTTATACTATGTCAATTACATATAATTAAATAGTCATTTTGAATAGTCATTTTGGACAGCCCATTCGAATAGATTTTGTCAAATAATATTCTTGCTCTGAAACTTCTTCATGGAGTAGAGGCAACCTAAAGAACAAAGAATCAGCAATCCAGAACTGGAAAGTTGCTTAGAGGTCATCCAGTTCTTAAAACCTATTCTAGAAGAGCATAAGCTTTCATAGAAACTATCTAAAAAAATAACAAAAACCTTCAATCACGGGGCCCAGTGATTGATTGGGCATCTGTTGTCTGACACCTGGGTTAGCAAAGTTCAGAGAGGCTTATTCCCAGACTGTCAGCAGGATGATGAATTTTTTGACTCCAAAACTTTTGAAGACCATCATGGAATGAAGGGAGCTTTAGATTTCAAATCAAAAGACCCAGTTTCAAATCTCATTTGGAACAAATCTTCATTCAACAACCATATTAATATTAAGTACTCATTATGTAACAAAATTGTGCAAGTCACTGGGAATATGAAGGCAAAGAAGAAATAGTCCTTGCCCACAAGGGGTTTACAGTCTATTGAGAGAACATAGCATTTATCCATGTAAGTGTGAGGTATTTGAACTGGCCTTTGGGGGTCCAAGATTAGGACCTGACGGAAGTTTATTGAACCTTTCTTACCATAATGTTTCTTACCATAATTACTTAGAGATTTAGACTGTGAAGTGGCAAAAGTTCTCTGGTTACCTGCTGAACCCAGAAGAGCCGATGATGCGCAGTGGGCATAAAAAAGGGGATTGATTCACCCCTCCGACCCTGTACTTTGCAGCTTCAAGGGTGGCAGTTCTATTTTGGGCTGCCAGCCCAAAAGCTTGGTAGGAGAAGGATAGCTTCCCTGCCTCCTATTTGGCCATCAGCTGTGAACACCTGGCATCTTCTATATCATTTTTTTTTCTTTTTTGGTCTTATAACTTTAGATGAATTAATATTCAGAGATGAACGTATCAGGAAAAATGCTTCAGAAGAAGCTAGTGGAGATAGTGTGGGTAGTTCTGGAACCTTACTCTCATTGGGAATGGGTTAAAGAGGGAACAACACATATCTCTAGAAAGGTATAAACATCTTCTAACTTCAGAAAGAAATAAGAAGGCATAGGATAAGGGAGGGACTCTTAGAGAGATGGGTAGGTTAAGGAATAGGAGGGAAAGGTAGTGGGTGGAAGTAAAGCAGAGAAGTAAAGAGGGATAGGGTAAATAGGGTGAGAAAGATATCAAGGAAAAATAGAAAGGAGGAAAATACACAACAAGTAATTGCAGCTTCAGATGTGAATGGGACAAGTTTATCCATAAAATGGAAAAGGATGACAAAGGGAGGAAAGTATCTAGATAACCTTAAGAGTTCAGAAAATGAAGAAATTCCCTGAGAGTTCCCATTCATGATTAGACTTGATAATAACTGTGTCTACCTGAGTGGTCATGGCCAATGCAAATGGAGTAGAGAAACATACAAAAGACAATCAGATGCACAAATATGATCACCCAAGGACAAAGTAACATTAGGGGCCAGTAATAATTGAGACGATCAAGAGACACTTCACATGACAGATGTCACTTGAATAAAACTTTGAAGAGAGCTGAGAACTCAACAAAGCAGAGGTGAGGAAGGAGTATATTCTAGGCATGGTAGATGGCCTATAAAAAGATACAAATATCAAAGACACGATGTTGTAAAAAAGAAGAGCACATAAGCTAGAATGATGGGAGAAAGTCACTTCGCCTTTCTAAGTCTCAGTTTCTTCACCAGCAAAATGGGAATAATACTGCTTGTACTATCTACTTCACAAGATTATTGTAGAGATGAAACAAGTTGTCTAAAAAATGCTTTATGAACCCACAAGTGCTATATAAATTTCATCTATCGTAAGGTTTATATTTATTATATATATATATCATATTCTATGGTCATATCAATGAAATCCAACATCATTGAAATGTTAAGTATAATTATTAAGGATGGAACTATTTGACTTGACTCTCTATGTCTAGGAAATCAATAGATTAATCTCCACTTGAACTTTTTTCATAAAGACACAACCAGGAATAGCTGACTGAGTGATATATTACCTTTTACATGCAGAGATGATGCTATTGACTCACCATTCACTGAATAGGACATTGGAGTCGTCTTCTCAGTGACAATATACTGATGAGACAGCTGGCCAGAACAGAGAGGCTGATGGGGGACCAGGAAAAGCAAATGCCTTTATAGGAATGAAGCTGCTGCCTTTGTTTCATCACACTACTCTCTAGTCAACTGCAGGATGTCTTTAAGGATGCCTTTGATACTAAGAACTTCCAAGCTCAAGATAAGTTTTCCAAGATGAGTCATCACATTCATCCTTTCTGAATGGCCAGCCTCCTTCTTCCTCCCCTTCAGGTTTACCTTAGCAAATTTTTATCTGCCAGTTGGTCAAGTTGGCAACTCCTCTTTCCTCCTGAATGTTTGGCTTCCATTTCAGACACAGCCTGACATATTGATTCCCATGTGGATGTTAGGCCTCTGTATTTAGTTTAGACTTAGCCACGGAGAATATAGTAGTAGCAGGGGCAACAAGAACTGATTAGCACCCACACACTACAAGTACTGGTTTTTATTGTTCAATAAATCAGAGACTCAGGGTTGGAAGGTGTTTCAGGCATCAGTTAGTCCAGGCACTGGAAGAGTTACAAAGATTAATGATACAATCACTAACCTGAGACACAGTCAGCAGAAAGAAAGATATTCAGGACTCAAAAGTTGAGTGGAACTTATACTATCATCAAAGGGCAATCCTTTACATCTATCAACAGAAAAAGCAAGAAGGATAAAATGCACTACATCAGGGGCCCAAAAACCTCTCCGTGTTCAATTTTAACACAGAGAACCCTGGTGAAGGAATCAGAGGACCAACAACCAAGCTCTGATCTTGATACATGTACTCCCTCCTTAGGAAAGTTCTTCATAAACTCTAAAGTGCTGAACAAAGGTAACCTATTATCTTTAGTCCCAGCTCCACTCATTCCTTGCCAGGTAACCTTGATTAAATCATTTAACCTTCCTAAGATTTGGTTTCCTCATCTAGCAAAATACAATGTAGAGGCAGTATGGGATACTAGATAGACCTAGGCTTGGAATCAGGAAAATCTGGGTTCAAGTTTCAGTTCAGACACATTCTCCTTTGTGATCATGGTAAGTTACTTCACCTTTTAGTACCATTTCAAACTCTCCTCCTGCCATCCCCATCTGTTTGTTTCTCTTTTTTGTGGGGGGAGGATGCTCCTTATTGAGTCTTCTATGCCAATGAAATCAGACCAGAAATGGTCTGATTAAAAAAATGTAGATAATAACTGTATTTATCCTACTTACATACCAGAGTATTGTGAAGATCAAACGAATTAAAACTAAGGGGGGACCCATCGATTTGGGGATGGCTAAATAAATTGCATTATATGAAAGTAATGGAATTTTACTGTGCCAAAAGAAATAACAAAAGGGATAATTCAAAGAAATTTGGGAAGACCTGCATGAATAGAGGGAAATGAATAGAATTACAAATAACTTTATTTTTTGTTTCTCCTTTATTTTTTTGAGATTGGATCTTCCTATCTTGCCCAGGCTAGAAGGGCAGCAGTGACTAACAGTGGACCTCACTGATGATATAGCATGGAATGCTTCATTTCCAACTTGGACCAGTTGGCTCTTTCTTAGGCAACCTGGTGACCCTCTGTTCCCAGGGACTTGTTGTATTGGATCTAGACTTAGTGAGAATAGGCTGTAGCCTACAGAAATTTTTAACTCAAGCAATCTACCAGTCTCAGCTTCCCCAGTAGCAAAGACAACACACATACACCACCAGGCTCAGCAATAATAACAACATTGTAAAAAGTTATCCACGCAATGTCCAGCCCCAATTCTGGAGAAGTCCTGATAAAACATAAGAACCATCTCTTTACAGACAAGTGATGGACTCAGGATTCGGAATATGCCCTATGAATTTGGATATGACCAACGTGCAAATTCACTTTGATAATTATTCACATGTTATCACATGTCAATATACCAGAAGGCCTTTGTTTTTCTTTATCTTTTTTCTCATACTTTGAAAAAATCTAAAGGAAAAAGATCAAATGAATTAATTATGTAAGAACTCTTGGGAAACAGGAAAGCACTGTATGGAGGTCAGGGATTATTATTTAGGGCCGGAATTTGTCTAATATTTTGTTATCTATTAGACATAATGAATGGCTGAAATACTGAGTGAAAGATGAATAAAACAGGGTTGGGAATGGATGGGGTGCCCTTGATTTTGACCAATAGCAGAAATGACATTTAAACTACTTCAACAAATGTCTGAGAAAGGTAAGGGATATAAAAAAAGTTAAAAACCTCCCTCTTGAAGTTTTCAAATCAATTATCTCATGCTAAGTCACTGGTTCTTCTCACGTTGACTTCAGATTTTGAATGATTGCCCCATCTCTGTGCTAAACTATCAGACAGAAGACAGATGAAATGGGTTATCAGTGCCTTGTATGGGGAGGATAGCTAATATCTCTTCAGGTTACAACTGAGTCTTCTCAGAGCTCTTCTATAAATCTGGACACATGTCTTAATGAAGCCCCATTCTTAATCATGGACACTAATTCCTATTAACAAACATACCCATAAAATTAGAAAACAACATTAAAAGTACCATGCAAAGCTCAACCACCATGCAAGGATTACCACCTCTTTTACAAGGTCTTCTTGATCCATCTAGTTATTAAAGCATAGTCCCTATCCTGCTGAAATTATTTTTATTAATTTGTAATTTTTTAAAAAAATTCTTATCTTTGTAGCTCATTTCCTCAAAATAGGCCGTAAGCTGCTTAAGGATATGAATTATTTTATCTTTATCTTTATATCAAGGGTACCTAGCACCATGCATAGTATAATAAGCAATATTATCAATCATTGTAATTGAATTCAACATTCATTGATGTGCATGTGATATCACCTCTCCCAGTAGAATGTCAGCTCTTTGAGGGAAGGAGCTGCTTTGTTTTTGTCATTGCATTCCCAATACCTAGAAGAGTTCTTGGAGTATAGTATGTACTGAGGAAATATTCCTTCAATGGAATTTTAGATTTCACTATAGCTCTGCTCACATTTTACAAGAAAAAGGGGATGTGGAATATACTGCGACCCATCTCGTAGTAGAAATGAAACTTGGCAAATGGTTCTCAAGTCCTCTATAAAGGATCATAATTAATCACTTCTGACACAGTCCAGGGTCCTAAAGAATACATAGTATTTTTTTCTCTTAGGGAAAAGGGAAGAATCACGTGCTGTCTCTCTAACTGAGATTTGAGCTATTTGTACCTTAAAAATGAGGTTAGCCACGTCAATCTTCAATGTACAAGTTACATCATAATTATTTTTTTCCTAATGGAATAATTGCACATGTTATTTCAATGACCTCATAGATGACATAAAGAGTTGTGATATTACTATTTTGAGGGTTTCAGGCCTTAACTTGTGGCCATTTTCGTGTACAGTTCTCAAGGTGCTTCCCAAAGGATATTTCCATATTGGAACTTTCCTGCTTTTGACTACTGCTAAAGCCAAAATGGCTATAAAATTATTGGCATTTTCATCTCAGATAGACAGAAGAGGGGGAAAAAGTCAAGGTAAGAATTTTGATCAGGATAAAAAGAAGATTTTTTCCCCAAAAGTTGTTTTCTTGTGATTCTATCCTCTAGCAGAACCTGGTGTGGAGATGCACTGAAAAAAATTGTCAGATGCTCTAGTAAACAAGTGGAAAGAGACCTTAGGTGATGAAACAGAAATTACTAAGTCTTTGCAAAATAGAAAACAGACACATATTAAAAAGTTGCAAACAGCAAAGAAAACGAGTTAGGCTGAAAAAACAATAAGCCAAGATGTATGTGTCGAGCCTAGATACAAACAGTAGCCAGAATCTGGAAGAATTTGCCTCTTGGTTACATTTTATCTATTAATAACATTTGAAAGAATTACTCCCATGACCTCATTTCATGAGGCAAGTGTCCTGTAAAATTAAGGGAGAAATAATTATTCATCGGATGATAGATTTCAAGCTGGTAAGGACCTCCAATCAACCACCACATTTTGTAAAGGAGGAAATTGAATTCAACAGAGGTGAAGTGGCTTTCCCAATAGGATAAATAGCAGAGTCAGAATCTGAACTCGGATCCTCTGACTCCAGTTGAGTATTCTTTCCACAATACCATACTTCTCTTTCTTGCTTCCATATAACTATTAAACATCATGAAACCCTATTTTTCCACAGAACTAATAAAATCCTAAAAATTCATCCCTCAAAATGTCTGTTCATACTCTAATGAATTTTTGCTTGACAAGAATGGTCTTACAAAAATAACCTGCCTTGATTCTTCTCTATAAACTGAACTGATTCATTCAGGCGGGTGTATAGGTGCATTACCCCAAAGTGTGATTTACTGCCTGGCTTTTTTGCCTTGGTATATCTTTACTAGATTTCAAAGCATTTCATTCCTAACTATTACAGAGCAGATATCAGTCAAGTTAACTCTACAACTATTTATTAAGCTATAGTCATTGCTCTCAAGGAGCTTATACCATGGGAAGATACTAGCACAAATAATACTCAACAGAGGAGGCTTTGATATAAATGAGCTAATTATCTTACTGGTCATGAAATATATGGCATCAATTAGTCATAAAAATTGCAGAATCTCAGAGTTTGAAGGGACCTTAGAGAGTACCTGGGACAGCTAGGTGGCACAGTGGATAGAGTGCCAGGCCTGAAGCCAAGAAGACTCATCTTTCTGAGGTCAAATCTGGACTTGGACACTTGCTAGCTATGTGACCCTGGGCAAGTCCCTCAATTTTCTCATATGTAAAATGAGCTGGAAAGGTAAAAGCAAACTAATCCAGTATCTTTGCTAAGAAACCCCAAATGGTGTCACAAAGAGCTGGACACCACTGACATGACTGAACGAGAAAGATTACCTAGGCCACCCCATGCCTCAGTAGGAATTTCCTTTGCAGTCTTACTAACTAGAGGTCTACCTGAAAACCTCCAGTGATGTGAACCATATTATCTCCCATGACAATCTAACTTCAAATTACTTCATAATAGCTGTAATTGTTTAAAAAGTTTTTTTTAATCCTTTCATTGAGGCAAAACCTACCTTTCTGTGAAATTCCCACTTGTTCCTAGTTCTGTCCTTTGGACCATATCTCATCCAGCCATCCAGACCCTATGTAGACTCATGAATTTATCAGTGTAGGGAACTGCCAGTGAGCAAACTCCCTCTTCCAGAAAACCTTGTCCTTCCCACCATGAATATCTTACCATCTGCTCTGCCACTGTTTCCTTTTTCTCCACACTCTTTTTCCTTCATAATCCTACATATTTTATGCATTTAAAGGCATTTTGAGGAGAAATATGTTGAGGATCTGGCTCTAACATCAGCACCCTCTTGGTTCATGTTCAATTTTGGGCTGAAATGAGGCAATTATGAGTCATTGAACATTTGACAAAGAAGGTATACTTTGCCCAAACACAGCAAAAAAAAAAGCAGAGCTTATCTTCATCTTTGGCTGACTCAGCCTCCTGTCCTTCCTCACAGAAATGTGCCTGATCAACAAGTCTACAGGGTCTGATGGCTCTATTGGTCTTAGACACCCTCCAAGTCCGAGAGACCCAGATCTCATATGAGTTGGGCTTTTTATTTAGCCTAGGCCAGGAAGCTGAGTTATTGAAGGTAAGGCCAGTCAGGTTTCCTAGAAGAGAGAAAGCTATACCAGGGAAGCCTCGAGGGAAGCTGGAGCAAAGGAAGTTAATAGGGAGAAAGCAGTACCAGGGAAGCCAGGACCATCAGGCAAGGAGGCATTCCAAAGTTTCACCAGACTTCCTTGGGGGTCTATGACATTACAAAATGTTGAACCATTAACGAACATTTCACATCCAGACATTTAAACTCCTGAATTCACTTAACTATATCATTACCTAATCTTGATCCTTACATCTTGTCCACAAATATAAGCAACTTGGTTAGCTACCTCACTGAAATCTAGGTGCCCCATGTCTGAAGCATTCCCCTGCTTTACCAGTATAACCACCTTACCAAAAATGGAATTGACATGGAACTAACATGACCTGTTTTTAACGAAGCAGGCTAGAGCCACTTCATTTTCAGAATGTTCACAATCTATTTAATAATGCAATCTAGAATTTATTTTTTCAGAAAGCTCACTGGCCTGTCATTTCTAGATGACACCCTCCTCCCTTCTGTGAAAAGTGATGTATTTGCTTTCCTCTAAGCCTATAGCACCTCTTCTGTTCTCCACAATCTTTCAAAGATGCTCAGTAGTCATTTCTGACAGGTCCTGCTTTACTCTGGAATGTCAATAATTCATCCAGACCTGGTGATATGAACTCAACTGAGTATAGCTAAATGTCTTCTCACAATCTCCTCACTTATCTTATGTTGCAATTCACTGCAAATCATTTTTATTTTATCACTCCCAGTCAATGGCTATTCTCTTTAGCAAAGAAAGCTGCCTTTCCTCTGACTCCTTTTATCATTCCTCTACCCACTTCTTGCCCAAAAATATTTTGAAAAATTCCTTTATGTCTTTCATAGCATTTGTAACCAACTTCATCTTAGTTTTCATGTTCTTAGCATTATTGGTAAAATAGAATATAAGCTCTTTGAGGGCAGGTATTATTTAATTTGTGGCACTGTGCTAAGTGCCTTCAAGCCTAGCACGGGGCTTGGCTTAGAGTAAGCAAGCAATATGTGCTGAAGTCAACTGAATTACGATACCACACCACTGATGTTATTTACCCACGTTTCCATCTTTTATGTATAACTTCAAAATGTTGAAGTTGGTTGATGAGTTCCATATGCATCTTTTTAAATAGTTCCCCCTTTCTTCCTCATCAGAAGTATTTCCATTTGCATTTTCAGAATTTCATTATTGATGTATTTATTGTCAGATACAGAAGATGTGATGGTTGGTTTTGCTGAACTGCTTTTTTCTATATTTTTTTGTTTTGTTATAAGAAATGTTTCACTGAATAAAAGAGGGGAGACATTTGGAAATTAAAGTGATTTGAAATGCAAATGTTTTTTTAAATTTATTTTTAATATGTTTAGTTTTCAGCATTGATTTTCACATGCGTTTGAATTACAGATTTTCTCCCCATTTCCACCCCCCCCACTCCAAGATGGCATACACTCTGGTTGCCCTGTTCCCTAGTTTGCCCTGTTCCCCAGTTTGCCCTCCCCTCCGTCCCCCCATTCCCCTCCCATCCCCCTTTCCCTTACTTTCTTGTAGGGCACGGTAGATCTCTATGCCCCATTGCCTGTGCATCTTATTTTCTAGTTGCATGAGAGAAAAAAAAAACTTTTTTACTTTTGAACATCTGTTTT
>CM053623.1:188856814-188950147 GCA_028646595.1 Phalanger gymnotis
TCCTGCTTCCCTCTGCCCCTTTGTGGGTTCTGTAGTTCTAGAATTGGTTCAGAGCCTTTTTTTCATAGGTTTTTGGAGGGACTTGGTAGGGAGCTCATGCCAGTTACTGCTTTCCAGTCGCCATCTTGGCTCCGCCCCGAAATGCAAATGTTTTAATGAAAAATTACTTTTGAGTTTTTACCAGATCTCTTTAGTTTACTTTCTTTGAAGTTCCTTTGATTGTAGACTCATACCAATGTTTTGTTTGAGCTTTTTGGAATCTGCTCCCCCCAATTCTGGAATACACATCAGATTATGATCAGCTTTCCTCTCCTTTTCTATCACCAATTTTAATAAGGAGTGGTGACTTCACACCCTCCCACCTTCCCCAATCCCCGGATTCCCTTCATTTCTGTATCAACAACTCATTCTCCTTGTTGGTGAGAATTGTGTTCAGAAGAGCAGTTATTTCTCTAACTTACTCCTCTACTTTTTAATGAATTGAATTTTCTTTAAGTAAAAATATTATCAAAAATGGAAAGAGACTATAAGTAGATGTCCAGATTACTGAAGTTCTGATTTTAATTAGATTATGCCTCCATGTCAGGTTTTTATTTTTCAACTGTTTTCTGTTCTCCCCCACTCTTGTATCTGGTACATGCCTAGGAACATAGTGATCATTTAATAAATAGAATGAAATAATGAAGAACTTAGCTTTCCCAACTAGTTAGTAGGTCTTCATAGAATGAAGGAACAGGGGGAAAATTAACTAACTACTCATATCCTTTGACATATAGGTGCAACTTCTACACATGTATACCCAAGGAGGTCAAAGACAAAATCAAAGGTGTCATATACACTGGGGCAGCTGGGTGATGCACTGGTAGAACCGAGCCTAGACTCAGAAGGACCTGAGTTCAAATCCAGATCCAGATATTTCTTTGCTCTGTGATCTTGAGGAAGTCACTTCACCCCTGTTTGGCCTAGTTTCCTCATTTGTAAAAAGGGGATGATGATAATAGTACCCACTTTCCAGGTTTATTGTGGGCATCAAATGAGGTAACACAGTGCCTAACACACAGTAAGTGCTATATAAATGTTAGCTATTATTATTATTTCACTAAAATTTTCATTTTTTAAGTTTCATAGTAGCAACGCACTGAAATTGAAATAGAAGTACCTCAATGAGCAAATTGAATATAGTGAAGTATTTCATATAAGAAATGCATGTAAAAAGTATCTTAGACCAATGAAATCAGAGTAATGGTGTGTGGGGGAGGGTTAGGTAGGAGAAGCACTTTTATGAACTGATACAGAATGAAGTAAGCAACATCAGCAAAACAATATGCACAGAGACTGCAATTATGCAAAGGAAAAGAACATTAAATGGAACTGAATTCTGTGTTATGGTAATGACCTCTTTGGGTCCCAGAGAAGAGTTGCAGCAGTGTACTTTCTTCTGACAGAGAATTAGAGGATTATTATAACAGAATCTTTCGTACTCTGTTAAATAAGGTTTACTAGGGTGTTTTCTTTATTATAATAAAGGATTGCTGGAAATATTAGGTGTGAAGGATTGTATCCAGGAATGCGTGTTCTGTCAAATAAAAGAGGAATATCAATAGAACAAACAAAAGGAGGCATTTATTTAATTTTTAAAATAGAAGGCTACTCTAGAAGGGTAGAAGTAAAAAAAAAATCATTTTACTTTGACTTCAATAAATCATTGGCATCTCCATGAGTCAGAGCATTAAACTATTAGTAATGACTCTTTAAATCCTATCTGCTAATAAGTTGTTTACCTGCTTGAGAGACATGCATTTTAGGTCACTAACTCTTAATGCATATGCCATTGCACTAATCAGAGTTCTTAAGTCTTTCAAAGTTGTTTATCTTTATGACATTGTCATTACATTAAAAGTGTTCCTAGTTCTGTTCACGTCACTCTGCATGTTCATGAAAATCTTACCAAGTTTCTTCAAAACCATGATTTTCATCATTTCCTATGGCACAGTACTATTTCATTACCCAAAAGACTGAGGATGAAATATCCTGCCTACCTATGACAGAAGCAATGGGCTCAAGATGCAATATAAGACAAACATTTTTCAGATATGGTCAGTATTTGACTATCCATGCTTATTACAAGGATTTATTTTTTTCTTTTTCTTTTCTTTTTTCTGTCCTTTCATTCTGCCCCCTCAAAGAATTAGGAAGAGAAGGAAGAGAAAATAAAAGCTATTTTTTTAAATTAAATTTAAAAATGCATATGACAGAAGTTATACATAAGGTTATCCCTTCCCCTACAATGTCGACTGCTAGTTTTAATAAAGCCTGCCTACTTCGCAATAGCCAGGACTCCCTACATTCACTTTGTTATCCAAGAAGCCAGTCTATGGTATAGTCTTTTTAAGTATAAGCAACTACCTCAACCACCACTGATAGGCAAGCAGTCATTGAATCTCCTTTCCTATGAATAGTCTCAGAAGAACAAAATAAATAAGTAGGTGTTTGTTGCCTATTTTAGACTGCCTTTTCTAATTCTCGATAAATGTCATAGAACCAGTACCAAAACCCATAAGAACTAACTCCTAATTTTTTTTAAAATTTATTTTAATTTTTACGTAGTATTTCATTTTTTCTCCAATTACATGTAAAAACAATTTTAACATTCGTTTTTAAAACTTTGAGTTCCAAATTATCTCCCTTCTTCTCTCCCCACCCTCCCTTGTTGAGAAGGCAAGCAATTCAATATAGGTCACACATGTGTAGTCATGCAAAACACTTCCATAATAATCATGTTGTGAAAGACTAACAATATTTCCCTCCGTCCTATCCTGCCCCCAGTTTATTCTATTCTCTCTCTCTTGTTTCACTCTGTCCCTCCTCAAAATTGTTTTGCTTCTGATTCCCCCCTTCCCCAATATACCCTCCCTTCTATTACTCCCTCTTCTTTTATCCATTTCCCCCTCTACATTCCCGCAGGGTAAGATAGATTTCTATGCCCAGTTGCATACATTATTCCCTCTTTGAGCCAATCTTTCTAAGATTAAGGTTCACTCATGCCCTCTTACCTCCTCCCTCTTCCTCTCCACTATAAAAGCTTTTTCTTGCCTCTTTTACGGGAGATAATTTACTCCATTCTACCTCTCCCTTTCTTTTCTTCCCTCTCTTACCCCTTAATTTTATTTTTTAGATATCATCCCTTCATATTCAACTCACTTCTGTGCCCTCTATCTACCTACTTCTTCTAACTACCATAATAATGAGAAAGGTCTCATGAGTTACAAATATCTTTCCATGTAGGAATATAAACAGTTTAACTTTAATAAGAACCTTATGTTTACCTGTTCATGATTCTCTTGAGTCTTGTATTTGAAAGTCAAAATTCCTATTTAGCTCTGGTCTTTTCTCAAGAATGCATGAAATTCTTCTATCTCACTGAATGTCCATTTATTTCCCCTCATGGATTATATTCAATTTTGCTGGGTAGGCAATTCTTGGTTGTAATCCTAGCTCCTTTGCCCTCTGGAATATGATATTCCAAGCCCTCTGATCCTTTAATGTAGAAGCTGCTAAATCTTGTGTTATACTAATTGTGACTCCATGATACTTTATTGTTTCTTTCTGGCTGCTTGCAATATTTTCTCCTTCACTTGGGAACTCTGGAATTTGGCTATAATATCCCTGGAAGTTTTCATTTTGGGATCTCTTTCAACAAGTGACTGATGAATTCTTTTAATTTCTATTTTACCCTCTGGCTCTAGAATATCAGGGCAGTTTTCCTTGTTGATTTCTTGAAAGATGATGTCTAGGCTCTTTTTTTTTTTTTTGATCATGGCTTTCAGGTAGTCCAATAATTTTTAAATTATCTCTCCTGGATCTATTTTTCAGGTCAATTTTTTTCCAATGAGATATTTCACATTGTCTTCTATTTTTTTCATTTGTTTGGTTTTGTTTTATAATTTCCTGATTTATCATAAAGTCATTAGCTTCCATTTGCTCCGCTCTAATTTTAAGGAATTATTTTCTTCAGGGAGCTTTTGGACCTTCTTTCCATTTGGACAACTCTGCTTTTGAAGGCATTCTTCTCCTCACTGGCTTTTTGGACTTCTTTTGCCATTTGTTCTAGTCTATCTTTTAATGTGTTATTGTATTCAGTATTTTGGGGGGTCTCCTTTACCAAACTGTTGACTCATTTTTCATGATTTTCTTGCATCACTTTCACTTCTCTTTCCAATTTTTCCTCTACTTGTATTACTTGGGTTTCAATATCTTTTTTTTTTTTTTGAGCTCTTCCTTGGCCTGAGACCAATTCATATTTTTCTTGGAGGCTTTGGATGAAGCAGCTTTGACTTTGTTGTCTTTTTCTGAGTGTGTGTTTTGATATTCCTTGTCACCAAAGTAAGTTTCTATAGTCTGAGGTTTCTTTGTTTGTTTTTTTCTGTTGTTTGCTCATTTTCTTAACAAATTATTTGACTTTTTAACTCTTTGTTAAGGTAGAGTTCTTCTTCCAGAGTGTATTGGCAATCAAAAGGGGCTCTTAGCACTTAATTCAACCAAGTGCCCTTGAAGAGTTTGGCCTTTGCTTCCTTTGATTAATTCAGTGTCTTTGATTGAGTCTTACTTGGAGCCAAGCCCCAGGCCCAAACCCCTATCTATTAGGTGCTAAGCCTATGTGGGTGTGAATTGGTAATTAAGGTGGGGCTCCAGGTGGGGCCAATGTAGGGAGGTGCTAACTCCAGAGCCAATAGTTTGATGGTGGCTAAAGAGTGCATAAAAAGGGAAGACAGTGCTATTTGCTTAGGGCCCTCACTCTTGATGGTGTGCGGATATGGAGGCTCCCCCAGATGTTCGGACTTGGTTAAACTCTGGTAACTATGCATTGGGATTTGAATCAGACAAGGTCTGTTGATGTTTGTAATTTGTTTGTATCTGCTCTGAAGTTCAGGGTGCTGGCTTTTTCCCCTGAACTGAATGAATATTTGTGTGCTGGATTAAAGTAAGATTGTTAACCCCTTAAGGTTGCTTTCTTTAGTAAAGCAGACCAAAAGAACTTGGGCTTGCAGGGTTCTGTGAGCTGGTTGTTGTTGATTTTACATGCTAGCCAGATTGTTCAAACAGTGTGACGAGCAAACTGCCCCAAGCTTCAGGGGTTTTGTGCAGCTGTTTTCAGAGATACTTCTAGGGACCTGTAAGTTTTCAGTTCTTTCAAGGTGGTATGATGTAAAGAGAGGTGTTTACTCCCCTCCTGGCCTGTGATCTGGTCTGCGAGTGACCACAAACATTCTTTTCTGCCCTGGAACTGTGAGGAGGGTCCACTCTCCACTGCTGCTGCAAGCTCTACTTTTCTAGTGCTCCTCCTCACCCCAGGACTGCCACCCAGGACTGCGACCCAGATCCAAGTATGGGCAAAGTAACAGAGTCCCGTCTCAGTGCTATCAACAAGAACCCTGTAATCTCCTTCTGAACAGTTGTTTGATCCCCTTACTGTCTGTGGGCTGAGAGTTCTGGAAGCAGCCACTGCGACTACTACTGATTCAGTCACTTCTAAGGCCTGCTCCTGGTTTGCTTGGACTGGGGCCGTGCTGGCACAGCCTGCACTGGATTGTGCTCCTCTCTCACCCAGGTTAAACAGTACTTTCTATCTTACCTTGTATGTTGTCTTGGACTAGAAATTTATTTCACTCTGTAGGTTCTGCTACTCTAGAATTTGTTTAAAATCATGTTTACAGGTATTTGGAGGGGCTTAGGGGAGAGCTCAGGTGAGTCACCCTAAATTTTTAAGACTTTTTTGTTCATTTTCTGAAGGGTTTTTGTCTCCAATCCTCATGCATCCTTCACTTAGAAACTGAAATACACACAAGTATACACAGAGAAAGGATACAGCTATCAGTTTTCAAAGGTAATTCAGCTACCACAACAGAGTTTGGTCCAGGGTGAAAAAAAGACAGAGGGATGGCCACACCCAATTGGCACAAGGGGTCAGCATGATCCCAGTACTTTATATTCTTCAAATCTCAACATTGTGCTTCTAACTCAGCTTTGGATATCCAACACGTTTCCATATCCCTCAGCCATCTATCCCCTCTAATTGGATAGCTGAAGGGTGGAGAACTCAACTCCTCCCAAAGCCTTCCTTTATAGGGGTCAGGGTATGAGCATCCAGCTCACTCCACTCTCTGTCTGCAGCTCTGCTTACTTTCAACTCCATGAAAGACCAGGCCCATTGGTATTCTCCTCCTCATCCTCCACTTTCCACCTTTCTTTTGGGTGTTGTCTTCCTAGATTAAACTGTAAGCTCTTTGAGGGCAGGAGCTCTCTTTTGCTTGTTTGTATCCCCAGCATTTACCACAGTGCCTGCAACATAGTAGCCACTTAATAAATGTCTACTGAATTTAATTGAATCAAATATTCCTCCAGATTGGCATGGAGACTAAAGAAAAAATATTGGTTGTTCCATAAGCTAGATTTGAATCAGTACTTTCAGGCTGCCAGCTCAGTAAATCAGCATTAGTTTAGTATTAACTATAAAGTTAGAATAGGCACAGTGAGTCCATTTGTAGACTATTAACTATTCAAAAAGCTAATGGTTCAGAAGAGACAAAATAATTAAAGCATTTGCAGACTGGGCCTCTGGGAGGAAAAAAAAGTTACTGAAATAAACGGAAGATAGGAACTGAAAATAATTCTTCAACTTTATGAAGCACAGGAGGAAAAGTTTCTCTTTGTACCGAGGTGATATGAAATATATGTGTGTGTATGTATATACACCTGTTTGTGTGTATATGTAAATATACATGCATACACACACTATACACACATATGCATTATATGTGTGTATGGTATGTATACATGTATACATGTGTGTATGTGGTGTGCATGTATATATAAATATAATATGTAGATATATGCATGTATATGATGTGTATACATAATATACGCACATGCATATGTACACTATACATACATATGTGTATTGTGTATATGTGTACACATAGATCTATATTTATATCTATCCATATCTCTATATATCAATATCTATATATCTATATCTATCTATCTATTTATCTATATAACTATATATGTTTGTATCTATCTATCTATCTCTCTCTGTCTATCTATATAGGTGTATATCTATCTATCTATATGAAAAGAAAGAAATTAGATGTCTGGTAAAACTTCTAGGTCGGACAAGTGAGTGGCACAGTGGACAGAATGCCAGGCTCAAATTAAGAAGACCTGAGTTCAAGACTGACCTCAGACACTTACTGTGTGACCCTGGGCAAGTCACTTCACCTGTTTGCCTCAGTTCCCTCATCCATAAAATGAGTTAGAGAAGGAAGTGACAAAACGCTCTAGTATCTTTGCCAAGAAAACCCCAAATGGTGTCACAGAGTTGGACACGGCTGAAATGACTGAACGACAGCAACACAACTTCTAGGCATTGCTAAGAGAAGCTATATGATTCAGTGGATAAAAGGCTAGGCTTAAAGCCATGAAGATTTGAATTCAAATCTAGCCTCTGACACTTAAGAGCTATGTGACCCTAGGCAAGTCACTTATTTCCTGCTTTAGTTTCCTCATCTATAAAATGGGACTACCAAGAGGCCCTGTCTTCCAGGGTTGCCATGAAGATCAAATGAGATGATAGCTGTAAATTGTCTGGCACATAGTGAGCTCTATATAAATATAAATATTGTTATTTTAGATAGTGAAGGAGAGTAAAGACATACGTTAAAAGATGAATCTTTACACTAAAAAGAGCAAATGCTCTTTAAATATAAGAAAAGGCCAAAATGCAGAGAAGTTCATGCTGTTTATATAGGAGCATAGAGCAGGGCTAGAATGAAGGTTATCTAATGATCAAACCTTTCCATTTTACAAATGAGGAAACTCAGGAGGAGACACTGAGGAGACTCGGGAAGATGAAAGGCCTAGCCCAAAATCCCACAGGCAACAATAAGCTACAGAGGAATCTATCTGTTATGGAATGAAAAATGGACATTGAGTCACAGTAAGAACTGATCATTTGTAATTAGGCAAAATATCTTTTTCATAAAGTAATTCATTTAGGGACATAGAAATTAACACATAAACGAGTTTCCTTATGGATTCCTTGTCACAATTTGAGAAAGAAAAGGCCGATTTCATGCCACCGTTTACAACTATTTATCAGAGCAGTCATTGACTAAGATGGTTTTATGACTGCATTAAAGTTCTATTAGAAAAGTCAGCCAACTAGGGATAATTCAATGGTTAAATGAGATTTCTATTGCCCAGCTCACATCTGGTAGATTACCTCCATTCAGGAAAATGAATTCTCTATTGACGAGTGCTTAGTGAACTTGATAATTCAGCTTTAATTCTGAAACTGTAGCTAGTATCCCCAAACTCTACTTAAAATATTGTTTTATTAGTCTTTTCACAAGGGAGCCAAACTGTTACTTCCTCATAACTGCCAGGCAATTTTGGGGGATTACTTTAAGTGTGAATTGTCGAGTATTTTTTCCAGCTGTCTCCTGTCAGGCCATAATCCCATATTGAGCCTTGTCCCTACAGAGTAGGCACTTGATCCTGGGGTCAGAGGTCATTTAGCTCTTGACTAATTCACCTCATTAGGAGAGGAAAGTGGAATGTCTCCAGCAATACAAATGCCATGAGATATAACAGAACTTTGGCTGTTGGATTGTTGTTGCTTTTTTTTTTCTTTTCAAGAATCACATGGACCAAAGGGGAAAAAATACAACTTACTTATAAATTGTAAGGGTAACTTTGATTATAAATTATAAACTAACCTTAGGTTATTACATAATACTCTAAGTCAAACCTAATAGCCAATTTAATAACAAAATGTCTAGAATAATTAGTGATAATTTAATTTATTAAAAATAATGTGACAGTTTTTCTTCCTAGGTTGTTTAAAGACACGTGTATGTATATATATGCCTGTGTGTATATAGATAGATAGATAGATAGATAGATAGATAGATAGATAGATAGATAGATAGACAGATAGATAGATATATTTATGAAGGCATTTTATGTGTATGTATTAATAATATATATTTAGCATCTCAATATATTAATGTTATTTAATATATTAATACATAAATTAAATATATTATATTAAATATAATAGGAATATTTACAAATACATTAGCTAAATAGTATATTATAAATATGTAGCTAAATTGAAAAACATATAAAGGCATTTTGTATGTGTATGTGTGTATAATTTATATGGTATGTATGTATACAAACACACATACAAAATGCTTTTATATATATATTTTTTCAATTTAGCATTACCTTTTTAGATTTGTTTTATTCCTTTGAGGCCTTACAATCGCCTTTTGGGGTAGGCACTCCGGGTATTATGATCCTCGTTTTAAAGATTAAGAAACTGAGGCCAAGAGAGGTCAAGTGACTTACCCAAAGTAGTATAACAGTTGAGATGGCATTTAAGCCTGAGTCTTGCAGACTTTAAGACCCACCATCTCTGTACCAAAGTTATACTGTCTCATAGGATCACAAAATCATAGATTTAGAATTAGAAAAAGAAATCTTAGAGGACATCTAGTGTCCAACTCCGTTTTATAGACAAAGAGTCTGAGGTTCAGAAGATGTTAAGTGACTTACCCAAAGTTATGTGAAAAGGTGCAGAGTTTAGATTTTAAAAGCATTTATAACAGGAAACAAATTATCTTCTTTTGGCATAAAACTTTCAAGCAATCACTAATGAATGATTAGTGATAAAGTCAGGAGCACTACTCGAGATTTTACCTCAAACATCCCTCTAAATCAATTTCTAGCTTTTTAGATTGTCATAAAAAATGTCCCCATTCTCCAAATCACCATATGTTTTGTTATGTTTTTTCCTGTTAAATATCTGCTTTATCTAGGAAAGCTTCTTTCAATAAAATATTGGAAATAAAGAATCTAAGAATTCACATTCCAGTCATCAAAAACTCAAAGGGAGATAGAATATCAATGAAATTACAAATATTGCCTACTATGTGCCAGGTGCAATGCTAGGCACTGGAGGATACAAAGACAAGAATTGGTCCTTGTCTTCAGGGAGCTTATATTTTATTGGAGGATACAACATGTTCATATATAAACTGTATTGAGAATATATGAAAAATAAATGCAAATTAGTTTGAGCTATGTGGTAGGAACTTGAAGGGGTGGGTCAGAAAAAGTTCTATGTAGAAGGTCATATTCTGGGTGGGTCTTGAAAGAAGTGAGAGATCCTAGGAGATGGAGGTGAGGAAGGAGTACATTCTGAAGCTGTGGAATGGACAATACAAGGTACAGACATGGAGGAGGGAATGCTATGTAAGAAATGCAAGAAAGCTACTTTGGCTGGATCACAAACTTCAGCAAGAGAAGGGATATCAGGGCCAGGGGATGAAGAGCTTTTCAAGTCAGACATCAGTTCATATTTGATCCTATAGACAATAAGGAATCCCTAGAGTTTACTGAAGGCAGCTAGGTGGTGCAACGGATAGAGTTCTGGGCCTGGGTTAGGAAAATCTGAGCTCAGGTCCTGCCTCAGACACTAACTGTATGACCCTAAGCAAGTCACTTAACCCTGTCTGCCTCAGTTTTGTCATCTGTAAAATGAACTGGAGAAGGAAATGGCAAACCACTCCAGTATCTTTGCTAAGAAAACCCCAAATTGGGTCATGAAGAGTCAGACACAACTGAACAGCAACAAGTTTATTGAGTAGAAGATGATGTGGTCAGATTGGAATATAAAGGGAGAATCACTGTGCTATCTATATAAAAGTTGGAGTTGAGTGGGGAAACTTCAGGAAACTATCACCACTATTGAAACAGTCCAAGTAAGAGGTGATGAGGATCTTAACTAAGGTGGTAGCTGTGTGAGTAGTGAGAAAGAACCAAATGAAAGAGATATTGTGGAAATAGAAACAAGATTTGCCAACCAATTATATATGTAGGGTGAAGAATGATAAAGAGTTAAGATAATGTTGACTTCTCAAATCTGGGAAAGTAGAAGGATAGTGGCACCTCTACATCAGGAGTTCTTGGCCTGGGCTCCTTGGATTCAGTTTCTTAATATTTGATAACTATATTTTATATCATATATATACATATATATGTATATATATATGATCTGCATTAAAAATATTATTTAGAGTAGGGGACCAAAGGCTTCCCTGAACTGCCAGAGAAGTCTATGACACCAAAAAAAAAATGAGAAAAATAAATGTTGCTCCAAAGAAACAGAAAAACTTGGAAGAAGGAAGAAGGGACTTTAGGTGGAAAAGTAATGAGTTCTCTTTTGGATGGATTGAGTCTGAGATGTTTCTGGGACATCCAGTTTAAAATGTCCAATAGACATTTGGTGATTCAGGACTGGAACTCAGGAGAGAGACTGTGGCTAAATACATAAAGATGGACATCATCTGCATCAAGATCATTAGTAAATTCATTAGAGCCAAGGAGGGGAGAAAAAGAAGGGGAGGGGAGGGGAGGATCCTGGAAAGCTTACTTAATCAACAAGCATTTTTAAGCACCTGCTCAGCACAGGTACTTAGCACAATGCTTGGCATATCGTGAGTGCTTAATAAATGGTTATTGACTGACATCATGCTGAGTGCTGAAAATACAACAACAAAAAGGTGATAGTCCCTGCCCTCGAGAAGCATATATTCTATCAGAGAAGAGAAATATGTGCATATACAAAAGGATACAAAATAATTACAAGTGAATGTGGAAAGCCCTACTAGCTAAGAGAGGGTCCAGGAAAGACCTCATGAATAATGGGGTACATGAGGCTCTTTCCAAAAAAGAACTCTTTATCTTTCTCCCCAAACATACACCTCATCCAAATTTCCCTATTTCTATAGCTCAGGTGTTCCTAAACATTTTGTTGTTGTTGTTGTATTATGCACCCCTTTGGTAGGCTGGTGAAGTCAACAGCTGCCTTCTCAAAATGTTTTTAAACTAGAGAATCATTAATTTGAGTTTTCCCACCAATGATTCGATCACATCCTATTCATGCCTACATACCTTGTTGGACTCTTGCCCATGTTTTTCCACAAGTTCGCATGGGCGATGTACCCATGCCAGAGGCCTTCCTTACTTTCTCTTGATCTTATAAAGAGACGAACAGAGCATTTGTCACTTATCTTCTTTATATGACTAAACGATCTTCACATTTGATCATGCAGTTCCCTGGTGGCATCTTTGTTTCTGTTCTCCAGAGTTCCTTAGTATATGTTGTAGCCAGCTCATATTGACTTACTTGAGACTCATTTTCACTTCTTTGGAGACTGGTAAAATATGTTTAACCCATTCCATTTAAGGCACCCAAAGAATAATTAATATTTATAAGTAACAGCAAATTTTTAATATGATTTTACCAGGCAAATATTTAAGTCACAACAGGAGACTATTGTGTTTCAGAAAATCCTTGAACCAGGAAGGTGGAATAGTAGAGAGAATTTCGAACTTGGAGTCATGAAGATCCAAGTTCAAATCCTGTATCAGATATTTACTTAGATATGTGACCCTGGTTAAGGACTTAACTTCTTCCATATTTAGTTTCCTCATCTGCATAATGGGGATGATAACACCTACCTTGCAGGATTGTTGTGAAAATCAAATGAGATAACATGTATTGTTGTTGTCCAACTTTTTGTGACCTCGTTAGGGTTTTCTTAGAGTGGTTTGCCATTTTCTTCTCATTTTACAGATGAGGAAATTGACACAAATAGGGTTAAGTGACTTGCTCAGGGTCACACAGCTAGTAAGTGTCTGAGGCTGGATTTGCACTCAGGTTTTCCTGATTCCAGGCCTGGCTCTGTATCCACTGTACCACCTAACTGCCCCAATGTATGTAAAAGAGCTTTGAAAACATTAAAGGTGCTATATGAACCAATCAACCAAGAAGCACCTCTAACTGGAGAAACAAGTACATTTAAATAAATCTGTTGTTCTTATTATAATCTTGTATAACATGACCATTTAACAACCATAACAGAATATTGGCGGGAAAAGATGAAATTTATGCTGTAATAGGGCTTTGATGCATTCCCAGATATCACCTAAGATGAAGACACCAATGTGGGAGACACTGGGGACCTTCTATTGGAAGAAGATATTCTGCATTCTGTATGCCTCACTACAACCCTTTGAACTAAGGTTGTGGTGAGGATTAAATAAGATAATATAGGCAAAGTCTTTGTAAAGAGGCAGTAAAAACTATAAAAAAAGAAAGCTAGTATTACCTAGCTCACACAATGGCTATAAAGGATGTCCACTGCAAACTATAAAGCTGTATAAATGTGAGTTCTTTGACGGCTGTGGTTTCTTTGTTTCTGAATATTATGTAAAGAGTTCCCATAAGGCAACCTGCTATTTTGCTGCATTCATGGTTAAGACAGTTATTCCTAAAGCTGCATTCCTATTTAAGACAATGCATAGACTCTGAGGCGGTGGAGTCAAGAAGACCTTAGTTATATGGCCTCAGACGTTAGCTGGATTACCTTGGGAAATTCATTTAATCTCTTTCAGCCTCAGTTTGCTCACCTATAAAATGAGGGCAATAATAGCACCTATCTTCCAGGCTAATTATAAGGACGAAATAAATGTATGCAAGGCTCTCTGCAAACCTTAAAGTGCTGTATAAAGGCTACCTATTACTATTAAGGGACATATTTGCAGTTTCAAAAGTAGTCATACTTGAAGGCTGGGTAAATTTAAGAGTCTCCAAAATAATTTATATGGAAGGAGCTTATATCTCTATTCATATTTGAAGACAACTTCCTTTATAGAAACTCAAAATGTTTATTTTTTTTTCTATACAGTAAGATTTTCTGAAACTTACAGAATGGGGGATCATAATGGCTGACTATCACACCTTCTCTTTAAAAAAATTCATCTTTAGCCTATATCAAATTATATGCCTTCTTGGGGTGGGGGGAGAGATGGGGACAAAAATTGAAACTCAAAATCTTTTGGAAGTGAATATTGAAACCTAAAAATAAATCAATTAAAATTTAAAAAACAAAAGAAAATTCATCTTTCCAAAAAGCATATTACTTTAATGTAAAAGAAAAAAAAAGGATTTTTTTGATATGTAATCTGACAAAATAAGTGTTGTCAAACTTCAGTCATTTCAAGAAAAATACCTTGTACAAAAGATCATTTCTTCACTCTATTAACTTATTTCTTGACCACTGACTTCAACGACTTGTTTGGCTACTTCAGGAGACTAGAAATCACCTTACCGTGCCGTGTCTGCATTCCTTCCCTGAATGGAAACACCAGGAGACTGAAATTGGATAATTAATTCTACTTCTAGCTTTCCTGGCTATTCACCGAAGGTGCCACAGGGATTTGTCTTGTTACATTCTCTGTTTTCTAGTTTGACTGCTCAGATGTGAATTGCTTGGGTTACTCCCTATTCCATGAACATGTGTGCATGTGTCTGTGTGTCTCTGTGCACATGCGTGTGTGTGTACACGTGTGTGCATATGTGTATATATGTGTATTTATATATTTATGTGTGTGTTTATATATACACACACATATATATATATACACATACATAATTTTCATCTTTTTTCATCGATCCAAGAAATGCTATTGTTTCTTTCTTTTCCCCCTCTTCATCTGTTCTGACTGAGGGAAAAGAATATAGACACACACCCAGGGGCCAGGAGTCAATTGTGTAAAGATGGAAACTAAGCTCCAATTCAGGAACAACACTTGTTATAGTATTGTTAATAAAAATATTGTATAACTTATAGAGTACATTCCCTGGTCCAATCTCACTAAGATCCTTTATGACCTGACAAATAGACCCAGAAATAGAAATTTAGTTATCTGAGCAGAGTTAACAGATCATTTGTCAAGCCAGAGATAGAACTTAGTTATCCTGACTCCTTTTGAGCAGGTGGTAAGATATTGTAGGATCACATAGAGCTAGAAGGGACCTGAGAGGTCATCTAATTTAATTTGCTCATTTTAAAGATAAGGAAACTGAGGTCCAGAGTCGTTGTTTTGTTGATTACTCCTGTCTGTCTTTTCATGACCCCATTTGGGGTTTTCTTGGTAAAGATACTGAAGTGGTTTGCCATTTCCTTCTCCAGCTCATTTTACAGATGAGGAAACTGAAACAAAGAGTGTTAAGTGACTTGCCCAGGGTCACAAAGCTGGTAAGTATCCGAGGCTAGGATTTGAACTCAGCTGCTCCTATCTCCTGGGCTGGCACTCTGGACCATAAGAAGAAATGGCGAAGAGTTAGGATTCAAACACAGATCTTCAGATCTGATACTCTTTCCAATGCTCCACATTTTGTTTCCTTAAAGATTTTTGTTTGTTTTTTTGGTTTGGGTTTTGGTTTTATTCTAAAAGTGTCTAGAAGTAGAATCATAAATTGATTCTTAGGTATCTCACTTTTTGGAATTCTGGGGAGGGAATTGGCTACCAGCCACTAATCACACCCATCCCCTGCTCCGTGTTGAAAGCTTTTGAGGAAGCTCCAAACATAGAAGGGTTATACCTTAGTCTCATACAGTCATTTCATTTTACTGTGAAGGAAACTGAGGCAGAGAATACCTCAGACTCCTTCAAGAATTCTGAGTGAGTCAACAGCAAAGCTGGATTCAATGCTATGAGGCTTTATGGTTTAGTGCATAGGACACATGGCTTGGAGTCACAACAAAGTTCAAACTCTACCTCAAATACTTGCTAGCTATGTGACCCTCTCTGGGATTCATTGCCTTCATCTTCAAAATGGCCTAAATGACCTCAGATATCCCTTCCATTTCTAAATCAATGATCCCATCCTGCCTAGTCTCTTGCCTATTAATTAAGTGTTCTTTCTGAATGGTTCCTAAGATTTCAGAGTATAATTCCTATTTTTTTAATGGAAGGATCCTCTTTTGTGGTGCTAAGTGAAGACCAAAATTATAAGATTGAGCATTTATATGTAATTTACAGTGTAATAATACCAGGCACCATTGGGGGTTGAGACTCACAGATGGGGGCCCATAGAATTTTACTAGAGTGATTGTCACTTTCATAAACCCTTACAATTGCTAAAAGGACTTAATCCAAATCTTTGTAGCTTAATTTTTCCAATTTCTTTTCCCTGAAGCTCCTAGTCACCTCAGAGTGCTTCTCTCTGTCTGGACCTCCGTGACAGTGGATATTGAATGACATTATTTTTCTGAAAGTCCCAAGGCTCCAAATTAGGGATCAGAGGTAAGCTCTTCTCAACAGAGGTCTTACAGCTCTGGAATTTAATTAACTTCCTCCAGTGGTTTGAAGGAAAAAAGAAACCTTTCTTCACCCAATCTTCAACAGTGTGTTCAAGTAAACACCATTATGGACGATTGTCTGCATGTACTTCATTTGAAAATTAGATAATCTAAAATTTACCTTGGATAGCAAGGACTGTATACGTATGTATGTGTATGTACATACATATGAGTATATGTATATACATATGAGTATATGTGCATGTACATATTTTTTGTTGTTGTTGAGTGGTTTTATTCATATCCAACTATTTGTGACCCCTTTTGGGGGTTTTCTTAGCAAAGATACTGGAGTGGTTGCCATTTCTTTCTTCAGCTAGTTTTATAGATGAGGGACTAAGTTAAACAGGGTTAAGTGACTTTCCTAGAGTCACACAGCTCACACAGCTATTAAATGTCTGAGGCCAAATTTTAACTCAGGAAGATGAGTCTTCCTGATTCCAGATCTAACGCTCTATCTACTGTGCCACCTAGCTGGTATATGTATGTGTATGTATTATCTATATCTATATCTCTATCTGTATATGTATATATGTGTATATATAATACACACATAAATCGGATACATGTCTATTGCTTATATATATTCACATACATTGCATATCAATACATTTATTATGTGTGTGTATGTATGTATATGTACACATATACATACATAGAGAGAAGAATCCAGAGAGAGAGATGATATATACATACATATTTGTGACAGGATCAATATTACATAATTATACTGTTGTAATAATGACTATCAATGTCTGTCTGTTTGCTCAGAGAGACTGCAATCCAGAGTTAGAAAAGAGGACAGTAGAACTTGGACCTGGATCAAGGACTTTTTGCTGTATCAGGTATGTGGTACAGTGGATAGAACCCTGGACTTGGAGTCAGGAAGACCTAGGTTCAAATCTGAAGTCAGACACCCACACGATGTGTGACCCTGTGCAAGTCACTCCTTAATTTCTTCATCTCTAAAATGGGGATAACAATAGCACCTATCTCCCAGGGTTGTTCTGAAGATCAAATGAGATATTTGTAAAGCACATAGTTGGTGCTTAATAAATGCTTATTAATTAATTATGTAACATGCCTACTATAGAGGAGTTATCTTGGAGGTATAAAAATTCTTCTTCACCCTATGTAAAGTCCTTTGCCAAGTCATTAAATTTCAAGCATAGAGCCACCTTCCTTTTGGTTGAGAAGCACGGGGAAAAGGGTAGTCTATGGATACTATAAGTTGTGGTCACTATTTCTGTTGACTTTGCTTGTTTTTCTTAGATAGAAAGAAAGGCCTATTGGGTAGAGGTGAGAAAGCAGAGGGTTGTGGCTATTTCCAGAAACCAGAAATAATTTTGTAATGTAAAAACAAAAGATATCAATAAAACTATGTTTTTAAAAAAGAAAAAAAATTATTCAAAAGAGAAAGAACCACACAACTCAATTTTGTAACTACATTGCTAAACTGAATATATATTACTTTAGTACAAATTGTTCCTAACAGAAATATACAATTTCATATCTAAAACTAATTTTTGTT
The DNA here is from genome assembly GCA_028646595.1 of Phalanger gymnotis. Taxonomy (NCBI): domain Eukaryota; kingdom Metazoa; phylum Chordata; class Mammalia; order Diprotodontia; family Phalangeridae; genus Phalanger; species Phalanger gymnotis. The sequence goes on from CM053623.1 coordinate 188,874,626, forward strand.
TTGTTCTTTATATGAGGAAATTTTTGTGTTTGTTGATAATTGTTTGTAATAAAAAGAAAAATTTAAAAACAATTAGAAATAGGAAGTTAGTTATGGACTTAAGGACTGGTACCTTTTAAAAGAATTTTAATCATCCACTAGCAGGTAGTGGAGATTTAGGAAGCCAGAGAGACCTTTAGGATCGTAAGTCCTTTCCTCTAGTGCAACCCTTTAATTCTACAGATGAGGAAAATGGGGCCCAAAGAAGTCCAGATCACAGTTATAAGAGAAGTAGAGGCAGATTTTGAACCCAAATCTTTTATCTCTTAAGCTAGTGTTCTTGCTCCCCTACCATGGTACCTCTGAAATCACATCATGAAGGCAGCTACCCATTTTGTCTATGCATAAAGCCAGCATTGTAGATAAAACCTGAAGGAAGGATAATTTTGTAGTTTGTTTCAGGTAAAATACAATTGTAAGTGGCTGAAGGTATTTTAGAGATTATTGAGCCCAAGCTACTCAATTTAAATCATATTTATTTTCATATATTCTTTTATTACGGGCTTCATGAACATGAACATTTCAATACACAAAGTAGAGAAAATAAGGTTTTATGCGGAACCATGAATTTCTATTTCATTTGGTTTGTTTTCACATCTATTGTATGGGTCTCCTGAACTTCCTTCTACTCTATTTTTTTTTTAGAAAATATTTCATTAATGCTTTTTTTCTTTTCTTTTTCTGGGGAATGGGGGGGCATCGCTGTTACTACCTACCTTCTTTTCCCATAACTATTCTCCCACCTAAAACCCTCAAATTTAACACAGTTAAACAAGACAAATTCACACACTAGCCATGCCTGAAAATAAGTCATTCTTCACCTCTAGTCCATTGTCTCTTTGCAAAACAATCTAAACTATTCTTCATCACTCTCCTGGTTTCATGATTGGTCATTGCATTGACCACAGTTCTTAAGTTTTTTTCAAAATACAGATATATATCATTATTATTCTCCTTGTTTTGTTTGCTTTATTCTGCATCAGTTCATACTTATTTTCCCAGGTTTCTATCAATTAGTTCCCTTAATAATTTCTTGTTGCAAAATAATATTCCATTACATCCACATATCATAGCTTACTCATCTACTCCCCAGTTGATCAGTATCTACTTTGTTCTCAGTTCTTGCTATGATGAAAAATTTGTATAAATATTATCATATATGTCAATCATTAATTTCTGCATCTTTTGCATTCCAGCTGTATTTAATAAATGTTGGGTCTTTACCCCCCGCCCCAGCCCTACCCCATTTAATATTCTTAGGTTCAATCTAACATCATGCTACCATGTTTGATTGCTTCTATGTCTCATGTACCTTATTGGTTCCATTAATCATTTTCTTTTTTTTTAACTAGTACCAAACAGTTTTGATGATTATTGCACTGTATCATAGTTTCAGATCTGATATTTCCAGGTACCACCACCCCCTTTCTATTTCATCTTTTTTGCATTATTGACCCTTGAGATCCTTAATCTTTTGTTCTTCCAGATGAATTTTGTCTTTATTGTGTCTACTTCTATAAAGTAAGCCCGTAGTCATCTAACAATTGGAAATGTCGGTTCCTGAGGGCAGGAACTTTATCCAACCATTAGTTTCTCCACTAAGGAGTCTGGACTCATGCATACAGTGATCTTATCTGGTCCTGGGACAGGCTCTGTTCTTCACATTCTTTGGTTCATTATATCCCAACTCCAGTGCCCCAGGAGGTAAAATATATTTAAAACTTAGGTTTGGCTCATGTCTAGGGTCTCCCCAGAGGGAGGGTTAGAAAGAGACTCGATGTACTATAATAATCAGCTATGGGTCAGCTATTTATTTTCTCTACACAAAAGAAATGCTTAATACAAACAAGATCTATAAGCACAAGTTGAGAAAAAGATTTAAAATAGCATACAATAACATAACTATTGTTAAGCTCTACCAGAATCTTAAGACTTAAACACCAGAATATGAAACAGTTTGAGAGACTACTATATTGGCTTTCCACATTTCATCTTGGTCCTATGGTATCCAAAACCAATTCCTTACTGTCCTGTACTATTCAAATACCTAAACAGCAGGCATTGTGGATAGAGTGCTGGGCCAGGAGTGAGGAAGACTTGAGTTCAAATCTAGCCTCATATTCTTAGTAATGATGTAAGTCCACTTGATTTCATTTTCTCAATGGTAAAATAGAGATAATAATAGTACCTACCTCCCAGGGTGGTTGTGAGGATCAAATGAAGTGATATTTGTAAAGAGCATAGGACATTACCTAGCATATTGTGGATTCTTAATAAATCCTTCCTTTCTCCCTTCCTTCCTTCCTTCTTTTCTCCTTCCAAATCCATGTCTTCTAGAAAGCCAGATAAGGTGTTAAGCTCCTTGCCTGTGGGTGGTATCCTCTCTGATGCCACCTCATGCTGAAGCATCTAGTACTTTCCAGCCATTTTAGCTCACAAGACTGACTATATACAGCACACTTCTATATCAGAATCACTGTTTGGTCATCTATAATCAGGAAAAATCAAACACAGAAGTAGCTCCAAACCTAGGCTCAGGTTCATCAAGGTGATGTAGTTACTTGTTCACCTGTTCGTTCAGTATTTCTGCTAGGTTCTAGGGACTGGTGCCTCCCCACTTGCCACCATGGGGGCGCTACTTATCATGGTGTAGGAAAAAAGAGACAGGAGTGGAGACATTCTCCTTTTAAATGTCCACTGAGTCATTAGCTCTTCCTGCTCAGTGGCTAGTAAGTGGATTTCTTTGTCATCCCCAAAGCACCAAAGTCCTTCAGTGCTGAGTCACACAGGCTGGCTTGAAGCAGCCAGGGATTTCATCATCCCCCAAGCGCTGAGCTAACAAACATGGCTGGTTGGAATCAGGCAAGGCAGCCCTTCACATTGCCTGTCACAACAAGGTGAATGGTATGACGCTGAATTTGTCAAATTATTTAGATGAAACATCTCATTTTACTAAGAATGACCTCATGTCAAAGAATGGTTAAGTGACTTGCCCAAACTTAAAGCAATTTTTTGCCAGGACTGAGGCTAAGATTCACATTTCCTGATCGGAGCTCTTCCCACTAGGAAACAAGATGTTTCATTGCTTTTTAGGTTTTACAAAATTACAATTTTTCCCCACAAGAAAAGTCTTAAAATATAAATAAAAACCTGTTTCCCATTCTTTTCGTATAATCCAACTCAAAGCAAGATAGATTAGATGTAATATTTTCATCATTTCCCCCACTGGCTTGCTTTATATTGGCTAAGGGCAGGCCATTCCCTAGCTAATATGGTCATGCTGAAGAGGTAAAACATTTTTTACCATGGCTATGAGTTGTATGCACAGCAGTATGATTTAATATTCTGAAATAATGTTTTGAAAAATCCATTACTGAATTATGACCATGCCATAGCCCAGCACACACATCGAAGTGCCTCATAATAAGTCAGAAGGCTGGTATTTTCACACCACAAATACAAGATCGAAACAGATTGCCTCGTAATTACAAAAAATGTGCACAATGGAATCGTAAATTTCCGACCTCAGTTTCTCTCAAGCATTCCATATTTTTTTCCCCAAATGAAGTGTTTCCTCTGCAAATGTAAACTGTTCCATTTTTCATGTTTTCTTCATTCTCTAAGATTTTCCTGCAATTTCACTTGGAGAACTGATGTCAGCCCAGCTGTGGTTTTTAAGGAGGTGTTTACACCACTTCTAGCACACAGTTCATCCATCATATTCTACACACATATTGTGAGAATTAAAATTCAGAATGATGGTAGCAAAGAGCATGGCCCTGCAGATACGGTCGTATGAGTGCCAACCAGCCAAGGCCAATGTGGACACTCTAAAATAAAACATGCCCACAAGGAGCACCTTCTCCCACAAAAGAATAGAAAGGTACTTAAGGTTCTGTTTTTAATATTCCAGATTATGTTTATGTTTACTATAGATTCTTTGCTTCAAAGGTATTATTTAAAGAGGCTTATGAGAAAAGTAAATAACCTTGGGCAAATGATTTAAATGCACAGTGCCTGGACAACTTTCCAAGAGAAGTTGTAAACATGGTGCCAATCTGCATTGGTAGAAAGAGTTTCTTCTGCCCAGAGTCCCCTATACCAACATAATCACCCTCCTACTTAGCATCCCTATTACTGTAAGTAAAACAGTGCATGTGGAAAGTATGTGACAACATTTTTTCCCTCTCTTTTCACATAATTAATCTTTCTACACTGGAATAAAGAGGTGAGTTATTAAACGCTGGATCGGCAGGAGACTGTGATTAGCTTTTTTTCCCTCCCCTTGTTATTCTCCATTGAATTCAGTAAAAATGAAATTATAAAGGAGGATTTTTTTTGTCACATTCTTATTGGTGAGAAGGATTTATCACTGACATAGGAGCTTAAGAATATGAGATCAGTCATTTAGCCAAATAGTTATGTTTGGAATGGAGCATGATTTATCTAAATCATATATTCGATGAGCCTTGTTTTAGTAGACAGCTAAAACAACTGATATTCTCTGCCCTATTTTATTTATCTTAGAGTATCTTCTGTGTTGGGCACACTAATACTCTGATGATCCAATGGAACTGGAATCACATTGATAAGGAACAAATTCCATGCAAGCAACCTATCTATGGTAGTCCATCCTGCATCACTCATACATATATTCCCATCAATTTGCCGCATGAAGGAGTCCATCCACTGTACTTAAGGTTTCCTCAATTTCTCTTGACACTGGATGAATGACAGACATAAGAGGGTTTTCCTCTAGTACTTCATTCTTGCTATGGCGTCAGCTCATCATTTTTTTTTTCCACTGATGACATTTTTCATACTGTCTTTAGAATCATTTTGCATTTGAAATGTGTTTCTGTCTGTTCACACCCAACATGCACCTCTCCATGTCTCCTATCCTCAAATTCACTTCTTTTGAGACTATAGAAGTCCATGAGCTATAGCCAGTGGTATGATGGAGCTAGCATATATTGCCTCATGAGAGACAACTGTTAAATTCTCAGTGTGAACATTTACAACTGAGATAATGGCAAATGCTACAAATTAGGGCTCGAATGATTGTTTTGTTGATTGTCTATCCTTAATAAAATGATGGAGAAATGTTAATAATTGAGATTAAAGTTAAAAGTGTGTTTTGCGTGCATTTTCCCCTCAAGAGGGCTATTTGTTAAACATTTACCAGCACACCCATGGTTACAACCCTAAAACACTGATGGAAGAACATAAGCACCAAAAAAAGTTGCCTGCCTTATTTTAAGGAAAACACTAAAAAATATACACCTTATTTCAGGCTTGAGGACATCATAATACTGTGTAATTTCCCAAAGGCAATCTACCCTATTTTACTCTCCCTGATCAACTCCGGCCCCAACTCATTTTCCAGGTATGGTATCCATCCAAGATGTAAGTACTGATGGATAATGCCCTTCCTGTGCCTTCTTTTCCTTTCCTGGACAGTATACTTTTCTTCAGTTGGAAGTAGTGATGAAAACTCAACTTTAGCCCCAATGTCTTGCAGTTTCCTACTCACAGATTCATAATCCCTCGAGATGTGTTATGGGTGTCTTCAGCAAATTCATTCATCCTCACGTAGATTAGAAGACATGTGGAGTAGTCATCGGATTTTTCAGTTTTGTTACCCTTTCTACCTCATCACAAACACATGTCCCTGATGAGACTGTCTACCAATTAAATCAGGTCAGCAAAGTCTGTTGTATATCTTGCCATTAAGTCTTCAACCATATTTATCTCTCTCTTTTCACTGGAACCAACAATGGATTTCCTAGCATACACTCCATCAATCAGATCTGTGCCATTTTACTGATATCCTCTATGCCATGAGTTGAATGATCTATGCTCCTCATCTCTACGTCTGTCCGGGTTTCTTTGGATCCCTTCAAGACTCAGCTCAAAACTGATCTTCTGCAGGAGGCCTTTCCTAGTCCCCTCCCTCTTCCATCTATGTTAGTACCTTCCCTCTCTGATTACCTTCTATTTGTCATAAATATATATACATATATGTATATTTATCTATATCTACATATACAGTATAAAGCATCTTTATATCATCTCCCATATTAGACTGTGAGCTCGAGGTCAAGACCATGTTTTTGTCTTTCTTTGTACCTCAGTATTTAGCACAGTGTCTGACATACAATAAGTGCTTAATAAATGCTTATTGACTGACCATATGACTGTGTCTGATGTCTATCACTTCCATTTTTTTTGAGGAGCCTGGGAAGATAAATGCTCCTAAAAATTCCATGCCATCTTTCTATACTAAAAAGCCTGATAGCCATGAAATTATCACTCTATATGTTCAAAGAGCTTTCTTTTACTGTATCACATTCTTCCGCCCTCCAGAGGGTTGCTGCTCAGTTGTACTCCCTCTTCCTCCTCGGAATATTTTCATCCATGGTGTAATGGAGAAGAAATTAAAAATAAGCAGTTTCTAATTAGAGAATGGGATCTCAAGATTTGAGATGTGGGGAGGTAAGACAGTGTTGTTATGTTAAAGGTAATAGTATGCTATTATGGATGGTATGCCTAGGATAAAGGTCAGTGAAGCCAAGAAGAGTGAGAAAAATAGCTCCCATCTTCTCTGCAGCAAAGCTTCATCAAAGAACATCATTAAGTCACCTGTCACTATCTTCTCTATTTTCCTTACAACTTGTTATTTCAATATTTTAATAACCTTTAGTAAACTCTCTTCGATTTACTTTTTTTCTTTCTTCTTCAGGGACAGAGTCAAGAAATGGCCTCAGTTATAAATATGAGAGACAAATTATCATAGACTTCACTTATATTTAGTTGCAATATTTTATTTTTTATCATCATTATACTTCTGACATATTACTTAGTTTATACACATAGATATATGTATATATATTAAGATGTCTATTTTGTAAGTATTATCAACCTTGGATCCTTGGATTAAAAGTATCATTAAAGGAAACTAAATGCAAATACATATGTAGTTGCATGCACATATGTGTAACAAAATATGTAGCTTTGTTTGACAGCCCTCTAATTATTAATATAGAGTGAGGCATAAAAATTCAGGGACATGTGTTTACCCAAAGATGTCTCCTAGTATCATGAAAGATGTGCTGTATAGGATCCAAATGGAAGAGAGATTCTGTACAGATGATAAAGTCTCTCCTATACACCAATTTTCAGATTACATCAAGTCTAACAACATAACAGGGTTTCCAAATAATCAAAAGATATCAGCCTAACAATCCATACAAGAAAGCTCAAGTGGATAAGAAACAGCTATTATGTAGACATGCAGCTGTGTGGGCAACCCAGTAATTTAGTTCATCAATACATATATTCTGGTCAGGCACTGAAGAATGATGATGAGCCAGTCTCAGGACTGAATAAGTGGAAATAAATCAATTTTAAGAACTTGGCAGTGATGTTAGTAATCATAAGCTACTCTCTTATTCAAAACCCATCTTTTAAAACCCATGTTTATCCCAGAAGATGGTCACAAATCCAATTATACCAAAATCTCCAAAAATCAGAGTTGTTTGTGACCTAAAGGGCAAAGGGCATGATTGGAAGAAGTAGATTACAGCATGTTTCCAATGATTACCCACATGCAAGAAAATGACATAAAGGATGTTAACAAGAATAGAGCACATGGATTTCCCAAGAGATGCTATTTGCATTATTCTCCAGAATCTGTAAACATGCCTGACTACTTTTATTCCCCAAGCCAATGTTTTCTGTACCTCAAAGATCTTTTCAGCAAGGTATAATAGGTCATTTGGCAGGCTGAACCCAACTGAATACAGATTACAATTTTAAGACAGAGAGTAGGAGAGGGAAGGAAGGGTGAGAGAGAGAGAGAGAGAGAGAGAGAGAGAGAGAGAGAGAGAGAGTGTGTGTGTGTGTGTGTGTGTGTGTGTGTAAGAGAGAGCAAGAGAAACAGAGACAGAAACAGATATAGAAACAGATGGGGGGGGTGATATTTACTAGTAAGCAAGTATATGGACACTCATGGAAAATTTTCACTCAATAATAAATGAACAAATCCATGAAAATAACTTCCATAAGATAATACTATAATCTTTAACAATGATTTTAAAGATGTGATACATGCAGACATGCTTGAAAGGAGGATGAAAATGTAATACAATTGATATACATCTTAGACTCAGAGGAGCTCATATTAGATAGGAGTGCTGTTTTGGCTTAAGGCTAAGGAGAAGGTCTGGATCTGTGATTTCGTTGATAAAGAGAACCACCAATGAGGAAATATCCACCTTACCAATTCAGGTCATCTCCTCAGTAATGTATAATCTTAAAAAGTAGCCTAGAGTTGAGTGATTTGTCCAATTCATACAGCTAGTATGTTTCAGAGACAGGATTTAAAACCAAGTCTTCCTGGGTCTGAGTCCTGCTCTCTGTCCATGATATGCTCCACATACTGCCTGTTTTGTCTAGGAAGGAAACTAAAAAGTAGGAACTGAGGCACCCAGATCAAGACTCCTTAAAAGACCTGAGTCTAAGTTCCCACTCTGACTACTAGTCAAATCACATCACACCCTGGAGTTAATTGTTTTCAGATCCTTCTGCCAGTAATCAGAGGTAATATTATACATTCTGCATTCTAAGCTCTGAGGAGCAGATCCAACTGTTAGTTTAAGTCTACCTTTTTAAGGAATGAGTCAGCTTTTCTTTGCCTATTCACAACAAAAAGTTACCTCAATACAGTCAACATGTAGACGGCCATTTCTATTCTAGATGGACCATTGGGTATGGCATGAGCTTATTCCCTGTGATGTTTCCAAGCATGGCTAAGCAGTCAGTCTCCTCCATGAAATAATGACAATACAAAGGATGTGGATTTGTCATAGAACAAGAAAGAGGGATAATAGAGGAAATGTCACAATATTGGACTGGTATCCATCAAATGTAAAAAAGGATTAGAAAAGGCCTCTAGCTTATTGGTTGAGAGAGACAACATATGCTAGTGTATGCCATGTGGTGGCAGGGAAGACTAAGACATAAACTCAGAAGACAGTATGAAAACCTTTACAAAGAAAAGCATCAAAAATGCTAATTGGACCCAAACCAAACAAGAATTCCTTGAAGAGTTAAAGAAAGAGATGAGTGGTAGAGGAAAAGCATGATAGAAAATACTTTGGATCTTGAATCAGAGGACCTGACTTCAAAGACTACTTTCGTTACTTGATACTTGTACAACCCTGTATACGTCATTTACCTTCTCTGGCTCCCCTTTTCCTCTTCTATAAAATGAAAAGGTTGGAACAGATGACTTCTGAAGTCCCTTCCAGCTCTCAATTTACAATTCTATGACCCTAAGAGTAGGTTCACTAGGGATGATTTGGGAGAGGACATGGGCAAGAATTGAACAAGGTGATAAAGCTTAAATTGGTTGTGATTTTCACTGATGAAAGAAGAAATAAAATCTATGAGATCATGGAACAATCAAAATATTGGGATTTGTATGAATACTTTTCCCAAGTTGAAATGTACCAGCCATTTCTGCCCTCACTTCAATGGGTTATATCTATGGAGTTTACCCAGTTTTTTACATTAACATAGAAATTGTGGTTTTCTTTGGTTTCTTTAAAAAGGATATTTAAATTGACAGGAGTGGCATCTCAAAAGAAGCATAATCATTTCTTCAACTACAATCCAGGTATTTTCCATTTTGAAATGTGGCCCACACCAATGTTCTTTGTTCAAGGAAACATGATCTCTTCAGCTGTTCTTTGAGGTAAGCATGTTTAATACATGCTTTCTGCACTGTGTAAAGTTCTGTAGCCCATCAACATTAATGATGCAGCACATAAAGCCTTAGAAATAGCTTTGATGAGTTTCAGTTGTGGAAATAGGAATTCTGGGTCTACTAGATCCTAGTTAAGTCTAGGATCTAGGATCCTAGACTTACTATTTTGTTATTTTCCTTCTAGGAACTTGATTTTACCGCAAAGGACTATGGACAGTCCAAATAATGTTGTCCTGAAGAACTATGGGAAAGTGCTTTCCCATGGGAAACCATGCTGCCTTCAGGTATAACAAAGAATACATTCATGTAATTTGCATGTGGAATTGCCATAATTAATTTTCATTTGTACTCTACCCTTCCCCCCCGAATATTCCCCCTCAAAAAAACTCACATGACTTCTGATTTTCCATGATTCTACTTTGCACATTTCCATTATCTTGTCTGCTTTGAATACTTCCATTAATTGATCAATTCAATATACCTTGAATTTTATTATCTACCACTCTCATTCCACACTTTTTTCCCTCAAGGACTATAAAAATGTTTAGCCTTGTGCAGTTTGAGAAGTTTTCTCTGTGTGGCATGTTTTCCCCTTTCAGCCTCTGCCATGAAATCATAGGCCTTTGAGTTAATTCTTCTCCAAAAGTTACAACAGCTCAAATGTTTAAGTATTTCCATAATTTAAAACAAGCATTTTGATATATGGGGAATATGTTGATGTCAGTCAGTCAATAATCATTTATTACATACCGTCAACGTGCAAGCCATTATTCTAAGCACTGGAAAAACAAAGAAAGATATAAGATGATCCCTATTCTCAAGGAGCTCACAGTCTAATGGGGAGATTAGCAATATCTTTAGTAGTAAGTCCAACTAGGAAATGTTTTGTGAATTAAATCTAGTATCTGGTTATTTGTTACCAAATATTACCTAGATTTCCACTGAAATTATCCTTGTAAACCCCTGGCTCCCATGCAAAAGCACCATCTGAGATTCAATACCAGGAGCAGAACCAGGCCACAAAGAAAGCTGAGAAATGCCTCAAAAAGGAAAAACCAAACCAAGATTCCATAGCACAATTCAGACAGTGCCGCCCCGTCATAAACAAAAAGTCATTATGCCTGCTGCGTGGAAAAAATGTTCATCGAAAAGAAATAAACAGAGAATGTTTTAACAAATCATATTAGCAAAATGAAAAAAGTAAAATAAAGGGATAAAGCCACAGTCCTGAATGAGTCTGCCAATAAAGCTTCCAGCTTAGCCAAGAGTTGGAAAAAATCTAAACACAGCCAGGCTGAGTCTGAATCTTCCTAAGATATGATATTCTGGTGTGTTGTGTTTTTCCCCCCAACGTTCTTTCTTTCATTTTTTGGGGGGAAAACCTTGACCAGATCTAGAGATGTGATATCAACTGTGCTCAAACTGGATCCAAATCTAAATTGGAGATGTAGCCTAGTGGAATTTAGAAATGTGAAACAGATCATGGGCACCCTAGAGAGCATATACAATAGATCAGGACAACGCCAAAGTGTTTGAAACACTGTCCATCAACTGCATAATGTTGGGTAAAAAAGAAATCTAAGAGGGAGACAAAATGGTGGATTAGGGCCAGCCACCCAGCTGAACTCTCCCAATACTCTCTTCAAAACGACTTTAAAATAATGCTTTGAATCAAGTTTTGGAGTGTCAGAGCCAACAAGAGGTTGGGGTATAACATTTTTCTAGCCTAAGAAAACTTAAGAGGTCAGCAAGAAAAGTCTGTGATACTGGGGTGGAAACCTGTCTAGAGCCCACAAACACTACACAGGCAACTGTGGCCCCAGTAGCAGCAGCAGTTTTGGGAACTCTCAACCCAGAGACAGTAAGGGGGTTAGAAAACTAATCAGAAAGAGATCACTGGGGATCTTTTGCTGGCACTGGGTACAGATGGAGCTGATTGGCAACTCTTGCCCATGCACAGTAATGGCTCACAGTTCCAAGACAGAGAGGAGCACTGAGGATCAGTCCCAAGGGAGCAGGGACACTGGTCACAGTACTAAAGCAAAAAGGAGCACTAGCACTTATGACTACAAGGGACCAGGGACCCTTCCTGGGTAATTCCCAGGATCACACCACCTTGAAAGCACAAAAAAACTTGTAGACCCCCAGAACTAGATCAGAAAATAGCAATACAAAAAAAGCCTAAAGCTTGGGACAATGCCTCTCCACTCCTAGATGAGCTGAGCCCAATTTTAACATAAAGTTCCAAATCAAGACATAGGCTGGAAAAAATGAGCAAACAACAAGAAAGAGCTTAACCATTAAAAGCTACTGTGGTGGCACAGAAGACTAAAACATAAACTCAGAAGACAGTATGAAAACCTTTACAAAAAAAGCATCAAAAATGTTAATTGGACCCAAACCAAACAAGAATTCCTGGAAGAGTTAAAGAAAGAGATGAGTGGTAGAGGAAAAGTTGGGAAAAGAAATGAGAGTGATACACAAAAATTACGAAAAATCAGCAGCTTGGTAATTGCACAGAAAAAAACTGATGAAAATAACACCTTAAAAATAGAATTGGCCAAATGGTAAAAAGAGGTGCAAAATTCTGCTGAAGAAATCTCTGTAAAAAGCAGAACTGGCCAAATAGAAAAGTAGGTAAAAATCTCACTAAAGAAAATAATTCCTTAATAGTTAGAATTGGCCAACTGGAAGCTAATGACTCCATAAGACATCAACAAACAAACAAACAAAGTCAAAAGAATGAGAAAGTGCAAAAATGTGAAATAGCTCATCCAAAAATCAACTGACCTGGAAAACAGATCAAAGAGAGATAACTTAAGAGTATTGGACAACCTGAAGGCCATAAGCAAAGCAAGAGCCTAGACATCATATTTCAAGAAATTATCAAGGAAACTTCTCTGATACCTTAAATACAGAGGGTAAAATAGAACTTGAAAGAATCCACTAATCAACTCCTGAAAGAGATCCCAAAACAAACACTCTCAGGAATATTATAGCCAAATTCCAGAGCTCCCAGGTCAAAGAAAAAATGCTTCAAACTACAGGAAAAAAAAATTTCAAATATCATGGAGCCACAGTCAAGAGCACATGAAATTTAGTTTCTTCCACATTGAAGGAGCACAGGGCTTAGAATGTGATATTCCAGAAGGCAAAGGAGTTTGGATTACAACTAAGAATAACCTAACCAGAAAAACTACATTAAATCCTTCAAGGGAAAAAAATGCATGTTCAATGAAATAGAAGACTTTCCTGATGAAAAGACCATAGTGGAACAGAAAATAAGACATTCAAACATAGGACTCAAGAGAAGCATAAAAAGGTAAATATGAAAGAGTTATCACAAGAGACTAAATAAAGTTAATCTATTTACATTCTGATATGGTAAAGTGATACATGTAACTCCTGAGGATTTTTTCATTATATTAAGGTAGTTTAAAGGAATTCACATAAACAGAATATATATGAGTTAACTTTATTGGAATGATCTCCAAAAAGAAAAAAAATGAAAGGATGAGAAAGAAGGGCCCTGCAGGAGAAAGAGGAAAAGAGAGGGATGAGGAAAACTTTCCCATATAAAAGAGGTATATAAGGAAGAGTTTTTATAATGAAAGGGGAAATGGAGGAGTAGCAGGCAATGCTTGAATTTCACTCTCATTGGAATTGGTTCAAAGAGGGAAGAATATATATATACACACAGTTAGTCATGTGTAGAAATATAATTTACCTAATAGGGAAAGAGGAGGGGAAAGGGATAAGAGAAATGTGGGGGCAGGAATGATAAAGAGAAAGTGGATTAAGGGAGTCTGTAGTTAGGAGCAAAATAGACTTCTGAGGAGGGACAGGATAAAAAGAGAGAGGGGGAGAAATAAAAGAAAAAGGGATGGAGGGAAACACAGTAGTCATAACTGTGAATGAGAATGGGGTGAACTCACCCATAAAATGAAGGCAGATAGCAGGATGGATTAGAAACCGGAATCCAACAATATATTGTTTAAAAGAGACACACTTGAAACAAATTCACACACGGAGTTAAAATAAAAGGCTAGAGGAAAATTGAATATGCTTCACCTGAAATAAGAAGGGTGGTAATCATGACCTCAGAAAAAGCAAAAGCAAAAATGGATCTAATTAAAAGAAAGAATCAGGGAAACTACATTATGCTCAAAAGGTACCATGGACAATGCAAAAATCTGTATAGCCAGTTTCTTGGATAAAGGCCTCATCTTTCAAATATATAATGAATATAAAACTGAATGAAATTTGTAAAAATAAGAGCCATTTCCCAGTTGATAAGTGGTCAAAGGATAAGAAATGGCAGTTTTCAGAAGAAGAAATCAAAGCTGTCTCTAGTCATATGAAAGACTGCTCTAAATTACTATTGCTTAGAGAAAGACAAATAAAACAACTCTGAAGCTACCTCCTCACACCTATCAGAAACTTCAAATGTTGGAGGGGAGGAGGGAAAAAATAGGCATGCTAATGAACTGCTAGTGGAGTAGTGAATTGCTCAAACCATTCTGGAGAACAATTTAGAACTTTCCAAAGGGCTTTTACACAGCATTATCACTACCAGGATTGTATACAAAGAGATAAAAGCAAAAGGAATAGGACCTATATGTACAAAAACATTTATAGCTGTTCTTTTTGTAGTGGCACAGAATTGGAAATCAGTGGAATGCTCATAAATCAGTGAATGGCTAAACAAGCTGTAGCATATGATTGTAATAAAGCACTATTGTGCTATAAGAAATACTGAGGCAAATAGTCTCAGGAAAAACATGACAAGAACTATATGGACTGATACAAAGAGAAGTGAGAAGAGCCAAGACATCATTGTGCATGGTAATAGCAATTTTGTAATGATGATAAACTGAGAAAGACTAGGCTACTTTGATCAATACAATGGTCCAAGACAATTCCAAATGACTCATGATGAAAAAGTGCTATCCACCACCAGGGTGAGAACAGATAAACTCTGACTACAAACTGAAATATAATTTTCTCACTTTCTTCATTTTGTTTTGCTTTCTTTGTAATATGACTAATGTGGAAATGTGTTTTGCATTATCTCTTATATAAAATAGTTATCATTTTGCTTGCCTTTTCAGAGAGAGAGAATTTGGACCTCAAAATTTAAAAATAAAAGAATATTATAAATAAATAATAAATTAAAAATCAAAAAAAGAAATCTAAGAGTAGTTAGATTGGTAGGACACAGAACAATATCCTTATCCAAAGAAAAGGACACAAGTCAGTGACTTTAGCATCTCCATACTCTTCACTGGAAGCTATGTATAAAAATAATCTAGATTCTACAGTCTAGAAATATAGGACAATGGGAAAACAACACTAGATTTGAAGTCAGAGGATCTGGGTTCAAATCTCAGCTCTGCCACTTACTACTCATGTGACACTAAGGAAATTAATTAAACTCTCTGAGCCTCAGACTAAATAGCCTTTGAGGTCCTTTACAGCTCTAGATCTAAAAAGTTTATGACATAATAATGATATGTTATTTAAAGTCTCTGCCACTTACTGCTTCTTTCTCAGTTACTTGCTTCCTTTGTGGCATTGGGGAAGTTAACTACATTTTCCTGGCCTTCAGCTATAAAACAAAAGACATGAACCAGATCAAAATTTATAGGTGAAAGGCACTTCTAATCCTACCTACTTGTTTTATAGATAAGAAAACTAAGATAGAAGAGTAAAATTACTGATCTGAGGTAGCAGAGATAAGTAGCAGAGACAGAACTAAAACCTAGGCCCTCTGAATCAAAATCTGGTACTCATTACATTAAACCACATTGTTTCTTGGATTGTGACTACCCAAAGTAAACTGAGGACTGAGACATGGAACACCATTTAATCTCTTACATTAAAGACAAGGAAACTGAAACAACATTACTGTTTCTGAAATTTTGTGGCATTCATCTATACTATGGATTATTTAAGTGTAAGTGGGTTAGCCCTAAACAACTGAATAACTGCTCACCATTTATTACCTTGAGTCTGTGGGAAAATGTTTTCCGAGTTCCAGCCAGTTTACCAATGAAGTTTTGCAAAGAAACATTTTTGAAAGTCAGGAATGGCCCATATTTTGGGAATTTCATATTGTTCATTTTTTTTCCATGGGTCATCATGGCCAAAATATTTTTTAACTAGTGGTCAACCTACTGACAACACATCTCTCCATACTTACTTACTCTGGTTCTTGGATTGCAGGTCGGGTGTATTGCCAGGCCCATACTCACAAACCTTTCCACTACAATGGAATTTGGCCAGAGCTTATATTCTTTTGGCATAGAGTTCAAAAACCCAAGTTCATTTCCATGAAATAGTGAGACATAAGAGTAGGACTTGGAAGATGTAGGCTAAGACCACTGCATTTGGATTTAGAACATCTGAGGTCAAATACTGCTTTGCTGAGTAGGTCACTTAGGCTCTCTGTGCTTCAATTTCCCCTAACTCAAAATGAGGACCATATGACTTCCAATTCCCTTCTACATCTGAAGTGTGTTGTTTTGTTTTGTTTTTAATTGGGTTAGATGACCTTAGAGTCCCTTCTAGCTTTAAATCCTATGATGCAATGACACCATAATAGAACCTTGGTTGTTAAAGGTGATATGCTTTTAACAATGTAATTGTTACTTTCCCATCTGATGCCTTTGAAAACCAATTGATATGTCTCTATGTAATGGTAATTTAAATTTCAAGATCTTTCCCACCCATTAATAGGCCATGTGACTTGCTTATGTCACAGGAAGCCTAAGTCACAGGTGGGAGGAACTTGCTGAGAAGAAAAGGAAAGTGCATCACAAGAAATGCCCAGAGAGCAGTTAGAACCAAGGGAGAGAGCAAACACAGGCACGCTAGCTGTGCTGTGAGTGCGTTTGTGGGAAGGCCCCAGCAGGGGGTTGGAAGGCTAATGGGATGGTGAGGCTGTATGCTGTGATATTGTGTTTTAGGTTCCTTGCTGTTATGATAAAGTGGCCTTACTGGTTTGGGGAGTTGGTTGCTGCTTGGATGGCTTGGATTTATTGTTTATGTGATTTGGTCCTCTGGTGTCTGAATAAATGTTTTACTTCTTCTACCTTCTATATGGATAGTCTCTCATATTTTGTGATACTGAACTACATAGGCAATTCATAATTATCATCCATGTTGTGTGCTTTGCTGATACACTCTATGATAGAAAAAAAACTGATCAAAAAAGTTAGTACTTGGCAATTTAAAAGAAGCAATACTAAAATATATACACAATTAAAACATAGTAATTTCAAGTTTAGAGGCACTAGCTGAATTAGGGCAAGATGAGATCAGGTAAAGCTTCATGGAGTTTCATAAAAACTGAGTTCTGAAGAAGACTTGGGATTCTGAAAAGAATTGTTGATTAGTGGACCATACATATAGATATTATCCAAAGGTTTCACCCATAGGAAGGGGAAAGAACTCAATATTCTAACTAAATAGACCTTCTTTCTTTAGAATATTTTGCAACAAAAGTGATCCTTAAGCTCTGTCAAAAAGCTGACAACTTCAGGTTAATTTACTGATATTAAATGGACTATATTTATAGTCTCAATAAATCAGTAAAGCTTTCTGTAAGGAGTTCTGAGACAAATATTTTGCTGTTTCTGTTAGACATATTTAGGATTCTTTTTTTTGTATAACCAAAGGAAATTCGAACTCTAGATGACCATCCTAAACAGATATAATTTGCTGCTGCCTAGCTAGGAGGAAGGCTTATTCAGAATTGTGAATTAAGGTAAAGAAGAAGGTCATTTTATGGATATGTTATTTTTACTAAATGATCCACCTGTAAATTAATTATTCAGAATCTGCTTTTGCCATCTGGATGTGTTTCTAAATGCCCCAAATCTTACAAAATGTCTATTTCATAAGTAATATGAAGTCAGATATGGTGATAAATTACATTGCACAAATTATATAGCAATGTTTAATTAATGTAGATAGCTCAATGTGGTAATCAATCTAAAAACTTGAATTACCTATAATGGTCAAATTGAGCAATTTGTTCCAATTCCTACTCAATGTTATATGTTTAGATAGTTTCATAGAATCTCAAAGTTGGAAAAGACCCAAGAGAATGTATCATTCACTTATACCTGAATAAAAATTCTCTCTACACAACATACCCAACAAATGGTCATTGAACTTTTACTGGAGACCTCCAGTGGTGGAAAAATCATTACTTGCCAAGACAGCCTGTTATATTTTTGGATAACTTAATCATTCAGAAGGTTTTTTGGAGGCAAAACCTATCTCTCTCTCTGCAAGTTCCAACTATTGTTTGCATCTCCAGTATCTGAAGCCAAGTAGATATCTAATTCCTCTTCTATTAAAAAAACCTTTTAAATTAATGATTATAATATTTTTATATCTCTTTAAGGTTTGCAAAAGCTCTCTGAATATATTTTTTCTTTCTCTTGAGCCTCATATCAATCAATGAAGTAGATAATATTTCATCCCCATTTTACAGATAAGAAAACTGAGGCTGAAAGGGGTTAAGTGACTTCCCCAAAGTCACACAGCAAAAAAAAAAAAAAAATTGAATAGGTTTAAAACTCAGGCATTCCTAACTCCAAATTCACTAATCTATCCATTGTGCTAACTAGCTTTTGAAAGTGAGGTCAATTAAAATGCCATCCACTTTAATTTGTATCTTCTCTAGTTCCTTGAATGGTACAGTTTCCAGTTCAAGCAGTATCCTAGTCAACCTCCTTTTGACTAACTTCAGTTTGTCAATGTCCTTCCTAAAATGTGGCAACCAGAACTCATTGCAAGACCCAGGCATAGTAAAATAGAACTATGATCTCACTTTTTTTGGATACTTTGACCTTCTAAAGACAGCAAAAATTGGGCTAGCTTTTTGTTACCTCACTTGGGCTTACGGTTAACGTGCTAGCCATATAGCACATTACAATTAAGATGCTAGCTATACCTAGCATCTCTCTTTTACAGAGGAGGAAGTTGGGACTTAGAGGTACAGTGATTTGCTAAGGCTCATAGGGCTAATGAAGGTCTGAGATGGAATTCAAAGCCCCTTCTTCCTTACTCTAAGCCCAGCAATCTTCCCACTGTACCATGCTGCTCAGCTTGGTTTTTGTGAAAATCCAAACATTTGTCCAAATCCAATGTATTGGTACCTTTCCCACTCTGTGAATTTCCAAAGATCACTTACAGCAAGCAACACAGCAATTGATTCATCTGGAATGACTTGAGCTCCTGGAAAGCAGCTTGGTGCTCCATTACCATCTTACCCAATTCACTCTGGCTCTCACTGATTGGCTAACAACAGGTCCCTACCCAAGCACCACTTGTTATTGTTTGGGCTCTGATAGCTCAGAGTGAATGTAAATAGTAATGTTTTCTCCTTTGGGTCTTCTCCCAGTTCGATTTTTTTCTTTTCTTTTCTTTATTTTTTTCTTTCCAGGCTAAAGGGGCCACCCATTGGCTCACTTCTTAAACAGCCCTAATCACTGAATTGGGTTTTGCCTCCATCAAAATGAGAACTTGGAAAGACCTTAGCTTAAAAAGGCCAAGAGTTAAAAAGACATCCTAGGTCATCTTCAGT
Organism: Phalanger gymnotis; assembly: GCA_028646595.1. Taxonomy (NCBI): domain Eukaryota; kingdom Metazoa; phylum Chordata; class Mammalia; order Diprotodontia; family Phalangeridae; genus Phalanger; species Phalanger gymnotis. The sequence goes on from CM053623.1 coordinate 188,894,032, forward strand.
TGTCCTAATCTGTATTTGGCCACTGGACCCAGATGGCTCAGAAGGAGAAAGTAAGGCTGGTGACTTTGTACAGCCCTCCGTCGCTTAAATTCAATTCACTTGCAAGTTATGGCATCATCTTCCTTATGTCATGGTCCTCTTCCAGAATGAAGGATAAACCACAACCACAACCACAACTCAATAACCAATTGGTTTCCTTCCAATTCTGAGATTTTGTGACCTCCTCATTTATCTTGAGTTTTAACTCACTATTTTTATCCCACTCTTCATTGTCTAAATATTGTTCTCATTATAAAACATTAAACAAGAAAAAAGAGGCAAGAATTCTCCTTTTTGTCCAATGTAGCCATGGAATCTGAGGATAGAGGAGCTGGGTCTTATCTCTGACACAAACTGGCTGTGTGACTGTGATCAAATCACTTAATTTCTCAATGGCTCTAGTCAACTCTCTAATACTGTAAGTTGCAAAGACGTTTATTAATAGGAGTTTCCTCAGTGAGAGCCTTTTATAAGTGAAATATCAACTCTGGTAAAAATATTTTTATTGCTCTCAACACAGCTCAAATTTTCCTTCTTTTTCGTATCTTTAGTATTCACCACCATCTTCAACTCATTCTAAATTTGGCACTCATTTTTTTTAAAGAATCATGTTACTCTTGTTTATTCATCCTTAGTTACCTTAGTGTGAGTTCCTCTTCTATTCATGTGCATTTTTTCAATAAAGTTGGTTGTTAGATTCCTTGTGCATCTGTATTAGTCTCTTTAGACATGGCCATCTTTTATTCTTCATCACAATCATTCATGTTTGTGTCATCAGAATTTCTTGTCAAAACTTTCAGTTCATCTTGAGGCAATTTCTCCTATAGAATTTTATTTTAGCTCATAGGATCCTAACTACCCTTCCTCTGAATTCTGGAATCCAGTCTCCCAAAATTTATAGTATACAACACCTATCTTCCCCTTCATTATCAATCAGAAACTCTAAGATGAGTAGTCCATTCTCCCTAGTGTTCCTCTCATTTATACTTTAGAAATCATTGATTCCAGTGGGATTAGAATTGGCCCTAGAAGACCCTAAAAGATCTGGGTTCAAATCCTGGCTCTGATAGATTATTAACTACATGACCTTTGGCAATTCACCTAACCTCTATGGGTCTCAGTTTCCTTGTTTGTAAAACTAAGGAGTTGGAGTAGATATCCTCATATCTTTAAGCTCTAGATCTATGACCCTATAGTCCTTGATCCTTTATCTCAGATCCAAATGTCATTTCTTCATATCCTTCCTCCATCTTTCAAAGAATGAGGTAGGAGACAAATAGAAATTGCTCTATTGTTTCTTCTCATCTAGAAAGTTGAGTCAGCTTGGGGAAGAATCAAGAATGGCAAAGAAAATTATGCCATGTTTGTCCCGTATATAAATCAGATATATGTCCTGGAGATCAATATACATTCTAGAGAGAATTCTTGAATCCCTAAAATGAACTGTATTACCTAATCTTGACATACATCTTAGAAGATAATCAGTATTCAATCTGTTATTGATAGTCAGCCACAGAGTTTCAGAATAAGGGAGCCAGGTGCCTATTGGGTGGCCAAGCAGCAAAAACTCTTGTACCAGTGAGAATGCATCAGGCTTCCTGTCCAGAAAAAATGAACACGAACCCACAGAAGCAAGCCAATTTTCTGGGAGTCATTAGGTAGATAATGGATCTTCTAGAGATAGGTGATATAGTGAAGAGAATGATGTGCTTGAAGTCAAGAAGACCTGAGCTCAAATCCTGCCTCAAAATCTTACTCATTGTGTGATACTGGGCAAGTCACTTAACCCTTGTCTGCTTCAGTTTTGTTCAGCTGTAAAATGGGGATAGTAATACCACCTTCCTCTAAGGATTATTGTGAAGATCAAATAAGATAATTATTTGGAAGCATTTAGCACAGTGCCTGGCCCACAGTACATGCTATATAAATGTTAGTCGCTGTTGTTGTTGTTGTCACTATGGTTCTTTACAATGGGACCATTGACCAATGGGGAGCTTTGGAATTATTTGAAAAGGGTCTATAGCTACAGCAATAATCAAACATCCCAGCTGTACACTGAATAGATGTCTCATAAAGTATGCATCACTCCCTTATCATGTGTATATAGGTATATAGTTTTTTTAAAATATGAACATGCTTAAAAGGGTAACTGAATTAATTGATTCTTTTCATCATATAATTTCCTAATAAATATTAAGAGTAAAACTCTCATGCTTTGGGGAGAGGGAGAGACTAAAATATTTATTTTTATGTTAAAAAGAATCTTCATACTCACTTCTTCTAAACTTCCTTTTATTTCTTGAAGGCATGACCACCCTTCCAGTCTCTCAGGTTAGTAATCTTAGTATTAATTTTGGACTCCTCACTCTCTCTCATCCCATATATTCAATCAGTTGCCAAATCTTGCTGACTCTTTCTCTGCTCACATTGCTACCACCTTAGTTGGATCTCATTCCCTCTTATCTTGATTGCTGCAAGAGTTTTCTGATTGGCCTCCCTGCCTCAAGTCTTTCTCTGAGGCCAGGAGATATTAAGTGACTTTGCCTTGGGTCATATATCTAATGTCTGAGGCAGGATTGAAACTAGATTTTCCTTAATCCAGATGCAATGGCTAATCTACTGCACCATGCTGATTCTCAGTTGGATCAGTGTAATGGCAATGCAAATTTGAAGATCTCCCCATCCATTAATAGGCCCACGTGATCTGCTTAAGTCAAATGGAAGCCTAAGTCACATGAAGCCTGTGATGGGAGGAGCTTGCTGGACAGGTAGAGCAGAAAGAGTGGAGCAGGAAAGGTGGAGCACGAAGGGTGGAGTAGAATAGAGGAAATTGGTCAGAGCAGTTAGAACTGAGGGAGAGAGGGGAAGTAGGCAAGCAGCTAGTTGTGAGTTTTTGTTTGTGGGAAGGCCCCAGCAGGGGAAAAGCTTTGGGATGGCGGTGCCCCTTGCCTCGTGCATGAACTTCTTTATTGCTATGATGGGTTTGGTTTTCTGGTGTTGGGATTTGGCTTTCTGGTGTCTGAGTATATGTTTTAGTTCTGTCTTCCATATGGAAAGTCTGTTATATTTTGCGATTTAGAGCTACACCAGCATATTCATAGTTGCCATCAGAGCTGTGAATATTGTGTTGGTGACAATCAGGCATGCTAGATAGAATAGTCAGTCAATAGCTCCTATTAGGTGCTTACTATGCACCAGGCACCCTGCTAAGTGCTAGGGATACAAAGAGAAACAAAAAACAGTCCCTCCCCTCAAGGAGCTAACAGCCTTTAGCTTATAGTCAGTTTCATTCCAATTTCTCCATGTTTCACACCCTTTTCTTTCTCTGTCTCTAAATGTGCATAGACAAAACAGAAGAAATACGTAAGTGCACATGATTTTGATAGATGTTCTATATTTTGCAAAGTATGTTGCTACTTAGAAGAATGCTGAATTTAAGAAGCTTTTTAGCAGAAGCAAAAGCATGAATGAGGGAGCGTATGAATTATTTCTTTATATCTATTTCTGTGTATATTCTATATATACACATATCCTTATGCTTATTTACATAGGCATCCATATATCCATCTGCATCCACTTAACAGTTACATAAACCTAAACAAAGCCATCAAAGTACATATCATTATGAAAAATGTAAATCACCTATAATTCAATAAGCAGAACAAAAATATTTTAAGTAAATGGCTTGAAGATTTTTGACCCCTTCTGAGTCCCCTAAACATATCATTTTGGAGAGGGGAGTACACAGATAATCTTATTCTCCATGTTTGTTAATTTGAGTCAATATAGCACTAGCCATCATTTTCTGGTAGAAATTGCATTTCACATTTTCTACCTCTCCTTTTTTGTAATCCTTTAGGTCACTGCTCACTCAAAATTTGATTTTTTTTTTTAAAGCAAAGAACCTTCCAAAGAATGAGGATCAGTAAATTCTCAGCATTAGAGCAAAAGACAAAAACCCATGTATGCCACCCCCCAATAAAAATTGTGTAAATGCATACAAATTGGGTTTATTTTAGCCACTGATTTAATGTCACTGCAATTAAAAAGCTGTTATCCTATTTTTAAAAAGATAATAAAATCATATATATATATGTATATATATACACACACACACACATATAGTATGAAGGGACCTTAGAGTTCACTTAACTAAATTTCTATACACCTACCACTATTTTATAGATTAATTAGTATCTCTGCAAGCATGTATTAAAAAACCTAGTCGATTACAAGAGGAAACTGAGACACAGAGAAGTTACAGGTAGTAAATTTCAGAACCAGAATTGAAACACAGACTTTTTCATTCCAAATCTAATATCTAAATTAATAACTATAGAAAGTCAATCCAAACCAAATGTTCACAGTCTTACTGAATAGACTTAGGGACAATAGGATTGAGACCTAGAAAGGGCTCTTTATATCATTTTATAGATTCAGTAACTCAAGGATGGGAAGTGTTGACTAATCCTATTCATAGTAACAGGTTGCAGAATCAGGATTCAAACACGGATGTCCTGATTCCAGATGAGTGTTCTGGCTACTGAACTAACAATGTATCTAGGAAGGAAGGTAACAAGCATTTATTAAGTACCCATAATATGTCAGGCCCTGTGCCGAGTGCTTTACAAATCTCATTTTATTTGATCCCCACAATAACTCTGAGAGGTAGGTGAACAGGTGCTATTATTATCCCCCATTTTACAGTTAAGGAAACTGAGGCAGATCAAAGTTAAGTGACTTGCCCAAGGTCACATAGCTAGCAAATGTCTGAGGCTAGATTTGAACTCAGGTCTTTCTGATACCAGTCTCAAGACTGTAGCCATGGTGCCACCAGCTGCCTTTAGATGTAGATAACATATTGCAGCTACCTGAACGAAGAGCTACCACCTATGTAACATAAGGGAAACAAGGTGACTATTATTATAATTTAATGAAATTTGTCTCTGAAACTCTGTTCAAAAGGAAAAAAAAAGGCTTCAGAGGTGATAGGATCAAAAAGTTATATCTATAAAAGATTCACATTAATCCTTTTATTTCAGAGAGTAAACTGAGGCCCAGAAACGCAAATTGCCCAGGATCGGCTAATAAATGGCAGAAGTAGTCATTAAACCTAGTAGCTGAACTCAGGTCCTCTGATGCCAAACCTAGCCCTTTTTCCACTGGATGGTCAATTTCAAAGTGATGGTGAGTGTGAGGGAACCACCATGTCAATTCACAGGTCAAAATGATGTGACGTCCTTTGTGAACAGAGCGCCAGAGGATCAAAGGTTAAGAAGGAAATAAAATTTGAAAGAAATAAAAAAGTCATGGGCCACTGGATGAAAGCAGGAACTAGAGAAGAAAGATGAAGGTAAAACATCTGTAAGTATTGTTTGGGGGAAGGGAGAAAAGACAGGCAAGCATTAGCCCACAGGCTACATGACTCACAGTCCCGAGTTAGAGCCTACTTTCTTTGATTTTACATGTCTAGTACTAGCTTCAGTTCCTATTAGCCTGGCTGTGAGTGAGTCTTCATTTAAGCTGTTTGCATGACTTTGCATCCTTAAATTCCATGTTTAGTTGTTTTATTGAAAAGTAAATATGAAATATGTGTGTATATCTTGAATGTAAATTAAATCACTAAAAGTTTCTTTAAGACAATTTGAAGTCGTTTTTTTTTTTTGGTTCTTGTGTTTGTTCCATTTGATTTTAGTTAAATGGTCTCCATCTACTGCTGCTTAACAAGAGGAAACCATTAAAAAAAAACCAAATGAACTTCATAAAAAGACAACCAAATACTACTCTCTAAAACTATTTCAAGGAATCTTGAAAGATTTCAGTATATGAATAGGAGACACCTTGTTGGAAGAGAATGATTAAGGTAGTAGCTATACACTAAGGAGGCAGACTTGAGTCTTGAATATGGAATTTACAACAGATTGTCAAGTGCTGAGAAATAAGTATGGTGTCATGAAGGGATTGGCAAAGTTGGGCCTGAGTGCCAACTCTAGCCCTCTGCTTTTCATACATACAAGAGCTAAGAATGACTTTTACATTTTTAAATAACACAAAACTTGGTTTATATTATAAAAAGCCTTCTGAGTTCCCATCAGGACAAAGTTGGCCCATTAGCTACAGTTCTCTGACCCGTGGTGTTCTGAAGTGATAACCAGTGGCCTCAAAGTCAGAATGTCCTACTCCTCATATATACTTACTGTGTGACCCTGGGAAAATCACTTATCCTCAGGAAACTCTCAAAGACTGTAAGTTATAGTAGCAGAGCTATGTCATTTAAGAAAGTCCTTCATGCCAAGTTTCCAGCACAGATGAATCATAGTATGCAAAACCAAAAGCAAACGGTATTTAGGTAAAAACTTAGGGGTTGAGGGTAGGGAAGTGTGATTTGATTACATTCACATTTCCACCAAGAGTGATCCTACACTACCTCCAAAGGAAATATTACGAACAACTAAATTTTTCTTTACTTTTCAAGAATTTAGGTGGCAGAGAGATATGTATTACTGAGTGTTAAGGATGGGCTTAGGGAAGGAAGGAAGCAAGCATTTATGAAGCACCTACTGTGTGATAAGGGCCTCACAAATATTATCTCATTTGATCCTCAGGAGAATCCCCACAGGTAAGTGTTATTTTCACCTCCATTTCACAATCGAAGATACTGAGGCAGATGGAGGTTAAATGATTTGCCCAGGGTCACACAGTTAGTAAATGGGCAAAATTGAACTCAGGTCTTCCTGCCTCCAGGTCAGCACTGTGCCACCTAGCTGCCTTAAGGCTGATATCTTGTTAAATCAAGTTTCATATTGGGGTGAAACAAGACAATCATAGGTCACTGAGCTGTTAATAAGAGGAGGCTTACTTAGGTATTGAATTAGAAGCAAGTCAGAAAGCACACAGTAGCACTTAGCTCAAGGAGACAAAGCCCTCTTTGCCTCATTATTAAAATGTATCTGGTCAGTAGGGCAAGGTTGTGGTATATCATGTCATCTTAAGGCATCCACAATAACGAGGGGTCGGGATTCCACTTGGGGTTTTTTTATGCCCTTAGATGACCAGAAAGTCAAGTCCATATGGTCAAAGGCTACCAGAAAGCTGCATCAAGGGAGGCACAGGGACCAATGAGGTCTCAGCTTTGTTTCCTTTTAGGGTAAACTAGCAAAGTCAATATTGGTGGGGAGAAGGACCTTCATAGAAATTGCTTCTGTCACCCTGAGGAACTATTTGGTGCGTAGAAACGAACATGGAGCACTGTGTGGGGTAAGCAAAAAAAAAAAAATTTATGAGAACCAGAACATAGAATTCATAGTATTTGCCATGCTGATTATTTAAAATAAGTCCAGATTTTAATGAAAATCTCAGACTGACTCTATTTATCCATGCCATACGGTATCAAATAAGCTTTATTAATAATTTGTAATAATTTCATTGTACTTAAGAACTTTAAAATATTGCTTTAGTGAGATTAATAGTCTCAGGGGTCTAAACGAGTTTTGTATACTATCTTTCATATCATTTTAAAGTGTTCTTTCTGTTAGCCATCAGAGGTCATTTGTGTGTCTGTAAATAATATTCTACGGGCATGTGAAGAAAGTCATAGAGAGGTCATTTCTGATCTTGCTCCAGGTCCTATAGAACTGATCACAGGATAGAAATCCCTTTCACATACAGACTATTTTGATTCAGCTCACCACCTTCCATGTCTTTCATTTTTCAGGGATTTATAGAGGAGATCCCTGGCCAACTCTGGACTGGACTAGAGAATCTTTGAGTTCCTTCTCAGTTCAGATTATGAATCTATGGCTTCCTGCTTGCTTTCTCATTTCCCTTAGAGGTTTAAAAATAAGATTTCTAGCACTTACATGATCAAACACTTATACATTAAATACTGCTTTAATTAGTCAAAGTTCTTAAAAATGATACTGTATCTACATAGTCAAACAACTAGATTGTAACAGAATGATTAGTTAATCAACATGCATGTATTAAGCATATGCTATGTGCCAAGCTAGGTGGCACAATGGATACAGCACCAGGCCTAGAGTCAGGAAGGCCTGAGCTCAAATCCAGCCTCAGACACTTAGCTGCATGCCTCTGGGCAAGTCACTTAACCCTGTTTGTTTCAGTTTCAAAGGCCTGGGAACTTACCTGATCTAAACCCATGGAAAATCTAAGAGCTATAATCAAGGTTATATTTGGAAAAATTAAGAGTTTGTCAAAGGTGCACTTAATATCCAATATTATAAGTATAGTTTCATAATAATTAATGTGTCAAAACATTGGGAATTTAATGTCAAATCTATTTCAAAAATAAGTGACTGCAGCGAAAAGATTTCATATTAAAAATGTTTAATGTAAAAATAAAGTGTATTACATGTCAATAAATGTACTTATTTTACTTTGTCCAAAATAAATACAAAGTAATTTCAAAGGGTAGAAGCTACTATCTGGGCAATCCAGGAAAAGCCTAATATAGGGCCATGGTCCATCACGTGAGCTTTGGAAGAAGCTGGGAATTCTTGGAGGTTGAGATGATGAAGGTGCATATTCTAAGCATAAAGGGTAAGGCAAAAGAGACAACCAGTGCAAAAGCAAAGAAACGATAACTGGAACGTCATATATGAGGAACAACAAAACAAATGAAGAAATATTGATTGAATTAACTAGTAGACCATTTTATTCAAGAAAAAGAATTCCCACACTGGCCATATACAAAACTGCATGTCCTATTCTGCATATTGATTCTCTCACCTCTCTGTGGCTAGCATATTTTATTATCGGTCCTAGGAATCATGGCTGGTGATTGCATTGATCAGAGTTCTTAAGTCTTTCAGAGTTGTTTCTTTTTGCAATGTTATTATCATGGTTTAAATTGTTTTTCCTGGTTCTTCTCACTTCACTCTGCATCAGCTCATACAAATCTTCCTAGGTTTCTCTGAACCCATCTCTTTCATCATTTGTTATAGCAAAATAGTATTCCATTACATTCGTATACCATAGTTTGTTCAAGCATATCCTATACCACCTATGATACTCGGTTCTCAGTAAAATAAACTCTCAGCATCATCTTTCCCCAGTCACAGCTCAGGTAGCACTTTGCCCACATTTCTCTTATGGGTTTTTTATTAGCAATTTTTTAAAATTACACCTATTTGTGCATATGTTCTATCAATCAACCAATTAATCAACAAACATTTGTTAAGCACACAGTATATGTCAGGCATCCTGTTGGACTCTGGGGCTACAAAACAAAGTTGAAATAGGCCCTGCCCTCAAGGGACTTCCATTCAGTTATGTAGCAGCAAGTATATAACTTTTTGTTGTTTGTTCATCATTTCAGTCATGTTCATATCTTCATGACCCCTTTGGGGGTTTTCTTGACAAAGATACTGCAGTGGTTTGCCATTTCCTCCTCTTGTTCATTTTACAGATGAAGAAACTGAGGCAAACAGGGTTAAATGACTTGCTCATGGTCATGCAGCTAGTAGGTATCTGAGGTCACATTTAAACTCACATCTTCCTGACTTCGAGTCTAGTGTTCTATCCACATAACACCTAGCTACCCCTAGCTGTACATAACAAAATACACACAAAAAATATACATGAGATAAATAAAAGGCAAATTTGGGCAGGGGAAGGTACCAGTGGCTGGAGGGGGGACAGTCAGGAAAGATTTCATACAGAAAGTGACACTGGAGCAGTATTTTGAAGGGAGCCAGAGACTCTAAGAGGTAGAGGCAAGAAAAAAAGTGAATTCCAGCCATAGGCAACAGTCAGTGCAAAGGCATGAAGAGGAAAATGGAAGGCAGTAATAGAGAAACAGTATCAAGGCCGTTTTGTCTGGTCCTTAAAGGGTGAGTAGGGAAATAATGTATAACAGGTTGGAAAGGTAAATTGTAAATTGGGTTCAGAGGAGTTTATATTTGATTTTAAAGGTAATATCAAACCAAATAAGTAAGGGAATGAGCTGGCACAAAAATTATGGGGGGAGAGGAACTGTGATATAATGCCAAGGAAAGAAAACAGAACCAAAAGAACAATGTAAGCTCTGACTACAAATATGTAAATTAAGGTAATATTAAATTGTGATATAACGTTACTTTGGCAATGAATATCTTTGGTGCTACTTCATTAAAATTCATGCATCCAGGATAGTATAGTACAGCTCTTGTTCTTGAATGAGAGGATCTGAGCTTAAATCTTCTCTCTGGAACTGATTACCTATTTGACCTCGGGCAAATCATTTCGAGTCACCCCCCCCCCAAGTTTCCTCATATGTAAAATGAAAGGATGGGACTAGATACCTTCTGAGGGACCTTCCAATGCTAGATCCATGGGGCAATGGATGAGCTGGAGTAAGTCACTTAATATCTAAATACCTCAGTTTCTTAATCTGTAAAATGAGGGAGTTAGACTGAATAGGTTCTGAAATCTGAAATCTCTTCCAGATCTGTGTCTCTCTGTCTCTGTCTCTCTGCCTCTGTCTATCTCACTGTCTCTCTTACACTATCTCTTTCTCTCTGTCTCTCTCTCTCTTTCACCCTGCCTCTTACTTTCTCTTTCTCTCACTGTCTCTGTCTCCTCTCTGTCTCTCTCGTTGTCTCTGTCTGTCTATCTCACTGTCTGTGTCTGTCTCTGTCTCTCTCTGTGTCTCTGTGTGCCCCCCCCCTCTTTTCTATGAGTTCTATGTAAGTTCCCTCCTACATTAATGACCATATACACCATCATTCATTTCTTGTGACATTTAAAGACAGTGAAATCCTGGTGCACAATAGCTTGATTCATATTTAAAGTACCTGAAAAAAAGGTTGAAGGGCTGCAGTGGGCTTCCATGTAGTTCTGAAACAAAAACGGGATTCAAAAACTGTCATCTGTTTGGAACTCCCCACCCCTCCCCACTGGCCCAGTGACCTGGAATCACTTTCTTCCTCGTCCCTAGTTTCTGTTTGCTCCTCTGACAATCAAGTTTAACATCATCTTAGCCTCAAGTTATTTTGCAGGATATAGGGCTACTAGGACTATACATCATGTATATTTCCAAACGTGTTTGTTTCCAACATTCTTTTTCCTCTTGGCCATCTTCAATCATCCACATCTACGACTTTTGAATGTGATTGAAGGTAGTAGAACTTTTGGTTATGGTGGCCAGAGAAAATGGGGCACAAATGACCATGGAAATCAACATTGTGCACACTTTCAAAATAAAAAGGTCAGGTTCTGGGTGAAGTGGAGGGGGGGTGGGTCGAGAACTCTTCACCCCTAGAAACAGTCCAGAGGCAAAAGGCACCTTGTTTCAAGGTTGCCTTTTTTTTACTTTCTGCCACAGGGACCAAAAATAATAATCCGGAGGCAATCTCAGCTACTTCTAGTCCGGAAGCCTCCACACTATGGCACTCAGGCATCCCTTGCAAATGATTAAGATAGTCTTAGATGTGGGGAGGCTGTTTCTGATCCCCTTATCACAGAGTAAAGTGAAACATATTTGACTAGTTAATAAAAATGGAAGATGGAGTTACAGAGAGGAAAAAGGTCACTCTAAAACCCAAAGAAAGACCTTTTGGTCACACCCAGGAAAGACAAACACACTTTAACCTCAGAAACAGAGGGTGAAAACTTCCTGGTAGAAGCCTGCCCTAATTCACCCTTAATTGTCATTAGAGGTAAAGGGCTGGGGGGGGGGCGGGGTGGAGGCAAACCCAGTTCTACCATCTGATTTCAGCTGCTAGGGAAAAGCAAAACCTTTTCCAGGTCAAAGCTTGACAGTATAAGTCCACGCTTACCTAAGCAGCTGCAAAAGTCATTTCATATGTGAATGGGACAATACATAAGTTTACTGCACTCATTCATGAACTGTCAGTACACATGATTTTAACTTCCTTTTTGAATGAATTGCCTTTCATTTCTTTCTGTGGCTCCGTCCTCCCTCATTCAATGACTATGTATTGTTTTTAATATATTTCAGAATGCAGAAGCTACCTCAAAATAATAGTATGTTGTAGGATTGGACAGCTAGAAGAATACAGATTTTACAAAGGAACATGGACCATAGAGTTGGAAAAGATCTAAGAGTATCCAACTCCATTCATCTCATAAATGAGGAGACTGAGGATAAGAGAAGGTATATGATCTACCCAAGGTCCCACAAGTATTAAATGGCAGAAATAGAATCCACTGTGTTATGATGCCACCATCCAAAGGCACCTTTGCATTTAAGGAATGCTTTCTCTTTTCCATAATCCTAATTTATTCCATATTTATTTCAATTTATTCCAATTTGATCCTAATTAATTCCATAATCCTAAACCCCATCCAAAGCTCATTTTAAGCTTTAACAGGAAGTCTTTCCTGATTTCTGAAGCTTCTTGTCTTCTTCCTTAGAATATAAATTCTTTACTAGTGGTTATTGTTCTATTCATTATGTTTGTATACTCACGGCCTGACACAGAACCTGGAACACAGCAAGTGCTTAATAAATGCTTGTTGATTGATTGATATGTCTCCTATACCTCCCCCTCCAAAAAAAATGAGACTGATTTTCTTTGTAATAAGGTACAAGCAAAGCTGCTACCAGAAGCCAGATCTTCTGGTTTCCCTTCCAGGGTTCTCTCCACTGCCTCGTATAACCACGCCACAGGAAATTACTTAAAAAGAGCCATAGCACTTAATAAATGAAGGGGGAAATACCATCATAAGCTGATGACAAGCAAAGAGGGAGTTAATAGTAATTCTTCTGCAACTTCACAAATCATTTCAGATGATTCAGTTCAATGTACTGCAATAAGGGATGAATCTGGAGTCAGAAGACCTGGGTTTGAATCCAGGTCTGCTACTTACTATTCTGTGATTTTGTCCAAGTTGTTTAATTTCTCTGGGATGCTGTTTCCTCCATTCTAAATTGAGGGGCTTGAACTCAGTGACTTCTAAGGTCCTTTTCTCGCTGGATCAATGACCCTAGTACCATTTTTCCTTTGAGGGATTCAAGTTCTTAAATTCTTAGCCTTAAGAATGCCTTAGGCTAACAATAGAACTGCCTTTATCATGTCTTTGAGGAAAGAGTTTTCATGGAAAGAGCACTGAAATCGAAATTAAGTGGATGCAGGGGTGGGGAACCTACAGCCTAGAGGCCACATGTGGCTCTCTAGGTCTTCAAATGCAGGCCTTTGCCTAAATCCAAATGGCATCTGTTCTGTGATGTTTGGATTTAGTCAAAGGGCCCAGAGGCCTTGAGGACACAGGTTCCCTGCCCCTCTAAATCTGGACTCTGACACTTACTACCTATATAACTTTGAGAAAGTCACTTAAATTTTTTTCCAACCTGTTTCCTGATATGTAAAATGAGAATATGGATCTAGATGACTCCTTAGGTTTCTTCTCTCTCAGGATCTCTGATCCTATAAATGAATGATCCTCCCCTCTATGAACCATTTTTCAACGGGTATTTCCAAGGTTTTGTTAAGATGTCTGTCTTTTCTTGAGAAATATCTCTCAGCAGTTTCACAGGTCACTAAAACCCACTTCGAGCTTTCTTTCCTCTTAAAAGCGGACGGCTTTCAGTTCAGAAAGCTGTGAAATGACTAGGACTCTTCTAATGGAGTTCTTTTAAATAATCAGAGCCTTGACCTTAAGTGGTCTATTTCCTAATGTTCCCAGTGGTGTTATATAGAAAATAATAGCAAGACGAGACCTGGGTTCAAAGTAAATTTAGGGTGTGGATTTATTGATCAAGCGCGCCACTACCTGGAATATACACTCAAATCAGGCAGTCCCGAACCGAGGGACTTACAGGCTTATAAAGGCAAAAACCACAATTACACAACGAGGGAGGGTCGCTAGCAGAAGCAATGACGAACAGAAGCAAAGATCGGCCATTGGTTGGATCCATAGCTCAGAGCTAATTTGGGAATATGGCACAAGGATACAAGGGTGCAACCCTTCTTGTGACATGGGAGGTCCCTCCTAGGTCATGATCAGTTTCCTATAACTGGGTGGGGGGTACAGGGTGGAAGTTCCCAGAAAGTACCCTCTACTTGATCATCTGTGCTCTGGGTGGAGGGACCTAGCTTGGTCAGCAGAATAGTTGCACCATAACCCAGGGTGTGGGGACTCTATTTGTGGTCTCGCCTTAAGATAAACTTGTACCCTACCCTAGAACTAATCCTTGCACATAATGCTGATGTAGAGAGGATATACAGAATGCTGAATCAGGAGAAAGCGGAGAGTCAGGGGACTAGCCTTGGGCAATCTACCCAGAACCATGCCTTAAGCTGTTTCAAGCCATTACAGAGTGTGGACAGAGACAAAGACAAAAATATAAAGGGGATTAATGGTGGGCTCTAATTTGAGTGTAACAGTGGTAGGGAACATATCCTATCATCTTCAAGCCTAGTTCCTGATTTATGAATTTGGCAAATTAGATGGAAAGATGCCAATAAAGCACAACTAATGTTTCCCAGCTAAGCTAAAGACCACCAGAGATGACCTTTTGCAAATTTATTAGGTGCACCATGTTAGAATTCCAAGATATATAGGATTGTAGAGCTATAAGAGATCTTAGAGGCCTTGTTGTTCAGTTGTTTTTGACTCTGTCACCCCATTTGGGCTTTTCTTGGCAGAGACACTAGGGTGGCTTTCCATTTCCTTCTCCAGCTCATTTTATACATGAGGAAACGGAGGCAAACGGGGTGAAGTGACTTGCCCAAGCTCACACAGCTAGTCAGTGTCTGATACCAGATTTGAACTCAGGAAAATGAGTCCTCCTGACTCCAGGCCCAGTCATGTAGGTGTTCTATCTGTTGCACCATGGTCAGTTCCCTCTTTTTTACAGGAGCCACAATTGAGGCCTAAAGAGACAAAGTCACTTGACCAAAGTCACATACTAGGTTGCAGATAGTGGATTTGAACCCAAGACCTCTGAAAGCACACTTTCCATTGTATCATACTGCCTCGGATTCACCTTCCATTCAAGTGTTCATGGTGGTGGTACCCTAGCTTCCTATACACACATACACAAGGCACATACAGAAACACACCTAGACATATGCTTTCCCTTACTAGGCACCTCCCAAAGGTCACAGAAGCATAGAGATTTTTAGAGCTGGCAGAGATCTCAGTGCTCTTCTAGCACACTGGATTAAAAAAAAAATCCTTCCTTAAAATACACAAGCTGCCCTCCAATGTTTGCTTGAAGTCCTCTAATGTCAGAAGAACCACAACCTCCAGAAACAGTCTATTCTATTATCAAATAGTTCTAATTGTTAGGAAGTGTTTCTTCACGTCAAATAAAAAGTTGACTCTCCGTAACTCATAGCAGAGATATCAAACCTGTGGCCAGCAACACTTCTGAGTTTAGCCCAAACCAGATTAAAATATAATTGGGAAACATTTAACAAAATAAACAAAAATACAATAGAACATAGATAACATTACATTTGAAAACCAAGTCAATGTGCACCCTATAAGGGATCTTTGCGTAAGGATTACTGGATTCTGTTTCCATTGGAGTTTGACACTGATGAGGTATAATTTCATAGAATCATAGATTTAGGGATAGAAGGAAACTTAGAGGTCATGAGGTCTAACCCGCCTCATTTGACAGATGAGTCTGAAGACTAAAGAGATTAAGTAACTTGCCCAGGTTCTCATTACTAGTAAATATCTCACATGGAATTTGAACCTAGGTCTTCCTGACTCGAAGTCCAATGTTCTATTCACTACACTGCCTTGCTAGATCCAGACCTTTGCATTCCATCTTCCACTATCAAAGATGACACCATAAGGCACAAGAAGTTAACTGAGGCTGGGTGACCAAAGACTCTGGGATTTGTGGCCCAGGTTTTTAAATTAATTTTATTCTAAACTTAAGAAATAAAACAAACATTTCTATAACAAAGTCGGATATAAAAACTGAGGACTGCACTTGAAATTGCAGATCCATTAGATACAACATGCTATTCCTTTCAAATATACTACAAAGTTGTTAGGTGACTTTTTTCCCTTCCCCCCACTTCAAGATGGTTATCATTAGACACAAATCTGTATGTGTGTATGTATATATGTGTGTGTGTATGTGTATATGTGTGTGTATACATACACACACACATATATACATATATATATATATGTCAGTTTTTTTTTTCTGGATTCAAACAACATCATCCTTCATAGAATCTTTGTGGTTGATATCATCACTCAAAGTTGTTCTTAAAACAACACTACTGTTACTGTATACAATATTATCTTGGTTCTGCTCATTTTACTCTTCATTATTTTGTAGAAGTCTCTCCATGCTTTTCTAAAATCATTGAGCTCCTCATTTCTCATATCGTAACAGTATTCCATCACAAACATATTATCAGAACCTGTTCAGCCATTCCCTAATTGATGGGCATTGTCACACTTTCCAGTTCTTTGCTACCACAAAGAAAGCTGCTATAAATATTTTAGAACATATAGGTTCTTTTCCTTTTTCCCTAATCATTTTGGGAAACAGACCTAATAGCACTATGGGTGCAGTTCCATGGCTCTTTGAGCATAATTCCAAATCTCTCTCTCCAAAATGGTTGGGTCAGTTCCTGTTAGCACCAACAATGAATTAAGGTCTCAATTTTTCCAACATTTGTCACTTTCCACTTCTATCATTTTAGCCAATCTGATAGCTGTAAAATGATGTCTCAAGTTTATCTTAATTTGTATTTCTCTAATCGATAATGATTTAGAGCACTTTTTTCATATGACTAAAATTGTTTTGATTTCTTCATTGGAAAATTGCCTGTTCATATCCCTTGACCATTTGTCAATTGGGGAATCACTCACATTCTTATAGATTTGACAAAGCTTTTATATATACATATATATATGCATACGTATATATGCATATATATACGTATGCATATACATATATGAGATACGAGACCTTTATGGAAGCAGAAACTGTCTAGAAAAACGGAAAGCTGTCTAGACAGTGGAAACTGTCTAGAAAAAAAATTTCCCCATTTTTTTTTCCTGTTTTCCTTCTGCTCTTGGCTAGATTTGTTTTACTTCTATAAAAACTTTTTAATTTAATGTAATCAAAATGGTCCGTTTTATATCTCACAATTCTACCTCATTTGTTCATAAATTGTTTACCTATCCATAAGTCTGATAGTTAATATGTTCCATGTTCTTCAAATTTTCTTTATATCTAGGTCATATATCCATTTTGACTGTGTCTTGGTAAATGGTGTAAGATATTAGTCTATGACCAATTTCTGCCTGACTGCTTTCCAGCTTTCCCAACAATTTTTACCAAATAATGAATTCTTATCCCCAAAATGTAAGTCTTTTAGCTTACTATATTCGTTTGCTGCTGTATACTGTATATCTACTTTGTTCCACTGATCTACCTTTCAATTTCTTAGCCAGTACCAGATAGTTTTGATAATCACTGCCTTATAATATAGTTTAAGATCTGGTACTGCTAAACCTCCTTCCTTTACATTTTTTTCCATTAGTTCCTTTGATATTCTTGACCTGGGGCCCAGTTAAGGGCAGCAGAATTTGAAGAGATAAACCCTGATTGAGGGAGTTAATGATTACCAGTTGGGGAAGTTTGGGGAAACAAGGATAGGGCAGGCTAAGGACTAAATGCTGACTAAATTCCACAATTACCAGGCTCAGATTAGAAACCATCCTGGTCAGAGTCCAAGTATCAGGATGTGTGTAGGCAGTCAAGAGATCAATAAGCTGGTATCACCAGAGCCAAATCACAGAATTTCAGGGGTGGAAGGGACCTCAACAACTGTCTTGTCCAAACCTTTACCAAAAAGGAATCCCCACTATCACGTACCTAACAATTTATTATCCAGCACCAGCTTGAAGACTTCCAAAGAAGGTGAACCAAAGACCTTCTGAGGTAGTCCATTATATTCCTGTATACTTCTAATGTTTAGAAAATTTGAACTAATGTCAGGCTTAAATTTGGCTCTCTGTAACTGCCACACATTTTTTTTTTCCCCTGTCCCCATAATTGCTGTCTGAAAGGTGGAGAGGAGGAGGAATATGTTAGAAAACGTAAGTAATTAACAAAAATGTATCAATAAAAATAATTTGAAATTAAACAATGAGCCCACCTGAGCTTCTTAGAAATTCATAGGATTATTGATTTAAAGCTGGAGTCCACTGAGTCCAACTCACTCCTTTTATGGTTGAGGAAACCAAAGCACTAGGGGAGAAGTATCTGAGATAGGATTTGAACTCATTTTGTCCTGATTCCAAGTCCAGTATTCTATCCATTGGATTTCCAATCTCAGGTTCCTTAGCTAGAAATAGCCAAAACTAGGCATGGGGCAAATTCAAATGAGGTTAGGGAGAGTCAAGAGGATAGTCCCATGATTGAAGTAATTACACAATGGGGAGTAAGCCTATGCTCTAGAAAACTGTCCTAATGGGACAGTGGAGGAGGAGCATCCCCGCGACACCCCCCCCATCTCCCCCGCTAGAGGGATACCATAGTAACAGACCTCAGTAAGGTTAGGATGGACAGTAGGAATTGTGTTTCAGCTTCGGGATAACTATGAAGTGTAGAGTTAGCAAAAATCAGAGAGAGGAGGCAAACCCCCATTATTATGTTGGCACCCTGTGCCAAAGCCCTATTTACCCCATCCAGATGACTTAGATTGCTAGATGGATCAGTAGGTAAGAGAATTGGAGTAGTATTCAGGAAGTTTTCATATGTACATAATATATATACACACATACATTTTTGTATGTATATATGTGCACATATAAATACATACATGTATTATGTACATACCCGCACATATATATGCATAATCTGTATACACAATCACACTAGCTATATGACCCTGGGCAAGTCACATAACCTCTCTCAGCCTCAGTTTACCCATCTGTAAAATGGGAAGAATAATAATAGCATCTATCTCATGGGACTGTTGTGAGGCTCAAATGAGAATACATGTATAGAGCTTTGCAAAACTTAATGCACTATATAAATGTTATTATTATATTTCTGAATCAAATATTGAAATGAAACTGAGATCTGAACAAAAGATTTTTGTTTTTTGTCTTGTTTTTGATTTTTCATAGCCAGAGCAAGAAAAAAATATATTTCTAGACATTGATAATGTCCCAGGAAGCATGATTGCTGCATTACTACCCTCATTATCTCAAAGCCTTTTTCTATGGTACATCATATATGACTAATCTGATAAAGTATGCCAAAGTAAAGTTACTAGGTATTAATATCTTAGATTTCTTAGGACAGTTCTTTCCTTTTTTTTTTCTTTTTGAATATTAGAGAAGGCCTTATGAAGGTATAATGTTTTCACTCTAGTGAATGTCTCTCAAGATGGCAGGATAGCAAGGAAAATACTTTTGGACATATGGGTCCACTGTCTTGGATGCACGATCCCTTAATTCAACAAATTTAATCAAACAGAAGTGTATAAAGTGACTGCTATATGCAAGGCATCATCCTAGGTATGGGAATGTGAAGATAAAACCAGTAACTGCTCTCAAGTTGCTGTGGTTCTACTGAAAATGAAGAGGTAAGACTAGGTTATCTCTAAGGTCATAGGACCATTGATTTAGAGGGGAAAGGGACATGGGTCAGCCCTCTATAATATTTACCTAAGTCATTAAGATTGGAAGACCATGGGCTTCCTAGGGTAGCATAGAGAACAATTTTGGCCCCGTTGTCTTCGGGGTTATACCACCTCCTTTCACACATAAGGACGTGTTGGGTAGTAACTTCTGGGAAACTGAACTGCAATAACAAAACTAATTCAATGTAGTCCTATATGAATTAACTAATCAATCATTTCAACACTGTGTCAGATATATTGCTAAGAGAAATGGGGACCTGTAATTTCATGGGTATAGGGAACTTTCTGTTGAGGAAATGGCCTCTACCAATGCAAGTCAGGACATTCTCTGCAATTTATAGTCTTACAGAATTGCCCAGAGCACTAGGAAGTTAATTGACCTCTCCGTGGTCAAATACCCAGAACATATCAGGTTTAGGACTTGAACCCATCTCCCTGGATCCAAGGCTAGCGCTATTTCCATCAAGTAACACTGTTTCTCCTACTTGAATTAGTAAAATAAAAGGCAACATATACATATTCCGAAGTCTACAATCTTGCAAATACATTTCTTCTGTATCAAATTGTCAACACCCTAGATTGCACTCTTATCACCTCTTCCCCAGATTATTGCTAAAAAGCTCCTAATTGGTCTCAGGGTGTCAAGTGTCTCCTTTCTCCAATCCACACAATGCCCAGAGTGATTTTCCTAAAACCCAGGTCTGGCCATGTCATTGTCCTCATTAAAAAGCCCTGTTCCCTTTAGGATAAAATATAAACTTCTCTGTCTGACATTTAAAAGCCATTCACAATGACTCCCATCTACTTTACTTCCCTTCACACTCTCTACATTTCTGATAAACCAATCCACTTATGGTTTATCTTATGCTATTCTATCTTGAATGGTTGTGCTCTCATACTGGCCATCTAGAGTCTATTTCCAGAATGGACTTCCTTCTACTCTGCCTCTTAGGGTGTCCACCTGAAGAAGAAAGAGAGAAAGAGAGAGAGAGAGAGAGAGAGAGAGAGAGAGAGAGAGAGAGAGAGAGAGAGAGAGAGAGAGAGAGACATGATAGTGGTTTCTTCATCCTGAAATTACCTTGTTTTGTCATACATTTTGTATTTACCCATGTAGTACTTCCCCTTTTACTACTTCTTCTGGTACAACTTGCACTCACTCGCTGGTGGGCTGAATCCCCAGAAGGCAGCAGCTATTGCTCCCCTCAAAATTCTAGAGGTGATTTGATTGGTACTGTTACTTATAAGCCCCCGACAAAGTGCTTCCTATTAATTATCAGACAGTAATTTTAGTTAATTTTTGGGGGGGGGAATTATTGACTGAAGTGCTTTGGCAAAACAAGAGTTACCAAAACACTGCCCCCAAGGCAAGGGTACACTGTACCCTCTCCATAAAAGGTCCACGGGGAGATAGAAATTCCAACATTTACACTTACATGTATTCATGTCAGTTCTCTCTAGTAGAATATAAGCTCCTTGAGTTCAAAGATTATTTGTTTGTTTGTGTTTGTTTTCTTGGAATTTCCAGTGCCTGGAACATTATTTGTTGAATGAGATTTGTGATTTCAATGTTATATGTAACTTCCAGTGAGACAACAGAGTCTCTCAAGCAGATCAATATGTAACTTAACATCTTAGAGAATTGCCTGGGAGACACTGAGAGGTTAAGACACTTGTTCAGGGTCACACAGCTAGTGTCTGAAGCTGAATTTGAACCAAGGACTTTTTGATTCCAAGTCTTTTACCCTGTCTCCTACACCATCTGTGTAGATGCCAGGCAAGTGAAGAAAAGAACTGAATTGCTGAATGGCCAACAAAATTCAAATATTACAGGTAGAAGGGCCTGGAAGGGCCAAATCAATCATTCCCACATCTCTTTTATTGTGTGGTGCTAGTACTTCAAACAGCTGACCAATAGGAGAATGAGTAGCATAGTCATTCAAAAATAGCTCACTTATCTTGACTTAAAACTTCTTTTCAGAAAAAAAAAAGGAGTGGCACATCGAAAGAAACACTGGATTTGAAGTCAGGCAATACAGGTTTAAATCTTGTCTCTCCCACTTACACCCTGTGTGACCTTGGACAAGTCATAATCTTTCTGAGTTTCAGGTTCCACATATGTAAAATGAGGCAGCTGAGGGCACTTCCAGATCAAATTCTATGATCCCATAATAAACAATATGGGAAGATCTTTCCACAGAACTCGAAAAGGATTTAGTTCTTTAAAAATAAAATAGACCATCACATTCTACTTTGTACCAGATACATTTGTGTGTATTGCAAAGGAGTAGTTTAAAAGACAGTATCTGGAACTGGGATGGACAGAAAAGCAAGTGAAGTGGTCATGTTGCGAGAGTAATGAACATGAGCATTGCACTAGTATCTCAGAAACATCAGACAAATCAGGAAAATAATCCAACGTCGTATGGGTTCCCTAGGGGTGGTTTATGCAAAGTCACTGACAGCAGGCAACATGGTGTAGTACATTGGCGTCAAACTCAAATAGAAAGAGATCCTTCTGGGCTGCATATTGACTTAGAAAACCACAAATTAACATTATCTGTGTTGTATTTTTATTTTGTTAAACACTTTCCATTTACATTTTAATCTGGTTGGCCCCACTCAAGAGGGCTGTAGGCATCAACTTGCAACCTGCTTGCTAGGAGTTTATCTATAGTGTAATGGAGTCAGGAAGACCTAGATTCATATCCCACCTAGGAACTTTATAGCTGTGTGATCCTGGCCACGTTTCTTAGTGTATCTGGACTTAGTTTCCTATTTGTTAAATGAGGAGGTTGAACTCAGCTGCCTCTTAGATCCCTTACAACTTAGTAAATGTTTATCAATTGATTATCCAAAAAGAAAAAAAGAATGACACATTAAGTTTAATCAAGCATTATTTACATTTTCTGCATCACTTTCTTAAGTCTAGATATCAAAACAATAAAACAATCTCTGATTTGTAGCATTTGCCAATTTGTAAGGCATAAATGTTCATGCTGAAAATTTAATAATCAGTTTTCCCAAGCCTGATAAGACTAACTCCAACACACTCCACATAGATTAAATTAATCACTCTACGATTCTCAGTGAGAACCAGTGGCATCCTACCTCTAACACTTAATGTAGCAATTCCATCTACCCTTTCAGGGCTTCAGCCAACTCTCTGACACTGCAAATTACAAAGAAGGTGGCAATCAACACTGGCAGAAGTTTTTCAGTGGGAACTCCCTACAGATGAAATTTCGGTTAAGGTTTTAAAAAAAAATAAACATACTAGGAGATGGAAATATAAAAAGAAAACAATCCTGATTCTTCCTTTCACTTCAAGGTAGAACTGTATCAGTCCCACAATGAAACAGCTTGCTAAAAAGTGAACCATCAATTCGATAAATACATCATTTTGTCTGCCTGTGAATTGCTGGCCTAGGAGGCTTGACTGGATTGGTCACAACTGAGTGATTACCCAACCCATTTGACTTAGTTTTGTGGTCAGTATGGACACCAAACCATACTACCCAAACAAACTGTCTGATAGAAGTTCTCTTGCGGTGGGAGACTTCAAATTGAGTTTAATTCTTACCTTCTATATTTCGCGATTATTTCAGGTAGGCAGAACCAGGGAAGTCATCATAAGGTAGCAGTCAGAACAAGCTTAAAACTACTTCCAAGACAGTCTTTGGATAAAGGCAGCCTCCCCCAAAGGAGTTTGTTTGTTAATTGCTTTGGTCCACTTTACAAGGTCAAATCCATTCTCCTAATGATGAATTTCATCTGTTCTGGTGGAGAAAGAAATGTTTTCTTTCACTTCTACGTGTGGTAAGAGCTCATTCATCTCTGTAAGTTCTGAAGAGAAATCGAGCTACATCAGAGAGAGAAGAAGGATTCAGAGGGCAACTGATGGCCAGTAAGATATATTGAATTCACTTTCCTGGGACAGACATTCAAATGGTAACAAGTGATAGAAAACAGCTCTATATTTCAGCATGATGTGTGTTCTCTCCTGATGATTAAACCCCCTGTGGGCCATCTGCATTTAATGGGTTAGAACTACTTTGTAGCTGCAGTTTTTTCCTTCCCTCACTCTTATTTATTTGAGGGGAGTCCAAACTGCACTCTTTAAAAGTAGAGCATGTAAGAAACCCTGCCAAGAGAATCAGAAAGAAAAGGCAAATTTATTGCCCAATGTTGTTTTAAGCATTTAGCCGTATAAATAAGGAGTGTAGATAAATGTGTACATGTGGACGCATAAGTGACTCTCTGTTTATCTCAGTTACATTATTTGCCTAAATCCCGGGGCAGAATTAACCCAATTAGTTTACATAATGGCTAATGCTGCCCCTCAGTTGAGCTATTAGGCAATGTGCAGAACTGAAATTAGACAGGAGATGGTGTTCTTTCTCTTAATAAGGTAACACGTGGCGGGGAGGGGGGTGGGGAGTGGGGCGGGGAAGGGTGATTGGATTCATCCTGAGCAACGGTTCTGCAGATTAAAATCAGGAACAAGGGTGAACCATACCGTACCCAAATTGGCTACACACTACTACTCTTACTAATGTAATTGAGTTGTTTTTAGCACTTTGAAATGTTGGTGAAATTAATGCCTATACCTCTGCGGAGTTGCGTTTCCAAGAACCACACTCTTTACGGACATCTCATTATTCTTTGCTGTGTTTTAGAAAAGTAGCCAGTGATAGGGAGACACTGTCTGGGCACTGACATGTGAGATGATACTGCACATCAACGGCACATCTGGGAGTAGAAACAGCTGCCTTTTCTGCCAATGAATTTATCTCAGACAGAATCAATGGGAAGGAGAGCATGTGGGGACTTCTAAATCTAAAAAATCCTTCACACGGTTGCAAATGTTAAAGTGATTTATCTACCTACATGTGTATGCCTTAGTGATTCTCTCTTGACGCTCATTTTCAATTTTTAAAGGATGACATGGAGCAGCACTTTTTACTTTGTGTCTGCCATATGTATTAATCTGTCCTTTCTCCTTGCAGATTTCGAAAAGAAAATTAAGGGAGAAATGTTTTCCTTGCATAATGCCCCCTCCCCAACTTTTCCCTCCTGCTTTGAACAGAAAATATCTACAACAAAAGGCTCCTTAGGGGCTTAAAAAACATCAATCAGTTTCACAGCTGGAGGCAGAAGTGATCTAGATAAGAGTACAGCAATTCTTCAATTAGAGTACTGGTTGCAACTTGGTTTTTCCATTAAGGAACAATTTTTTTTTTTTTGTATAAAGTAAAATAAATTTCGCCTTCCTAATGAAAGACAAAGGGTTAACTTAAAGGAACAACAAGCACATTTCTTTCTTTTCTCATTATTTTTATGGATTAGGAAGGTTTCTGCCTCTCCTAACCTCAGCAGCAGCCCCTATCTTCACCTTGGTCAAAGATCAAGGCGAGCAGACCAGGGTAAAGGTTTCTTCCTATTGAACTTAAAAATCCTTCTCCTCCGGAATTTCTTTCCTGTCATATTAAATGATTATAGTCATGTACAATGAAATAGTAGATAAAAGAACCATCTTTAAAGCCAGGAAGATCTGAGTTCAAGACTTGCCTCTGACATAG
Organism: Phalanger gymnotis; assembly: GCA_028646595.1. Lineage (NCBI taxonomy): Eukaryota > Metazoa > Chordata > Mammalia > Diprotodontia > Phalangeridae > Phalanger > Phalanger gymnotis. The sequence goes on from CM053623.1 coordinate 188,919,248, forward strand.
CGACATACCTTAGAGAGAGACCTCTCTAAAGTCTCTCTAAGACTGTGAATTGTAAAGAATATGCTGACCTGCATTAGGAGAGAGAAATCCCAAATCTAATCCCTGTCCCTAAAGCAAGTTATATATGTGTGTATGTGCATATGTATGTAAATATATATATTTGAGGGTTCATTTAGGTATAGCACTAACTGAAGCAATGTGAAGAAATGTGTTTTCTTATATAGTTAGAAATTGATTTGGCGGTGGGGGTGGTGTTGTTATTTCTTTGAGTTCTCATATTTTATCTTTTCTTGAGGAAGGAGATTGTCCTGTATTCCCCTTTGCATCTTTGAGGACTACTGTGGTGAGCTTGCACAAAGTGTATAATCAATAAATGTGTGTTGATTTTATTCTCTTCTCATTTTAGTGTCCTAGAACCCATATTCCACTAGTGAATAGCGTCTTCCTCCTCAAATTACTGTGCACATCTTGATTTTTGTGTCAGTGGTAGAATCTTTCCCCAATCCCGTAGACTAAACCTCTTGAAGGCAGTGACTGTTTTACATTTTTATCTATTTTATTTGCATAGTAGGAATGTTTGTTTAACTCATATAATTGACTGGGCTCATAAAAAAGCTCAGAAAATAATTGGCAGATCCCTATATTTTTTCAAAAATCTTGAATTCTAACCATTTTTAAGAGAGAGTAATTTGCAACTAGAACTCAGTCTTTGATATAATTTCTTACAAAACTATAAGCCCGAAAATATTTTTACCTTCCTGGAGAAAAAAAAAAAAGTCATCCAGAGGGTCAGCAGGAATTTTCATCCAAAAAGAAATTAAAAAATAAAATTAAATAAAAAAAGAAATTTTCATCTAAAACCAGGCTCTCCAAACCATTGGACTAGGAAGTTAGCTACCTAGTTGTTGCATACATGGAGTCATGCCAGTCACTCGCATTCAGAGTCTCCTCTAGAGAAAGAGAAGTCAAAGATTAGTTATGTTTCATGGTGGTGGTACACATTGGATCACAGTGGGGAAAAGACTAATGGGGTGGCCATATGTGGCTGCTAGGTCCTCGGGTGTGGCCCTTTGACTGAATCCAAACTTTAAAGGCCTCCCCGCCCCCTGGACTAGAGCTAAGGGGGGAAAATAAACTGAAGAAAAGTACAGAACAGTGATGCAATGGTAGGACAATTGAGAGCCTTTTAATCATTCTTATTCTGGGCAAAATTATGAAGGTGGAGAAACTGAGACTCACCATGTTATGGTAGAAAGACTATTGGGCTTTGCATAAGGAAGACCTGAAGGTAATAGCTGTGTGACCCTGGGCAAGTCACTTACCTTTTCTAACCGTCAGTGGCCTCATCTGTAAAAGATATGTTAGATATGATGACCTCCAAGCTTCTTTCCCATTATAAATCTATGATCCTATGCCATTTTTCTTCACATGCGCTCAAATTTGAGCTCACTTTTCATTTCTTCCGTATCCCCTAATCTCAATCACTTTCTAGATCCCACTTTGCTCATATGGCCTTTTGCTAGACTAAGAGACCCCAATTTGATGCTCTATTCACACCTGCCCTCATTTTTTTTAATTTTATTTTTTGCAGGGGAGGAGGCAGGGCAATTGGGGTTAAGTGACTTGCCCAAGGTCACACAGCTAGTAAATGCGTCAAGTGTCTGAGACCAGATTTGAACTCAAGTACTCCTGACTCCAGGGCTGGTGTTCTACTCACTGCACCACTTAGCAGCCCCTACACCTGCCCTCCTTAGGTAGCAACTTTCCCCCCTCAAAATTGACTGGTGCTATGTACCATGCCATTGAGGTCCTGCTTTCTGGCAGACCATACATTCCATAGTCTGATTGCAGGCAGACTTCACATGACTCCTCTTCACATATTCCAAGCTCCAGCCCAACTATCTGACTAGAATTCCTAGAATTCAGGATTCCTTCTCATGTCTACAAGGTATTTTAAATCTTGCAAAGCACTCTGTATTATTTCATTTGAACCTACTCACAGCTCTATGATGTGGGGGTTATTATTTCCCCCATTTTTAGAGATGAAGAAATGAAGCCTGGGAGAAGTTAAGCGACTTGCCCAGAATCATACAGCTAGTAAATGTCAGAGACTGCATTTGAACTCATGTTCCTCTGACTCCAAAGCCAGTGTTCTTTCTTTTGCATTTAATTTAATTGGTCTGATCTGACATATTAATCCTTTTTCCAAGTATTCTTAACTGTTTGTGTGTGTGTGTGTGTGTGTGTGTGTGTGTGTGTGTGTGTGTGTGTGTGTGTGTGTGCTGGCCTTCTCTGGCAGTCTTTTGAGGTCAATACACCCCTGCACCATATCATGTTTTTGTATGAATAAAATAAAACACATAGGATTATGAAGGAAAACCAACTGTATTGAAATATAGTTATAAAATATTCTTTAAAAGTTCACAGACCCCCATGTCTTAACCACTAACCTATTAGATAGTTAATTATCTATTTTCATTTTCATAAGGACCTTTTAGAAGGAATCTTTCAATCCACAGGAATGTGTTTAATGGAGGGAACTTCAGGCATGATTACAAGCTAGTGCGAAAGACATTTTTGGCCAGACAGGCCTGGCATAACTCCACATATGCAACTCTTAGGTAGCTAACTTCCTATTCCAATGATTTGTAGATCTTGATTTTGGCTAAAAATCTCTGCTGACCCCCTGGATGATTTTTTTTAAATCTTAACAATTTGTCTCATGTATAGGATTAGAAGAAAATACCTGAACTACAAATTATGAGAAGATGCATGTAAAAATGAGTGTGCTCAATGCCCCTCTTAAGCCAGAATATAAACTGTAGAGCAATTTTGAGAGAAAATATCAGCCTATCAACCCAACTGTGCCCTGGACTTGGGTTTGTTGAGATTTCATACCATTACAAGTCAAAATGGGGTACAGGAACTCCCTCTCAGGATTAATTAACAACTCTAGAGACTCAATTCATCCTTGCCTAAAGACATGATCAAACGTTTGGGAACAAATAGATTAGGATGAGAAATGGTCACCTACAGTAATTTATTTTGAAATTTCTTACTGAAACCAAAAAGAATCAAAATTTATAAAACACCTCAAAGTTTGCAAAGTCTTTTGACATACACTATCTTTTTTGAGCCTCACAACAATCTTTTGAGTTAATATTCTTCCTCTCTTGCAGATAAAGAAACAGAAGCTCAGAGAAAGTCATTAACTTGCCCAAGTTCAGTCAATCAGAAAGCATTTATTAAGTATTTACCTTGTGCTAAACAGTGTACCAAGTAATGGGCATAACGCAGGAGTGGGGAATACAGAAGAAAGTTCAAATTGCCCTTAAGAAGCTCATAATCTAGTGGGGGAGACAACAAGTAAGTTGCGAATTATATATAGGATATGAAGTTTTGACTTCACAAAAACTTTTGGGACACCTTCTACAAGATATGTGGAGTAGATAAGAGGTTTATCTTATGAGGAAGGCACTGTAAGCTGGGGAAATCAGAAAAGGCCTCCTGCAAAATGTCAGATTTGAGCTGAGACTTGAAAGAAACCAGGGAACCTGAGAGGTCGACCTCAGGAGCATGCCAGGGATGAGAGACAAGAGATGGAGTGTTGTGTGGGAGGAAGGGTAAGTGGTTCAGACAGCTGATAAATTTTAAAAGCAAGATTTGAACCTGGGATTTGCCATCTCCAGCTTCAATAGACTATCTACTAGGCCAGAAAGTCTTTGACACTACCTTGCAGAGCTAGCATATGAATGGTTGGGCTATGAATTGTAGGTCTGATTTAGGGAATGCCTGTGGATCCCCTTTAAGAAGTTACTTCCCTTAAATGATCTTATCATTTTATGCAAATCCCCCAGCTCTTCTACCTGAGTGGCCTTGGACAAATACTTGGACTAGACACATATATATCAAACTCATGGGGGAAAAGTAGGTGGCAAAACTTGGCAATGCACTCGGACCAGATTAAAATATAATTGTGAAGTGTTTGACAAAAGAAATAAAAATACAACATGGATAACTTTAATCTGTCATTTTCTAAGTCAAGATGTAGTCTTATCTATGGTTTACTGTTCTACTTTGTATTTGCATTTGACACCCACTGGACTAGAGGAGGTCTGGGGTCTTTTCTGACTTTAAATCATTATGCCTAATTTTACTTACAAAATAAAGAACCTTTCTATATTTTTTAAAGTAAATCTAACAACCATTATTGTTACTACTCATATGTCTTTGGGTAAGTCACTTCACCCCCTTGGACCTCAGTTATATAAAATGGCCAAGCTTGATAAGAAGACCTCAGAGATCCCTTCTGGCCCTATAAAATGATGACACCTAACATCAGCATATATTATGTCTAACACTATGTAAGAGAGAGAGATTGTAAGGTCCAAAGCCTACACGATTTCTTCCCTAAATTGTAAGAAATCATTTGTTAGATTTCAGTTCTATTCGCAATCTCACAGGCAGATTGTATCACAATCTGGATCTGTCCTAAAAACTTGTGCATATCTCATCTTTGTTGTGAGACTGCGAGAGAGGTGGGCAGGATTGTGTATAGCAGAAGGTAGGAAAAGCTAAGAGAACGGGTGAAAGAAGAAAAGGGTAAATGGCTGCTGTGTTCTTTTAACGATGGCTGATGTGAAGAAAGGAATATTTTTTTCTTCTTCAGAATGAAAGGATCAGCAATTTGACAGAGGTCGGGCAAGATGAAAACATAGGAATTAATATGCTTTTGCAATTTACATACACAATTGCATGAGTTCACTCAGTGTTATAAGGGTACAATAACTACATCTTCCTTGTAAGATAAGGAGAGTTTGTGAACAGTGAAGACCAGGATCCAAGTAAGTTGTTTTTTCTGTTTTTACTTTCCTATGGCATTAGTGGAAAAAAATGCACCCACTTTAAAAAAAAAGAAAGAAAATAACCATATTTTCAAATAACTCACAAGCATGTCCTCTAACAATATTTCACTTTATTATTTTGAGGCAAACTGGAATCCTTGCCCCTATTGACCATTAATTTATGTCTCATCACATAGTCCAAACATGAACCAAAATGATCCGAAAGAGAATATGTAAATCACCTTTTTAAAGTGAAGAAAATATTGCTGAGGAAATTTGGGAATAAGATCATTAGAGAAGCAAATAATGAACTGGACTGAAATATTTCCTTTACCAACATCATAAGAATAATAAACATGTGGAAGGAAGGCACATCATCTACCCTTTCTGGGCTAGTAAGATCTTAACTAAATTTTTTGTTGTTGCTGTTAACCATATGAAATTTGCTTTGTAGATTTTCGTTAGCCCGGTGTTAGTTTGAGGAAACTCAAAAATTTAAAGGGAATGATAAATACAGGCAAAGTATTTTAGGGTTTTTAAATTATTTTAAATTGGAGAATTGAAGCAACTGAAAACAGTTTTCATTGGAGAAAAGTTCAGCCCTTAAAAAAAAACTCCAGAAGTTCCATATTCTCAGCTCAGCTCAATTTCTAGAGTAACACTTTCTCACATTTTTTTTTCTAATCACATACCCAGAAAAAAAAAAAACTTTCTTTTGAATCACAAAACACTCTAAAAACATCCTTTAAAAAAAGTTAGACATGAGAAAAGATTTTCTTATTCTTGATTCCCAGGGCAAAAGTTAAGAAGTTCATTTTGGGGTAACACAGAGAAGAAAACATGAACACCCAGAGCAATAAAGACAAAAGTTTATTATGAAGTCAGGGCATGTTGGTTTAGGATGTCCTTCATCTCTATCATCTGTTTGATTTAAAATTTTATTACAAAAAGTCATGTCTATTTATTACAAATATTTTCCTAGAGAAGAGGGGGTATTGAAGGACTAAAATATTATTTCTCTGGAATTTAATCTTTCTAATTTTATTCCTTCGTGTCCTATCAGAAAGAAAAGGGCTCCTTCCCCTTCTTCCCTCCCCCACCCCACCCCCATGCCCCTCAAAGCTAGTGAAACTAGCAAGAAGATTCAAGGGGCACATGGAAAATTGTATCCTGTGCTAATCACAGCCATTGAAGTCCACTTCAATTCAATTAATTTACTTTGCCTTTATGAACTTGGAAGACTGACTGTTACTTTCAAGGAGGCTGACATTTCACTCATCTGAAGGAACTTGGAATGTGACAGGGGAAAGGGAGGAGAAGTAAATCAAAGGAGTTAGCAATTTTCCAGATGCAAAGTTATTTTTCTTCCTTTTTTTTTCCCCAACAGGAATTCAAGTAAGTCTTTTTCGGACATTTTCATTCCTTATGTGGAAGAATGGTGGCTCGAGAGCCAAAGGTAGGAGAAATCCAAGAGGAAACACATAGATATGAATGGACATATTTTTGTGCTTATGTACATATATACATACATTCATATATGTATACATATATTCCATTAAATAGACACAGGGCACTGAATATCAACCACTTTAATAAAAAAGTTTACTTTCTTATTTATGCTATTTATTTATTTGAAATCCCTAATCAGGCTTTTTCCCTCCATCTGAAGTAATTCAACTATTTGGTCCCCAGAAAGATGGCATTTAGAAAAATTAGCCTTTGAATTACATGTGAATTCAGTACCAGCATATTTTATTTATCACCCTTGACCAGATAGGTTCACACTGCTGACCTCAAATCTCATGCAAATGTTGCTCATTTTTGAGTAGTAATTTTTCATACAGTGGAAAGGTCCTAAAACAGAGAGATCTAAAAGCCCCTTTGAAAATCTGAATATCAAAGTGTCAGCAAGGAGGAGTTATGCCCACTGGGACGGGGAACGTGGAGAGGAGACATGCGTTCAGTTCTTCGAACACCCTGCTTCAGTATTTACTTGCTACGCTGAAATTTTCCCCAGTGGATTTCCTCTTCCTCTATCAGGTATTAATTTATAGGGAATTCCTTGGCATGAAGCAGTCACATAAATCAATCTCTAGCAAAGATATTTGTTTAATGCATTTATTCTTTTAGCAGGTTTTATGATCATATTTCATCGACTGGTACAATAGAAAAGGTTTTACCACTAAACAGGGCTGTTGAGATCTGTGCATGGTAAACCAATTTAGTCCCTCTACAGATTCGTTCTTAGATTTTATTGTTAAATAATATTAGTATTCATTGTAAGCTGGCCTCCCCGTCTAGCCTGACCTTTCACAATCTCCCCCCACACAGCAGCTTACTGTTGCATCCTTTAAATATGAGAAAGAAGAATGTTTTGTTTTTTTTCACTTTGCTATGAAAAGAAAAATAAAGGGGTACTGTATATTACATGGCCCATGAAATATTGGCGGTGTGCTCTTTGGCCTTCATTCGAAGGACGGCGATGCTGGAAGACCTCCTTTCAAACTCTGGCTTTGTTTCGAATGCATGTCCATTGGTGGCCCCAGAGAGGAGAGAGTCAGTGAAAAAATTGTTGAGGGGAACATGGCCAAACTGATTCTGGTGGTTTGAAAATCCCGTGTAACCGGAATCTGTCCGAGGTGAGTGAGAATATGGCGTCATGCAGGAAGACGTGTCACGTGGCAACATGCAGGAGGTAACCACAGAGCCACCGGTTGCATTTCCTGCCCACATATTGTTTTGAATCTGGAATATAGAAAACAAAGAAATACATAAATATATTTGTGAAATTTTGCTCCTAATAGCTTTCTTGTATCTTTAGCTTTTCTGTAACTGAATTAGCTTTGTCCCTGTCCTATTGCTGGCCATTTTCTTACTGAGCAATGATTGAAAAATGCTTAGTATTCAATACTTGCATCAAAATCATTTTACTGTAACAGAACCCAAAAGGCTGTGAATTTGACCCTGTGAGATACAGAATTCAACTGATTCAGCCTCAAGAAGCTAAGATCATAGATTTAGAGCAGGGACCTACGAAGTAATCTACATTTCATTTTGCAGAAAAGGAAACTGAGTTTTAAAGAAGTTTAGTGACTTCATTAAGGTCACGCAATGGGAGTCAGAATTCATAGACTCTTGGGACAGCTAGGTGGCGCAGTGAGTATTGGCCCTGGAGTCAGGAGGACCTGAGTTCAAATATGACCTCAGACACTTGACACACTGTCAAGTGTGTGACCTTGTGTGACCTTGGGCAAGTCCCTTAACCTCAATTGCCCTGCCTTCCCCCCTCAAAACAAAATTAAAAAAAAGAATTCACAGACTCTAAATCCAATCTGATGTTCTTTCCAGTACACCTTTTATAGTAGTATTTTTAAAGAAATATAAAAGATACAGAAAACATTTTTTGGGGGGGAGGGGGAGTCCTCAACCTGTGATCTCACTAGTGTGGGGAATTTCGTGTATCAATGATCCTTTGAGGTCAAAGGGGGTTTTAAAATATGGCTTTCTAGACAAAATACGAGTGAGCAATTTTCCTAGTTTTCTAAACCAGCTTCTCTGAGTGGCATGCCCTGTTAGAAAATATTCCCAGAACAAGACCGGTGTACTCTCTAAAGGTCTTAGTTATCACAGGCACTTGGCTGAATAAATCTTAGCCTTTTTTCATTATCTTGGGTACTCTATCACCTTCAAGACAGAGCTCCTAGAACCCTTACAAAGTGTACATTTTCCAGACATTTGTTTTATGATTTATTGAATATGCTGTAAAGTGTAACTGAAGTTAGAAGGATCAGACAAAAGAAATGTTTAAAATATTACAAATCTGAAACAGTAAAGCAAAATAGAAAAATCACAGAAGCATTCTGAGAAGAACATAAAAATGATAATAAAGTTTACATACAATTATGTATGAAGGGTGACTTGCTATGGAACTCTTTGTCCAAGAATTTTATAGATCAAATTGTTATTAAAATGGAAAAATGAAGAATTCAAACTGGATTAACAAATAAGCACAAGTACAATACAATTTTCCTGAGGGCTAGAAGCACTCAGTTTTTGGTTTTTGTACCCCTAGCACCTAGCAAAAGGCCTAACACACAGTAGGTATTTGATAAAAAAAAAATTGGTGAATTTCATCAAATTGAGCACAATCAAGCTCTCCCCTGCCCCCAAAACTATTCAAATGTGAGGGCAGATGAACAAACATAGCATGTAAATGGAATAGAAAATTTAAAGTGAAAATGTAATGGATAGGTTCAGGGGTGTGCTGGTAAATATTTAACAACTGTCTCTCTGAAAGAAAATGCACATGGGATACACTTCTGAGCTTAATCTGTAGTATTAATATTTTCTCCATCACTTTCTTAAGTCTCCACAATCAACAAAACAAGGAGTTAAGCCTTGATTTTGGTGATTTGCCAGGCAGAAATGCTCACATTGAAACTTTTAAATGAACTCTTCTGATGAGTTTGGGCCAGCTCCAGCATATCCCCAGATAAACTTACTTTGTTCGAGTTTTTTTGTTATTATTGTTTGTTTGTTTTTGGAGGCAATCTGGGTTAAGTGACTTGCCTAGGGTCACAAAGCTAGTCTGAGACTGGATTTGAATTCAGATCCTCCTGACTCTAGAGTTGCTACCCTATCTACTGTGCCTCCTTTAAAATGAAGGAAAGAAATGGGGCCTGGAATATGTTTACCAGAAAGTGTAGATAAAGCTTGTTTAGAGAAATAAGGTAAGGTAACTGGACAAGTTGCTACCATCTAAGATATACATTCAGATTTAAGCTAGAAAATAATCGAGTGCCTATATTATGTATCCAGAACTCTATTAGGTATTATTTTGTTGCTCATTCATTTTTAGTCATGTCCACTCTTCACGACCACATCTGGGGTTTTCTTGCAAACATACTGGCAAGGTTTGCCATTTACTTCTCCAGCTTATTTTCCAAATGAGGAAACTGAGGCAAACAGGGTTTAAGTGACTTGCCCAGGGTCACACAGTCAGCAAATATCAGAAGCCAAATTGGAACTCAGGAAGATAAGTCCGTGCATTATGGCGACATCTATGTGCCCCAGTACTAGGTGTACTGTATACAAACAAAAACAAAACAGTCCTGACCTTCAGGGAGTTTACATTCCAAAGGGAAATACAGCATAATAATAATAATAATAATACCTAGCTTGGACAGTGTCACCTAAATAGTACCCCAGCTATTTCATCTGTGCACAGATAAATACAAAAATGTGTAAAATAAATACAAAATATTTTAAAAGAGGACGGGTTAACTGATTACAATAGACTATTATCAATTGAGACTGTTTTCTGTGTTTGATGTGCAGATTTTTAAAGTCAGTGTAACCAGAAATTCAAGTGTATATATATATATATATATATATATATGTATATATGTATGTATATATATATACACACACACATATATACATATATCTTATTCTATATATGTGTATATGTGTGTATATATACATGTGTATATACATACATATACACATATATGTGTAAGTGTGTGTGTGTGTGTGTGTGTGTGTGTGTGTAATTTCCCCACATTGGATTTGGCAGATAATTCATCCTGCCCCAACAACCGTCTTATTCCAATGCTCATGTCAGGGCCATACTTTCTACATTAATTAGCGTTAGTTATTATAGAAAGTATGCTTAATGATGCTTCTAGTAGAATCTAAGTTCCTTAACAAAAAAATATTAGTTCACTGTTGCCTTGTATCCCCTGTGCCTAATACTATATCAGGTATGCAGTAGATGCTTAATAAATGCTTACCGATTGACCGATAAATTAAAAGTTCCTGTGACACTCTACCACTCAGAGAAGACAGAGAGCTACTTAACCAACTCCATAGATTCTCTTGTTAGCAAGAGAAAATGGATTTCATCATTTATTGGCAAGCTGCTTTTTCAATGGTCGTCCTAATGGATTAGATCAGTCATAGAGTGTTATTTTTAGAATACTACATGTTTTTGATTGCTTAATTACTGAAGACTATGCTTTAAATTCAATAAAGCTGTCCCATTCCTAGCTGAGATTTTTACACTCAGCTAATCTTTGCGGCATCTTGGGCAATGTTATTTTAATTTAGGCTCACTCTATGATATGCATTCTCTTCTAAACAGGACATAATAATCAGTGCCAGCAACCACTGGCGGATGTGTCTCAGACTAACAAGGGGAACTGTTAACGCCATTACTCTGTCACACACACACACACACACACACACACACACACACACTCACACACACACTCACACACACACACACAAACACACACACAGTTCCTCTGACTAGATCTGAGTGATTTTTCTTCTGGCTTGTAATCAGACATCATGCTAGATGCCTAAGACCAACCAGGGTCACTTGGTTCCTGACAACAGATTTCGGGAATTAAAAGTGAGCTTGTTTGCTTGTTTTGTTTTCCAGTAGAAGTAAAGTTTTAAAGGTGTTATGTTATCACAGAGTTACAAATGAAAGGAACCCTAGAGGTCAGATTTGAAACACATTATCTCACCAGTGAACAAATTGTGGGAAAGTCATGTGACTTGTCCAAGGTCACTCAAGAGGTAACATGCAGTTTAAGCACTTATAAGCAAAGGTCAATAGTTAAATTTTCAGTGTGACCATTTATACCTCGGAAATCAGCAACTGCTACAAATTAGGGATTGATTTGTTACTGATTGTCCAGACTTAAGAAAGTGTTAATAATGTCAATATAGCTTGGTTGTTAAACATTTACTATCATATCCTTTCATTGCTCTATAAACATTGCTGGAGCTCAGCAGGAGTGCAGTAGGACAGAGGTGTCAAACTCACTGCCAGCCTCTTTCAGAATCCAAAGTGCAGGCCAGAACCAGACTAAAATGTAATTGGTAGGTGTTTAACAAAATAAAGAAAAATACAATACAACATAGATAATGTCAGTTTGTAGTTTTCTAAGTCAATTTTGTTTGACTTCTCCGCAAGTAGGTGCTCAGAGAATAAAGTCATCATCAGACTAGCAGACTAGTAAATGTAGGTTCATAAAAATAATACCTCACATTTATATAAGTCTTTAGGGTTTACAAAGTGATTTATTTGTATCCATTTTCTCATGTGAGTGTAACAACACCTCTGGTTCGAACCCATGGCCTTTTATTCCAAATTCTACACTCTTTAAATTTTACTTTACTCCCTTCTGTTTCAGTAGAATGTCTCAGCTATTAAGGAATTTGGTGTCTACTTCTTATTACTAGAAATAACTAATGGTATCCCATTTCAGAAATATGTGGATACAAACTGCTTTCATACACACACAAATACTTTGTCAGTATCACTTTAGATTATTTAAAAGGTATTCATATTCACTAGTTCATTTGAGCCCCTCCCCTTAATCCAGTCCTGGGATCCCTGTTTACCCCCAACTATGGCCAAACTAGAACCAATGAAATGTGGTTGTAGGACTTGCCTGGAGTCATATAAGTAGTTATTATCAGGTGATGGATTCAAATTCAGATCTTCCTGCCTCCACAACCAGCACATATATTTGTTCAGAGATGTTGAGCTTGGAAGGGACCTAAGAATTCATCCATTCTAGGGGTTCTTAACCATATTTGTGGCATGAAACCCTCTGGCGGCTTGGTGTACCCTATGGACCTCTTCTTAGAATAATGTTTTCAAATATATGAAATAAGATATATGGGATTACATAGGAAACCAATTCTATTGAAATACAGCTATTGAAATATACTTTAAAAACACACACACATATATACACACCAGTTCACGGACTCCAAGTCAAGGACCCCCTACTCCTATCCATCCCCCTCATCTTATGGATGAAAAAAGTCCAAGGAGAAGAAGTAACTTTTCCCAGGGTCACTCTGTTAATATATGCCAGAAGTGAATTTTAAACACATTTGACTCTCAACTCAGGATTTTTCTTGTGCTTCTTTTCATCATTACAGAAATAAAGTTTTATACAGAAGACAGTGTACAGAAAGGATCTGGACTGCACAGAAATTGAAATAACTCTGAGAAGCCTAAAAGATGAATAAAGTTAAGGAGTAAGGCCAAGAAAGAAATTTGTGGTTAAAAAGTTTTAAATTCTAAGCATAGAGCAAAGAAGGTGACCTAGAGGTGAAAGATGGCTTTAGGTACTTTAGACCTTTGAGATTCTCTGAAACACTGAATATATACGAGGGTAAGTAGTAACATGAAGGTAGTGAAAACAATACTCAGATCTCCTCTGTCCGAAGGGAAATAGATAACACTCTACCTACGAACTAGAAACACAAAATAATGTATTAGTTTCCATGACACAAACCAACATCATCATGATAACAACATTTTCTCTGAAAACATGTAACCCCAAGTTTATCAGCTCTACTGTTGATGCTCCATACGGTAGCAATATTTTCAGGAATTAACCAATTCCTACAAACATGAGGCTACAGACATATTTTATTTTGGTCCTTTAAAATGTCCAAACATCTTGAATATATTTCTCTTGGGAAACTGCTTTTAGACTTTTCACAGATAAGAAGGTGTAAATGTTGGGGGAGAGGTTGTCCCTAAAAAGAAATATATTTTTCCTGTTAAGATGCTCTGGTTTTAAAAGTACTTTTAATCTTATCACAGAATTTTATTTATTTTTTAAACTAAAAAAAAAAAAGACGGCACAAATGCCCAACTCATTTCTGGAAAATAGGCAAATAAAAAGACATGAGCCCCAAAGAAGTTTGAACCTGCTGTTTCTGCAGTCCTCCCTCAGGTTTGTCCAAATATCTGAATAATAATATGATGCATTTATACAGAGAAAGATGACTAGTTGTAAGGGTATAGTATTTGGACTAAGTTCTCTTATTTGTGCCCTACAAAGAGAGCTGGTTAGGGAGTCAGAGGCTGCTGCTTACTACCTGGGTGACTTTGGTCAAATTCTGACTTTTCAGGACTCAGTTTTTTCACCTGTAAAATGGAGAGCTGGGCTGGAGGCTCTCTAAGGTGCCTTTTAGCTCTAAAACTCTGATTCTTTGATGCTCCATTTTTATAACTTAGAGAATCTTGGCATAGGGTCATACATTCTAAACTCCCTTCCAATACAATAATGTCTTCTACAACATCCTTAACAGATCCTACTTGAACACTTCCAATGAAAGGGGGCTCAGTTCTTCTTGAGTTAGAATGGATCCTTGCTGGATAGCTTTGTTAAAAAGTTTTTTTCTTACAAAGAATCTCTCTGTCCAATAATATCCCGCTGGCCCTAGTGCTGTCCTCAACTAGAGGAGACATGATAGGATAGGAAGAGAACCAGAACTTATGATTTCATTGGTTGGTAGAGGGAGGCTCCAGAATTGGAAAACTTCCTCTATCATTGAAGGTCAAGACCTCCTCTTAAGAGTCTTGGAGAGCTAGCTAGAACTTTGAGAGCTTAAATGACTTGACCAGGTCACATAGTCAGCAGATGTCAAAGGCAGACTCTGAATCCAAGTCTTTCTGATTCAGAGGCTATCTTTCTATATTCTATGTCCTGTTTCCTTCCATCATATAATAGTCTCTCTCTCTCTCTCTCTCTCTCTCTCTCTCTCTCTCTCTCTCTCTCTCTCTCTTTCTCCTTCCTTCCTTCCTTCCTTCCTTCCTTCCTTCCTTCCTTCCTTCCTTCCCTCCTTCCTTCCTTTCAGAGTCAATTGAAATTAAGTGACTTGCCTTGGCCATACAGCTAGTAAGTGTCTGAGGCCAAATTTGAACTCAGGTCCTCCTGATTCCAAGGTCAGTACTCTATCCACTGCATCATGTAACTGCCACTGATACCCTTTCAAATAATGGAAGGCAACTATCTTGGCCCTCCATGTTTTGTCTAAAGAGATGTTTTCCATATCTCCTCACAGGACATGGTATCCAGATTCTTCACCATCCTCATTACTCTCTTCTCGATGTCCTAGACCTCAGCAGTATCTCCAGAAATGGACATACTTCTCCAGATGACAGCTGAGCTTCAATTTCCTCTTCTGTACAATGAGGACAGTAATACCTGTAGACTCCACCTCATAGGGTTATTGTGAGTCTCAAACGAGCAGTATAAAATCATAGTAATGCCTCATCTCTCTTGATTAGAGATTGTTCTCAAACTTCAAAAGAGAGATGATTATATCTATGAGAATACTCCCATCACATGGATTACAACTCCGCTACTCCTTAACAGACAACCTTGATGATTTGAGGTAGCCAAAGCAATTCATTCCCTGGTGGTCAGCCTTCTGCTATTGGACTGCTCTGAACTTTGCTAGGCTGGCACTCAGAGAAACAACATTCAGTTTGTCACCAGGCCTGTACATCACACTTCTGAATATCACACTCACATTATTAGGCAGCCAGGTGGTGCAGCGGATATAGCACAAGACTGGGAGTCAGAAACACTTTAATTCAAATCTTGCTTCACACATTTATTAGCTGTTTGACCACCCTGGGCAAGTCATTTAGCCTTTCTGTGCCTCAGTTTTCTCTTCTGCAAGGTGGCGATAATAGCACCTAACTCATAGGGTTGTAATAAGGATCAAATGAATTAAATATATGTATGTACATCGATTTAAAGCACTTTGCAGACCTTAAAGCAGTATATAACAGCTATTAATATTATTGCTACAAAAATGAGATGTCTGGGCAAGTTGGACTAAACAAAGCAGTATATAAATGCTAACAGCTATTAATATGAGATTAAAAATGAGATGTCTGGGCAAGTTGGACTAAACAAAAAGATTTTAACAATTATTAATCTCTTTAACTACATACATTATACACACAGAGAGAGACTGGGACAAAATTTTATCATCTTGAATTTATGGTCTACTAATCTCTCCAGTTCTTTTTTTTCACCTATATTACAATCAAGCCAAGTCTTAACCATTCTATGCTTAGGCATTTATGGTGTTTTGTTTTGTTTTTTAACTTGGATAGAGGGCTTGTCATTTACCAATTTTAAATTATTTAATTATCTTATTCTTTTTTATTTATGCATTTTTATTTCTTTCTTAATATTTTTAAGTTTTTAAGACAGAATACCTATTACATACAAGATGTCCTGAAAATCTTAGTGTATTTTAGGGTTTAATAGCTTAATAGCTATTGAAAACTTTTATAGATTAAATCTGCACTGAGACTTTTGGGACAGCTTGTATAAGTAAGCAAAGAAGAAATGAATGATCTCATTTTCTTCCACATTTAATGGAACTTTTCCTTATAGAGAGATTGTTAAGTCCTAGAATTTTGGTTATTCTTAGTGAGAGAGACAGAGAGAGAGAGACAGAGAGACACAGAGAGACAGAGAGAGAGAGAGAGAGAGAGAGAGAGAGAGAGAGAGAGAGAGAGAGAGAGAGAGAGAGAGAGGAGGGAGGGAGGATAGACAGTTCCTGGAAGCCAGGAACAGCTGGATTCAAGTCAGCCTTTGACCAGCTTCTGACTGGCTGCATGACCTTGGGAAAGTTGTTAATTTCTCAGTGCTCAAGACAGCTCTTTAATACTCCAATTTGCAGAGAAGGTGCCAGTCTACATTGGTAGAGGGAGTCCCCACACCAGGGAGTTCCCTATAGGAAAGAACTCAAAGGTCTAGTAGTCTGTAAGTAGTGCCAATACCATTAGTTAGAGCACTGTTCTTCACTCTTGAATGGTTTTACTGTAGCTCTACCTTAAGGAAATGTCTCAGATTAGAAGAATTTTCAGGTTCTCCTAAACACCTAAAAATGTGTAATGCCCCAGGGTACCATACCCAGGAGCTACTTATGTGAAATACTGGCCACATCCTCCTTTCATATGTGTGTTGCAAAGAACTGCATGTCATTATATTTCCTTCTTTATTGTGTTTAATAGGAGTTAGGAACCTCAAAACATTCCAGGTCATAATGTGCTTTGCAACATTTTAAAAAAGTTCTAGGGATAAATATGTTCAAAGCATCCTCTGGGGAACTTAGCCAACTGACTCCCATTAACAAGAATGGAAGTTCAGCGAGCTTACTATGTACTACTTTGAACATTTGCTTCTTAACATTTTTTTCTAACCAAATAAAAAAGTTAGCACTTAATTATTGCATGGCTTTGAAATTTGGGGCTAGAATTATGCTCACCCCCCACCCCCTTCAGATTCTTTCTAAAGTGAAAACCAACGGTATGTACATCTTTTCATGATGATCAGAGAAAAGGAGTAACTATAAAAAAAGGGGGGTGGTTAAGATCAAACTACACCCCGGATCTTTGCTGTGGAAATATCTTTGTCATTAATATTTGTCACTACAGTAAGCCAGCATTGGAAAACATAAGTCCTATTATCATATAAATGATAACTATATTATTTTTAAGGAAAAAAAACGGTAATTACAGTTGCACAATGTTTAATTCATGTGCTTCCCTGTGTTCATTTATTTTACTATTATGACTTTTGGGGAAAGCAGGGTTCAAATTTATTTTCCCCTCAAATTTCTGACCTTTATCCAGGGTGTCCCAAAAATCTCAGTGCAGTTTGAAGCTAATGGAGTCTTTGGGGACTCCTATAGCACTTTGGATTTGGTAAAATGCTTTATCCACATGATCCTCACAACAACTCTGTGAGCAGACACTATTATTATCCTTATTTTATGTATGCGGAAACTGAGGCTCACGGAAAGTGAAATGACTTGTCCAAGGTCGCACAACTAATAAATATCTAGGGAAGAATTTTATCTGAGAAAAGGTCTGTCAAATTTATACTGCAAAAGTCAAAATTAAACCTATTTGTCTATTCATCTGATAAACAGAATAACTGAACTAATCAGACATAGTGGTAAGTTTTGATTATTCTATATCCTTACTGTCTTAGCTGTTCTGTAGCCAATCAGATATATTGGTAATAGTTTTAATTATCCTAGACCCTTACTGTCTTAGCTGTCCTGTAGGTGACACTCGGTGATTTAAGACATTAGCCATAGTGTTTTTATAGACATGGTCACAGTGTGTTTTTTTAAATGGTGGGAGAAAATAATTATTCACAAAATATTTTATTGGCAATCCCAAGAATAGTCAAATTATCTGACTTTGGTTTAATTTTACTAACCTCACCTTCCTAAAACAATGAGATCTTCCCCAAAGTGGAATGAAAATCTCAGTATGAGAGGTCTTCAAATGATTGCTTGTGTGAGGAAGACAAGGTCTATCTCAACCAATGCTCATTAAAAAATAATCTGGAATTTATAGTTTTAAAAAATTAACTAGGAACACTGAGAGAGTTAAGTGATTTGGCCATGATTACTCTGCTAGTATTAACAACTTATCTGTAATTTATACTTTTAGAGAATTAACTGGGGGCATCGACAAATTAGGGCAGCTAGGGGGCGCCATAGTGCCTAGAGAGCCAGGCCCCAGAGTCCGGAAGACTCATCTGTATGAGTTTAAATCTAGCCTCAAACACTTACTAGCTGTGCGACCCTGGGCAAGTCACTTAACCCTGATTGCCTCAGTTTCCTGATCTGTAAAATGAGCTGGAGAAGGAAATGGCAAACCACTCCGGTATCTTTGCCAAGAAAACCCCAAATGGGGTCACAAAGACACACAGCTGAAAGGACTGAACAACAACAACGATAAACTGAGAAATAAAGTGATTTGCCCTTCATCCCACTGGCTAATAATCCTGTCAGACACAGGATTTGAATGCAGGTCTTCACAATTCCATGATTGTCCCTCTCAGTCTTATGACTCATTGATCATTGTTAGGATGAACAAAACCAGAAATGGCTATTTATAACTGTGAATCTAGGAGAAAAATGTCAAAAAGAAGAATTTTTTACTTGCAAAGTCTGACAAGTCCAAATGATGTTATGATACACATTTCTGAATAGTAACACAACTTAAAACGACTCAGAAAAAAAAAAAAAACAGTACATGGAACCAAATGGGAATAAAAGAGGCTTGTGAAACACCTGGAAACGTATCAGTAAATATCTGCCCTTTAATTGAAAAACAAGCTCCAAACCTGACTTTTTACTATATTTATATTTCCAAAGTGGTCAGTTTGTTTTCTTATTTATTTATTAATTTTTTTGAAAAGAAAGGGCTTCTATGCAGAAGTTGCAAATTAAGAAAAAAAATACACCTAGGAATATGGTAACCTTTACACAAGCACGAAAGATTCAAAAATAGATATAGGCGATCATTTCCTGCCTTACAACTAAAAAAGGATATGAGATACCCAAGATGGTTTCCTGTATCTTACATTAAAGCATAAAAGTAAAATAAATGAACATTCAAGGTTTTTATTTCTGCCCTCCTAATTCGATAGCACACTTTTAACCTTACTTTCTTCCACTCACTGTTAACCTAACCACCCTGTAAAAATTAATTAGCACATTATCACCCCATAATATACATTACCATAAAACTTTTTATTGTTTCTCTTGAAAAAAAATATGGTATCCCTCAAAAACAGCTGAAATTTTCTAACATTCTGTACATTAATTTTACTCACATATCCATTTCTTGAAAAGTCCAAGGTGGTAATATGTTTAATTCTTATTGAGATCAAAAAGAAAAAAAAAACGTTCAGATAAAATTTACTTTTTAGAGTTGCATTTTTTTTGGAGTATCAGTAAAATGGTGAATTATACAGAGCCCAGAAAGAACAAATGAACATTCTCAAATGTCGTATTTAATTCCAGTGGACAACCATTTGAGGTATATCTAGACATACAAGTAGTTTGAATTAGTTAACAGATCCAGTTAATTCTATTTTACGTAAAGCCTAGGATATAATTGATGGAAGGAGGAGGCGTTGTTTTATAAATATATACTAATGACTATCAATTTCATTTCAGTTAAGACTGTCTAAAATTCAGTTACATTCCATAATATCTTAATTTTTTTTCTTCAAATGTTCCATGGTTAACAATTTTCACAATTTATTCTTGAACTAGACAAAGTCGAAAGTCTAATAAAAACTAGAAACTAAAGCCTAAAAGTCTACTAAAGTATTGTATAGCTCATTTGATTTTCTCGTCTGAAACCATTTGGGGATGGCTATAAGAAAATGAGTCTACTATTATAGTTGCTACTACTAACAGGCATTTATCTAGTGCTTTAAGGTTCCCAAAGCACTTTACACATTTTCTTATTCGAGCCTCTCAACATCCTTGAAGCCCTGGCATTCTTTCTGCCCATTAAACTCCAGTGGCTTCCTAACTGCCTCTAGATTCAAATATCAACCCCTCCCTTTTTGAAGTCCTTCACAATTTTGCCCCAACCTATTTTTTTCCAGATCATCACATATTACTCTTCCTCATGTACTCTCTGATCTAGCTAAACTGGTCTCCTCTCTGTTCCTTACACATGACTCCATCATCTCCCAACTCCGTACCTCAGTTCCTGTAATGGACCCTTCCTCAAAGCTTCCTCTTAGAATGGCACTGATTCATTCAAAATACTGCTCAAATACTAAGCCTTTTCTGACCCTGTCAATGGCTAATAACCTCCCTCTCAACCTTGCATTTAACAACATCATATTAATAATTTTTATATTTATTTTATATCTTCTTGTATATGGCATTGTTTTACCCCTGATTAGAATGTGAACTCCTTGCAAATAGAGATAATTTCATTCATTCTATCTATATCTCTAGTGTCACATGCTTGGTATTTAGTAGTACCTTGTCAACTTGTTGATAGGTACCATAGGGTATTATTTTACATATGGGGAAACTGAGGCTCAGGGAAGTTAAGTAACTTGCCCAGAGTCACACAGTGTCAGAGGCCGGCTTTGAACCTAGGTCTTCCTAAATTTAACTCCTGTACTCCATTACAACACACTGCCACTAAATGCGTTCTCCACTAACCTGAGTGGAGGAGGAAAATAAAATTTGATATGCTTTCAGCATTGGTTTGAGACTATTTGACATTCAAAATATCTTGAATATTAGATAGGAGGAAAACTAGCTTGAGTAAAATTACACACACACACATACACACTGATAATGAGTCCTGGAATTGTACAGTTCAGCATAAATTGAATTTATTTTTAAATCATTCCTACCAAACTTTCAAGTTTCTTTCGAAAGAAAAAGTCCTTAGTGTAAAATGGGAAAATATATTTTTAAGATCAAAAGTTAAAACGACACTCTACAACCGAAATTTATATGCCTGGATAGTTTCATATGAAATATGAAAATTTCAGATAAAAATATAGATTAATTCTCCACAGTTACCCTGATATTTTTTTTTCACATTTCTGTTTTTTTTCTGGATTCATACTTTTGATTCCACTTATTTCACCTTTAGTAGTTGTAAGAGTCAAATATATTATATGAATAAAATTATGTAATTTATTACTTCAAATAAAATAGTAAAATGCCTTTATTAAGGAGGATCAAAATAATAGCATGTACAATTTGTCTTGTGCAACAATAATTTTCATTTATGAAATATTTCCTAATGGTGTTCTGCATAACTTTTATGCTTCTTAACATATAATCATACACTTACATAACTTATTTATATCTTAGCAATAAAAATACCTACCATTTACATAATGTTGTGTTTACAAATAATTTTGTACATAAATGTTATTTCATTTGATATTTAAAATATTAAGAAAGTGTTCCCTTATTTATCAGTACCTAAGTCTTGATACCACAATTTCTCAACAGCTTTATTAAAATTCTCATTAAAAAATCAAATATGCTATACCTCTTGCTAAGCACTTTTATTCATGGTTTAAGGAAAATTTAAATCACAAAAATCAAATGTGACAAGATTTGTCAAGATTTTTATAAAAAGCATATTTGGACATTATTTTTTTCTTCACCCTAAGCTCATTGCCTCCCAAATTATATGAGCTTTGAAATCTCACTTGGAGAGGGGATCCCTTTCCAAATATGTGTATGAAGGTAATTATTATGTGTCTTTTGTTTCTAAAGACAACACATTTGGAGCTTTATTTTTGTAATTTTAAAATTAATTTTTCAATATCTTGAAAATATAACAATTTGAATCTATTTTAGGAGTGAAAGTATGTTATGATATCTATGAAGAAATGCCATATTTCATAGCCAATAAAAAGTTAAAGAAACACTGTATACAGAAGGGTATCCAGAGTAATTTCTTCCATTTTAATAGAATAAATTATAGATCTAAGCCTCTAGTCTATATATCCTCAAAAAGGTTAGAGCTTCCTACTTTATCACAGAGTACATATATTCCCTATTAGCTAATTCTGCCATTATGCCATCATCTATTTCTTCTGATACATTTCCATTATATTCATTAACTTACTTGTTTCATCTTCCTCTAATTTACAGAGAATACTAACAAATGGACAATTCCAGTAAAAATGTTTTAATAAGGCATCACCTAAAGTGACTAGTCCTCTCTTATTTCTTATTGTCATTAACATTTAATTTCCTTCCATTTATTATTTATTTATTTCAGATCCAATAAAATCCATTTATGATTAATTACCTTACATTTTCTAGCTCAACTTGTCACTTTTACAACCCATGAGGTACAACCAAATTCTTTGCTATCCCATTTCATTGCAAGGAGAGAAGGGAAGAAGGAGTGATGCCACCAATCTCTTAGTATTTTGTGAACATCAGCAAACTAGAAATTGTTCTGTGTTAGTGGCTCAATACTTATATCCAAGAAATATTGCAAAAATTTCACTTTACCTCATCTAATTTCCTTTATTTCTATTTTTAAAAGAGTGTATGTAGCGAATCTCATCCTGCCTCTTAGCAACTTTTCAAGTGCTCCTCATTTTTCCCACCACATTTACGACTGACTACTCCAATATGGGGTAATGGATCCACAAAATATGCTTAACAACTGTGTGAAGAGATCATTTGTTGCCCTAGAAGTTCTGAAACTTTGGTCTGAGAGGAATGCCTGAGTTATCACTACTCACCAGGCACACCCATGGGCCATTCCACTGGAACAGTTGATAATTGCTTAACTTTTCCTGAAAGCAACTATAGATTTCTTGCCAGAAACGAAAGGATTTGCGTTTGATCATTTGCTTTAAATTGTGGATAAAGTCTATTGGAAATACACTGAGAGAAAAATGCTATTTTCTCCAAATGGTCAAATTGACTAAGTTTAAAGCTTTCACTAAAATGAAATGTTAAAACTTACTCTTTGCTCTCCTAATTTTAAAGGGGGGGCATAATAATTCTATTGTCAGTCATTAAGCGTTTATTAAGCACTTACTATATGCTGTATATTAAGCTTGGGATATTTTTAAAAAGAAAAAAACTATCCCTGGCATTAAGAAGCTTGGTGTTCAAATAGATTCAATTTAATTTGGTTCAAGGTGAAGTTTAAGAAAAGCACAAAAATACATGATAGAAGAACCCCATTATAAACAGAGACTGGGATTTGAATGTCATTTTTTTCAGAATTTTTTTAAAAAAATGTATGACCACTTTGCCACTACAATCTTCTAATTAGCATTTGTTGAACATAAAACTAAGGAAAACAGCTCAATTTGTGTTTTAAATCAATGCTGATGACCCTGGAAATGATCTATAATTAAAAACCAAAGGTTGACACCTCTGCTTTGATCTCCTATTAACAGGTATTTTAAAAAGCTTAGCACAACTTGAGAAAAACCAAGCAACCAATCTTTTTTTTTTGTCTTTCATTCAATGAACATAAGATTTCTTTATGATCTTGCACTGGGTGCCCATAAAAGTCATATATAAAGTTTTGGTAAACTAAAACTTTCCTAAATAATTACTACTGTAAGCACTTTTTGAAATTTTTGAAAGAATAGAATTTTTCTCATGAGAATAAACCAGGGAGAAATTCAGAATATACTGAAACTTTCCCACAGGAACCATATTTGGTAGTTCTAATTCAAGAAAAAAAATTAAATTAAATTGGATTTTTCCTTTAGTTGTAACGAGCAAACAGGCTCCCCAGATAGCATATTTAACTGCACGTTTGATTGGATTTAACTGCTACACATGTGAAAATTGAAACCATTTTCCTGATTCTCGGTTGGCAATGGGGAAAAAAATGGCCTTATAAGACCATTCTGGCAACTTATGAAAACAAGTCTTCCATGCCTGTGTTCCATGCAGGTTTTTTTTTTTATAAAATGCCTGTGCTAGAATATAAATCACTAATATAATGACAAAGAGCGACTCTGGCTTTTCTAGTTGATAAAAACATAGGTATCTGATGTAAATTATTCAAGTTTAATTTTAAGCTGTGACTCCATGATTTTAACTATGACATAACAAGTTTATGAAGAAAATGACTATTTCTTTTTTGGACCCAGATATTTTAACTGAGGAACAGTATGATCCAGTTGAAAGAGTGTTGAATGTGGAATAGGAAGGAAACCAGGGTTCGAGTCTATACTCCATTATTTATATATAGTATCTACCTCTCAGGATTGTTATGGGGATCAATTGAGATATTTGGAAAGCACTTAGTACAGTGACTGGAACACAACAGTGCTTAATAAATGCCTGTTTCCTTCACTTATTTATTTAGTAGCCATGAGACTTTGGGCAAATCACTTAAGCTTTCTAAGCCTCAGTTTTTCTGTCTGTAAAATAGATACTAATACTCAGAGGATTGTTGGGAAGACAATGTATGTAAAGTGCTTCATAAACTCTGAATCATCATAAATAACCCACATTTTGTAGGCCTGCTGTCTGAAGACAACATTTCATAATCTGTCATGCCAGAAATGTATTCTTTCTTTAATTGCGTCTCTTGGAATTCCTATAAAAATCCTTTCCCCGTGTTATCAACAATCCTACCTCCCCTGGAAATTACATTGCATTTGCTATATTATGTACTTATTTATATGAGTGCATGTTGTTTCCCTGATAGAGTGTAAGTATCCTGAAGGCAAAAGATTGTTCTTGCACTTTAGTACCTAGCACAATCTTAGGCATGTGGTATACACTTAATACATGTTTGTTGATTTGGGCTAAAGGGACTTTGGAAATCATTGACCCCTCTGCTTTTCCCAATAACCAAACTGAGGTGGTGTTTTTTTTTTAAAGATCATTCAGCTAGTTAGCATCAAAACAAGGACTAAAGTCCTTAGAATTGGTCACTAACACTTTTCATTTTACCAACTCCATGTCGGCAAACAATAACATGGTCACACTCAGAAGTGAACCTCTGTAGGCACAGGTCATGAATGCATGTAAATCTAATATTTATACCATACTAGAAATGATATAGAAACAAAATAAAGCATAAAGAGCTGTTCTATTTCTTAAGAATTTCATGATGTAACAATTTAAATGTGTAGAAATGTTGCCATAAAGGACATGTAACTGTATTTTCATCAGCTTCAGACAGAACACATCAGGTACTCTTGTTTGTTTATTTATACAATATATTACTATACTAAAGAAAAGGCCAAAGAGCCCTTCTCTCCCTTTAAAAAGTAGGTCAAGTGGGGCAGCTAGGTGGCACAGTGAGTAGAGCACTGGCCCTGGAGTCAGAAGAGTTCAATTCCGGCCTCAGACACTTGACACACTTACCAGCTGTGTGACCTTGGGTAAGTCACTTAACCCCAATTGCCCTGCCTTTCCCCATCCAAAAAAAAGAAAAGAAAAGAAGTAGCTCAAGCACCATCTTCTACGTGAAGCCTTCCCTGATCTCACCAGATCCTAGTGCCATCCGTCTCTAATTACCTTGATTTTAGCTACTTTGTATATATTAGTATTTGTTCAGTAATTATTTATTTTATTTATGTCAAATGTATATATTTATGTGTATATGCATTCATATATATGTACATTTATGGTCATATATATCTGCATATACTCGTATATATGGATATGTTTGTATATATATATGAATATGTATATACATACCTATGAATAGATGCATACACATATGCACGTGCCTATATGTGCACATATATATGGATACACACGTGTATCCATATATATAGGGATAGTGTACATATACATATAGTATACATGTGTATACACACATATACATACACACACATCTCCTCCATTAGAGTGAAAGCTTCTTGTAAGAAAGGATCGTTTCACTCTTCACTTATATCACAGTGCCCTGACCCATAGTACTTACTTAATAAATACTTGTGGATTGATTGACCACCATATCAGATGGTTCAAAGTTTAATTGTCACAATAGGGGAAAAAAATCTGCATAGGATCATACTTTTAGAACTTGAAGGTACTTTGGAGGCTATTCAGTCCTGCCGCTTCATTTTAGAGATGAAGACCCTGAGGCCCAAAGAAGTTCAATGGCTTGAGAAAAGTCCCATGGCTAGTGTTTGTCTGAGGAAGGACTGAACTCAATTGTCATGAGCCCACAAGGGTGGCCTTCTTTCCACTGAAAGCTTCTTTCAACAGCTTTCTATGATACGTAGTTTTGTCAGAAACAGTGAAATATGACAAGAGTGAAGGCCATCAACATGCCTACTCATGAAGAATCATGGTTGTTAGAAATTGATGTTATTTACTCACAAAATTTAGAGCTGGAAGAGACCTTCTTAGGGATCATCTAGTTCAAGAATGACATGTTACAAGGAGGAAACAGGCCCCCAAAGAGGTGCAATCACTTGTCCAAGTCTTTTGTTCATTGAGCTAGAACTCCAAACTAGATCTTCCTTTGAAAGTTCTCTCCTTTATATTACAGCTTCTCTGAGGACTGCTACCACTCTGGTTGAGGGTGAATAAAGTGAATTTGTTTGGAAAGTATATCCATTGCCTGAATTACCTTAAAACTTCTCTGTATGTTGTTACCATTGAATGCCTCTACCAGATTTTTCATTCTTTTATTATTCTGTCTCCAACTTTTTCTAATGCTTAAGTGTTCTTATAATTAGTCACAGTAATCAGATTAGATTTTCTGTTGCACTGGATTATTGGATTCTACAATAGTTTCCAGTATAAATTTCTATTTCTAGGCCCCATGAAAAAAGGTTCCTCCAGGCTGAAGCTTGGCAGACATGAGCTCAGCCTGGAAATAATTTTTTAAACCAAATCAGAAAAACTTCAACTCTACCTCCCTCCCTCTTTTGACTCAGTAAAATAAATAAATAAAAGTAAATTAAAAATTGGGAGGTTTGTATTTATCCTATGCATAAAGCCTGGATTCAAATGTGCAAATTCATATATACTTGATGTTTTATTCCACGTTTCATCCACTAAACTACATCAGTAGCATTTCTTTGAGACTAAAACTTAGTTGAGTGACATTAGAAATATATTTGTGTATGTGTGTATTAAAGTTTTGATTTTTTAGTACTTTCTTTTGGTGTTAATAAAATCTGCTAAGCTCATGCTGTCAATCATTTTTTTCTCAATGTCCCCATTCTAAAGTTGGTTATGCATATGAGTCTGGCCAAGCCGAGATTAAATCAGAAGAGAATTTTGGTATATCTATAACAGGAAGAAAGAAAACAAGAATGGCCTTAACCAGCTCATTACTTTTCTGAGGAATTTCTAAACCAATCCTCCTCCTTTGAGATACCACAACAAAAGCAAACAAAAACAGAGCATACCCCCAAACACCATGCAATCGTGTACTCTCCCACTCTACTTTATGTTCCAATTCAATGTCACTTAGTGAGTCTTCAGTAAGTCTTTAGTAAGTCTTCTGCAATAAGGCAACAAAGTGTGCTGTTATGGATGTGAAAATGGAGATATAAAGAGGAAGATAATGGATTAAGTAAAGATAGAAACAAAGAGACAAAGACAGAGAACATAAAACAGAATAATATATAAAAGGAGACTAGAAGATAAAAGAACAGAGCTGAAAGGAGTTGTATAGAGCAAAAGAGAAGAAAAGAAGCATAAGAGAAAGAAAGAAGTAACAATGAAGAAGAAAAATATTTGAGGACAATGAAAAAATGAGGCAAGACCAGAAAAAGCTTCCACTATTATTCTGTCCTCTTCCTTTTGAGAAACATTCTGCATTTAATGTTTTGCATGTCAAAATACCACTTGGGTTTAACCCATTGATAGGTAATTCTGGGAGAAATGTGCCAATAACCCTCTGACCCCTATAATGGCAGCTGGAAAAAGACTTGATAAAACATTTCTCTTGATATTATGATATATCCTCAAACTTAAAGTGTTTAGTAAGTATATACATTCTACTTTACCTACTGCCTTATATTTGTTAAAGTCTTTAATGTTCATAGTGTTTCCTCAAATATATTGTAAGCTTTTTGAGGGAAGAGCCATGCTTTTTATTCCTTTGGCAACTCTCCTTCTCAGCCCCTCACTCACAGCATTTTGTTCTGTGTCAAGCACGTAGTGATATAAATATTTAAATTTCTTCATCCATATGATATGAAGATTCAAAATAAAAAGAGCTGCCATCTCTCAAAGAGTAAAAGGAAAGACATAACAAATTCATATATTTTAAATGATAAAAAAATTAAAACGAAGACTTGATGGAATTAAGAGGCAAGATGAGACATAGTTTTGGACGTAACTAGTATGGCAGTTTGTTTTGCTTCACTATGTCTACTCCTCCTAAGGTTTTTTTTTTTTTTCCTATGGGGTGGGGTGATTGGAAAGGAGGGAGAGAAAATGTTCTTGTTAGTTTTCGAAGAAAAATAAAAGTTATATAACAAATGAAAACCTGGAATTTTCTTATAGCAAGAACCTGATTTGACCCATGGTTCTTCTAGCATCCTGGGCCATCTCCAGTCGTCCTGATGTATATCTGGCCACTTGACACAGAAGGCTCTGGAGGAGAAAGTGAGGCTGGTGACTTTGCACAGCCCTCCCTCACTCAAATCAAAGTCAATTGTAAGTCATGTCATCATCTCCCTGATGTCATGGTCCTCTTCAAGAAAGAAAGACAAACCATACAACTACACACAAAACAACCTACATTGCCAAGAGAAGAGGACATTTGCGATAACACACAACCCAGTGTGGATCGTTAATGTCCACAATGAGCAGAAACGCCCCTCCATTCTAAAAGCTCGCTCAAGAAAAATGC
Organism: Phalanger gymnotis; assembly: GCA_028646595.1. Lineage (NCBI taxonomy): Eukaryota > Metazoa > Chordata > Mammalia > Diprotodontia > Phalangeridae > Phalanger > Phalanger gymnotis. The sequence goes on from CM053623.1 coordinate 188,948,063, forward strand.
AAAAAGGCAAAAGCACCACATGAAGTCAAAAGTAAGAACCATGGTCAAGATTTCACCTATGTCCAGAATACTACAAAGGTTTCAACTTCGAAAGTTCATCTTCATACTTCCCCACCACTCATTTAGCCCATCTTTGGTTCATATGTATTTTCCAAGCCATAAGCTACATTATATAGAATCACATGCCTTGAAATTAAAAGCCTTAGGGTATGATATGGTCATGTTGTGCTGAGGATTCCATAACAACCATAAAGATAAATGTCGTGAATGCACAAGAAAAACTTTAAAAAATAAAAATAAATAGAATATATACTCTATCCACATGCCCCCCAAACATGTATATTTCTAATATATAATATCTAATAGATGTAAGGATTTGTGTATATGTATATATACATAAATGTATGTGTGCATGTACATGTACATACACATATATAATTTGTATGCATATGTACATGTACATATATGTATAGATACACATGCGGTAACATAAGAATCAGCACGGGTAATTGTACATCTTTCAAGGCAATAAAAAGAAGAAATGAGCTTTTAACTCTAAAAATGAAATAGTCAAAGTACAAACTCAAATTAGTTTTTAAAATTGCAGGTCTAGCTACTGCAATTATTTTGGACATTTTTCAAAAGAACTGAAGACAATTGGAGTCTCTGGGAAAATGAACAACATAATCGGTCCAGGGTTAAAACAAAGACAGCAAAAGAAAACAGATGCTTTGGCTAGGAGTGATGGTTTCATGGAACTGTTCCCACATTGGGCTATGGTTCATCAAACAAAGCCCCAAAGGTATCATGCCATACAATGTCTTATTTATTGCAATAGTTAACAAAGGATGTGAAGAGTGAAAGTATACAGTCATGTACAACAGCCTCCATAGGGGACACTTCATATATGTTCATCATTAAAGAAACAAAGTAATGAAATCAATTGAGCAAAGACTAAAAGAAAAGATTGGTTCTTGAAAAAGATTATAGATGTAATAATCTATGCATTCCATCTTGTTTTGCTATATACCAAATCACCAAGTATGATATCATCTTCACTATTCCATGTTACTTATCATACCTGTGGGTAGCTGTCAGTCCGTGGTAAGACAGATATATCATAGGTGGCAGCAAAATGGCTTTTAGCTTGTTGTATTTGGCCATAACGTTCTCTTTTTCTCCATTTAGCTCTTCGATTTTGAAACCAAACCTATATGAAAGAAGTAGAATGTTGTTAATGTGCCTGGCACATAGTAAGTATTTCATAATAGCTTGCTGCCTTGCCTCACACAAAAGAAATAACTGAAAAGCCATGCAAAATGTATGACAAAATAGCCCAAATATCACAGAAGTACAGAAACATAGGCCATTAAGGCTTGTTTCAAAGTCTTTCTCCACTTCAAAAAGACAGCCAGTCCTGACAGTTCTGTTCCATCCTATGTAAAATCTTATAGTAGCAAGTATTCTAGATGTCTCTCTTAAGATTAATTTTCCTCAAATGATGGAAGAGTTAAAAAAATCATATAATGTATCCATATATATTTTGAAAAATTAAAAAATTTCAGATTTTCTGTCTATTTTAAGAGGCAATAAGATGGAATAAAAAGAGCACTGGACCAGATGACCTGGCTTTGCCAATAATGAGCTAGAAGACTAGGAAAAGTTTTCTGAGACTCAGTTTTGTCAATGGTAAATAGGGTCATTGGACTGAATTGCTTCCATGGGCTCTTGCAGATATGAAATTTTGTGAATTATGTAACCTTGTTAGAATTCCAGATCCAGAATTCTTCAAGGCTGAAACTCTGAGATATTTTTATTTTAGAGTTTTAACGTATGACCATTAAACATCAACCCAACCTGCCCAGCTGACTTGGATATGATCTGGTTGAGTAAAAGAATGATAGACAAAGTCAAGTCATCAAAAGAAGATCCCATGCATATGGATCTGGATTTAATTCATTTCACAAAGTGTTGAATATTGACAGATAAATATAAAGATATCAGTACTAGACAGCAGATAAAATATTCTGGGTCTTGATGGAACTGGAAAATGATTGACTATTTTTTTTATTAGAAATAAAGAAT
>CM053623.1:188950647-188980665 GCA_028646595.1 Phalanger gymnotis
ACCCCCCACCCCCCAAACCTACGCCACTCTTCCTCCTTCTTTCTCCTTGGTCACTAGCTCCTGGAAAGGCATCGCAGAAACTTGAAAGTGAGTAATGCTCTAAAGGGCTTTTATTTCATCAGTAAATCGCTTATGTAGAAGATCTACATTAATCCAAAGCCCAAGGAACCGGATATATTGGAAGCTATTAACCGAACAGCAGTGTGGCAAGCGCTACTCCTGCTTCCTACGTAGAAAGTATTCGACATCCTATGGTGCATTATACAGCCACTTTAAGTGTGTGTGAGAGTGTGTGTGTGTGTGTGTGTGTGTGTTTCCCTCTCCCTTCTTTTCTGGAAAGCTGTTGATGTGGTGTGGAGGCGATGCAGAGAGACAAAGAGGAATTGAAACAAGTAAGACACTAATATCAATTGAATTCTCCCCTCCGCCCCACCCCTCCTCCATCCACCAGCAGAAAAATGTTTCTAGGATGGGATCTTAGATCTATATTACGCGAAACAAAATCCCCTTTGGAAACTTCAGGTCTCACCCACCTCGTCTGTCCCACTCAAAATGTTACAGTCTCTTTAGGAACTGTTAGAAAGTGGGAGAGGAAGGGGAACTTCGTGCACGGATTAGGGTGTGAGGGGGTGGGGTGGGGAGGCAATTGTGCATAGCTTTTTAAGAGGCACTGTGGCAATTAACTTAGGAAAAAAAAATACAGTTGGCCGGAAGAAGTAGAGAGAGCATCCCTGCCCGATGTCTCTGGCCCAAGGCAACTGCTACTAGAGACCCTAATCCCAACTCAGTGAGGGAAGAAAGAGGCTGCTTTTTCTCTCCCAGTGCTTCTGTCCGGGGAGAGCACAGAGCTGGGCTAGAGCCGACTGGGCCCCTTAAGCCCTACAGCTAGGGGCCCCCACTGATGATCTGGAAAAATCCAGAACCTTAAATGGGGCGGAGGTTGGTTAAAGGGAGATTGCCTTCGTAATGCTGGCTAGGCCCCACTCTACTTTTCAACCTTCGAATCCAAGAGGGGTGGGTGAGATGGGGTTGGAAACTGGCCCCTTTGCCTCGGCACGAGAATCCCAAACTGGAGAGGTGAATGGAGCTGGACACAGAGCGCGTTCCAGAGAGCCCTAGACAAGCAAGCGGAGAGGGAGAGCTGGGTAGATATACGTGCACCTACAAAAGCCAAGGCGACCTCTTCTCTCCACCGGGCATCTGAAGCATCTGTCCCTCCTGCCCCAATTCAGGCCTAGAAGCTTGGGAGCCCGAGCAAACCTCGAGAACCTAGGCGGGCAGTGGAGGGTGAGAAATGGAGGACTTATGCTGCTTGAACAAGCTGCGTGAAGCCTTAGGGAGACAGGAAACCAGCTCTTGGACTTCAGGCAGGTCCAGGGTTCCAGCCAGACACTTCGACCAGGTTTCTAACTAGCCTCACCTTGGTTGTGTAACCCAGCTCTAACTTCCTCTTCCTAGCCTAGGAAGCAAGCAGGAAGACCATTTGGAGGTCATCTTGGGGAGGGTGGGATGTGCCACTTCTACCACTACCACCACCACCACCACCCACCCACACACACACGCTTGCACCCGGACACGCCAAATCCCATGGAGTCTGCTTGTGGCTGACTACAAGGAGCTGGGCCCCACAGAACTTCCCCTCCTAGAGCGAGGAAGGAAGAACATCCTTCCAGAAAAGCAAAAAGCAAATCAACCCCAGTCCCCTCTAGCCCTCGGGGCTAGACTGGGCATCTGCCGGTCCTAGTCTTCCGGTCCTAAAGCTTTTTTTTTTTTTTCTCCCAACAAAAAGCAGAACCTCCTTTCTGCCTTCAAAAGACATCACTGACAATCATTTTACATCGACTCCAGGAATGTGAGTGATGGTGGTGATAGTAGAGATGGTGATGTTGGTGGGGTACGAGTGTTTGATGAAACTCAATAACTTTATTACTAACGTAGATTCTAAAATAGCTCCTATCGAAGCATATAGGCCGTCATAAACCGTAATATGTAAATACCCAAAGAGCATGAACCCACCCACAGACGCTAATGAAAAGCTGGGGAAATAAACTCGATGTGTATTCCGAACAAAGGGCGATTTTTCGCCTTTCTGCCAGTTTCCAGAAGACAACCCCCGGCCCCCGCCGCCCCCTTCCCCAAAGGCGCCATCACTAAGGTAGATGGATAAGTGGGAAAAAAAAAAAAAAGCATTTAACTAGTTCGAGGCACACCTACTTAGACAATTAGAACTGCTGCTAGCGTCTAGCGGATGCTCCTGTTGTCCGTAGCGAAGGAGACAACCTGTAGGGTCAAGACCAGCTGGCCTGCAGGAGAATGCAGTCAGCTGCCCTCCATTATCCCCACCCTACCCCACGCCGTGTCTATTTGCCTAGGTTGGGGGAGGCACTGAGTACCTTCCCAGGCGTCCTCCGCCTTTGGAATGTCGGGTATGGATCGCATAAGTCCTTTTGAAAGAATGCTAGGACCTCTAGTCTACATGTGCAAGAATGAGTCCCTCTCCCTTTACCGAAACTCTCAGCACCCTTCAAGTGTGATCCGCATCAGGGGCAGTCCTGCCCTCTTGCTACCTTTCTGCTACAGTCTGTATTTTTTTTTCGGCATCCCTCTCCCGATGCCTGATTGCTATCGGTTTTTCCGGCTTTGGGACCCTCCCCGCCCCCCCAAAAAAACCCACTTTTTTTTTAATCCACAGCAGCAAGACCAATGCTTATTGCTGACTTGAAATGCACAAACAGTCCCTTGACATAAACGTATTTATGCCATGGAACTCTGTCGGATTGTTTATAAATATGTGTCTTAAGAGCCCTAAATTCCCTGAAAAACGTTCGGTGTCTTTTAAATGAAAGACATATGAAGCAAGGTTGTGGAAAGCCCGCAGAGCACTTTGATACCAATAAAGGTCCGGCTTAAAGGGAGCCAGGAAACTGCGGGGGAGCTGGGGAGCAGCAGCTGCCTTGTAAACCAAAATTCCCTCCTACCCCACCCCCACACACATATACACCAACCCAACTTTCGGTGGTGGTAGGAGAGAGGAGAGGCGACAACCACTGGAGTCGGGATCCCAGTAACCTCCGAGAGGACACTAAAACCATTCGCCTGGGATCCTCCTTGTGCTTTGGGATAGGCAACCACATGTGCCCCTAACCGAGGGAACAGCTAATGGGAGACGCCCATAACAAATGCTTAATCTGCAGTTGTTGGCAAGGGGTTGGGGCTCTTGTTGCCAAGAGCTGCATTAAACGGGGTTTGAAAGTTTGAAATGCTGCTCCTCGTAATGACACAGTTGTGGCCACTGGAGCATTGATAATGCAATTAAAAATAATCACTCTAATGACAACAAAGGTGATCACACGATGCCTGGAAGTCACATGGAGAGGAGTTAAATGGGAGTCCTTCTCTTCCTTGCTGAGGGCTAACTTGAGACCAGCCCAGTCTCCTCCGGCTTGATGCTATGAGGATAAGAATCCAGGAAATTGACTGGAGAGCTGTACTGATAACTGCTCAGCTTCTCTAATCCTACCAGACGCGAGAGTTTCTATAACTTCTCCTCAGGGAGCTTCCTGTAGGTGCAGAGAGGGTAAGGTAGAGATAATACTAAAAGGAGCTAATTTCAGCTCCTCCAAAAAAAAAAAAAAAAAAAAGCGGTTAGGAAAAGCCAGGTTCAGGCTGGGAGCTGAATTAAGTGAGGTAGATCCTGTGAAGGTTGGTTCAGTCAAACTGTTCCCAGGACCCTCTGTCCTGCCCTCCCAACCTCAGTAGAGACTGAAAGAAGGGTTCGTCTCTTCCAAAACCTAAAGATCTACCACCCTGACCCGTTTCTCCTCCTTGTTATCAGGGAATTTTCCTTGACTACCCCCCAGGTTTCTAACCGCCCCAAATTCTGAGTTGCCTCCTTTCCTTTTTCTCTAGGGTCGCAGACACTGAGTAGGGAACTTTTTAGGGGGAAGGGAGGATTGGAAAGCGATTAGGAGGAAGTCTGGACTCTGGGTCTTCTCAAAGGCGGAGTTCCAGGTGCGGGGTCATCAATTATCTTGAAAGAGAACAAGGACCTCCGAGGACCTTATCACAGATTCCCCAACTCTTTTCCATTACTGATCTGTTTCATGAAGATCGATTCCACATTGCACTCTGCCATTGTTGGAAAAGAGGCATCCGTAGACCAACTGGACCATCTTATCCTTTTTGCAAAGAAGGGGATCTGTGTGTAACAGATGGAGAACCTTGTCCTTTGCAAGGCCTTCTAGGGTGAAGGGGATTGAGTTGTAGCATTAATGACAATGTGATGGAAGTAGGGAAGTATTTCAGGATGAGAACTATTTAGTTCTAACGGCTGAAGGAAGTCAATTCGTCAGACATTGTTTGAAACCCAGTCCTTTTTCTTTGCAACCAAGCTTCATAACACACTTTCCCTAAGACTTTTAAAATTTCTACTATTCCCCCACCCACTCCCACACACAACTATTATCTAAATGGCCTTACTTGGACCCGAAAATGCTAGTACTCAAAGGGAAAAGGGCAGGATAGCAGAAAAAAAGATGGAAATCCTGGTTTGGGGTCAATGGGCTTGGAGGGGAGAGGAGAAAAAGAAAAAGAAAAACTAGCCACTGTTTCTTATAGTGTTAGGTTTAGAGTTCAGAACTGGCAGTCCTGTCCAAGGTAACATTTCCATGTTTTGCATAAATAATTTCTTACTAGGTAAAAGCTGCTTTTATTGCTTTTTTTTCTTTTTCTGGGCAAACATAACATATATTTCTGGAAAAGAAAAATATTTTCTATTTACTTAGATCAAGCAGCAGATGGTATAGTTAGTAGTTCTGGTCGATCTTTTCTCAGCTTGTTAAAGGAAACCTTACGATTATGTAAGTAATAAGGGAATGTTAAGACTTCAAAAATCTTAAGCTGAAACATGTCTTTATATATATACATATATGTATGTATATGTGTATAAATTGTAAAGTGAATTTGAAATGCTCCAATGAGGAAAGCTGAAAGAAATTCTTACTGAATAAGACCAAGGGAAACTAAGGGAAAAGAGAAGGGGGGCGCGGTGTAGAGGAGGGAAACTTTCATGAAAAAGTACTAAAATAATTGAATGTCATGTACCTTGGCTAGAAGCCAAGAGGCTCAGAATTTTTATGTGCTCCGCTGCTAGTCTCTCTTTCTAAGCTTGGCTTCATTTCTAACTCCCACCCCCCACCCCAGCTTTCCAAGCCTCAAAGGTAAAGATGTCTATTAGGCACCCCCAGCAACTGGAGGCTAGCATTAGAATCAAAGGGGGAACGGGGCAAATAATCATTAAATTTGCTATCGGGAATATGTTAGGTTTTCCATTGAAAAATTTCACTCCCAGCTCTCAGCCTCTCTGGGGATACCTAGAATGCTGCACACACCTTACAATATACAATGATTAAGACCCACGTATTTCTGAAGTGCACCCTCGATTGAAAACAGCGAACTTAGTCTTTCCAAGAGTGATGTTTAGAAACTCTCCAAGAGAATGAATATCAATTCTCTAATGGGATTTCGATTTAAACAGAGAAATGAATAAGAACTCTACTAATGTAGCTGCTACATTCGGCTTCCTAACTCTTTTCCCAAGCGCAATTCATCTTCTGAGGGTTCAGCTGGCGTTCCAGATTTGGGGGATCAGGGACCATACTTTTCTCTCCAAAACCTGGAAGGGGATTGAAACTTCCATTTTGTCAGTTGAAAATACACCCTTCCTTTTTAAAGGGAGAAAATATTTGATAGCTACTTTGAAGAAAAAAGGCACCTTAAAAATGTACCCCAGACTATTTTCAATGTGTCAAGAAATATTACAAACTCTTATTCAATATGTAATGGTTCTGTATATTTCTGTCACCGGAATATACCCTTTGAAGATCACAAAACATCGATCTCTTGTAAGCATCCAGTCACCTGGGTTTCTATCTATGAAGATTTATCATTAGAGTTCTGAAAACAGCTCTCAGCTGACATTCCCCTAGAGTCGAAGTGGCACTTCTTAGAGATTTGCCTATTTAACTGAAGAGTCTGATGTATTTGTATATATGCAACGTATTATTTGGCTCTGTCAAACACGGGCTAAGATATTTACTAAATTTCCATCTAAGTAAATTGCATTCGGTTCTCGAGCTCATGTTTTCATTTGTAATTATTAATCATTTATCAGTTTAGGCTCTCTTTCCTTCAGCTGTTTTCCATTGTCTTAAACGGGTTAATTCATTTTTATTATTTTTTTAAGCTTAAAATTCAACTCTTGAGACTATATCATCTTGAGCAATCGCACGTTAGACTTTATCATTCTCAGTTTCCTATAAAATGGAAGGTTGGACGAGATGGCCTCTGAGGTACCTTTCAACTGTGGATCTCTGTTCTTGTGACCCAGTTCTTAAACGTAGTCTTTTTTTTTTTTTGACAGGGCATGAACTCTGAACACACACACACACACACACACACACACACACACACACACACAGAGAGAGAGAGAGAGGCGAGAATGACAATGACTTCCTCTTTTTTTTTTTTCCTAAAAGAAAACTCCCACTAGTAAAGGCTAGGGGTTGTTCTTTCGCGCTAAGTTTCTGGTCTTAAGACAGAACCCCTCAAAGCACTATCGGAGAGATTCACTGTAGAGTTGGAGCTCCAAGCGCAGGTAGCTCCGAAACAGACCAGTCTCTTTACTTTGGGTTGCTCTGAGAAGCGAGAAGAATTCACACTCTTCGAAACTTGGTTTCTGGACAGTGCGTGCAGGTGTTGATCCGACTTACACCCTCCTGTTCTCTTCGGGCCCCATACCTCAAGAAGAGCATGATGGACTGGGAACCCGGGAGTGCTTGGACAGTAGTCTCCCCCCACCCGTTTCAGCAGCTGAAGACTGTTTGAAATCCATCTTGACTTCTTTGCTACACTAATAAATTCAAGAGGCAGATTAGAAGACAAACATAAATATGTTTTTTTTCACATCAAAGGATTATTCACATAAAACCTCTCCCTTACCCTTTACCCCCTAGTATGAATAAACAACCTCGAGAGAAAGTTAAAGATGAACATTTGCTTTCGCTACTCCCACACCGCAGCCCCCGCCCCCCCCAAATGATTGTGTGTGCCTTTTGAAAGTGATGAGTTTTAACTCATAATGTCTCTTATCTAGAGTTTATGCACTCAAAACTATCATTGAATAAATTGCTGGCGCTTGTGGCACCGGGAGCGGGGGGAGAGGGCAGGGGCGGGTTACGGTAGCTACGGTCCTAAAACCTAGCTGGCTGTCGGCTGCGCTCCATCCCAAGCCCAGCTTGCCCCCCTCCCACTCGACTTTCCCTAAGCCGCGGGCGTCCGGAATCTTCGGATGATACAAATTCTCCAGGTATCCCCAGCTCCAAAGACACAGGCCACCCCCTTCCCACCAAGTACAGGGGTCTCGGGGATCTCATGCCAGTATCACACAGGTTGTCCAAGAATAAGAAGCGATCGATGCTCTAGGGATAGGGGCGACCCCCAAATGCTTCGGGTCGGATCCCCACCTCGCCAGTTAAGTGTATGGAGCCGAGTTGTTTTTGGTTGCCCTGGATGTGGTGGGTGGGTAAGTGGAAGGAGGGAACAAGAATTTATATGGCGCCTTTGTGCCAGGCACTGTGCTAAATAAACCCTTTATAAATATCTCATTTGATCCCCTCAACAACACTCTAAGGTTGAGGGAGTTAAGGGTGGGGTGGGGGGAATAGAGAAGCGCATCCATCCCGAGGGGCTTTGACCCGGCAGGAAGGTGAACTATCAGTGTCCAGCTTCCAAGGCTACAGCTTTTCGACATGCCAGGGGACTTCAGGGAGAGAGTTTAGGAAGTCCCAAAGTTAAACCTCCAACAACTTGGAGCTGCCCGGACCAGTTTGTTTGCAGCAAGAGACCCTCTCGATCCCTTTATGAAGTCTCGGTTCTCAGCTGACAAAATGAAGTTTCGCTTTTACTATCAACCTGAAGATGCCTAGATGAATACAGAAAGGACTTTGCGGTTAACCAATTTTGCTGCTAATGTTTCGTCCGCAGTCCTTTCTCCGCTTTAAACTCTAACTCCTGGGAACACAACATATTTTAAGCTTTCCACACAAATATTGATATTGGCAAATCAGATCAGCTAGCCATCCCCGGGCGAGAACAGTATTCTTTTTGTCTCATTTGTTGGCAAACAAAATGAATCCACGGTATCTTAAGAGATCCGCCGACGGAAGGCAGGATGAGGGCTCATAACTCTCTTTGACATGAAGTCTTTTTTTTTTTTTTTTTTTAAGGAGAGTTGCCTTCTATTTCTACATACCACTAATAGCGAGTGAACTTGGGAATAGGCTTGGGACTCAGGAAATGCAATTGGAATGTTCCTAAACTAGGATTTGCCAAATGCCAAATAGACATCTCACAGCCACCTAAAGACACAGTATATTCCCATTGTTCTGAGAGAAAGCCTCCAGCGGGGTCCACCGCTTTCTCGGCTTGAGGACTAGAGTTATTTCCAGCAGAGTGGCTCAGGCCTCTGAAGAGCACGGCTGGTTAGGGATACCTAGAACATCTGGGTCGGTCTTATCTGGATGCCACGTATTAGTGCCAACCACCAAATACCAGCTCATGCTGCTGCTTCTTAGATATCGAAGAGCAACAGACAACTTTTCCAATCCTTAACAATTTATCCACATGCAAAAATCACGATGAACCATGAAGAAAGGACAGGTGAATAATGTTATAGAATATTTTTATGCAAAATATCTTAATCAAAGGAATCCCAAACGAGTTAGAGAATTTCTAGAAATGTGCTGTGTTCAAAGAGAACATGTTTGCTTTTTTTTAAACCCAATACATTACAATTATCTTTTTAAACAACTCATTTCTGTCACAACACTTAGGAGGTTTCCAATTCCCATTTATGAAGCAATTGCACCATTTAACAGTCTGAATTCTTCATACAAATGTAATTCTGAAACATTTAATTTTGGAGAAAAAATACATGTTCAATACAACTAACTGGTGAATATCAAAATAATGATTTACAAGAAAAAGGGCTATCCTACCCTCATGAAATTTTCTTTGAATTTGTTTTCTATGTACTTATCTGACTTCACATTGTTCCCTTCCTCATTAGCAGAACCCACCAATCAAAAGCTATTTATTAAGTACCTACTATGTGCAGGCACTGTACTGGAAGTTCTTTGAAGGCATTCTCTGTGATTTTTGTTTTTGTGCTTAGGCCAGTTAGGACATATAGTAGGTGCTTAATAAAGGTACATTGCATTGAATTGAAAAGTAATCCTGAAAAATGGTCCTGAATTTCTTTATGTTATATACTCAATATTCCATGTCTTCCTCTTGGTTTTGGTGTGCAGTCATTTTCACCCACTATATTAAGAAATGCTCAAGAATTGAATTGAATTAGGTAAAATCTAAGTAACTGGTTATTCTGGGTTGAATATAAATGTCCTTTAATCCTGAAATCTAATGTTAGTAAAACCTTGAAACATGCACTTGAAGGTTGCGAAGAAATACATCTAAATCAAAGACTAATGAGTTAAGGAAACTAGATATATTTAATATCTCTTTTGTTTTTTTCTTCACATATTTTAATCTACGTTAAAATTCATTTTGAGGATGAAAAATAATTTTCATGGGATGAAATCTTAATTTTTTTTTACCTATATCGTCCCCTTGCATGGACATTCCAAAACAGGGAGACACAAGCCATCTGTTTCAGAATCATTTAAGCCCTCTACTTCATATTATCTATTACATCATTTTATGTAAATTATGCAAAAGCAACCTACTTCAAGATTTTTATACACATATATGTACACATATATACCTACATATGTATATATAATGTCAGGTACCACAGTGAGTTCAAGGAAGAAATGCCCAAATTATTTTGTTGCACTGGATTTTTGTTTTAATAAATATAGTCAAAGCCAGGCAGGGACTTAAGTGTCCAGTGCTTCCTAAAGTAGAAAGAGATTTTGGAAAAGCCCTCAGGGCTGTCCCATAAAGCAGACATCCCTAAATGTTATCTGTGGTGGCAGCTAACAGTATCAGATGCTGCAGGGAATCTAGAGAGCTACCCACATAGCCACTGCTGCCCTCACAAGTCCTGACATTGTAGTGAAGACTAGGATACCTGAAAATCACCTCTGCTTCCTTCATTTCTCACATCTATTTCCCTTTTCTACTGATACTTTGTATATTTCTAGAAGATTGGACTGAATACATAAATATGGGGGAAAAACCTCAATGATTTAGACTTCAGTAATTTGGAATTTGTGATAATTCCACTTGGGTTGGGTTGGAATCTATTTTTGCATTTCTGTAAAGAAAGTGTTTGTTGGGTAAATTCAGAGTGTAAATAAGATGACTACAGAATGCTTAGGCTATCTAAAAGAATTCACTGTTTTAAAGGATCATAGGACATTTTTTTTGTAATATGCAAGTGAATAATGCTAATTTTTAAAAAATTAACCATAATCAAATCCAGCCAGGCAATTCCTCTCCTTGGAGAATTTAGTTTAGCCGTTAGCTTAAGTAACTGTAGCACATGAAAACAACAAAGTTGAACTTCTTGGGAATATTCTTTAATTCAGATTTCTTTAACCAATTCTGTCCAGCTTTTCCAATTAGTAAATTTCCCGTAATTTAGGACAATTATTCTTTGTTCAGTTTTTACCTTCATCACCATTAGCAATTGACATCCAATTTCATTCAATTTTTAAAATATTTTTTGACAACTTACAATATACATATATACAAGTATGTCATGATTGCTACCTGCAAACAGGTTTCCTAAAAAGTTAACAGACTCCAGGTGAAGAACCCCTGGAAAAGAAGTAGTGATGGCATTGGGGGGAAATGATCTTCCAAAAGAATAAATGGGTTTAGAAAAGCCACTATGGAGAATGTAAGGCAATATAGTAAAAAGCATTTATTAATTACTATGTACCAGGCATTATGATAAGCACTGGAGATACAAGAGGAATATAAGAGCAATGCTAAAAGATTTACAGTGGAGATTGCCCCAGTCAGGGATATACTGCCATATTGTGATTTTTCCAAAAGATTTCTCTAGAGGACTTCCTCACTCCCTATTTTATTGTCTTTTTCCCCTGCCTTCAATACAGAGATCTGAACTTCTCAATCTTAAATCTCAATAAATTAAGCCTGTTGTCTTAAAAACAAAAAAAGCAAAACAAAAACCCAAACAAAAAACCGAAACCAAACAAAACAAAAGAAAAAAAATATAAACAAAAAGAAAGTCACTCCCTGCCCTCAAAGAGCTTACATTCCAACGAAGGAACACAACTGAGAAAAAAGAGCTGGAACTTGGGGAAAGAGAGAAAAGTCTTGGATATGGAAAAGTACCCACAAGAGAGAATGGTGGTAAAATTGAGAGAGTCTGAAACATATCTGGGAGGAAAAAGAAGGTTGGTGAGCTAGGGCTCTTCCCCAAAATAGAGGTCCCATATAAGCTCACCAAAGGGAGAAGAGAGGTCACATAGCAAATAGATGTTTCAAGTTGAGAAGCCTCCAGGTAATGGAAGGAAGTTTCAGAGTGAGAAGGCAGTTGAATCAAGATAATAAAGTCCAGAGAATGAACAAGAGATTGGTATAAACACTGGTAAATGTTAAAGTCACAATTAAAGTTAATTAATATGATTTTTTTAGTGGACTCAATCAGTATTTTTTTTGGGGGGGGGTAACTTTCTCTAGTAGTGAGTAAGGTGGAGAGAGATAGAAGAATGATGATAACTCAAAATGGGATTAGTAAAGCAAAGAGCACATCTAGGAAAAAGGTGACCATGGGATTAAGACTAAGTAAGGAGGCTAGTATAGTGAGCAGCATCTAAGGTTGAGGGGTTGGGAAGTGTGGAGAAGGATGGACTGAGAAAATGTGGAAGAAACTGGGGAGTAGAAGTCCAAATGAAGACAAAGAGCAGGTTCTATGGGAATAGCAACCTGGGAGAAGTTGAAGAATAATTCTCATAGCTTCCCATTGGCCTTCCCACATCTGTGTTCTGGGTGGCACAGGGGAAAGAGTACTGGACCAAGACTCGGGATACTTGACTTCAAATCTAGCCTCAGATATTTACTAGCCATGTGACCCCGAACATGTCATTTAACCCCACCTGCCTCAGTTTCCTCAACTGTAAAACGGGGTTAGTAATAGAACTTAACACAGTTCTCAGCACATAGGAAGTGATTAATATTTATTCCAAAATTCTCTCCTCCTCTTTCTAATCCCCTCATAAATGTTACTGTCCCTATAGTTTTCCTGATGAATTGTGTTCAAAACCTTTCAGCCTTTCTCTGGTATTTGCTCCACCATCAGTCTCTAGGATATCATTCTGTCCTTTTCTTACACTATTGCCTTCCTCACTCAACATACCATTCTCATAATAGTTTTGCTGATATTGTTTTCCATGGAAAAATAGATACTCCCCCACTTCTACCCTCCCACTCATTCTATCTATTGAAATATTCAGTCTCCTTAAGGGCAGGGACTCTATGTTGCTATTCTTTGTTTCTTAATATTGCTTTGTTTTTCTACTTCTTAGCGCTGAGCCTAGCACATTTAATAAATGTCTGTTAAAGTTGAAGAGCCAACTCAGATGCATCTTAAGCAAATATTTATTTAGCACTTTTTATAAGCAAGGAATTGTGTTCAGCTCTGGGGATGCAAAGACCAGAAAAAAAAAAATTAGTTTCTGACTTCAAGGAGCTTACATTCCTGTTCTTCAGGAAGATTTTCCTGATCTTACTACTTGAAAGTGATTTCTACCTCCTGAAACTTTTCATAAAATATTGCAAATCTTCTTTGTACTTTGTACTATGGCTAAGTAATTATGTTATTTATTGGTTTACATGCTTACCCTACTGGGATATCTCACTAGGACATTAAATGGGCATAACACTGGCTTCTCAAAGTTCTGAGAAATACTATTGTTTGTCCTTTTTTTTCTGGAAGAGAACCAACTGCATCAGGAGGGTAGTGTGAGAAGTAGTATAATGCTAGGGGACAAGAATGAATGTGGACCTGGTGATGGGTTGTATCTGTCATACAAAGACCTATATGATGATTTTTTTTACCATAGCAATTCTTAGATACTAAAATATGGCTTCGTTTCCACCTGCATTGAAGGAAGGAGTGTCAACACGAATTGGTGAAGTACTGAATTGTCTGTGTCTTATGCTCCTCTTAGACTGTAAGCTCTTCACACACAGTGACTGTATCATTTAATCTACCTTCAGCATTTAGCATAGTAAACATAATAAATTAATATAATTGATTAAATACTACTTTTTAAAAATCAAATCGTTTTGAATTGATGAAAGATTGTGGTCAGGAAGGGAAATTTCAGGGCTCAATATTTTGAAGGTAGGTAAGTTTACAATTACAGTCTTCTGCATTTCTCCACTTAACCTTTACTGCTATATCTAACATTATTCCATTCCAGGGAAACTGGACCATTGCACTTGGCTTTCTCAAACATGCTCTGATATTTCCTTCTCTTGTGCGTTTGCTGTTCTCCATTTTGGAATGGTCTGCTTAGCCTAGTATCTGGCTATTGAAATCCCATTCATCTTTCAAATCTCCATAAAAAAACATAACCTTCTTCGGCATGGGAACTACCATTTTTATCTCTGTATCCTCAACATCTATTCACGATACCTTGCACATGATAAGAGATTAATGAATGTTTATTGAATTGAAAACCAAGCGCAGATATTCTCTCCTTCATGTGGCCTCCATTGAGTTCCTCAGCTAGAAACAATCTGTCCCAGATTAGACATATTCAAAACTGTGTGATCTAGATGTGATCTTGAATAACTATATGTTGATCCAACCTCTATACAAGACAAAAAATATTTTAGTGCACTAGGAGAACTTTTATTAAAAATAACATCATAACGAATAGTTTCTCAAGTGAAAAATTAATTGGTTAGCAGTTTTTTCATTTAATTTTATTATTATTATTTTGAGATTGGGACTCTTTATTTTGTCCAGGTTAGAAGTTCAGTAGCTACTAATAGACCCTATTCCAAAGGTGATTGACATGTAGTCCTTAAATTTCTCTTTTTTTGGACCTGGGCCAGGTTGTCCCTACTTAGGCAGTCTGATAGTCCCCTTCTTGGGGAAAGGCTTACTGAGCCTGACTTAGTGAGGACACCTGACTGCAGCTCAGAATTCCTCAACTCAAATGATCTACTAGGATCAGTCTCTCCACCATCACAGGTTTGTAACATTGTACCCAGATGTCCCCTTTTCAGAATAACGTTTTTAAATTTGTAAAATGAAGTACATGGCTAAAGCAAATTATTTTGAAATATAGTTACTAAAATTATTTTTTAAAATGTTCATGGACTTACGTTAAGGACCTGTAATCTAATTCAAGACAACTAGACTACTGAACTCCTTATGAGTCAGATTAAATCTGGAGTATCTAAATCTAGACATCATATGTTAAGAAGGACATAAACCAAGATATTTCCAGACTTGGATAACCAGGAAGGTAAGGGATCTTGAAAAAATGTACTACATATTAAAGTCATTTGAAGGCTCTGGCAGTATTTAGCCTGGAAAAGAGATTTAGATGGGGCATGAAGACCTATTATAGATAATGTGTACAGGTATTAGACTTTTTCTGTGTGGCTCCAAGGACAGAAATGGGATAAATCGGTAAAAGTTATGAGGGGGGGCGGTTTACATATTTGGGTTCAAAATTTTAAAGATTCTAACAATTAAAAAGTAGCTGCCAAATTAGAAATCACTTTGAGAAACCATAATGGACTGGGTCAAGAATCAATGAGCTTTTGATCATTGGAAGTTTTCAAGGAGAGTCTAGAGCAGATGTGTCAAAACAGAGCCATGACTCCTGAGTGAGGCTCTAGCCAGATTAAAATGTAATTGAGAAATACTTAAAAGAATAAATAAAATATAATGAAACACAGATAATATTAATATGTTTTTCTAAGTTAATAGGTGGCCCTTAGGCATCCTTATGTACATTTTAGTGGTCCCTGTTTCTCTTTGAGTTTAACGTTTTTAGTTGAGAGGAATACTAGTTACAGGTATTGTAGACAATATTCCTGCGATGTGTATAGAAGGTAGGATTCATGTGATCCATGTAGCTTTTAGAACGCAACAGATTTTTGCCTTGTTATTCCTTATGAAGAATATTCTCCATATTCTTTAAAAATTTTGCCCTGTGTTTCCTCGGAAACTCAGGGATGTTATCCACAGTGGATAACGAAAGGATATTATTAGTCCTGGAAAGAATATTACGAATTTTGGAAAGAATCCAAGGTGAATTTTTTTTAACTCAAATTGATTTGGATTGACAAAATATTGTGGTCAGGGAAATTTCAGAGCTAAATATTTTGAAGGTGGAGGAGTTATAATGCATGACAATCAAGGTCCTCTCCACTTAACCTTTACTTCCATATCTCACATTATTTCATTCCAGGCAAACTGGTCTATATTTTAGCCTGTGCTCCAGAAAGGCTGGAAATGACATATGTAATTTTGCCAGAATAAAAATAATTCAGCATGCCATTAGAGAGTGAAATATCTTTTCTCATTCCTAAAGTACTTTACAAAGTACATATTCCAAGAAGATTCTGAATTTATTAGCATAAAGGGTGTTCCTAAAGTCTGGACACATAGGCAAAAATGCATATTTTCAAGAAATGAATGAAATTTTCAACAACATTTTATTTAATTGGAATATTAACAAATAACTCTTCAATATGATTTTCAGCATTTATGATGCAAAGGTTGATGCGCTTTGCAAGATTCATATGAACTCAATGCAGTAACTCCACATTGCCGTCAATTTTAGCACATTCAGTCTTTAACAGGTTCAATCAAGTGTGTTGCATCTGTGATTTTCATTGAGTACACCTTCTCCTTTAGCATACCCCAGAAAAAGAAGTCAAGAGGGCTAAGGTCTGTTAATATTTCAAATATTTTGAAATATGCATTTTTCCTATATGTCCAGACTTTAAAGCCGCCCTGTATTTGAGACCTATATCTCTGAATCATAAAGTGTTTGAACAAGAAAGGACCTAAGACATCAGCTACTCTAATCCCATCATTACACAAAACTGAAAGAGAGAAGCTTGTCAACAAATGTCCACAGATGATAAATGGCTGTATCAGGACTTCAAGTTGAATTTTGACTTGGGAGTTCAATGGTTTTTCCATTACTTGGATCACATTTTAGGAAGCTAAAGACTAAAGACTTTTAAAAATGCTATAATTCCTTTTTGTTTTTTTGGCAAATATCATCCAGAAAAAGTTCTGCAAAACTGAAGAAGGCATTGGGCTCAGAAAAATTTCTTATCTTGGCTCAATTTCAGAACTTTGAGCTGAGAAAATAAGGTGATTCCCAGGAATGATAGACACAAAAATGCCTAGCTATGAGAGTAAAAGTCCTGTGCCTAGTCATTGCTTTGGACAACACTGAGCTGTTCCAAATATGGGCATCCTTTTGAAGTTAATGGCAGTTCCATGCTTAGATCAACTCTGCTTGATACAGACAAAGATGAGAAACAGGCCCACCATGTCTATATCTCCTTGTAATCCTTTGTTGATGCATAGACACAATGACTTTCAGAGTATATCACAAATCTATTTCATAGTCCAAGGCAGTAAATTTTGCATTTTTTTTTTTATTTAGAACACATGTACCCAGAATATTCCCTAAGGACTATACATCTAGAGATAACCAAACACTGAAAATCTAGTATTTTCTAATCCATTTTCTCCTATGTTTGTCCTTTCTGGAAATATTTCAGGTGAAATCTCTTTCACTAAAGTAAATTTAGAGAAGCAATCACTCTCTGTGACAAGAATAATTACAGCTTTGTACAAATAGCACAAAAATAATAGTTGAAAAAGGAATAATATATTTTATTCAAATTTTAACTTCGATTTTCTCAAACTCTAAAGTTTTACATGTCCAGTCATTCGATCAGTATCTATCAATCAAGGATTTGTTAAGCTCCTGTATGTCTGGCATTGTGCTGTTCAATTAGATTTTGGTTTAAAGCACAGTAAGACTCAACTGTAACATGACTGCTTATCAAATGGATTTAGATATGTCACAAGTCAAATCATACCCTTTACAATGTAACATCTATACACAGGAGAAACAGGATATAACAGTTGGACTATAAACTAGAGTTTAATCCTGTTTTTCATTACTAGGATTATAATATGATCAAAACATCATATAGACTTTGAAAACAGAATAAAACAGATGATATCTAAACAGAGGCTAACTCAATATAATTTTAAATGATGATGAGCTCTTCTAATCACAATCTATTGCTTAGGTTCGCAGAATAAATAATCCATTTAAAAAGTCCTACTTCTCCTTTTTTATTTTTGATTTCTTTTGTACCCCTCTCCTGCAGGTCTCTACCACTTTCCTGATAATCTTTTTCTGCAACCAACTCCTGACCAGTAGTAACTCACTGTTGGGTTAAGTTCTTTGCTGGTTGGGAAAGTTGCCCTTTTTTTTGGAAATCAGCCATCACTGGCATAATCAGCATCTTCTTAGCCCAGAGGCAGAAGGGTAGAGGAGAAAACTTCCATTCTATTACAGTTCCTAGGTAGGAATTATATTTTATAAGGACAGCTCATAAGGAAAGGCTTGGAAGTTTCCTTTTATAGAATTTTTAAAGGGCTAACGTCCTTAAGTTGAAAGTGTCTACCACGTAGCTCACTTATCATTTAGTACAACTATGTAAATAACAGACTGCCCAGTTACTATACCTAAAGTTCCCCATCAGTTAAAAAAATATTAGTTATCTCCTACCACACGAGCTCTTTGCTCAAACAAAGGTAACTTCCTCCACATATGATTCTATTTTTCCTTACTGTGTGTCTTTTTCTCAAAATGTATCTCTGCCAATCCATGTCCTTCATTTTTTTCAAAACATAGCTCTAATCTCTACAATACCGCCTAGGGGTACCCTCCCCTCAACTCACACATGGATTCCTCTGAAACTTGAAACTCCAGATTGAAGGTACTATATAGGCCCTTATGTCCTTAAAGACTGTCAGGAGGCCCTCCTTTTTTCCTTTTAGTCAGAGGAAAGGAGTAAAAAAAACACAATGAAATAGAATAGTAAGAAAAGTAGAAATAAAACATTCTACTCATAGGTGTGGAGCATGATCTCCCTTATAAATACATACACAAACATTGGCAAGAGGGAACATATCTAGACTATGCACATGGAGGAAAACATATATAGGGAATGTTTGTGAGAGACTTCTGCACCTCTGATGCAGTGGTTCTGTTGATGGCTTTGGGTGGTGTCTCTGCACTGTTCCTATTGGGTCTGTTTCTCACTGGTCTCACGTGGTCTATTGTCTCCTCTGGGAATTGTTCTCACTAGTCTCTTGTAGCCAATGTTCAACATGGTTGTTATGGCCTCTTGGCTGCTGCCAGGTGAAGATAAACTAGGCATGAGGTTTTGAAGCTGCTCTCAGCTTCTAGCTTCTGGATTCCGCTGGAGTTCTCTGGCAGAGGTGCTGTTTCTTTCTCTTAAGAATATGAACAGGTTTCAAAATTATTCTTTTCAATTCCAGAGTCTTGTGTGCTACAACTCTGTTTAAAAAGAAGAAAAACAAACACCTAACCTATGGGACTAAGGAAAAAAAAACCCTCTAGTGGTTTTTCCTCTCATATGAGGCATCTTTTTCTTTGTTTTTTAATAATTTCTTTGAGCCTCAGCTGAAGTGGATGTCTCCTCTTCAGAAGGAGATTTTTTGACTCAGGTCAAGCTCTTTAGAACAGAATCAGAGAGATATTTAAGTTAAGTAGTGCCTTTGGATTTAATTCTATTTTTTATTAAACCTACTATTCTTTAAACCCAAATGTAAGTGAACAGCACAGTGTCGGACACGTAGTAGTATTTACTGCTTACCAAAGGCAGGTGCTCGCTTAGAGGGTTTAGTCTGACTTAGGATTAGAAATTCCTCATGGTTCCCTATTTAATTCCCAGTTACTAAACTGTACTTAGCTGTCAGCCAATGAAATTACTTTACTTATTTGTTTATTTATCTAGCAACAGTTTTAGAGGTTGCCCTCTCAATGAACTGAGTGATCTTGGGGTTTAGGTTCCTCAATTCCAAAATTCTTTTCTTTTTCCCATTTAAATTAGGTGGAGTGGGAAAAGAAGAGGAACTAAACTAAGCCCAGGGGCAAGGGCTTCCTCTAGCATATTAATTTTTGATTTTCCATGTGTATAGTGGCTGGCAGACACTAGGCTTTAAGTGCTCTGCTCTTATATGACTACTTTTCTGTAGTCTGTTTTGTTTCCTCTCTGAATCACTGTTATATATTAGAACTTTTATAATTTGGACTTGTACTATCATTCCTATTTTCTTGGGTTCTTTCCATATGGATCTGTCTTTCTAACTAGAATTTTAGCTCTTTCAGGGAATGGCAGGTCTGATGATTAATTATTTGGCATGCTTTCCATCTTACAACTGATTATTGAGTAAGGAAAATCTGTGTGGCCAGTGTCCATTCTCTAAAGATGTAGTGGGAACGCTAGGATCTCTGAGGACTCTCAGCCAACACTTACATCATTTTCTATCATACTTCTCTTGTCACAAGTTAAATTTGCTGCTGTGCCCAGAAGCAGCTACTTACATGGTGGGTGATCTCTCATCAATGTGAAAATAAGTACTAACTCACCACATCCCACACATGGAAAGTCACATGTAGAAAGCTGGGTTTCTGGATACATAGCAAGAAATACTCACTGATTTCTCCTGTCTTCGTAAAATGATGGAATCACAGGGTTAAGAAGGACCATCTAGTCTCCCTGAATAGGAATGTCCTCTCCAGTAGCCTTGAGAAGTCATACGAATGATAGTGATACAGCACCTGACATTTATATATGCGCTCAAAGTTTACAAAGTCTTTTACATACATGATTCTATTTGATCCTCGAAACCAACTTATTAGATTGATACTATAACCATTATTTCCCTAGTTCTTCAGCTGAGACTTGAAAATTTCAGTTCTGAGGACTTCACCTGCTGGCATTTCCCATTCTACTTTGAGATAACTTAAATTGTTAGGAGGAAGTTTTTCTTCAGATGAGCTGAAATCCAGTGCTCTCTAGCTTCTGCCTCGTTCTGTCTTTGGGGGCCAAGTAAAACATGTCTAATCCCTCTTCCATGATGATCATTCAAATGCTTCCTTCCAGTTATTATTCATGATCCAGTGTGGTAAAATAGAAAGATCACTGGCTCTGGAGTCATTAGACCTGGGTTCAAAAGTTACAGCGCTTACTACTTGGGTAACTTTGGGCAAGTCATGTAATCTCCTAGCTTTCAAGTTTTTTCATCCATGAAATGATGGCAATTGAGGTCCCTCTTAACTTTAGATTTATGATTCTTTGACTCCTAAATTTTCTCTTCTCAAAGCTCATCACACCCAGACCTTTAACTTGATCTTTCTATAGAATAGTTCCGAATTCCCTTTCTATAACAACTGCCTCTCTTGGGATAGATTCCAGCTTGTCAGTTTTCTTTCTAATATATGTGCACAGAACTGAGCAAAAGACACCATAGCTGCGGTTTGACCAAGGCAGTGAACAACAAGACTAGAACCCTGACAACCCTGGATAGAATTTTTCTATTAATTCAGCTTAGGAGCCCGTGAGATTTTTTGGCTTCCATTTCTACTGTTAATTCATGTTATGTTTACAATTCATTAAAAACTTCAGATCTTTTTCATATGAACAAAAGTCTAGCCAAATATTCCCTATATGTTATCTATATTATTTTTTAATCCAAGTGTAAGACTTAATAATTGTCCCCGTTAAGTTTCATACAATTACTTTTGATAAATTTTTCTGGTTTGCTGAGATCATTTTGGATTTCAGTTCTGTTGTCCAATGTGTTAGTTATATCTACAAATTTGATAAGCATGCCATCTACTTTGTCATCCAAGTCACTAATAAAAATGGTGAGCAGAAGAGGATAAAAATCAAAGACTCTTTTCCAGATGGCCACTTATTCATTAATCATCACTCATTGGGTACTGTGATTCCTTCAGTTTTGAATTCATTTAAATTTATTATTTGACTTAAATGCAATCTGAGCAAACAGGAAAAAAGAACATCACTTAATTTGAGCCCTTTGATATATTTATTCAAATCTAGAAACCTAAAATTATGTTGAAATACTACTCTCTTCATAAACAAAAGAAAGTAATAAAAAATATCAATGTTGAACTCGATTCAAAATATAGAATCATATTCTTATCTGGTACTAGGAAAATAAAGGAAATATCATTATCATCATCATTACCCATTACTAAAAATGGAGTAGTACTGTCATTTCTCTCATAATTTAACTGCATGAAACAAACTGGTTGCTGAATAAGAGTCCATGCTTGTTAAGTCCATTTTAGGCACTGAGGCAATTTAATAGTAAACATCTAACTGAAAAACATAAGAAGTTCCACTTCACTGATTTTAGTATATGAACCATAAAAATATCCATCAATATCAACTTTAATGTGGTTTTCTCCTACCATTTTCAAAATAAGTTGAGATTCAATAAAATATTTCCAATCATATTATATTGCTATGTGGAAACTGTTAGTGAAAAGACAATAATGTAATGGCCTGTTGCACAAAACAATTGCATATGGAGTTTATGTTTCTAAACTCAATTTCTAGGCCACAACATATGAATCTATGTTTTCTTTATTGACTGACATCTCAGAGCTCATTGACTTTTTTTGCCTCAATCACAGTTTAAAGGGATTTACAGGTTTTAATGGGAACAAAGTCCAGAAAAATGGTAGCGATGGTAATGATGATGGGGATCCAAAGGGAGACAAGTGAGCAAGTAAAGAAATGCATTCTAGATAAGTTTAGGCATTTTTATCCAGCTAAAAGCTTTCAAAAAGGGAAGAAACTAAAAAGAAAGTTGACTGGATCCTATATTCAACTAACATTTAGATGGAAAGTCACTGAAAAGTCAGGACTGTTGCTTTGTGAAAACAGTTCTGGACTCAAGGCAGCAATAGCATTGAAAGCCCGTTAAAGGTAACTGCAAGATTTTGCATATTTAATTTACTAAGTTGTCATTGAACTTTGCTAGACAATTAGAAAGACTGGACATCTATAACTTTGGGAAAATATGAAACATAACAAAATGATGCTTGGAGTTTGGAAAGACTTGAAAGAACTGGTTATTTGGGAGAAATTTTATGAAAATATAAATTTCTAAGACTTTTCTGAGTCAGAATAATAATTACTTATTAGATTCACATGTACTTTCACATGTCAAAATAACAAATATTCCATATGTTCAAATAGTACTGTTAAAATATCCAATTTGTTTTAATTTATCAAGTTCATTTTAATTTGAAAGACCCTCTCTAAAGTAATCTGTATTTGATAAATTTAATGATTAGGAAAAAAGACATTTACAAGAACATCATGAACATGAACCGAAATATGACAATTCTCCCCATGTAGTTCAATAACGTCAGCTATAAGACTGGAAACTTGTTAAGACAATACAAATTCCTTATATGCAATACAGTAAGTAGTATCAATAAAAACACACATACTTAGGATGTTAAACTTCCCCAAATTGTTATTAATAGATTTATCATTATTGACAACATAAATTTTATCTTGAACTTATAATAAAATGTTTTTAGAACTAGAGAAATCAGTTTTACAAATTCCCCCTTACAATTATATCAAGGGTTAAAATTTTCTGGAGACCATACCACATGAGCACAGAAACCTTTGCAAAAACTGTATTTTACTGATGGGGAGTAAGATAACTCCACCAGAAAGCTAAATTGCAAAACATGTATAGTAAAACAAATTAAATGCAGTACTCTAAAACTTTGTATCCAATTGGTAACATATAACCAGATATTCACAGACCTCTTGAAAAGAAACAGCTCGCCATATGTTTTGCATGTTGAAGTTTGAAAGATTAGTTGAAAGTTTTCGCCTTCCTTTTCCCACTTTCCCATCCATCGCTGAATTGCACTGGATAGTCTTGATGTGATATCCATTTTTTCTTAGAATTTCTTATCCCTGGAACAGCTATTACCTTAACTGAAAGGCAAAAATAATAGCATTAAGTATAAACCTTCGCTTAATATGATCCAAGTAAAATTGGTTTGAAAAAATAATAATAAACATGATTAAATCAACAGTATGTACTTGGGGGTCACTGACATTTTTCATTTATTAGAAACATATTTTCATTGTTTGGGAGTAAAATTATTTACTGAAGACTAAGTAGGATTTTTTATGCCCATTTTAGTTGAAAAAAAATACAGTTACTTGAAAATGCAATCACTAGATATAATTGTTTCTTAGCTTCTATGCTTATTTTTTATGAAAACACCTTAATGACTGGATATTTATGAAATAAGTAAACACTCAATTTTTGTGAATTACATATCATTGTTAGTTTTTTAAAAGTATGGATTTGAGTAAATTGGAGAAAATATTGCAAATAGGAACAAAAATTACTAGAGATGGAAAATAAGATCTATGAGATCAGAGTTGGAAGAGGTCCTACCCTCTTTATTCTTGAAGACAAGATGGAAAGCTAATCTATTAGGACCTTTATTTTACGCTATTTTAATAACTGGCCTTTCATCATCCCAGAAGACAGAACAAGTGGAAACAAGTAAAAACTACTGCAGAAGAGTTTGATGGGTGGCAGAACTCCAAACATCAGGTATACCTCAGCCTGGTAAGATTATTATGCCTTCTGTTCTGATTTTGGAGACATTAAGAAGAGGTAGCCTTGAAGATGTTGTCTAAGGAACATGGAAGCAGGTTGTGATATATTTGATATTAACTTGTACACGTGGATATCTTGTGTCAAATGCAATGAAGCCCTTCTTGACAATATGTTGTTGAACACTGCATTAATTTAGCAAGAGGCTGTTGACTATAATCAATGACAGGATAAACAATAACTTATCATGTTAATTTATATATGTGTGTATATACATATATACATTTATACATATATACATACACACATGTATGTAAAACTTCCTAATGGCAAAGGGTGAGGTTACTTGCTTTTCTATAGTCCTTTCCAAAGTAACAGTTTTATGAGGGAAAAAAAGAAATCTATCTTGTTCTGGGTATTAATATTTAATTATCAAGTTAGATATTTCATCATATTTTAATAAGCAAGTGGCTAAATAAAGGGATCATAAACTGTAGACACTTAGGAGGAATTATTCTTTAAATTCAAGTTTGGCACAAGAGGTAATTGTTATCAGTTGTAAACATCTTTTCCAACTGTAATGTTCTTTTAAAAAGAATCCTGAAAAACTTGCTTAAGTTTCAACCTCACTAGGCTATGGGGGCAGCAGGAGTGCCTAAGATGTGGGATTATATCTTGGCTCTGACACTTCCTGTGGAACTTTGGCCAAATCATTTAACCACTCTTATTCATAATTTCCTTATCTGTAAAGAAAGGACTAGAATTGGATGACCTCTGAGGTCCCTTCCATCTCTCAATCTATGATGCTGTGATTTGATCAATCAGCAAATTTATTTACTCTAGGGGTCTTGGAAAGAGCACATGAACTCCTCAAAGGTGAGCAGATTATGCTTTTGGGCCAAAGGCTCAGAAATACTATCTGATCTGTCACCTCCACATTACTGAAAGATATGCAGAATAAAAACTCTTATTTTAGAGAAAAGAGTGAGCAATGAACAGAGTAAGGTTAAATGCTTAAGGCAACTTAATCTGTTAGAAATAGATCTGCATTGGGGCAGCTAGGTGGCGCAGTGGGTAGAGCACTGGTTCTGCAGTCAGGAGGACCTGAGTTCAAATCTGACCTCAGACACTTGACACATTTACTAGCTGTGTGACCTTGGGCAAGTCACTTAACACCAACTGCCCTGCCTTCCTCCCTGCAGGAAAAAAAAAAAAGAAATAGATCTGCATCTAAAATGAGTTTTGATGACTTCACAATTGGCATTCATGTCAGAAATCCCAGCAAAGACTAACAATTAAACTGAGATGGTCACTGAATTTGGCTTTTAGATGGGTAAACCAGATATATCTACTGTAAATTTGCTTCTTGAAAGTCAGTTAGGCACTTTTAGAAATTGTATTAACCATTTCAAGCAACTCAGTGTCAATCAGAGTACTATCAATGTCATTATTTTCTAGTAATAAACAAATGACTGAGAAGAATTAAGAGAATTTCCAAAAGGATTTATCTTACTCTAAGCATAAAACTGGCATCCTGCATTGAGTCATAGACCCTAAGAGTCCAAAGCAATCTTAGAAATCATCTAAACATCTATCTAACCCCTATCCAACATACCTCTTCCACCCAGGACAAGTGATCATTCAGCCAATACTTGAGTAATTCCAGCAATGAGGAGACTCTCTAACCAGTGCATTAGGCAGTCCTATTCCATTTCATGATTCAATAAATATTTTTTCATAAATATATTGACATACGTTTTCACTATTTGTGAGTTTTGAAAATTTATCTCAGGTAAGAACAAAGACACTTAGTCAATAAACTATGCCATGAACAGACATATACTCACACCCATACCTGCAATTTGAGGTGTGTTTTGTTTTTGAGAAAAGGTATGGAATGAAAGGCTCATTTCATAGAAAATACATTACAGTATCATTGAGTATCCAGAAAAGGATGCTTTAAGTTAATAAATGAAAAAGTTAATAAAAGAATAAATGGTCCCTCAGAAATATCAAACAAAAATTTTGGCACATATATTCTACCTTATAAAGAAGAGAGAATGGTGAGTTTGTCTATTAGTACAATGATCAAGTCCTTTTCTTTAAACAAGCAATGTATGGGCTTTTCATAATTATACTGCATAGTCTATGTAATGCAAACAATAGTTAACATTTTAAAATATCTGCTTCTTTTAATGTACAAAATAGGAATGAGTACTTGAAGCTCATATATTTTGGGTCTAGTATGTCACCATGCTTTAGGGACACAGAAAAAAAAACCTATTAATGCCTTCATTAATTAATAAAGCTTTTTGAAAATGATAAAAAACAAAACATTGTAGTATTTGGCATATATTTGCAACTTTTAAAATATTTACATTTGGAAATAGTGATTTTTATCATAAATTAACTTCAATTTGTTAGGGGACATCTTATATTAATCAAATCTCTCCCCCAAGGATTATACTCTTGATGTTTACCAAAGAATTTCCATTTGTAACAAATTCCATTAAAAAAAATTTCCTAATATGGATAACCTCTCTTTGTTATATTTTATCTTTCAACTGAATCCTCAAGTCATTGTGTCCTTCCACACAATGTGACCGTATGTTTAAGTGACAATCTGTAATCTTTTCATAGTAAGTTGTAACTCCTGCTAATCTCAATAATTATACCTAAAAACAACTATTATGTGATATTACAGGCTGGCTCATTCATAACAGTCTCTAAATACATTTTTGCCGGGATGGAAATGTTTAAGGAAAATTAGCAGTCCACATGACATTTAAGATCAGATTGAACAAATAGAGTATTTTTGAAAGTATTTTTCGTGTGTGATTTAAAAAGCCCATAGCATTACTGTTTTGCTATTTGTAGATAAACAATTTGACCAGTCATCAATAAAGCATCTTTTTGCATTGTGTTCTATGACATATTTTTTGTTATTATAGAAATACTTCAAATTAATAGATAGAAATATAGAAAAATAAATTGTGGTGTAAAATAACAGAATTGTGTGAAGTCATTACTATGTTCAATGATTACCTCTAAAATTGGAAAAAAATGTATAAAGGAGCAATTTAACACATCAATGTATAATCATTCTAACATTATTTATCCATCTAAGAATAAAATAGTAAGAGACTCAACTAAGAAAACAATTTGATACGAAAGATATCTCTACTGATAGCCTCTTGGAACAAAATTGCTAAAGTCCCTTTTTCGATGCTTTAAAAGACTATTGTCAGGCCATATGAATCTTCAACAATCTTCTGAAGCATATTTTCAGGTGATCATACAGAACAACCAACCAATCTTTTAAATATGTGCTGAAAGCATGTCTTGAAGTTTAGTTAAAATGCTCTCATTTTCAAGCAGCCACTGCTTTGCTGTTTAATCTGTTTTCTGCTAAAGATTTGTTCTGGTCTTTTTTTGGTTAAATCCCTGGTTCTTTAACAAATGTCAAGGTCTACATATGCTGTGTTTTGATAAGTAATTTAATATGTAAAATGCTTTGAATGAAACTCCTGGTATGTATAAAAAAAACTTGGTTAAGCAGGTCATGATAGAAATTTCATGATGTAGAGTAATACGTCATAGGATTTTCATTGATACATCCAACATTTTGTGTCTGGAGATATAATTTATTTCAAAGTCTTTCCCATATTGTATTACTTAACAGCAGATAGAGCATAAGTAAAGCATGGAGAAGAAATTCAACATTTTAATGAAAGTGACCAGAACGAATCTTTAGCAGCAAAGCGTTTACATCAATTTAAACTATGTGAATGAGCTAGGTTCGCCAGGTTTGGGTTAAAGTAGAGATGGGAGGAAAAGAATAGTGATTTTTATGCTGCTCCTTTCTGTATTTAAATCAGACTGACCACTTTCACTGAACCAGATGGATGATTCCAACATCATCTACGTTATCTTGTGATGTTTCTTGGTTTCAGTTATTTTCATTATTTTAGACAGAAGTGAAATTTCAATTTCCATGATGTCTGTTACAAAACATGCAAATGATTTTTTTTTGTTCTCTCCATCCCCTAGCACAGAGCTCTGAATATAGTGGGAATTTAGTAAATATTTAATAATTTGATGATATTTGTTGGCATAAAACAGAAGTATGACTTTTACTAATTATCTTTGAAATTAGAGTAGGTAGCTCTAAAACATTATGAAATTTATGATTTAATAAAAAGTTTCATATTTTCTTAATTTCATAAAATGTTTTTACTAGAAAAAACAAATTTATTTTGTCATATTTCCTTAATTTGGTTGATTTCTTATAAAATATATTGGTGACATGATGTGTTGGTAAGCAAAATGGGCTCCTTAGCACTTAGTTCAACAAGTGCCCCTGAAGAGTTTGGCTTGTGTTTGCTTTGAGTAATTCGACTATTTCATTGAATCTTACTAAGTGCTAAGCCCCAGGCCCAAACCCCTATTAGGTGTAAAACCTATGTGGGTGTGGATTGGCAACTAAGGTGGGGCCCAAAGTGAGGCTAACTCCAGGAAGGGCCTAGTTTACACGTCTGGGATAGCAGAGGCTCTTAGACCACGTGGGTTTAAGTCCACCTCTTTGTGACGATTTTAGGATTTTAGGCCACCTGGGTGAGTCACATGTGTGACTCATTCCTGACGCTGACAAAGATATAAAAGCCAGGGGTTAGCCTCTTCTTCCATGGAGCTCTTTGCCACAGCAGTGGTGGCGTGACTCTGGGCCCGCCCTTGTTCTGAGCTCCTGGGCTGAACCTAGATGTTGGTAACTATAGATCTGTATTGGGTCTGTCTGTTGATGTTTGTAATTTGCTCCAAAGTTCAGGGTGCTGGCTTTTTCCTCCCAACTAAGTGAATGATATTTGTATGCTGAATTAAAGTAAGCTTGCCAACCCCTTAACCTTGCTTTCCTTATTAAGGCAGATTAAAAGAATCTGTGCTTTGGTGGGTGCTGGCAGCTTTCTGGGTGCTGTTGTTGGAGGATCTTGCACCCCCACAGAAGCTGCTAGCCAGATTGTGGAAACAGGTAGCTCTAAAACATTATGAAATTTATGATTTAATAAAAAGTTTCATATTTTCTTAATTTCATAAAGTGTTTTTACTAGAAAAAACAAATATATTTTGTCACATTTCCTGAATGTGGTTGATTTCTTATAAAATATATTGGTGACATGATGTTATTTTATGATTAATGAACTTTTAAAAAATTTCTTACTGGGGGAGAGAGAATAATATAAAAAAATTTGTAGTGAATGTAAAAGTTAAGACATAATATAGAGAATGTTAAACCTTACTTAAGAGGTACTCAGATTTCTAACAGAGCATTTTGCCACCATGTTATTTTTAGTTACTTCTTGATTGCAGAATGGGTGCTATCTATATTTTACAAATAGTGTTATTAGGTTTCTCTGTGATAAGCTTTATTTTCTATATGTTTGCAATTAAACTGATACTCTAAATTCCTTTTTTTGAGGGGTAAGGCTAGTTAAAAACACCTTTATTTCTTTTCATTGTTATATAGACTTGTTATTTCTTCTCTTGGTGATTTCATTTCTCATGAGTTCAATAATTATTACTATGATTCCCAAGTCTATATTTCCACCCATAGTTTCTGTCACTAGCCCAGTCTCTTATAACTAATTATAAGCTGGACATCTCTAACTGAATGTTTCATAGAAACCTCAAATTCATCATGTCCAAAATGGATTTTCTAATCCCCCCTAAACTAGCCTCTTATCCAAATTCCTCTACTTCAGAAGAGGGCATAATCATTTCTCTAGTCACTCAGGTTTGGAACTCAGAATCATCCTTAACACTGCCTTCTCCATCATCTGATATAACAATAGATGATAATCACTAGCATTTATATAAAGCTTTCAGGTTCACAAATTGCTTTACAAATATACATATATATGTATAAATAGATACATATGTAAATACACATATATTTTGTATGTAATGTAAACATTATCTCCATTTTATTGATGAGGAAACTGAGGCAAATAGAGTGTCTGAAGCCAGATTCCTGACTCTAATTCCAGCATTCTCTCTACTTTGCTGTGTTGTTAAGCAAAATTGTCTCATTAGCATGGCTTTTGTTTCTTTTGAGTGGAAGTACTTTCAGCTGTTAAGTGCTAAGCCCCAGGCCCAGGGCCCTGTCAGGTGTGAAACCTGTGTGGGTGTGGATTGGTGACTTAGGAGGGGCCAGCTGGGGAACCAATGGTCTCTGGTCATTGAGG
>CM053623.1:188981165-189057139 GCA_028646595.1 Phalanger gymnotis
AGTTAGTCTATTTTTTAAGGTGTTGTTTTCCTCAATATTTTTTTCAGTATTTTTTTGAGTCTCTTTTAGCAAGTCATTGACTTGTTTTTCATGGTTTTCTCACATCATTCTCATTTCTCAACCCAAGTTTTCCTCTACTTCTCTAAGTTGGTTTTCCAAATCCTTTTTGAGCTCTTCCATGGCTTGAGACCAGTTCTTGTTTTTCTTGGAGGCTTTTGATGTAGGCTCTTTGACTTTGTTGACTTCTTGCTGTATGTTTTGGTCTTCTTTTTCACCAAAGAAAGATTCCAAAGTCTGAGACTGAATCTGAGTGTGTTTTCGCTGCCTGGACATATTCCCAGCCAATGTACTTGACCCTTGAGATTTTCAGCAGGGTATGACTGCTTGTAGTGTAAAGAGTACTTTGTTCTAAGTTTGAGGGGATGTGCCATTGATTTCAGAGCAATTTTTATACAGCCAGCTGTGCCACACCAGCACTCCTCCTTCCTCAAAAACCACCAACCCGGACCTGATGAAAATCTTAAGCAGGCTCTGCACTCCTGCTCTGATCTGCCACTTAATTCTTCCTACCAGGTGGGCCTGGGGCCAGAAGTAACTGCAGCCATAGTTCTGTAGCTGCACCTCCTCCTGCTGCCCCAAGGGCCGGTGGCTGAACTGCAATATCTTTTCACTCTGTCCCCAGCAGCTTTTCCCACTAACCTTCTCTGTTCTCTTTGGTGTTTGTGGGTTGAAAAGTCTGGTAACTGCCACAGCTCACTGATTCAAGGCCCTAGGTCTTATTCCACCCTGCTCCTGGTCTGGTTGGTCCTGCAGCCACTGGCTCTGGGCTCTGCTCCCCTCTGCTCAGTGAGCGATAGACCATATCCAGTGACCATCCAGGCTGTCCTGGGCTGGATTCCTGCTTCTCTCTGCTATTTTCTGGGTTCTGCAGTTCTAGAATTTGTTCCGAGCCATTTTTTATAGGTTTTTGGAGGGACCTGGCAGGGAGCTCATGCAAGTCCCTGCTTTCCAGCCGCCATCTTGGTTCTGCCCTCCTCCCTCTGAGTGAATGGATTTTTAATGAAATAGAGGGTATCTTCCAAACATTCCTGATGAAAACACAAAAACTGCTTGAAAATTTTTAAATGCAAACACAGAAATCAAGAAAAATATAAAAAAGGTAATCATGAACAAACAATCATAAAGGACTAAACAAGGAAAAACTGTTTATACTATAACATGGGCAGTTGATGCATGTATCCTTGCCAAACCCGCTCATCATCACTAGTCATAGAGAGAATCTATTTAGACATGGAGTCTGAGAGTAGTTCTGTTATGTTTTGATGATCTCAAAAGAACAATAGAATGGGAAGAGAGGAAGAGGAATACAGGGGATGGGGACAAAGGAGAGGAAAGGTGAGGAGATTTTCTCACATAATTAGAGTACAGAAATAGAAATCTATACAAACAAGGAAAAAGGGATGAGGGGAGTGGTTGATACTTGAACTTCACTCACAAGAACTCACAAGAAAAGGAAGGAACAATATCTAAACAAAACAAACTCTAAAGATGTACAAAAGTATTTTATAGCAGCTTTTTTTTTGGTGGCATAGAACTGGCAACAGTGAGAGTACCCATCAATTGAGGATTGGCTAAACAAGTTATTACATATACATATGATGCAATACTCATTCTGTAAGAAATAATGAAAGAGATGGTTTAAAAAAAACAACCTAGGAAGACGTACAAACTGATGCAGAGTGAAGTAATCAGACCCAGGAGGACAATTTGTACAATAAAAACAATATTATAACGACAAAAAATTTTGAAAGACTTAGAAGCTCTGATCAATGCAATGACAAACCACAATTCTAGAAGGCTCAAGATCAAACATTCTACCTATTATTTCCTGATAGAAAGGTGATGAAATCAGAGTACAGACTGAGGGATGTCATTTTTTTTTCCTTTGGATGTGGGTCAATGGTGGGAATTTATTTTGATTGACTATACAGATTTATACCAGGGTTCCCCCCTTCTTTCTCAACTCAGGGGAAGGTAGAGGTGTTGTTCAGTAGTTTCAGTTGCGTTTAACTCTTTGTGACCCTATTTGGGGTTTTCTTGGCAAAGGTACTGCAGTGTTTTGCCATTTCCTTCTCCAGCTGATAGGAACTGAGGCAAATAGGGTTAAGTGACTTGCCTAGGATCACATAGCTAGTAAGTATCTGAGGCCAGATTTGAATTCAGGAAGATGAGTTTTCCTAACTTCAGGTCCAGTACTCTATCCACTGCACCACCTAGAAGCCATGCACCACCTAGCTGCCCCAAGTAGAGGTGGGAGAAAGCAAAAGCAGGCATTTGTTGATTAAAAACAAATTTAATTTAAAAAGCAACAACAAAAACAACAGAAAGGGGAAGTGAGGAACACAGACTATCACAGCTGAGTCATTCCTAGCTCCTTGGAAGCTAACCTTGATGTTCAGTTCTGGACTCTCCCAGCAGCACCATAAAATCTTACAAAAGATGGGCTGGTTTTACAAGCATTCCTTTGTTTGACACTACCTTGAATATCTGCCTCTTACTAGGCACAGGTGCAAGTAGTGCCTCAGATATTTATCTCAAGCATATCTCAGCTGTCTTTCTTCACTCTCCACATCCACTGCCTTCAGGACTTTTAAAGGCACTCCACCATTCCTTCCTTCAAGGAAGGATGCTGTGATCTCTCCATGTGTCACCGATGAACATAGGGCAGGAATGTCCTCAACCCATTCCTCAGCTTGATCCACTGGACCACACCCTCAATGCCTTCCTCCAGAATTTACAATCTGTAAACTTGATTATAGTATAAAGAATAATAGAAAAATCCTGTGTGTCAAATTGAAGAATAGCTGAATAAATTGTGGTATATAGATGTAATGGAATATTTTTATGCCATAAGAATGGACAAATATAAAAGAACACAAAGACAGAAAGATATTTGAAATAAAGTAGCATAAAGAAAACAGAACCAAAAGAACAATATATGCATTGACTAAAATTATTCAAATAATATCAAAATTAAAAGAAAAAATTGAACAAAATACATAGAAAAAATAGGAGATACAAATAAAATGTGATATTAAAGCTGATATGAACATCTGAAAAAACAATAATGGAAGTTAGTTTTCACAGTCTATTTTGTTAGGTATTTGATGATTTGTATTGATGAATTTAGACTATAAAAATATCTAGCCCCCAGGCCTCCCAAATATTTCACAAATGTAAGTGACCAAAACCATATCATATTCTTATCAACAGAGTACCCACATGTTAGGATTGTTTTTTAATTTTTATTTTTATTTTGATTTTCAAAAAGCTGAACAATTGACTCTGTCCTATGCAGTTTTCCTTTATGACTTTTTTGAAATATACCTCTGAAAAAAAGCAGGCTTTTAAAAAAACCCATTATGTTTCAAATGGAGATATCTGACTATGCCTTTAAATCCAAATCATTCTGGCTTTCATTGAATTGCCAATAATAGCCCCAGCCCAAGCTTCTGTGGTTCGTTGTTTAGATTTTGATGGTTTAGAATGAGCGTAAATAGCAATTGTTTTCTGTGTTCTGGCCAGAAACTCTGAGGGTCTTCCCCTCCCAGAGGCATAATTTTATGATGATAAGTTAGGCCATCTTTGGTCTCAATTCTAACCAATCCTTAGTCATTGAATGGGCATAGCTTCAGACAGACTGAGACCTGGGAAAGACCCAAATTTAGAAAGGTCAAAGTCATCCACTGCATCCAAGGCTGTCACTAGATCTCATGTCTTTTGTCTTGCCATTGGATTTTGATGACTCTGGAGAAGATGAGGCTAATGACTCTTTAATAAGCTCTGCCTCACTTAAATCCAACTCATGCCATCACCCTCCAGATGCCATTGGCTCTTTTCAGGGAGGAAGGATGAACAACAACAACAATAACGGACTACATTTTTTTTCAAAGAAAGTCAAAGGATTTGGGTTCAAATTCTGACTATTTCATTGAGCCACAAATGTAGGTGTTACTTTGAACAAGTCACTTACCATCTCTAGGGTTCGGTTTCTCGGAATGGAATGTGCCAAGCAATGTGCTAAGCACTGTGGATACAAATAGGAAACAGACACATTCCCTGTTCTCAAGGAACTCACATTCTAATTGGAAGATACAACACATAAAGGATGGTGGGTATAAGGGCTATGCCCATTAGATAGGGACTTGAGCCTCAGCATCCAGCTGGCAGTGAGAATCTTCCACCTGGAGGAAATGGGGCAATTATGCAGTAACTTTCATTTGGGGTAGGGCGAAGACTAGGGTTCTCAGCAGCAGGTGTTGTTGGTCTGTCTTCTTGTTGCCCATTGTTAGGTTGGGGGGAGGTAAGGGAAGTCCCGGCATGAGGATTAGGGAGGTGGCTTGCCCAAATCCTCAGTACAGCAACAAGTGTGCTGGAGTAGGAGAGGTGAAGTTACCTTCATATAGAAACTGAATGAAATGCTTGCACAAGATGGTCTCCAGCATTCCTGACAGCTTTAAATCTATGATCCTATTGTCTTTTCTACCTCATTGTCTTCCTGTGACTCAAAAGGTGCTTTTCTTGTTATTACAGAAAATAGGAAAGAGATGCGGAATTCCATACGTTATCAGATTCAAACACTAGCTGATGGTAAACACCACCAAGGAATGCTCATAGAGGGTCTAGGAAGGACTTGTTTGCTGGCAAGTCTTGGTGACCTAGCCAGGTCAGGTGTGTCTCAGTTCGGCATAGAAGCATACACTCTTCACTAGTCCCTCTATCATTAGGTATCTTTGCTGTGTGGTCAAAAGTACCACCTGTAAGTGCCACTTTCAAAGACAAGTTCTACATTTCTAGAGTATCTACCAGGGAGAGGAATGGAGTGCATCATCCATAAATAGCCTGAGTATGAAGTGCACTGTGCTGCTGTAGGCAAATTAGGCTACAGGCAAAGCCAATCTGGCAACACATATGTGGAGTAGTAGTGTAGGAATTTTTTTTGTTCCTTGGTTAACACTTTCCACTTAACTATAAGCCTTTGGTAGGAGGTATAGGTGAAATTCTAGCCTCTTGGGGATGAATTTCAAGGATTTAAACTTAAGACCATAAGCTATGATCCCCATCTGACATTATCTGCAACAGAAGCACATGTAGTTTAAATGCTATTGTTTTAAATTACCATAATGTCTGAGATGCAACAAAGAGACAGAAATTCAGATAGCATATTCATGAGAAATAATCTGAAGTCATGAAGATGGTCATGTAATCTAAGGGTGGCAGCTAATCTATCACAAACTCTACTGTTTCCTAGCACAAAGATTGCAGGGGAACAAACAAGGACATACTCTTTTTGGTGTTCTGGCATCTATTACAGCTTTTCTCATAAGGCTACATTACCTTATGTGAAGGCTCTACATAGTCAAATCATGAGGAGGGATGATGGATTATTTTTCTCATCTTTTTGGCCCCAAGATGCCTGATAGCATGGCATTATGACCTACCCAACATGAACTTTTCTTGGAATTGCAAGATTTCACCTTTCTCCAGTGTAAATATGATAGCACTGAGTTCACCTGACCTTTCAAAATGGATGAACTCCTCAATGTACATACTTTCTCTATATTTCCCTCTTCCCCACACTCTGGGAGCCCAGTTTCTTCTAGGAGGCAAATTCTTAACTTCAGTACAAGAATTTCCCAGAAAGAAAAATGAAAGAACCAAAGAACATAACCATTAGCATGCCTCAATCAAAAGTAGTCCCTCCTACTTTCCAAATGAAAAATGTCTACTCATAATTAAAAATGCAAAAGGGCAAGACTGAGTCATACAGACCAATCCATACCACTTGAGAAAAGGCAACATATCTCCTTCTGTCCCAATAAAATGGACAAGGAAACTACAGGAGGCCTCAGCAGAAAGATAGATACTGCTCCTTCTAAGTCAGATCATTCTTTACGCTTGGACAACTGACTCCTAGGTGACTCCTACAAAATTTATTATTAGTTATGATTTTAGGATAGCATTTGACTCAGTAGTGCGGCCTAGAACGCTCTCCATAGAAAAGAAGATGGAGGTCATGCAGATAAGGATATTATAAAAAAAATCCCATGATATGCAATAATTGGGATACTTTTGTTTAAACCCAGGTTGGAGTAATGGCACCATTAAATACATTAAATACTGTGCCAAATTGCACAATTAAGTACTTCAGTGGTTTGTCATTTCCTTGTACCACTCAGATCTCAATTTCTTCTCTGGGTTTTATCAGCTGTGACAACAAAAATAAATACCTCCTTAGGGGTCAACCTTCTGGGGATGGAACTCATAGGAGGTGCTAAATGCCTACATTTATTTTCAGCAAATGTATGTATCAATTGCCATGAAGAATCGGTTACTCTGATGGAAGATAATGAGGGTGGCAGCGGCTCTGAGAACTTTCTAAATAAAGGAGATTCGCAGAAAGCAAGAAGTCCAGGGGTAGCAATACATGCCAACAGACTGAAACAGGTGGATGTGACCTTTTTACTTACCCAGTATTAAAGCCTTGATTCCTGAACCCTGAACCTTGCCTACTAGCAATCTTAGACTTGATCTTGGTTCCAAAGGCAGCCATATGCTATCAAATTCAAACACTGTGAGATGGTAAATACCATCTAGGAAGATCCTAGGAAGGACATTTGTTGTTGGTCAATGCTTGGTATAGTGGATAGAATGATGGACCTGGAGTCAGGAAGACATGAGTACAAATCCAGCCTTAGATGCTTAATAGCTGTGTGACCTTGGGCAAGTCTCTTAGCTTCTCTCAGTCTTTGTTTCATCATCTATAAGACAGAGATAATAATAGCACCTGCTTCCTCTCAAGGTACTTGTAGGGATCAACTAGTATCTGTGAATGTCTTTGCAAACCCTAAAGTGCCATCTAAATGCTAACTATTACTGTGGTTTTGCACAAAGCTTCTTTCTACTTTGGATACCTCCCCTGACTCCAGAATGCCTCTCCCCAACATTAGCTTCTTTCTCAGACACTGACCTTGACTTGGGTCTGTTCAGTTCCCAGACACGCATCCTGCAGCCACAAGTTTCTGCTTGCTCATTCTATGACTTTGCCTACCCCATCTTTCCCTCCAGCTGCCTCCTCCTCACCCATGGCAGAACACCCCAGCTAAAACTTCTCCTCTGTCCCCTAAAGTGTGAAGCACTGAACAACACTTACAAAACAAAGGAAGCTGCAGCTGCAAACACAACTATAGTCTCTGCCATGTCTGGGGACCATAGCGTGCTCACGGTTACTAAGGAAAATGGCACTAAGTTCCAAACAAAGAAACAAAAACACAGATAAACAAACAAAAGCTTCCTTATTGATTGTAAAGTTTTCCAAGGGTCTCTATTTACTAATGACATCATCATGATTAAACTAGGCTTCAGTACACTACATAGCTTCCTCAGTGATATGTATAGGGATGTGAAAGAGACTGACCAAATTATCCATGCTAAAAAATAAAGTGGGGGAAAAGCACAGTGTCCAATTATGACATACAGTTAGATGGGAAGGTCCATTGGATTATTCCACTAATTTGTGTATGTTGAACAAATGTTGCAGATGACTAAAGTGTTGGGCCCAGAACTAAGTTATGGGAAGATCAGATTAGATTACATTAGGAAACCAAATGGCACTATCTTTAATGATTTTAAGTTGGTTACTCAGACAAAAATTCATTTCTTCAACACTAAAATTCTCCAAGTGATACTGTGAATCTTGGACAATAATATTAAAGGCACAAAACAGAAATATCCTAAAGAACATACAAAAGACACATGGTAGATATGAGCAGCCTACAGAATGTTATTAACAATGACTTTAGTACAAGAAATGTCATTTAAACACACAATCCATTAGACTGGATCCCCACCCCCATTTTTGGCATGTACTTGCGTATATGAATTGAAATCGTGAAAGAATGTTCAAATTGTCAAGGAAAAAATCAAGAAGAAAATTCAACAAAATTTCAAAAATTACCATGGAACAAAAAATTTTAAAAATATACATTGTATGTGAAATTCTGAAATATTGAAATTCCAACCCTTTTTTTAAGCACTTTCATAATCTATGTGATGAGGAAGAGTGTTATTTCTTAGGATACATCAATTTTAGGCTATAATAAAGATTAAAAGTATCACTGTCATGAAATTTAATTAACTAGATTTTGTTTTTTGTTAACTATGTAATGTGTTCACTCAAAAAATCAAAGAAATAATTTATTTAACCACAGTTTATTCTAAATTGATTGAATCCCAATTTTAAGCAATACAGTGATCCCCTATCAGAAAATAATGCAAATAATACATGACTTTAGTAAAAAATACATTATCTTAATAATGTATTAATAAAAATACATTAAATTCAAAGTTTTTAAAGTATTATTACAATATGTCATGTTGATATTGCTCAGAAGTAGTTACAGTTGTGACATTTTTGTAGTTTAAACAAATTATAGACATATTTTAAATGGCAGTTATTAAGTATTGGCGTCTGCAACATTTTACTGTAACTTTAAACACATTTCTTACCATGAGTTGAACTCGCCCACCATTAAGTACATCTGGATCTAACACAGGCAAGAAGTGAGTCTGGCTGTACAGTGACAAAAGTAGAAAATACTTTATGTTTTAAATGCAGCAGATTATATAACAGAATTTCATATTTTAAAATTTTGTAGAATTATTTTGATCAAAGAATTGAAAATTTCATTAAGCTACATTTTAGTAGAAACAAAACACACAATTTTAAGGTATCAGTTTTTATGAACAGCTTTTCCTTGAAAGTAGCATGACATTTAAAAAATCTAAATAAACTTTTAATCTCCCCCCAAAATCTGAAGAGACAATCAATAAATAAAAACTGATAATTCTTACATAATATAGAAATTTTATACATTTAATTCATCTAACTTACATCACTTTATTTATCTTTAGAGAAACGTTTCTCAGTCTGAAACATCTGTAGGAAATTTCATGCATTCTCCTAATATATATAGTGAACTTCGGTTCTAAAATTTGGAAAAATCTCTAAAATATAGAAATGGCACAGTCCCACTTACCTTTCATTATTTTTTTTTCTTTCCAAGACCACTAGCTAGACCTTTGCAGCAAATAAGAAAATCTATGAAAACCTACTTCTCATATTTTCTTTAAAAAAATCAGGAATAACAAAAAATTATTCAGCTTTGACATTCAAAAGTCTTCCTGAATTATCTTGGATTGTCTATTTCATATTACTTACAGCTACACAAATTTTTGTACTAGATTTTTTTATTAGGTAATGTAGAGAACTATCTACAGTATGTGTACATTATTAATGCTATACATGTGGTATATGTAAGATGTAGTATTATCCAGCATGAAAATAAAATAAAACAGACATGATAATTACGCAGAATCCTTAGTGAAACAATAATGAATCTTAGAAATTATACTAATGTCAAGAACTTTTCTCTACTTCTTTGGTTCAAAATAAAATATGGTAATACTGATTCAGAATATAAAATGCTGATGCAATCTGACTCTTTCATTCTTCCAAGCACATGATTTCCATTTTCTTTAAACAGGAATTACATGGAGAGAATTGACCACATATGAGTAGAATCAATTAATATACATTATTTAGAAAAGTTACATTTTTGCATATTCTGATTCTCTTGCTGTTAAATTTAGGACTGAAGAATTATAGGCTTTCGCATTCATTCAATTTGTTTTATAATCCACAATGACAAGAAATACAGGCCTAATATTTCAAAACTAGCTTCTGTATTTGGATACATGGCTGGTTTACATCTGCAACATCTGTCTGTACATAGAAT
Source organism: Phalanger gymnotis (assembly GCA_028646595.1). Taxonomy (NCBI): domain Eukaryota; kingdom Metazoa; phylum Chordata; class Mammalia; order Diprotodontia; family Phalangeridae; genus Phalanger; species Phalanger gymnotis. The sequence goes on from CM053623.1 coordinate 188,991,023, forward strand.
AATAAGATCATAGGGTTTCAAGTGGTAAAGGACATTAGAGATCACCTAGTTCCGCCTTCTCACTTGAGAGCCATAGAAACTAAGAGAGGTTCTGTGACTCTAACAAAGTCATATAGGTGGGAGCATTAGTATTTGAACTTTTTAAAATTCAGAGTTCTTTTCACTACAAAGTGTAGTCTGCATGTTAAAAAAATTCTGAAAATTTTTGTGGAACGCTGTTCTTCAATTGTCTTAAATGATAGTTTAATGGATACATGGATACCCACCTTTTCCTTTTCTTTCCTTTTCTTCTCTTCTTTTTTTTTGCCTCTTTTGACACATTATATTGTAGATAAACTACAGTACAACCTATGGCATAGGTGGTCATTTTTGTCTTAGTGTAAGGATATACATTGCATTTTTCAAGCATGATTCCTTATGTGGTTTATCTATTGGCCTTCCATTATGAAAGAAACTTAGTTCTTCATGATCATTTAAAGGTTATTAAATCAATTCTGTATGGGGGTCTTTGCATAACCTAACCATGTGGTACACTGGCCTTTGGCTATAAAGCCATGTTTGTTTTAGCACAATTAACCAAGGTTTCACATTTCATTGTGTATTTACAAGACAAAAGTCTAATTGAAAGGAAATGACCTCACCATTTCACATTTCTGGGGCAGGTTGTTTCATAACTCCCAACTTGAGTATGGAGCCATTGGTAGGTCAGTTCTTTGCTACGCTCAATTTTTTCATTGGAAATAGTAACATCTGCATTGGAAAGTTCTTCTTCATCAACTGGGGAAGAAATAAATAAATAATATATCTGAGAAAATACCAAAGAAAAAGGTTAAACTCCATTTTTTTTTTCTGAAGTAGAGAAGATTTGAAATTCCACTACTTTTTTTTTTTTAAATTACTTCTGACCGTACCTTTTTTGCTAAAAAAGGATAAGACACAAGTGAAATGCTTTTTTCCCTAAGAGAGCACACTCTTTGGTAATGTGAGTGATTCTTCTAGAGCTCAACAATTCTCAACAGGGTGCTTATTCTTGAAATTCCTGTTTGAGCCCTGTTCTAAGGTTAACCTATAATTATTATCTCATTACATTGGACTCATTCAAAAAAATTAGAAATAGCATTACAACATTTGAAACAGAATCAGAATTTTACAGAAAGGGAAAAATGTTTCCACGGGATAATCTAAAATCTCATTCCAGGATAGTGTAGCATATTTTGATACTAAAAAAGATAAATGTACTCAAGATAATATATACATGTGCAGATGCATGGTAGCTTAAAATATTTTATTTATTTTCACAGAAGCAATTTCATGTCAACTGTGTTTCATGCTATTTTTCTTAAAATTACAGTCATTTATATTATTGATCTTTTGTTTCAATGGAGTCATTTTCCATATACAAACCATTCTGTTTGCAACCTTCAAGTTATTTAATCAATAGAGTAACCTTGGAAAGGAGGGGATTCTGTATGTTCTTCCCCACTAGTCAAATAATCTAATTCCTTTGCCTGGATGAGATGGAAAGAAAGAAGAAGAAAATCCTTCCTCTCTCTTTTGCTGTTCATATATCTTGGTGCCTCTTTATCTTCTTTAAACTTGGCTACCACTCATTTCCTACTCTGCTAAGTCTAAAGTATGAGGTATAATATCATATTACTAAACAATGTCTTTATTCCCGTCTTATACTTTTACTCTAAATTGAGCGTCATAAGGGAGACAAAAGGAATTACATAAACATATAAAATCTTTGAATTATCTTTAAGATTCTCACTTCCATTGACTTACAAACGGGTTGGCCTGAAGTTATATTCAATTAGCGACAAAGTCAACTGAAATATATATCTTTTAAGAGCTCTCCTTGTCTTCCATTTCTACCATTCTAGACAAATGTCTCTCACAGTAAGAATGCTTCCATCCCTTGTGGTGTGGTGTTAATAAAAACACATTTAGGGTCTCTGTGGGAGAGTGAGTCATTTGAGTCACTGAAGGAGGATTGAATTTTCAAGACACACCCTTGGATCATTACTTTAGGGTGCTGTGTGTGCAATTTGGGTTAATGCTGGAAAGCTATGTAACCTGGCAGCCAGGATTTTTTTTCTAGCTAATTATCCGTAATGGAGATCTGGGATAAACTTACGATTCCATCTCTTTCTATAAAAATAAACTCATTATTAAAATATAAATAAAAAGATTAGCCAAATTTATTCTCAAAGAAAATTATATGAAAGGAGTTAACATTTGAAGGCATTTTTTTAAAAAAGCAACTATAAGTGCACTTATGTGCCCGGATGTTCCTTACACTATTTAATTTACCAATTATTGTTCCTGTTTGAGTCTCCCTTGGGTGTCATTTAGAGACCTTGGATTATAACTTCCAGGCATTGTACATTCACTCCAGGTATCAGTCTATGTGGTAAGAAGAATGGTTCCAAGTGTCTAAGATACTTTTAAGGAATCTGACTCTTAGAGACTTGGAAACATTCTCCTAGGCTTGTGGCATCTTTGCTGCTGCTTGAGGTAGTATATTGAGGCCAATGTCCCAGTTGACTTCCTAAAACAGTTACTCTAGTTTGTTGCTCTGAAGGACAGATTGCTTTACTCTTATAGAAATCTTTCTGCTTAGATGCATGAGATTTATTGATATGTTTAAATATCCTAAGAAACCATGGTTGCTGTTCAAATAAGAAAATGTAGGAGTTGGGAGGCAGGAAATAGATCAATTGAATGGAAGCATTTTTTTTCCCTATCAAAATGCCAGCAGTATAATACTAAACTGAAGAAATACATGTGTAATGGAAGTTTCAGAACATGTTCAAAATGAAAGTACCCACCTAGGAGATACCACAGATCTGTATCTGGGAAGATACCTGGTGAATGCATGGATATTCAATGTTGGCCGACCATATGGTTGAGACCAGCCTCTTTTCTCTGACTGCATAGCCAGAACTGGTTGTGTCTTTAAAACTACTTGAGTGAGATAATCTCTTTTCTCTTTTTATAATTTAGCATGTTTAGCTAACTGACATTCTTTGCTGTTCTGTTAATCTCTTTGCTGTTTAATTTGTTTTTAATCTCTTCTTTAAAAAAAGGAAATAATTTTGTTTTTACTTTGTCCACATAGTGGGAAAAACGCAACTCTAATTTTCTTCAGTATTAAAAAGTAAACAAAATAACTAAAGACAGTACTCACAGCAGGTACTGGCATGGACACCATACAAAAAGGAAGGAAACAGTCTGAGGACCACTTTCTCTTTCCCCTAGGCCAGTTGGCCCCAATAAAAGGGCTGGGGGTTTTGGTCTTGTTACATTTGTCCTTTTTAGTTCTAGATGCAGGGATTGGAATCCTGGACCCAAAAGCTTTAGCCTTGAGAACTTTGGAGCCTTGGGATTCCAGGACAAATGTTACAGCCAGCCCAACAGGGAAACAAACCCTGAGAAAGTAGGATTTAAGGATGTAAACTGTGGGGAGGAGGAACTTTGGACTTGAAACTTGGTGGGGCTAATGCTATATAAGAAAGAACTGAGCTAAGATATGAACCTAATCTCTCTTTCTTCCCCAGAGACTGAGGGGATATAAGGGAGATTATGCTCTGGAGGTGTTGGAGGCAAAAATTTGTATGCGTGTTCTGACTATAGCTTTGATGAAATGTTCCTTTGAAAAGGCTTATCTATTAAGTGGTTAAATGGAACTGGGGTGTTTGGACTTCTAAAATTGAAGGAACAATCAATGTTCCACATGAATAGAGTAGGAAAATAAAGAAATATAAAAAAATTCCAAATTCTTATATTCAAATTTAAATACCCCTAACCCACATTCTTGTGACAAGAAAAATATTCACAAAACTTTGTTTACAACAAAAACTCATTGAAGGAAAACACTGTCTCTGTCTCCTTTTCTCTCTGAGTCTCTGTCTCTGTCTCTCTGTCTCTCCCCCCCCCAAAAACACACACACACACACACACACACACACATACACATATTCCTTAAATGGTTTATTCACAAACTGACTGCATTCACAAAGCATGGGAGATTTGACATATTCTTTTTCTAACGTGAGCTGGTTTGCCCCTTCTTAGGTATATTTATGACTCCCTAACTCCAGGGAGCTTACCATATTGCTGTTAAATTTTGAGTTGCAATATTTAATCGGCATAATTCAGTGCAACTCAGAACTCCAGAGCTGAAGAGATCTGTCAGCCTCACACCTCCCATTCCTTAGGATTACAGGCATGAGCCACCATGCCTAGCTATCTGAAAACTCTCAAAGGTGTGGATGATAACTTTATTTGATAAATTTCTATATATAGTTTCTTTTTTATTTTCCTTATTGTCATGAGCTTGAAAAAAATCAAGAAACATCAACATTTCTCTATAAAAAGAATAAAAGAGGACTGGACATGAAGCTATGAATCTCCTCTACATACAGCTTAGCATATAATACATACATACATACATACATATACATGCATATATACAAACATATACACCTGAATATACCTACATACCTAAGTGTGTATATATGTATATATATGTGTATTTGATGTATATGTAATATATAATATTTATTTCAAATTTACATAATTTTAACACCTGCCTGCTTGTCGGTGTTCCCTTCTACTTTTTGAATGATTCAATGATGACCTTTCTTTTCCTGTTTCACAAAGCATCCCTTTTCATTCTCCTTTCCCTTTGCTCTTAATACTTCCCACCCCCTCAAAAATACCTCCTTCCTCTTATATCTAACAAACACAGTCAAACAAAAAAAAAGCATACTAGCAATGCATATCTCATTCTGTAACTCTAGTTTATCACCTCTTTACTAAGAGGTAGGAAGTAAGCTTCATCATTAGACCTATGACATGGAAAAAAATTACTTTGTCGGATCTATGGATAAGGGAAGATTTTATGACCAAACAAGAGCTAGAGAGAATCACAGGAGGTAAAATGGATCATTTCGATTAAATGAAATTAAAGTTTTAGCGCAAACAAATCAATGTAGCCAAAATCAGAAGGAAAGCAAGAAACTGGGGGAAATTTTTTGTATAGCAAGTTTCTCTGATAAAGGCCTCATTTCTCAAATATATATGGAATTGAGGCATTCCCCAATTGATACACGGTCAAAGGATATGAACAAGAATTTTCAGAAGAAGAAATCAAAGTTATCAATTTGCATATTTTGCTAAGACATAATACCTATTAGACTCACTAATATGACAGAAATGAAAAATGACAAATGCTGCAAGGGACATGGAAAAAAATAGGTACACTAATGCATTTCTGGTAAAGCTGTGAACTGGCTTGACCATTCTGGAGAACAATTTGATATTGTGCCCAAAGGGCTATAAACCATGCATACCCTTTGACCCTACGTCACTGAGCCAAACAACCTTAAGTTCCAAAGCTCATTCCATTACAATGGGCTAATCCAATGGAAGATGCTGGGTATGAAGCCAGCCACTGGTGGCAAGAACCCTGTGGTGGTGCTGAAACTAAGTGCAGGAAAGAGGAATTTTTCCACTTCCTCTATGAGGACCACCATCAAGAAAAATGGTCATGCCACACTCAACAACAGTCATCACATCATCCAAAAGAGTAAATAATGTAAAGCTCATTTGAGATTTAGTGGAGGAAAAGAAAAGGATAGAATTGAAGCTTGAGGAGAGAGAGAGCGGTGGGGCAGGGGGCTGTAGGCAGGAAGTACTTGTGTGTGTGATGTTGGGAAAGGGCTGTTACTGTGTATGAGGTAGGGTAGGGGGGAGAGAACAACCAAAAGGATCCACCACTGCTTTTCCAGAACTTTCTATCCCAGCTAGGTTTCCCCAAAGTTCTATTACATGGGGACAGCTAGGGCCTAATGGGTAGTGAAATGGCCATTGCCAGAATGTAGTTTCAGAAGAAGTCTGAGTGGAGTGGTGAGAAGCAACCAGGTGGTGGTGGAGAGGTGTGGAGTGAGGCCTTTAGGCAGGAGAGGGATAGGCAATGATTAGGAGACTGCTTCGCACAATGGCCCAACAGTGGGGGGTTTTGGGGAATGTCCAAATGATCTCCACATGGTTACCATGCACTGGGCCAGTGCCACCTGGTGAAGCCAGAAGCCCGTGGTGGTAAAGAAATGAACCCACTCACCTAAAAGTGACACTCTTACCTTTGGTTAATAAAGTCAAACTTTCCCCACTAAAAATCTTTTTGGGTATATACCCCAAAGAAAAAGGGAAAAGACCTATATGTAATATCAATGTGTATATCTATCTACACATATATGAGGGAAGGAGGGAGGGAGGGAGGGCGAGAGAGAGAGAGAGAGAGAGAGAGAGAGAGAGAGAGACAGAGACAGACTCTTTTGTGGTGGTAAAGAATCAGAAATTGGAGAGATATCCATCTACTGCAGAATGGCTGAACAAGTTGTAGTATATGATTGTGATGGAATACTATTGGAATACTATTGTGCCATAAGAAATGACAAGAAGAATGGTTTCAGAAAAATCTGGGAAGACATGAATTGATGCAAAGTGGAAGGAGCAGAACCAGGAGAACACTGCACATAGTAATAGCAATACTGTAATAATGATCAATTGTGAATGATTTAGCTGCTTTGATCAATACAATAATCCATACAGGCAGATAGGTGGTGCGGTGAGTAGAGCACTGGCCCTGGAGTCCGGAGGACCTGAGTTCAAATTTGACCTCAGACACTTGACACATGTACTAGCTGTGTGACCTAGGGCAAGTCGCTTAACCCCAACTGCTCTGCCAAAAAAAAAAATACAATGATCCATGAGATTTCCAAAAGACTTAAAATAAAAAATTCTATTCACCTCCAGAGAGAGAACTGGCGAACCCTGAGTGCAGAACGAAGCCTATTTTTTTTCACTTAATTTTTCTCGTCTTTTTTTTTTCAACATGGCTAATATGGAAACGTTTTCATAGGTATAATTTTACTTGGATAATGGGTATCATATTGCTTGCCTTCTCAATGGGTGGAGGAGAGACTGGAGGGAGAGAGAGAACTGAAGACTCAAAATTAAAAAAAAATGTTAAATCAGTCCTATGAATTAATGTCGGTCATTGCATTTATCAGAGTTAAGTCTTTCAAAATTGTTTTGTTTTGTGATCTTCTAGTCATTGTATAAATTGTTCTACTGCTTCTGCTCACCCCACTCTGCATCAGTTCATACAAGATTTCTAACTATATATGTATATATGCATGTGTGTATATGTACATACATATATATACATACACATATATGTATGTGTTACATATACATATATATGTGTGTGTGTATACACACACACACACACACACACACATATTTAGCTGTTCCCAACTTGATTGGGACTACGTCCAGTTCTTTGCTACAACAAAAAGAGCCACTATCAATATCTTTGTACCTACAGGTGTTTTCTTTCTTTGATCTCTTCATGGCATACATCTAGAACTGGAATTACTGGTCAAAAGATATATACTGTTTAATGACTTTCTGGGTACAACTCCAAATTGTTTTCTAAAATGGCTGGAGTATACAACTTCACCAACAGGGTATTAAAGTACTTACACAATCCCTCCAAAAAATATAACTTTAATTTTTTTTATCATCATTGCCAGTCTGATTGGTGTGAAATGGTACTTCAAAGTTGTTTTAATTTGCATTTTTCTAATTATTGGTGAGTTCAACCATTTTACCATGTGGTTATAGGGTTATATATAGATTACCTTTTTTATCTTTTGAGAAAATTAATGGTTATATCCTTTAACCATTCAAAGGAAATGGCTCTTTTTTTATATTTGTTCATATCAATTCCCTATATATCTTGGATATCAGACCTTAAACAGAGAAATTAGATGCAAAGAATTTTTTTTTTCCAGTTAACCATTTCTCTTTACATTTTAATTACATTGGTTTTCTTCATGAAAAAAAAGCTTTTCAATTTTATCTAATAAAAACTGTTCATTTATTCCCTGTGATCCTCTCTATCTATTGTTTTTTTTTCAAGTACTCTTCCTTTTTATATATCTGTGAAAGATATCTCCTTTACTGTTTCTCTAATTTGTTTATGATAAGACCTTTTATATCTAGGTCATATTTCCATTCAGTAGTTATTGTGGTATATGGTGTGAGTTGTTCATCTAAACCTAATTTCTGCTAAAATGCAGTTTCCTAGTAGTTTTTTCTTAAATAATGTGTTCTTATAGTATAAAGGTTGTAATATTTTCGTTTATCAAATACTATGCTATTATATTCATTTACTTCTGGGTGTTATCTGCTGCTCCACTGATCCACATTTCTGTCTTTTAGCTAGTACCAGATTGTTTTGATGAGGAGGAGGTTCCATATGGTTGAGATATGAATACAGCTAGGTCCTTTCCTTACCACTTTTTTTTCCATTAATTTTCCTATCATAAGTGTATATCATAGCTATACAGTTCCAGATTATCTAGTAGAATTCCCTTATTTTACAGACCATACAAAGAGGTTAAGTATTTAGCCTTTGGTTTCACAGATAGTAAGAGGCAGAGGATTCAAACCAATGTTGTCTGATTACAAATACTGCAATCTTTGACTATACAAAGGAGCTTCTCAATAGCACTCATCTCTTCCTTGTTAACAAATCAAACCCTGATCTTCCATATGACAGCAAGGGATATTTGCCATTATTTTGCAAATATTAGTGCTATACAACCATGATTAAGTGGTATCTTTCTATTAATTAAGCCTTTCAATTTCTGTGAAGATTGTTTTTTCAGCAATTCTATTTATGTCCCCTCAACCTTAAAAATAAATGGGAAAAAGGAAGACACAAAGAATAAGAGATTCCCACTACTCTGAGGCCAGGAACTATCTTTCACCTCTTTGTATCACCAGTACTTATGAGCACAATGACTGGCACATAGCAGGCACTTAAAAATATTGATTGAGTGATTACCAATTTGTGAAGGGTTTTAAATGTCTAGGTGAAGAATATATTATCCTACAAATAATGGTAAGTCAGTGAAGTTTCTTGCTATGGCCAGACATGCTTTAGGGTGATTATTTTGGCAGCTGTATAAAGGATGGATTGTAGAAGGGACAGATTGTTGCCCAGAAATTCAATTAGGAGGTTGTTGCAATATTCCAGGTTAGGGATTCATGAGGCTTGAACTATAGTGGTGGCCAAATGAGTGAAGGTGACAGATACGATATGAATTTGCAAATGACTGGATGTGGATGAGGGGAGAATGAGGAGTTTGAGATGACTCTAAAATTGTGAAACTCAGTGACTAGAAGGATCATGGTGCACTTAATAGAAATAGCAAAGTTTGGAGGAAAGACAGGCCTGGGGGAAAGGGAGATTATGAGTTTTATTTTGGACATTCTGAGTTTGAGATATCAATAGCATATCTGGCAAAAAATGTCCAACAATCAGTTGACTTTGTGGGACTAGAGATTAGGAAATAAATTACAGTTGTCTATATAGTTCTGGGAGTCACCTACAAAGACATAAAAGTTGAACTTGTGGGAAGACGAGATCACCAAGAAAGTAAATGTAGAAAGAGAAAAGCAAATGATCCAAGATGGAGCTTTGAGGACATTAACAGTGAGAGAGAGGAAGACTAAAGAGTGGTCATAAAGGTAATATGAGAACCAAGAGACAGTGGTATCACAAAAATTCAGGGAGGAAAGCATCTAGGAAGAATAGATTATCAATAGTAAAAAGTGCTACAGAGGAGTCAAGAAGGATAAAAACTGAGAAAAGTCTCCTTGTTTGGGGTGAATGCTTTATATTAATTCATTTCTGTAGGAAATATGGCGAGATAGGCAGATGCAATGCCTTTTGCTTTATTAATTTCTTTCCCCCTTTTTTTCCTTAGCATCAACTGCTTTGTTTGAATAGCTCAGATTGGAACTGTTGTAATTAGATTTAATTTCTTCTAATTTGCTGTTAAGTTTCACTTAACTAATCAATGATCTGATTATTCACGTAAAATTGATCCTGGCTCTGACATCAGTAACCAGTCAGTGAGTCAGTCAATAAACACTAAGCACCTATATAATGCTGTCATTTCCTGTTGAGACATAATCAATATCACTTTTGTGATGTTGCTTCGTGATCACCATACTTGCTTTAATATTCTTCTGAAAGAAAGTATTCATGATAGATTGTGTTATACTTTTGAAGAGTCTAGAACTTTTTGACCTCTTTGTTTCTTAACCTTGAAACATATTATACAAGACATTCTTTGCCATTCTGTTTTGTGCCCAGGTCCACACTGAAGTCATTGAGTATTACACTTCATTTACAGGGTCTTGTCAAAATCTTCATTGAATTTCTTTACCTCGACATCTCCTATAGGAGCCCTTTAATCTCAAGACAGCTATATCCAACTCTCTCTCAAGTTTTCTTCTTCATGTCCCCCAGTTTCTTGAGCCAATCCTCATTTAAGAAAGTGTGAAAGGTAGACTGTTCTTTTATGCAGACAGAGTGGGGGAAGGGAGAGGGAGGGAGGAAGGAAAGACGGGAAGAGGGAAGGAAAGAAGGAGGGAAGGAAGGCAGGAAGGCAGGAAGGAAAGAAGGAAGAAAGGAAAGAAGGGAGGAAGGAAAAAAGGAAGGAAGGAAGGAAGGAAGGAAGGAAGGAAGGAAGGAAGGAAGGAAGGAAGAAAGGAAAGAAGGGAGGAAAGAAAGGAGGAAGGAAAGAAGGAAGGAAGGAAGGAAGGAAGGAAGGAAAGAAATAAGATAATACTTTCCAGAACCTAATTTGATTTCAAATGAGTATTTCAATATTTTCCATTAAAGCCATCTTTAGATATGGAGATGGCTGAGTTGACAAGAATTATACCAATGAAACATAAGCTTTAGCACATTCTTTTAAACTAGAAAAATTTCAAATATGACCCTGGAGATGAACTCTATGTCTGTCATCCAAGGCATGGGCTACTTCAATTTAGATAACTTGATTGGTATAGTAGGGGGCTGACCAGTGGGGGACTAGTCCTTAGAGCAAATGTAGAGGGTGACTGCCTGGATCCAGTCTAACATTTGGGGAACTGATTTCAAGGCATGAATTACTAAGAAGATAGTACTATGAGATCATGAAAATTCTTCTCTGGCTCAGGAGGTGCTGAACTGGAAAAGAGTTTGCCCAAAAAAGTATGACCTGTCAATCTGATTTGTTTTGCCACCATATGTCCTTGGGAACACATGGTTCTCTTATTTCTTTTGTACTTGTTCTCCTGTGATAGTAGATTAAGCAGTATCTGACCACAAAACTAATAGCCACACAAGCTTCAAAAGGTGGAAGAATCATCAGAACCATCCCACTGACAACAGGGGTAGTTGCAGAGTCCAACAGCGGTATTATCAGCAGCTAATGACAGATTAGCTGTAGATGGATGTATAAAGTTAGTCTTTCAAGGGCCTTAATGGCTTCAGGGATTTCTGAGCCCTAGTGAGAAGAGCCTGCTGGCCGCTTTAGATCCCAGAAGAAAGCTAGATCTAAGAAGAACTTTAAGATTATTCCATGAAGAATGAAGAAAACAAAAACTTTCTGTATCAGAAGTCTGAAGGTACCCTTTTGCCACAAAGTTTCCCTATATGAGTGCCTCACTATCACTGTATTTTAGTTTTGAATCCAATCTCCAAAGAGACCGTTGGTTCTGCAAGGGAAGAGCAACATCCTAGTTTGGAAGAACTGCTTTTGTAACTACTATTCTTGTTGTCTTTTCAATGAATCACATCTATAAAAGCTGATGTCTATTTTTAGCCTTTTCCCACTAGTTGACTGATGATGGAGGCTTTGAGTTACAAGAAATCTCAACCTCTCAGGGTTGCCTCTAGGACACTGAAGTCATTGGCCATCCTTCAAGGGCCCAACCTGTGGAAGTGGGAGCTGGATGAGTGCTCCAAGGAAAGAGTGCTCCATTGGTCTCATGGTGAAGGGTTTTTTTTAGCCACAGTAGTCTTGACTCTTGATCAGTTCTCAGAGTGGTTGTGATTTTATTCTGTGTAGGGAGTATTCAAAGTAATGAAATCACAGATGCTTGAAATTCTGAAATATATCAGTGTTTGGAAATGATGAATTATTATTTGTTATCAAGTTATATGCCTGCAGTGAAAACTTATTTTGTATATTTTGCTAGTTTCTTTAAGGAGCACAAAGTACAGCAGGTAATTCTTCAGGCTATGTAAGGTTTGCTGAAGGCAAAGGAGACATTTTTACTTTTTGTTCATTGCAGACAGAATAAAAGTCTCTTATCAAATCCATATGCTTCAAATAAATTTATCCTTTCATATTTTAAACTGTAGTCTCATACTGAAGTATATCAAGAACCAATTATCATTGAGAATTCTAAAAAGAGAAAGTTGATTATTTATACTATTGCACACTGATGATGGCAGTTTTCCCATGACACACTTCTTTTGCTCTCTCTTAATGTCATTTTCCAGTAATGCAATTCTTAAACACTTGGTTTTGTGGATGGCAAAGAGTCTATATCTTTTTTTTAAGCTTTCAAAAGTCATGGTGTAGTCTGAGCATAACTACTCAAATAGAAAAAAAGAAAAAAAACTATGGTATGGAAACATTCTTGGTAACTTGGATAGAGTATATGCTGAAAATACTCTAGAAATATGATTTATATTAGAAAGTATAAATGTTCCGTATGTGTTTATTAAGAGAGATTATTGCATCATACCTCACAAACGAAGCAAACATAAAACTGGATCTTGGCACAAACGTTACACTTACAGAATTTTAATTTCATTAACATCTGTATAAATACTTGTTGATAGGCTGTTTATGGCTTCCTGGTTAACCAATCCAATCTGTGTTTTTGGAAGGCTGACAGCACTGGCATGGAACCAGGAATTCTGTAAGGGCCATTTGTATGGGACTAGCAACATCCCTATTCTTTTGAATGGATTCAAATGTACATGAAATTAATTACCAGGGGAAAAATGGCTTAATGAATACAGAACAGGATTGTTAGGAAGAGAACTTAAAAACAGAAACTTTAGGGATAATGCCAAATTTAAGACATGTAAGCTTCAAAGAATGACTAAAACTCTAATTGCTTTATTGCTCGTTCCAATATATTTCATGACGGGGGAGTAAAAAAAGGTACTAGGATGACAGTTACTTGACAGTTTCCAACATTTTTTGCTAATATTAAATATGGGTTTGCCTTGGTGGAGTAATTAAATCACTTGAAGGACATAGTCAAGAGCAAAGAAAAAACACTGAGAATGAACTACTGATGTACATCTTTAAAATTATTTGGGCTCTGTGAATACAAAATTTCCTGTGTTATGGGATTACCAGATTTAAGGGAATGTATATGGGAACATTGGGACACCTGCAAGAATAGAAACCCCTTTTCACAAGTAAGATATGAATGTGTTCAGTACACATCTTTTTAACATATACTTCTCATTTTTTAAAAAAAGGATCTCTGGCCCTTGTCATTGTCGAGATGAATATTTTCACACTAATGTTTGTATGCTTAAATGCCCTGAGTTATGCAAATTAACATGCTCAGAGGACATTTGACTTAGGGAATAGCTGGGGGATTACAGTCATCTAGCCTACATTTTGCAATACCATTCGCCTTTACACAATGCTTTAGATTTCTAATGTGCTTTCCTCACAACAAAAATAGGATACATTATGTAGATTTGATGGGTGAGAAACCATGGAGGTTCAATGACTGCCCTAGCATCACAGCTGCTAAATGTTGGAGCTAAGGTTTGAGCCCAGACCTTCTTATTCTAAAATCAGTGTTGTCATTGCACCAAGCTGCTGTGCTATGTGTCTATACACATTTTCATTAAATCATTCATAATTTATTAGTCACATGCTGTCAGCAGAGCATTTTTCTACTAGGATGAAAAATTTAAATAATATATGGTTCCTTTCTTCATGGGCTTTATATTATGGGATAGAAATAAGACATCAAGAGGAATAAGTATAACATTTATCAAATGGTAATTTGATTGAAGTGCTACACAATATTCTATGTAAGTTCTATGTAATATTGTACTTAAGTAACACACAGGGATTCAACAAGAAAAGATAGGGAGAGAAGACACTCTAGTGTAAGCGTCCAGAGGCAAAGAAATAAAGAATGTGTTTAGGGCGACAGAAAGTAGCCCCTTTTGGCTGCAGCACAGGGAATGGCATACACCAAGATACAATAAAAAGAAAATCGCTGGATCAAAGGTCTTGGATTGAAATTTCTACTCTGTCACATACTATTTGTGTGACCTTAGGCAACACACCATGTCTCTCTGGTCCTCAATTCCCTCAACTGAGATCCCTTCCCACTCTTAATCTATGATGCTTTGGGAGTAATTTGAGATTAGAACAAAAAGAAATATTGGTCCAGACTGTAGAGGGGGACTTTGAATGTTAGAAATCAATAAGGGATCAATGGAAGTTTTTGAGCAGAGAATTGATATGACCAATTATATAACAAAGACTATTCTGATAGAGGGAGAAATTGAAACGAAACTACTTCAGGAAGGAAGATTTATCCAGTCAATGGGCAGCTAAGCCGTGTAGTAGAAGGACCTCTAAGCCTGGAGGCTTAGGGGAGGCTTAAAGGCTCATAAGTCTTGAGTTCAAATATGGCCTCAGACACTTACTAGCTATGTGACTATGGGCATGTGACTTTACCCTGTGTAACAACAATGTTGCTAACAGCTGCTGTGGCTCTGTAAGACCAATAACACCAGTATGCAGAAAGGCTGCTAAAAAGGTTCTTTGATATGCTTTTCTAAGGAAAGCAGCTTTAAGGGGTTAGCAATCTCAGTTTAATTAAACAGACATATATCATTAACCTACTTTGGAGAGAAAAGATCAGCCCCCTGAACTTCAGGGCAAACACACACAGAAACTACAAGCATACACTATAAACCGAGCAAATAACACAAACCGGTCTATCCATAGCAATACATAGTTGCCAGAAAAGCATCAACATCTTGGTTATCAAAGCAAGGGATGGGGAGTGGGGAGGGGTGGAGGGGGGGGGAAAGATGGTTTCAGTGGCTTGCCCTGAGTCTTGTCACCAACACTCTTTCAACGAGTGTTCCCTGAAAGGCAAACCGCCAACCTCGAAGTTCTTATACCCTGTTCAGGACCCTGAGGTCTGGGGCCAATTTAGCATTTGGGGTGTGGGAAAGTTCTTCAATCTCTAGCACCACACCATATACAAACCAATAACTCCCAATTGCCTTAGTGCTGAGAAGACAAAAGATCCCACTTTACCTGCCTCATTCAAACAAAGGCCAGACCCATTAAAGGTACTTGATAGCCTTAGCATCCCAAAAGAGAAGAAGGGCAAAAAGCCCTGCCCTGATTACCATTACACCCTGTTTGCCCAGTTTCCTCATCTGTAAAATGAGCTGGAAAAGGAAAATGGCAAACCACTCCAGTACCTCTGTCAAGAAAACTCTAAAAGGGGTTACAAAGACTTAAATACAACTGGAAATGACAAAACAAGAAATTTCAATAAAACAGGCAGTTGGAATGTAGACTCATTCTAGGGTAGTGACAGAAATATAGAGCAAGGGAAAGATCTGAGAGATGTTATAGAGATGGATTTGGCAAATATTTGGATATGAGGGATTGGGGGAGAGAAAAGTTAAAGTTACCTCTAAAGCTTAAAAAAATGGTGACTGAGTGAATAGTGTTTCCAAAGACAGAAAATGTGAAGTCTAAAGAAAGAGCAGGTATGGGGGAAAGACAATGGGGTCACTTTAGGATATGTTGAATGTGAACTCTTGGCAGGACACTTAAGGAAAGGAAAACAACCAAAAGTCACGGAGAAGAACATTTGACTCTAAGAAGAGAGATTGGGACTGGATAAATAGATAATAAAGTCATTAGATTTATTTCAACGAGTAATTATTAAGCACCTACTATTTGGAAGACCTTTTGCCAGGTGCTGGAGAAACACAAAAACATTCTCTGCTGACTCAGTGAGCTAATGGGTTAACTGGGGAAGGTGAAGAAAAACACATCTATGACTAAATAAATATAAAGTAATTTTGGCAACGGGAGAACAAAGAGGGAATCAGGAAATGTCTTGTGGGGTGGGGGGTTGCCCCCTGAGCTGAACCTTGGAGGAAACTATGGGTCCCAAGAGTTGTAAGGTTGGGAGGGGCAACTAAGGGATGTATTGTGAGGTTCAAATGACAGTAGTGGATGTAATCATTTTGTCAACTTCAAAGGGCTTTAAAATGCCTACTATTATTATTATTTTTATTATTATTATTATTGATATTATCTTCCACTCACTAGGCATACAGTTTGCTGGTAACTTTATTCCTGAACCTGCTACTGCATGTTTACTAAGCTCAAATAACATTTATAAAACAATACAGGAGTGTACTGGTAAATGTTTAACAACCAGACTCTTTCAGGGGGGAAAATGCACATGTTTAAGTTTATTCTGTATCATTAATACTTCCTTAAGTCTAGACAATAAAAATAAATAAATAAATCAAGCTATTTTGTAGTGATGGCTGACTTCTGAGGTATAAATGGTGACACTGAAAATTTAACAGAAGGCTCTAGCAAGCTCCTGCTTTTACAGTAAGAATGGGTGACAGCCTGTAAAAAATGCAAAATGTTAAAATGAATCCAACTGAATCTGTTCCTCCCACCCAATTCGATTCAATCTAACACAAAGTTATTAAACACCTATTATACAGAAGATAATTTGCTTGAAGCTAGGGATGCAAAAGGGGAGAGGAGCCAGTTTCCTGTCCTCAAGGAGTTAGCAATTTAGTCATAAATCGCTTTATTTCAAAACTTGAAGTCTGTCACCATTTTTTTTTGTACTTTTCGTGAGTGAAACTACCATGGAAGAAACATAGAGTGACAGTCATAGGTTTACTTTGCTCTGTTTTAAAAGAATCAATTATTTAAAAGATTTATAAGAAGCAACAGACCCAGTTGAATATGTTTTCCACTAATATCTTGTAATAACCTTGAAGAAGGCTCTCTTAGCAGGACTCTCTCTTATTTCTCCCTATAATTAAATTATGCTTGGAAAATAATTCCACTAGCCTCCTCTCCCCACTCTGGCCTCCCTCAGGGAGTGATAGTATTGTATAGTATTATAGGTTATCCAAACTCAGAGCCACACAATGAATTAATGAAATCTGTGGACGTAAGTAGGTTGTCTTTTTATATAATTATTTTAAAGAAATGATAAACATATTACAGTTATCTTTTGTCTTATATGCAGATTTGCATTTTGAAGTCCCCACCAATGGGAAAGTATGACCTTTCATGGCACTGTATACCGTCATCTCTAATTGAAGTCATTCAGATCCCTTTATCAATTGATAAGGTTTAAAAAGTTCATTTTAAAAAGAGAATGCCCATTTTAAATACAAAATTCTTTCCTACTTCAACTCTCATCTATTAAATTCATTCAAATGTTTTGAGAGAAGGCTCAACGGAATATTGAACTAATATTTTTATGGTACAAATTTGAAGAACCCAAAGAATATTTTATGAAGATTATTTTAATGATTATATGATAAATATGTACTATATATGTGTATATACATATATATGTATATACATATGTATATATATATACATATATATATATGTATATATATATATATATGTATATATATGCTATTTCCCTTTCTTCTATCATCTAAGCAATACCCCAAAGTACCCACATTTACAGCAGATGGCCTAGCCTTCTGCTTCATTTAGAAAATGGAGGCTGGCCATCCAACCTCAGGTCCTTTGGTGACCTTCCTTTGTTTCTAAACCTTCTTAAAATCATCACCTTCTTTCTCCTTCCTTAAAGTCACACAATAAAATGTCTGACATTCATTTCAATGTATGCAAAGTACTCCTCTTATATTATCTCACTTGATTCTCATAGCAACCCTGAATACCATTAAAATGGGGGGGGGGAAGGGTGGATCTCCTCTTTCTGTATTCACAAACTACTCTCATCACCAAGCCATAGGTATCATTACCATTCCTATTCTACTGATGAGGAAATTGAGGCTTTGGAAGAAGGGAAGGGGGATGAAAAGGAATAAGAATTTATATGGCATTCACTGTGCTAAGAACTTTTTACAAGTACTATTTCATTTGATCCTCACAACAGCCCAGGCAGGTAGGTGCATCTATTATTCCCATTATAGAGTTGAACTGAGGCAAATAGAGGTCAATTGACTTTCCCAGGACCACGCAGCTGGTAAGTGTCTGAGGCTGGATTTGAACTCTGGTCTTCCTGACTCCAGGCTCAGCTATCTACCTAGAGGCTTCTCCACATCCACACAGTTACTGAGTATCTCTGGGATTCCAAGGGCAATGCTTTTTCTACTATTCCACCACACTGTCTCAGAGGCAGAGGTATGCCTTCTATCCCTTATACCAAGATTGTATTCTCTTCTTGGACCTTTGATGCCATTCCATCCGTCCTTCTTCACAATCTTGCTATGGCAACTATCCCTCTGTCTCACATACCACCTTCAATCTTTCTCTTGCTTTAGATTCTTATTATCTACATACAAAAAGGATCAAATTTCCCAATACTTAAAGAATTCTTTGATTCTTCTAGTCCATCTGGCCACTGTGTCATCTCTTTTCTCCCCTTCATTACTAGATTTCTTGAAATCAAAATAAAATTAAACATAACCATGGTCATTACTTCTGTTTTCCTCACTCCCATACTCCTTTCTTAAGGCATTACCACTGGGTTTCTGCCTCAACTTTTCTACTGAAACTCTTCTCTTAAACATAGCCGGTGACTTTCTAATCTCCATATCCAATTGGGTTTGCTCAATTTTTATCCTCCTTGACCTTTCTGACCTTTGCACTGTTGACCACTCCCTCAGCTGATTACTATATCGCCTCTCATGTGTCTGCATTTCCTCCTACTCTTCTAAAGTCTCCTTGACCTCATTCATTGGATGCTCATTTTCTTCCTACCGCTTTAGAGGGGACATTCATTGAGGGTTTATCCTTGATTTTCTTCCCTTTTCTCTTTATGTTCTCTCCTTTTTACAACCTCATTCACTTTCATGGTTTCAGTTCTTGCCAATAGGTAAATGACTTCCAAATCTATATGTCTATTCCTGACCTTGATTCTGAGATGCATGTTCCTCCAACTCACTATAAAATGTCTCCACCTGGATGTCTGTATCAGTAATTAAGGTGTGACTTTCTTTTACTATTTTTTCTTTTAGCACTTATTTAATCAAGTGCAGTTGATGAGTCTGGCCTTTGTTTCTTTGATTAGACTGGGAGTCTTTGATGATTTCCTTGATGACTTTCTCTTTCCAAGGGAAAGCCTAGTTTACATGGGTTTGAGTCACATTTGTGACACCAGAAGCTTTTAGACCACATGGGTTTGAGTTGCATGTTTGTGATGCTTTCAGGTCATGTGGGTTTGAATCACATGTTGTGATGCCCATTGACCCTGAACAAGATATATAAACTCAGAGGTTGGCATTTTTCCTTGGGGCTCTCACTCACTGGAAGAGTGGCATGTGACTTGAAGAGACTCTGGGCAGCCATGTAAAACCAGATGTTGATGCTTTCCTGGTAACTATGAATTGTGATTTGAATCAGACAAGGTCTCTCTGTTGATGTTTGTAATTTCTATTTGTATTTGCTCTGAAGTTCAGGGTGCTGGCTTTTCCTCCTGAACTAAGTAAGTTATATATATGTATGTGTGATTAAAGTGAGATTGTTAACCCCTTAACGTTACTTTCCTTAGAAAAGCAGATCAAAGAACTTGTGTTAGCAGCCTTCTGTGCACTGGTTGTTGTTGGTCTTACACAGTCACAGTAGCTACTAGCAAGATTGTTGCTATGATGTTCCACCTTAAACCGAACGTGTTGAAATACAAGTCTGTTCCCTTTCCTCATAAATCTGCTCTTTCTTCTGATTTTACTGTTTTAATCAGTGGCACCACCATTCTCCAAGTTTTTTATATACATAGATATGGAATTATCTTTGACTATTTCCTTGCTTTCAACTATTATAGCTTGGTTTTAACTCTGCAACATTTGTCATACTTACTCCCCACCCAACTCTGTTACCTTCTAGATCAATTTTTCATTATTAATTATCTCGATTACTATGCTATATTTTACTGCCACATTCCAATTTCTAGAATGTTTGGGTTCGCTATCTATTCAACCACTGCTCAGAAGCCAACATTTACCTCTGCACCTCCTTATCCAGTCAAAAATAATCATGTTAAAATATTAGCTCTTTGAGAGTAGGGATTTAGTTCTTTGTATATTTCCCCAGCATGTAGCACAGTGCCCATCTCATAGTAGACACTGAATACATGTTGATGCATTGGAAGGAATATAAAAGGACACTTACTAAAAGCAAAGTGTGTAGCACATTTTTAATAAGAAATATCAATCTTGTTTCTCATTTTCCAACCTATAACCTCCTATACACTTCAGGGGAATGTAGGCTGCAAGTCCTCCCAGATATATTTCCCCCACCTGTTCATCAGCCTGTCACAATAAGATAACAGAATAGGAAAAATGAGTTTGTGACTGTACTCTCACTCATAAACTGCTACATCAACATGCTCCAGCAATCTAGGGAAAGAAAGGCAAATGGGGTGTTGGCTAGGTGGTAGAGGAGATAAGCGTGCCAGGCCTGTAGTCAGGAAAATTTGAGTTCAAATCTGCTTCAGACACTTAGCAGCTATGTGACCCTGGTCAATTAACTGCAGTCTGCCT
The DNA here is from genome assembly GCA_028646595.1 of Phalanger gymnotis. Lineage (NCBI taxonomy): Eukaryota > Metazoa > Chordata > Mammalia > Diprotodontia > Phalangeridae > Phalanger > Phalanger gymnotis. The sequence goes on from CM053623.1 coordinate 189,011,745, forward strand.
CAGTTTCCTCAACTGCAAAACGAGGATAATAACAGCACCTACCTCCCAGGACTGTTGTGAGGATCAAATGACATACTGTTTGTAAAGTGCTCAGAACCTTCCTGGAACATAGTTAAGTGCTTATTAAGTTCTTGTTCCCTCCTTCCTCTTAGCTACTTGTCCAAGGAGCTTCAGGGCATGAGAGGCATTAGTCTCAGCAGTTTCTCTGCAAAGCACTGCAATCTTGCAATTGTATTGTGGAGGCTAAGAGAGAGGTGCCCCATGTCTTCCCTCTTCTGGAGAGAGAGTGACTCTGTCTCTAAACTACTTTTCATTTTAGTGAAAAATGGTCAAAATCCAATCCAATCCAGTCCCCCTCCCTGCTAAGTTCATTTTTGCTCTTCATCTACTTTCCTACTGTGCTGGGTCTAGAGTGTACTTGTTTTGTTCCTTAGTGGCTGATGGCTGATTAGGAAGATTCTGCCTTTCCTCCAGAGTCTGCTGAGAACAGAATTGACTGCTTCCTATACTATATACATATATATATATATATATGTATATATATATGCATATATATGTGTGTGTATGACACACATGTGTGTATATGTATGTGTATATATATGTACATATATATACACATATGTATACATGGCTGAAGAACACTTAATTAAATGAGCTCTCCTCTCCATTGCTTTAAAAACAATAAGACTCCCCAGACCTTGTCTGTACCCCAAATTTGTGAATTTGGGTCCTTTGGCCACGGCAGTAGGCTCTCAAAATAGTAAGTGCAAGCAGAAGGATATCTGTAGCTCTTTTTGCTGCCACAGAAGTGAAGAAGCCTCCTATTCATGGTGCCAGTGACAAGATGCAGTTAGGAGTTTGCTTTTTGGCTTCATGTCCATTTTTCTCCTCTTTCTCCTCCGGCACCTTGGTCTTAATTTTCCCATACTCCATCACTATTATGAGTATCTATCCCCCAGCTTCCTACCTGGCAATGCTTCCCATACAACCAGGCACATGATGAGGTAGTGTTATCTCTTGTTGACTATGCACTGATCTGTGGGAGATTCTCTTCATATAGAGAATAAATAAATCTCCAGACAATTAAAATAGTATCCTAAGAGGTTGTCCAAGACTGCCCTCTCTCCTCGTACCTTCTATTCTTTACGCCACTGCCAACATCAGCTTTCTTATACGTGGATATGGTCATATCACTAGTATGTTAAAGTTTCTCTAGTGGCTCCCTATTACCAAGTAAAATTCAAACTCTTCCTAGGAGAAAGTCTTTCACGATCTGGTGCTACCCCATTTTCCAATTTCAACAAACGGTAAGTAAATATTTATTAAATATCTCAGGTAATAGAATACTATTGTACTATAAGAAATGATGAGCAGGTGAATTTCAGAAAAGCCTGGAAAGACACGAACTGATGCAAAGCTAAATGAGCAGAACCAGGAGAATATTGTATACAGTAATAGCAACATTGTGTGATGATCAACTACGATTGACTTAGCTCTTCTCAGCAATACAATGATTCAAGATAGTTACAAAAGACTCATGATGCAAAATTATAACCACATCCACAGAAAGAATCAATGAAGTCTGGATGCAGACCAAAGCATATAATTTTCCCTTTTTTCATGTTTTTTTTTCTTTTGTTCTATTTCTTCTTTCACAACATGACTAATATGGAAACATGTTTTACATGATTGCACATATATAACATATCAAATTGCTTATTGTCTTAGGGATGGGGGAAGAGGGAGAGGAAAGGAGAAAATCTGGAATTTAAAATCTTATTTAAAAATGAATATTTAAATTGTCTTTACATGTAACTGCAAAAAATAAAATACTATTTTAAAATATTTAATTCAGGCTCAGCTTGACACTAGGCAAAGAAAGTGTAGGTTCATTCAATCAAGAAACATTTAGTAAGTGCGTATCATATGCCAGGCACTGTCCTAGGCACTAGGCATACAGAGATAAAATCCAAAATGGATCCTGACTTCAAGCTATTTACATTTTAATGGGGAGGTAGCTATATGTCTGTGGACCAGTTTCTTGATTTGACTTGACTTGACAGTCTTTAAATGCCAAGCAGATAAAGAAACTTAAGAGAGTGTAAGAAACTGGTCATATAGCATCTAAGTGTCAGAGGGCAAAAGTCACATCCAGGTCTTCCTGCTTCTACGTGCCATCATTAACCTCTTTTTGGTTCCCTCAAAACTTTAATTCCTTAAAGAGAGTATCATCATAAAAACAATTATTTTGAAAAGATGGGCTGTTGCACCAGGAAACAGCTTGGGAACATTACAAGTATGTTGCAATTTCCCAAATGCAGTCTACCTCATGCTTCTCCTCCTATTCAGTCCTAGGGCCCATCTCACTGTGCATCTGCTGTAGCTGTGCCAGTTAGCTAATTCAATGGGTTGGTCTTCCAGTTGTATGTCAAAATCTGAACGACAGGCATTTTTTTTATTCATTTGATTCTACTGTTAAGGCTCCATGGATGATCCTCTGGTCCACTCTCTTGAACAATCACAGATTTCATTTAGGAGGTCTTATGATGTTCTGGGGCTTATTGCCATTAGCATATCATTATCTACAAAGATGAACATCTGGAGGACCTCACCATCTACAACGAATCCCTCTTCATTTAGGACTTTATGCAAGGAATGCTTCACAACAGTAGTAAACAACTTTCACCAGCAAACATATCCCAGTTTTATGGCTCAGTTGATGTCCATAATCATATCATCCTTGAATAGAGTTATTTTTAGGGTTTTGATTGTCAAGGAATGTTGTATAATAAGGATACATGCAACAGCTTCAAGGCTTTATTTGGCTCTACTAAGTTAAATGGGTTTTTTTTGTTATCAATAAATAACAAATAAATCTGGATCTTTTATTTTTCTACCTCTCAGTCAATTGTGTGACTGTTCAGATTTGATCTACTATAGAGTCATCATATGCAGAAGACAAAGTATGCATAAGGGTTGCTATACTGATATTTTCCTGTCTTTTCAGAGGAATTAATATCATCTAATTTTTTCTGTCCTGGTATAATGTGAGATTTAGATTTATATTGACATTTTATAAAGTCTCATATATAAATATATATATATATATATACAAATATTAGTATTATATATAGATATTACTATTCCTTTTTATAGATTAAGAAACTGAGTTTCTAGGACAGTGAATAGCTTGTATATTAATTAATTAATACACCTGTTAAGTGTCAGAAGGTTTTGAACCCAGGTGTTCCTGAATTACAAGTCCTATACTCTACTATACCAATCTGCCTCTATCATCCCATCATTCAGATATAAAGCAATTCTCCAATGCTTGCAAGGCTGTCATTTCTAGTGTGCATTATCTCGTCTATTAGAATTTAAGCTCCATGAGGGCAGGGATATTGTTTTTTTTTTTTTTGCTTTTGTCTTTTTATTTCAAGTGCCTAACATCCAACTGGTACATAGTAGCATTTCATAAATGCTTTCTGATTAACTGATTCCACTTTCATTTCCTATTTTCAAAGGAAGTTCAATGGAGAAATTTTCTAGGGTATAAAGGAAATAACACTGAATTTAGAGTCAGAATATCTGTGTCAGAATATCCTGTCTATGTCACCGAATGATTATGTCACCCTAAACAAGTGACAACCATTCTGAGTTGCAATGTTCTCACCTGTAAACTGAGAAGAACAATGTCTGTCTGCCTCCTAGATTATTGTAGAATCAAATGAGATGATTTATATAGAGCTTTGTGAATGGTGAGACCCTGTCGGATATTGTGGTTATTATTATTATCATCATCATTATTAATGATATAAATATAGGATTTTTAGATTTTTCTGTTCCAATGGATAATAAATCATTGTAATATATTGGCCCAAATTGGTATCTAAAACATGAATTTTTAGAAAAAAACCTTGTTTAATTTTTATGAAGAATGGATAAAGTATGAGGCAATAGAAGTAATGTACCTGGTAGCTCTAAGCAATTACTGTGGATCTACTGTGCAAAATATGCTATCCTAAGTACTGCTAAGAGATTTGAAAAGAAGCAGGGAACAATCTCTATAACCCCAAGAAATTTAGAGGTTGGTCGAAGAGGCAAAAATACAAATAATCTTGAGAACGTCTGATAGCCGTGAATCTTACAGAAGATACAAAATATTCAAGTGTTGAGTTGTCTCAATTTTCATGAAGACAGACCAGTATAAGTGAAACAGATAGATGGGATGGATTTTGTCAATTATTTTTGGACAATGAGTTGTTTTGTAAAATATACTCATAACTACTCTTCAACTTTCTTAGCTGTTTCTAATATGAATGTAAGCAGCTAGGTGGTGCAGTAGATAGAGCACCACTCCTGGAGTCAGGAAGACTCACCTTCCTGAATTCAAATCTGGCCTCAAACATTTACTAGCTCTGTGACCTTGGGAGAGTCATTTTACCCTGTTTGCCTCAGTTTCCTCATCTGTAAAATGAGCTGGAGAAGGAAAAGGCAAACCACTTTTGTATCTTTGCCAAGTAAACCCCAAATGGGGTCATGAAGAATCAGACCCAACTGAAAAACAACTGAATAACAACAAAATCTGAAGGGCTGACATATGAAATAAATGAAAGTTAGTTTGACAAAACTTTAGCTATTGAAGCAGTTTCAAAAGATGTACAAAATAAGATAGGAAGACAGAATTAGTAGCTACATCTAAATTCCACATGCAACCCATTAGCTAAATCATTAACCAGGTTGTGATACTACAGTGCTGATGTTGCAATTCCATTTTAACTGTTTATCTTGTGAATTTAAAGTTCTACTGTATATGCTAGAGACAGTATGGAATATGATGGATTGCATTCTGGTCTTACAGACAGAAGGCCCAGCTTCAAGTCCAGCTGTCATATTTACTACATGGGTGACTCTGGGCAAGCCACTTAAAATCTTCATGAACCTCAGTTTCCTTATCTTTGAAATAAGGTGAATGAAAGTGATCTACCCACTTCAAAGGGTTTCTGAAAAAAAGGAATCACTTTGTGAATGTTAAAGAACTATATTAATAAGATCCAAGTCAGTTACCTTTTAAATATATAACCAGTAACTTCAAATATTCATGCAAGGTTTGGATATAATGAAACATTTTTCTTGTTTAAATGCCAGTTTACTCAGTGGTGTTATTAAAAAAAATTAATTGAAAATATCATTTGACTCTGTCATCCAAAGTTGGGAAGAAAAACAAATTAAGTCTGTGCTTAACACTTGTTTTGAAGGTTAAAAAAGGAGAAAATTTAAAAAACTTCATCCCTATCACTTGTTCAATCAATTCACAGAATTTGGTAATATTTTAGAATCTTAGAATGAAAATAATTTTAAATTTAAATGAGCACACTGAAAGAAGATGCTTAAATTTATCATAACTTCATTATTCTATGTTATAAAAATTTATATTACAACATATTTTTAATTATGTTTGCCACAAGCAAAGTTTTAAAGTTGAATCATTCTCAGACAGTTCATATGTAAACTCCTATGGGGATAATTAAAAAAAAACTTATAAGGTTATTTGTTTTGTTTTTTGCCATTTCTACAACCAAACGGCAAACTTGCCAAATCTCTCAGAGACCAAACGTGAAAAATCCAATGAAAAAGATAATTTCTTTTTTTTCCTCAAATTTACAGACCAGGGACAAAAAGGAAGACATGATATTAGTTTTAATAGTTGCTATATAAAGCACAAAGATATTTCCTTATTGTCAGATGAATGGTTCATCCTAACTTGGTATTCTTTCATATGCAGTAATGTCAATGGATGTTTTGTAGAAGGGGATTTGCCTTTCCCAGTGCTGAGCTCAAAACAGTAAGGATATAATTGGAACATCCATTGATAATTTGTTATGCATTTCTCATCAATCAGTTTATTGTAACCTTTCTTAAACCTATTTATTCTTTCAGCCTGTACCCACCACTGATGGTAGTGAGTTCTCTAAATGTATTGTCTGCAATGCAGATGCCTGGGTGTTCTAATCATCCACAATTTAATTTTAATTTTTATTCTTCCATATATTAAAAGAAGAATGTTTTTTACTACAGGCACACTCCTTCCTCATGAGAAGATTGAAATTCTTTAACACCTTACTAGGTAGTTTGTGTGTCTGCAGCTAAAAAAATTCACTATGTTGTAGTCAACAGTACACCGAACTTCTAGTGTTGTCTGGACGTGGCCTCAACAGACACGCAGGGTTTGCTTCAGGATATTCTAAAAGTTGAGATGCTTGGTAGGCCCTACTACAACTCATGTTGGAACAGTCTTCCAGAAATCAGAGTCACCTTCAAGCCAAGCAGATGCACTGGAGTAGGATGTGAGCTGAGGCACTTATTCATAATTCAATGGACTCCAGTCATGATCACTCAGCTTTAGCCCCTACAGAATCACAAGCTCTTCCTGTCTTGGTAGTGGTCCTTTTCTTGCTCTGTTGCTAAGGATTCTATACTCTCCAAACCAGATTTCTAGAGACTATATTGCATAGGGGCTAAGAAGGCATTTCACTCTGAACTCCCTGGGACCACTATTCTCAGCACTTTCTACTCTGCTGCCGGCTGCTAAACACGCAGTGTTTGCCATCTCCAGCCTCTTCCTTCTACCTCTGGCTCTGAGAACCATAATCAAATCAGTAATACAAATGATGCTGGAAACAGAGTCAGTTGCCTGCCCTATTGTTCCTCTGACCATATCTGTCACTTCCCAAAGTGCCCCTCTCTCTCTTCACATCTTTCTCTCCCTCCCCGTATGTGTGCATATACATGTATATATACATGTGTATTGTATGCCTGTTGATTTTCAAATATATGTGTATATGCATACATACATACATACACATACATGCACACATACACAATACACATGTATACCTACACCTATGTCTAGCTATACGTATACAATAAATATACATACATATACATACTCATACACACACACACATACATACATACACACACACAAGCAAGATAGTCTCTGACCTGAAGGAGCTTACATTCTAATAGGGAAATATTTGTGCATACATACATACACATACCTATAATATATGTGTATTATATTATACTATATATGCATGTATATATGAATACATATACATATGTATATATGTGTGCATACATACACACTGAGAATGGGAGATCAATTGATCTACTTATCTATCTATCTACCATTCCCAGCGCTTAGCACATAGTAAATACTTAAATTATTTCCATTCATTCATCGATTCTAATGAATTCAATGATAAAATTTTAGGAGTACTTAGAAATAGAAACCCTTGAAATCAGTAGATTTATTGTCACATTGGTATATACAGAAAATCAATACAAGATGGTTTAGGAGAGGAGGCGCAGAAACAGCCAAGGGGAAGAAAGGATTAGTGTAAAGGCTGTGTTTGAGCTAAGTCTTGAAGGAAGTAAGCAAACCTATGGGACGAAAATGTGGAGAAGGGCATTCCAGGCATGTGAGAAAGCCAATGTAAAGGAGAGAAGATGGAAGATGAAGTATTCTGTATGAAGAACGGAAAGGAGGTGAATTGGGCTGGGCCACAGAGTATGGTCAAAAGGAATGATACAGAATGGGACCAGCAAGGTTCAATTAGGTATGGGGGGACTTTAAGTGAAAGAAGAGTTTCTATTTTATTTTAAAGGCAACGGAGAGCCACTGGAACATACTGCATAAGGGAGTGGTGTGGTCAGACATGACATTAAGAAAAATCACTTTGGTGGCTGCGAAAAGGATGAATTCATATGGGGACAGAATGGAAGCCCAATGTTCGAACACAAGTACTGCATGACCTCATTCCACTTCTGTTGGCCACTAGACACTGAGATGTAGGGGTCTACTAAGAAGCATGAAGATCGGTCCTTCCACATTCACTCATTAAATATTTACTATGTACCTACTGTATGACCTGCTGCATGTGAATTAGCGCAGTGCTTCTAACAAGGTGCTTGTTGGGCCATCTTAAACAAGTAGAAGCCCTTGAATGCCTTCAGATAAAACACTAGTTTAATGGTAGAAGCCAATCTTCTCCAGGTGTTTTGTGTGATTTTGCCTGCATTTTTCTGTCTTTAATATATGGTCAATGCTTAATAAATGCTTATTGATTGGCATATATATATATATATATAAATATACTTATATGCACATATATACACTCATACATATATTTTTCTGTCTTTAACATATGGTCAATGCTTAATAAATGCTTGTTGATTGGCTGATATATATATGCACATACATACATGCATACATATATATGTATATTTTCATGTTCAAGTAATAACAGCTCCAAATTTCTGCCAATACATTTCTTTTAGACTTTGATCACCAGTTGTATTTCTATCTACAACATTCTAAATGATTTCACTAGAGTAGGTAGGGGACAATTAATATGATTGTATCTTGAGGCAATTGGGTGTAGATGTGGATAGAGTGCTTGTCCTAGGAAGACCTGAGTCAAGTCCAATTTCAGACATTTACAAGGAGTATGACCCTGGGCTTACAAGCAGTATGACTTAGCTTCCGTTTACCTCAGTTTCCTCCACTGTAAAATCGGGAAATAATAGTACCTGCAAGGTTGTTGTGAGACATTTGTAAAGTAATGCTCAGCAGAGTGGCTGGCACATAGTGGATGTTCTATAAATTCTCATTTCCCTGGTAGAGGTACGATTTAGTGTCTTGCATTTTTCTCGTTCTTTTTTCTCTCCCCTATTTTCTCCCTCCTTTCTTATCTATTTTCCCTTGTCTTTAATTTCATTATGTGATCTGCTCACATGTACACACATGCACATGCACAGGCAGGCAGGCACACACACACACAAACACACACTTTGCTCAGAGTAGGGTAAACGCTGAATTTCCTGGGACCAATAAGAGAAGTTATGTTGTGATTGTATGGGGGCAAATTTTGCAAAGGTTACCCTTTAGTAGCATAATACAATCCTACATCTACATTTAAGGGGCATGTTGGATAGAGAGTTGAGTTTAGAACCAGAAGGACTCATCTTCGTGGGTTCAAATTCAGTCTCAGTCATTTACTAGCTGAGTGACTCTGGGAAAGTCACTTAACCCTGTTTGCCTCAGTTTCCTTATCTGTAAAATGAGTTAGAGAAGACAATGTCAAATCACTCCAGTATCTCTGCCAAGAAAACCCCAGATGGGGTCACAGAGACCTCTTAACATCTGCCTCTTAAGAGTAATAATTAACAAATTAGGTACCCATGCATAGCACTGTGTAGGAATTACCTGCCCTTCTCTCTGCTACCTGCCATGCCCCACCACTTTTGTCCTAGAGGCTCCCACTTACCTCTGTTTAAAGCTGCCAAGGTAACCTGTCCTGATAGGAAGACACACATAAGTGAACTCTGTGACAGTATCCTCTCTTGTTAATGATACCTCCCATCTGTTTTTCTGCTTGCTCTGCCTTCCTCTTTCTTTCAGTTGCTTTAGGTCTCTTGATTCCTAAATCTTTGTTTAGACTTCAAACCTCGCACCCTTGCTCTGCTCACCAGGAATTGTGCCCTCTTGGCTTCTGACCTATCACTCACCCCTCTACCCTGACACATCTACCTGACTGTCACTCAAGGCTCTACTCTGGCCTGATCTTGGCTCTTCTACTTCTCTGACTTTATCTCTCCAGAGCCTCAGTTTCACACCTGTAGAATGAGAGCTTAGAACTAGATGATCTCTAAGGCCCCTTCTAGCCATGCTGCTTCTCTATCTGATCACTCAAGTCTTGATGCAGAATTTGTGGTCCCAGCAGTTAGGATCCCCTGGTTGGCTGTTGTCCTTCTTTCTCAAAGAGGATCAAAATGATATCACTATGCTAGAGTCAAGTTTCAGTGTGTCCAACTATGGCTGATCAGACCAATACAAGCTCAAAATGTTCTACCACAGGTCAGGCACAGATAGTCCATGTGAACATTTGGGATGGATACTCTAAATCTGCACATGGTGCATTTCTTTTGAGCTGTTTCAATTCTGCTTTGCTTATAAAGCACAGCACCTTCTCTGATGCGGGCACACCATGCTAAGCGGTCCCGTGCCAGCGTCTCCCATGTCATGCAATCAATTCTAAAGTTCTTAAGAGATACCAAGAGAGTGTCTTTGTATCACTTTTTCTGACCACCATGTGAACACTTGACCTGTGTGAGGTCTCCATAAAATAGTCTTTTTGGTAAGTGTACATTTTGCATTCAAATATCATGGCCAGCCTTTGGAGTCCCGCTCTCTGAAGTAGAGTCTGAATGCTTGGTCTACTTGTACTTTGAAAGAAGATAGCTCCCACAAAAGGAAGCCAAGGCTCCAAACAAAAAGCTTTGCTCACATCTCCCAATAAAACAAGATGGATTCCTTAATAATCCAGACCCCATGGTGGGGTTCCCAATTTCTACAGTTGAATCTGATTCTACTTTGGAGAAGCAGAAGATACTCCCTCCACTGACTTGGATTTTAGACTCCATGCCTACACACAATTCCAGACTCTATGTTTCATTAGGAATATGACTCAGATTGCCTAATGTTTTTGGTGTTTGGTTTTTTTGTTTTTGTTTGGACCCCTGATAACCTGGACCACTGACCCCACCATTGCCTAATGCCTTGGCCTATTCCATAGACTGAGAACCTTAGGGTCCTCTGATGACTCTTCCTGAGACCCTGGGACTGCCCATGAGGGATTAGAACACTCTCATTGGTTCAAAATGCATCTCTCTCATGCTGGTACTTCATGAATCTGAATCCACCGCTACCTATGGCCTGTTGTGACAAAGAATAAGATCAGAGTAAGGTCAGTCCAGCAAAGATTCCAGCTGAACAAGTGTTAGTCGACTTGGAGCTGATTCCTCTGGGGTTGACATTCTTCTTGTGCTTCCTTTTCCCTCATTCCCATGACATTCCACTTGTTTCAACCAAGGATAGAATTGGTACAATTTAAAAACTGGAAGGATACTTACAACAAGCCCTTAAAAATGACAGTGCAGGTGGCTAGCTGGGTGGGCACAATAGGAAAGGGCCTCAGGGCCTGGAGAATGTGTACAGACATTTAAGAGCCTCTCTCTTTCACTGTGGAAATGGAACAACTTGAACTTTTGTCAACCAGAGAGCAAGTGAAAAAGATTCAGTTTTAGAAATACACGTTTAAAAGTAGAATTGGAAGAAGACTGAATGTGTTAGCAATTTCATAGCTCGGCTAGTAAATCAATAAGGACAGGGTATTTATCGAATTGAGCCATAATTTATCATTTGTCTTTCTAGTATTCTATCCTACATTGTCACATCAGCCAGACAGTTAATAAGTTCTATGCCTGTCTGTCTCACAATAAGAGTTAAGAATTCATGTTCCTTGATTTTTCAGTTTGTGTTAAAATGACATGTCATTTTAGGTAAATTGTTTATTTTTTATAATGCTGAGTTCAATGCATGTTTTCAATAAGCAGTGTAATAATACACAATGAACAATGTAAAACTGACTTGCAAGTTTGTCACTTACTTATAATCAGCTAGTCAATAAATTATTATTTATTAAGGATATTCTAAGTACCAAGCAAGGTGACATACTGGAAATACCAAACAACAACAAAATGCATTCTGTCAGGAGAGACAAGAACATACATAACTATATTCAAGATAAATACAAAATAAATGCAATGATAAAGTGATCTTGGAAATCATTTAGGCATATTTAAGAACTATTCTGGTCCTCATGTTCATTTGAACTGAAATCATAAGCAAAATTTGCTGGTCATCAATCATTCTACCCAGGCTGCTGTGTACACAGATTATGGGTAAAGCAGTTCCATCTCATGCTATGGTCAGAACAGTTCCACAACCATTTTGTTCCCTTTGAGGGTAAGTGAAGTCTAAATCTGTTTGGGTCTCTACTTTTCATTAAGACAATAGGAATAGCATCCTCAACCTCCTTTTTACTTTGATTTTTTAAATTAAAATTAGAAAATAGTTTGTGCTTTTCTGAGGCCTGTACAGTATTAGATGTAGACAGGAATATGATATTTAAATGTATACACTCTACATTTAAATACATTAATGTGATATAGCCTTATGCACATCTTATTTTTCCTTCTACTTTGAAACTTTGTTTTTTAAGAAATAGACTTTATATAAATACTACTATTTATGAGAGGAAAACTCAAATATTTCAGAAAGATTTAGTTCAAATAAATGGTACAGCGCACCATAGGAGGGTATGTAACACAGGCTAACAAAGACTGACAACATCGACACAAGCAGACCCACCATTCTGGCTAAGAACCAGGAGTCACGCTTGTTATATAGAACTCTCAAGGGTATCATGCAATCAGAGGTCACAATCGAGGCAACAGAAGCAATGTCACGATATCAGAGAATGGGCCAATTCAGATCTGCTCCCTGACAGTCAGTGAGGTCAGGGCTCGCGGCAAATAATTGTATTAGACAGAAATATTCTCTGCACACTTTTAGAACTGTCATCTGAACAAACAAGGCCAGGTCATCTGTAGGTTAAATCTGAACTCTTTTCCTGGTATCCAGTGCTACTTTCTACTCTTAATTTGTTCATTTTTTTTTCCGGTAAAGGTTGAAATTCTCTTCTGCCGATGTAGGTGTTGTATAAATACTTGGGCGAATAAATGAATTTTAAATGTTCATGTAAACCTATTCATTAATCATTTAACAAAAATTTTATGATTGTATTATGTACTCCAAAACATTCTTAACCCCTAAACATAATGATACGTCTTATATTTTAACCCAATAAAGTTACTGCATGAGAATTTAAAAATCTATTCTTGAGACAGGGATGAAACAAACTCTATAGCTTGGGTCATTAACCTGGGGTCTGTGAACTTAATTTTTTTGACAAATATATTGCATTGCAGTTGCTTTCTTTGTTATCCTATATCTTTTATTATATGATGCATTTAAAAACATTATTCTAAGAGAGGGTCCATAGGCTTCACCAGACTGCTAAAGAGGTTCAACACACACAAAAGGTTAAAAAGCTCCATTCTATAATCTTTCTCAGGTGATTATTTTTATAGGACCATCTGATCTTCTGTTTACCCTTGGTAAAACAAAAAACACTTGGAAAATTAGCATTTGGCAAAAGGTACATATTAATAAATTAACAAAAGATACATATTAATCATTCAATGTATTTCCTGAAAGTTTAGTTGGGAAAAAATACTCTGGTAAGATACAGTTCAATGAATCAAATCAAAAGGAAAATGAATGTGAAAGGATAGTTTTTTTTTTAATTTGATAGTGATGACTATGTAATATGATGTTTTTATCAGAATAAGGTGAATTGGAATGGAGTAAAGCATATTAATTTTTCAGAAACCTAAACTCAAACTTGAAAATTCACTTTAATGGCACATATTCTCTATCTGCCATGAATGAGAATCCTCTTTTATTTTTTTTAAAATGGAGACTTTTAAAAAGTGAAATACTTGGGCCCAAATCCAGTGATGTTACTGACTTTGTTATTGCAATTGTTTAGTATATATTACTTTAACCCAAATAGAACATATAAAAAGACTTTTAAAAATCATTGTTATTTTAACTCTTAGAGCTTAGATGCTTTATTTCACTACCCAATTTCAAAAAGTGTTATCTGAAATGAGAGTATTCCTCAACAAGCTTTTCTCATTGCACATGTTTAATCTTACATTTTTAAAACATTCTTTCACTTTTCTAAATCTTCAATATTTACTTAAAAATATATTTGTATACAAAGAAAAATACAATGGTGGACATCCAAATTCAAAAGCAGTAATAAGCATGATGATAAAATCTTGACACTGACATTGGCAAGTGTTCAAATTCCAACTCAGTTTGTATGCAACTATATGTTTTTCATAGTAGAGTTCTTGTTTAGTACGTTATCAGTGGGAAATTACTCTGCACAGTTCCATCTATATGTAGGAGCAAATGTTCTAAAGGCCAACAGTATAGTGCCTCCAATTTTGGAAGAAAACGATCCTAAAACTTTTCTTTCATATTTCAAAGACTATACAACTCAAATTTTGAATAACTTGTAATCATAAACTCCGAGAGCTTCTAAGTCTGTAGCACTCATCTTGTATGTCACAAATTATGTGAATCTTCTAAAAGGTATATAAGCCTTTGTTCAGAGTAAATAAGTGAAATTTCAACAACTATTTCAGTTTCATAGACTTTACTTAAGACTTAAGTTTTTTTCCACTCTCACATCTTCAAATTGTAGTTTGACTATATGTTTGAGCCACAACTTTATTAGTAATAAAAAGGAAAAAAAAACAAATGTGTGCTCAACATTAAAGATGTTTTTGTACGGAAACATGTCTTGACCTCATTAAAAGAAACCAATATTTCATAACACTTCATTTTATGTCCAAGTGATGGAAAAACAAAAATTTTTTTGTTAAAACAAACTAATGGCAATTACATTTTCAGATCAGCAGTGTCCTTGTAAGGTTCTTCCCCTAATCCAAACCCTGTGGGCATTTTCACAGCTCAGATAGGGGATTAAAAGCATTCCTGACATAATCTCTAAAATGTATAGGACCTTTATCCCACCACCCCCCTTTCATGGGTTTCGGCTCCTTATACTTGGCTAAATACTGTACCGGTGTTTGGCCATGATATTGTCATTCTGAAAATGACATGTGTGATTCCTTTGTTTCTGTCATTTAAATATGATAATTCTCAATATAATTTCATTTCAGCAGAAATGAATTTAAAAAAGAAGCAGCTGTGAAAAGTAACAATTTGGAAATTTATCATTAAAGAGATTCCCAATTTTAGTACTCTGAATTCAATAATTTGAAGGCAAATAAAAACAATGGCTTGTGATGCTTTAAAAAAAATGAACCTAAGGCAAAAATTCCTTACTTATTTTTAACTAAACTTAAGTTCTGTGTTATAATATCCAATTCAGAAGGGAATTTTGCCAAAATCTCTATTACACTTCAACTCTTTGGGTTAAACTTGTTTCTAAAATTATCTGCATTTTGCACTCTAAGACCTGGGTCACAACCTTACTTAGGGACAGGAAATAGTTATCAGGTCACTGAGTGGTCAGATGAAAAAGGATTTGAAATGCTTCAGCACTTAAGATTCTCTGTTCATTCAAAAGGATTGCCTCATGCATTGTTAAAAGGTGTGGATGGCTCCTCTTTGAGTAGGCCAGTTTATGCATTTATATGATTGTAAACATCCTTTAAGAAAAATAAAAGCTTTAGACTCTGGACAATGCACAAAAGTATTGAAAATGAAGGCAGTCCATTCGTGCACTGAAAACTTCGTGTCAAAGCTACCTTGCAAAGCTGCAACAGGAACCGACTTTTAGGAAATGCTCAAATATTTTAATTAACTACTTAATGACTCCAAGGCTAACTCTTCTGGCAGGCGAGTATGGCACAAAAATTAAAGAGTAGAGGAGGTAAGACAGACACATACTTTTTGGGTGTTTTTCTCCTTAAAGAAGCAGATTGTACTTTTCATGGCAATTGAGCAGCAAATTTTCCTCCAACCTAAGGAAGATGACCATGTTCACCTGTATATCTCAAACCGGCTGTCAATAAGCATTCTTTCATGTTCACCTGATGTCATTTTGAATGAACCATGACAGTGTGGATAGGGAAGTAGAATGAAGAGGGACAAAAAAGGGGGGACACTATTTCAGCTGAATTCTGCAGTTCGAAGATGTTGGCCTCAGTATCAGTTATCTAAATTCGCAAACATGTGCAATCTCCAGTCTGAGAATTGGCAGCATCAGAGACTTCAGACAATGGGAAAAACTCTATACTGAAAGCATAACTTTCAAACCTTTTAAAAAAGCAATGAAAAGGAATTACCAAAACGTTGTCTTCTAAACAAGTCCCTTTCCAACATGCAGAAGCCCAAGCTCATCTCATTATGGACATAGGACCACATAAAGGTGTTCTATATTGACTTGCTTTTTCTTTGGCAATAAATGCTAAGGAATGTTTTATTCTGCAAATGTTGAGGGAAGCAATGTTATCATTGATGGACAGGAGGTTGGAAAATTAGGCACAGATTTTATTTTTAAGTTTTATTTTATAATAAGAAACTGGGCCATTAAAAGTATGTAACTGAAGCTCTGGTGCGTGCACTGGAAGGCCCCTGCAGTCTTTTTACAACTTTTCAGAGTGCCGCTGTTGTGAACTGGGTTTGCACTCTGCCAGGAGAGGAGCTCTGACCCATGGCGAGCACTCCTTCAGATCAACACTGCCTCGGGCTTTTCTGCTTTCTCCAAGAAGTCTTACATTTCAGGCATCAAGTTGAATTTCTTCTGGAGATGATTAACCCAAACCCATGACAGATTTTTTCCAAGATATCCAACTCCTTATGTTTATTTTATCCTGGCTCTTTTTTGGATGTACTGGACACAAGTAACCTACTCATTTTACATGTTAAAGGGCTGGTGGAGAGCCATTAATTCCTTAAAAAATGAGAAAATATTGCAATGCGCTGAACTCTGTTGTGTGAGCTCACACCAGCTACAAAATTTGGATTTTTATAAGGCATGTTTCTTCTGTGCTAGTTTTTTAAATGCATTTCATCACATCTCAAGATAAGGATCTCATGCTTTCTGGAAATGCATTACAGTGTATTAAAAAACACAATGCTGGAAGGATCAATTGCTATTTCCATAAGCACAGTTTGCAGGGGGTTTCAACTAAACCTAAAACTTGGCATACAGCATTTCAGTTAAGAGAAAAAAAAAAGAAAAGAAAAAAAGAAAAGGGCAATTCTTTTCCTTGTCCCCACCCAATCCCTCTAATCACTAACTTTTCCAAGATTTTCTTTTTAGATTGGGCACAAATGATGGGTAAGGAAAGACTTCAGGTGCTTTCTTAACCTCCTCAAAAAAGAAATTCTAAAAAAATTATTTTTGAAAATAGCTAAGTAAATTAAACTTTTTATTAAACATCACTAATGGAACCTTTCACTGGAACTTGAAGATCCTATGTTCTTATAAAAAAAAAAGTATCTTGGATGCTTTCACTGGTTTTTGAGGCCAATACAATTCTCTTTGGAACTTTGCTTTTAAACACATTATTACGTTGTTAATGGATAGTAAATTGTTATATACGTATACATATATACGTATATATATATATATATATACACACATACATACGCACACAGGTATATATGCATATGTATATACACGTGCATATATACATACATATGTATATTTATATGTATATGTGTGCACACATATAATATTCACATAGAAACAGAAATAATAACTCTATCTGAAATTTCTATCACTGAAATTTTCCAACCTTTTCCTGGCCAAAGAAAAATAGAAAGGAGTCAAGAATATTACAAATATATAAAAGGAATAAATATAGTCTTAAAAATACTAAATCTAACTGTCTTACTTTTAATAAAGTTACTGACAAAGCTTAGAATTTGAAGAAAATGGTTACATTCACAAAACAAAGGAAGCTAAGCTGTCATACTATAGTAGAATATAGGTATCTAAATCACATAAGTAGTTAGTACTTTCTGACCATGAGTGTTTCTCATTGCTATGTGAAAATCACAGTTTTGAGAAACTCTGAAATTAGAAATTTACTCTTAGACTTTAATGATTTTCATAGTGATAGATTAGCTCATTAATTAATTCAATAAGCATCTGCAGAGCACATAGACATTTAGATAATTAGATAAATCTTCTAGGTGCTGAGAGAGATAAACTTTAGATAAGACATGCTATATTTATGGAACTCATAATCTGACAGTTGAAAATAAAAGTATTTTCATTACTTTAAAAGATACAAAGAAAAGATGATTTTAGCTAATTTACAACTGATATTTGGGATTAGTTACTTTTATAAATATGATAATTCTTATTTATAATATAAGGATACAGGTGCATAAAATAATAAAGTACTGTTCAATTAAATCTAAAAGTACATTTTCCTATCAAATAACAAAATAATTAAACTTATATAAGAAGTAACACCATATATAATAGAGTGATATTCATCATTCCCTAGTTCAGGTTAATAAGTTCAGGATCGTTCATTTTGTTTAATTAAGATTAAATAAATACCAAAAATACATTTCTTCTTACAAATGAAAAAGTATACAAAATCCTCAAAAATTAGTTGCCTTGCACAGAAATCTCAATAGTTATTTGTGGAATGAGTGAAAAAATATTATATTTCATCTTTAAGTAGAGAATCTAAACAGTTGATTTTTATAATTTGATTTATTACTCAAACAAGTCGATAGGTATCAGTTTCTTCTTTAATTCATATTTAGGTGGACTACCTAAGTTCAAGCCCTTACATGTGATAGTGAGAAGATGATTGACTGACTGTCTAATACCACTTTAGACATATCTAGGATAGATATGGATATTAAATTTGTCCTGGTAAAACTTGGAACAAAATGATCATTCACTTAAATCTGAAACTCACTCACTTAGAGGGATTATTTCATTGCCACATGAAAACAATTTTTCATTAAAAATTTTGGGTCATTAAAAGACAGATATTTGTATATATGAATCAACATATATATTTATAGATATTCAGAAACATCCAGCTAATAATCAAATGCACCTAGTAAGTATAACTGCAAATAGCTCTGTTACAATATTAAATTTGTCCTGGCAAAACTTAAGAGCAGAATGGATTATTCACTTGAACCTGAACTCAGAGGGGTGATTTCATTGCCACATAAAAACAATTTTTTTATTTAAAAAAGTTAGATCATCAAAAGATATCTAAAACATCTATCTATCTATTCATATAGCTCTACCCACATGTATTCAGAAGCATTCGGGTAATAGTAAAATGCAACTAGTAAGTATAATTCCAAATATGTCTTCCATGACAACTCAAAGAATGGTCTTGAAAAGTAAAAGGAAATTTAATTGAGAATAATAATAACTCCATAATTTATTCAAACTGTTCAAAAGATTTCCACTGCAAATAGTTTTTGAATTATTTCCTCCCCAGTAACAAAGAAAAAGTTATACACTAATTCAAATACACCACCTTTGCTACCCTTTCAGTTGAGTGTTAAAAGTTGAAGGACCTTAGGATGTAGGGAGAACAAATTGTTTGCAGTCAGAAAGTCTGGCAAGAACCACAACCACAAGTAATAGAACAGTGTGACACTGTGAATGTATTTATCCTTTTAGAACTTGCTCAAAGATTTCCTTAATAAAGTAATTAAATGCATTTGTCTATCAGTATTACATTTCTTATCCAAGACTTGTAAAATATCAAATTCATAGGATTTAAAATAGGAAGATACTTTAGAGATCATTCAAAAACATTTATTCTACAGATGAGAAATAGGTGGTAAATAGGACTAGATTCTAGATCTTATGATATCAGAGCTAGCAGTCTTTTCCCAATACCACATTACCTTCCAATGTTAGAAATTTCTGGTACAGAAGCATGTCATAAAAATGATACCTCGAATATAACTGAGATGATATAGCATTATGCAGCAGTTACATATCACTCAAAAGACTGATAAGCACTTTACACGCATTATCTCATTTGAACCTCACATCAACTTTAGGTGTCATTATTATTCCCATTTTATAGGAGAAGAACGTAAGGCTCAGAGAATCACAATTTGAAGTTAGAAGGGTCTGGAGGGGCCATCTAGCCCACTCATACCCCAAAAGGAAATCCCACTGTAACACATCCAATAAATGGCCAACTAGCCTCTTGATGACCGTCAATTTGAGGGACCCAACTAACAGCCAAGCAACTACTTTCGGCTCTGTCTCACTCTTAGGATCTCCCACCCCCAAATCCCTAGACGATTTTCAGACAAAATGGATATCTGAAAAAAGTAAGTGACTTGCCCAAGGTCACAAGAGATTAAATGTCAAAGGTGGAAGGTAGGTTTTTCTGACTTCAAGTCTAACAAGTTATCTACTATATCACAGCTTCCCAAACTTTATTATTTCATAGAGTCCTTCATGTCTATGGAATTTTTTCATGGTATTCCTAAGGCCAAAAGAAATACTCAATAATTTTAATTATTAAGTAGTTACGTTGAAAATGTAAAATATCGTGTAGTGTCTCCTGTGAGTTCACTGTGGCTCCCTAAGGCACCATGGTACACAGTTTAGGAACCACGGTGTAACACTGATTAACCTCTCCATGCCTCAGTTTCTTTATTTGGAAAATGAAACATTTGGATTATATCTCTAAGATTATCTTAAAATCTAACATGAATAGTCTATGATCTATCAACAGGCATTTCAGTCTGAATGGAACATATGATAAAGAACCAAAAGGAGACTTTGCCATAACTAGTTATGTGTAGATATACCAAAGTCGTGAACAATAGAAATGGTAATATTCAGCGTGCTTAGGTTTGAACCTAGCTATCAATAATGTGGAAGGCAGTCACAGTAGAATGAATGACTGAACCACTGGCATAAGAAATTTTGATACGAGTTCTGAATTAACTGTAAATTTAAACTGAGACCATAAATTCTCAATTTAAAATAATAGGAATTAAAAGGAAGAAAGTTAGAAGTTGAAATTACACCCAAAGTGAATAGATTATTGTTTGTTTAAAATATTGTTCTTTATATTTATTCAAATGTGATTATATATATATATACTACATACATGCAGATGATTCATAGTGTTCATATATGTTTTTAAATCATATGTTTTCATATTCACATAAAAAGGGGGGGGGAGAAGAGAGACAGAGCAAGAGAGAATACTTGTTGGACTAGTGATTAAATTGGTACAATGGAACTATTTGGTTGAAGAAACTCCCTCTACCAATGGAGATTGACAACTAATCCATTATATATATATATTTATATGTATATATATGTATATGTATATCTATATCTGTAATGTAGATATAGATATATATATTAGAGAGCTGCCAAAAGATAGCCAAATGAAGAATTAAATAATTCAACAAAACAAAGTTTACAAAGTCTTCTCTTCACAAAATTCCTACAAGGTAGTTGGTATAAATATTATTCTTTCTGTCTTACAGATGAAGAAATTTAGGCTAAAAAAGATATTTCTATGTGCTTTGCCCATAATCACACAGTCAGTAAGCGTTGAAGAGTCTACACATGAACCCAAGTCTCCTGTTTTCATCTCTAATGCTCTCTCTACTATAAAACATTGCCTTTAACCTTAGATGTACCATAGTACTACTGACTCAAAATGGGTCTGGTTTGGTTAAACAAACTACAAGCATAGCACATGACAAGGGTACATAGAAGTATTATTAGTATTTTCAGTTTCTTTTTTTAACTTTAGCAAATAAATGAAGATCTATCTCAGAGAATATTTTGAAGATCTTTCTCCTTTCACCGATATAACGAAATGGTTTTATCCTCAATGGGTTTTCTTTTCTATAAACAAGATTTTAAAATGACAAATCAATCAGTCAGCAAGCATTGATTAAGCACCATAACATACTACAGTTATCACTTCCTTGAGAACAGAGCTCTTTGAGTGACTTGAAAATGCCCTCCATAAATGCACCAAATGACTAAATAATAATTCTTAGAAGTCTACCTCATTGTTCCTCAGCCCTTTCAACAACTGCCATGGTGATTCCATATAGGTAGTTAATCTTATTTATGGCATCAAGAAACTCTTTAACACTTTAAGTTGGAGAGAAAGTATAGATCTGTATCAGTACAGAAGGTATCCTCAATTGAGAGGTTCATAATGTATGCAAACTTCAGTCTCTAATATGTTTCATAAAACTACAACACAACACTAACTAAGAAGTTCAAAGTAGAGTATTAAAGGAATAAATATTGAGCCAAAATTAAGGAATACAAAGGACATGAAGTGTAAATTTTCATTTTTTTCTTAAGAACATCTGGGGGAGTAGTTGGCCCTACACATACCCATTCTTCATTTTGCCAGATAGAGGCCTAAGAAGCTACATTATCAATTGAAGTCTAATATTCTTTACTTCCTCTATTATCACATATAGCACTTTGAAACACTGATATGCTTTCATAATCTACCCTTAACTATAGTTGTTATACGTGTAATGTAGGTAAACTGATCCAAGGCACCTGGGTCACATAGACTCTGGCCAAGTGCCCTAAAACTTTATGCTCTGACATGACAAAAAGTTTCTAAAAGGAGAGGAAATCCTCATGAATACTCTTTTATTCCCATCTCCAGAATGGTTGGAATGGAACTTTTTCTCTGGGAGTTCCTGTGAGGGGTGGGAGAGAGTGACTTCTCTCCCTGCCCCCAGCCATGGATGCTGCTAACATATGGCAGCATGCACATGTGCCACCTAGAAAAGCCTAAGCCTAGGCCTCAGGACCCCGGCTGCATCTTCTGCTTGTGTTCCCCTCCCCACACTTCAAGGTATGGGGGATCCAACAGCATTTCTAAGGTTTTTAAGAACAGCATTCCAAGCCTGAGGTTCAGGTCCCACAATCAGAGATGACTAAAATTAGAAGAGGTTTTCTGTGTTCTTATAGACTTCTTAGTCTTCTTAGAGAAGACAATCACAAAGGATGAAGAGGTTCCTTCCAGGCTAGAGACATCTATCTCAGGATTGTTCAGTTGCGCCCTTTGCTTATGCTTATAGTATTGTGTGTGTATACATACAGACATAAATAAAAGTTCCTTTTTTAAAAAGAGAAAATGAGTCCATGCTTATAAAATTAGTAACTTACATGTTAATAATTAGCACTAAAGAATGGCATTAAATCAATGCTAGGTAGTAGAAACAGGAAAGCAAACCTGTGATAGAAAATTGTGATTTAGGGGTCAAGAAAGATACAAAGATCCAAGACTAACAACTGGCACCTGCAACTTAAACTAGGGTAACTAAGAGCAAGGGTAACATAAGTAGTAAGCAGGCTCAGAAGACAGCCAAAAATTAGGACCAGGAAATAAAAAAATAATAATAATTTATTTAATATTTAAATTTAAACATTTAATGTTTAAATAATATTTAATAATATTTATAATAATAATTATTATTAGCTAGCATTTATGTTATACCTATTATGTGCCTGGCACTGTACCAGGCAATTTACAAACATTATCTCATTTGATCTTCACAAGTCTGGGAGGCAGATGTTACTATTCTCACCATTTTACAGCTGAGGAAACCAAGGAAAACAGAGATTAAGTGACATGCCCAAGATCATACAGGTAGTAGGTGTCTGAGGTCAAAATTGAACTCAGGTCATAACTGACTACAGGCTCAGCTACACCACACCACCTACTAGCTCCTTAGTGAGTTATCTAAACAAGAGAAATAATCTAAAGCTGGGATCAGGAGTTGGGACAAGAGTGGGTCAAACAAAGAAGAACCATGGGGTAAAATGGAAAACCTAATGCTGAACCATTAAAGATTTTGTGCTCTCTGCCTCTCTATAGGAAGAGCTTAGAGGGAGTCTACCCTGGGAGGCAGGTGTAGGTCAGCAGGTTACTCAGCTTTCTTTTGGTCAAAGGTCTACACCTGGCAGCCAGGCCCTGTCTACCAGACCCTGACAAATGGTGGACGTTTGTACTAAAGAAGTACCAGAATCTTAATTCATCAGCTTTGGTACTACACCATGTGTCCTACATCTGGACACAGCCCTTTCATTTGTCAATACTTCATGAAGAGGGAAGAGTGGAAGAATAACAATGTTCTCTTAGTAGCAGGCTGCTTTGTAGAATATAGATCATAAGAAAGGGAAGGGATAATTATTCATTCTTAGATCATTCAGCTGGGAAAAGTAAAGAACTGGTTTTTGGCAACTTTTATCAAAATACTCTATAACTAAAGATATACTAATTGATACAGTGATAAGTTATGCTTCAAAATAAGCATATTTCTTTTTTCACAGACCCATAGAGAGGAAAAGGGATTCTCTTTTAACTATTTGGATCTTGATACACAGATAGGTATAAGGGAAAATTAATAAATCATTGCTTAAATAAGCATCATTGCATTTCAATATGCCCTAGGACATAATAGAGTATTTTAAAAATCACAGATTCAGTAATGTAAAATATTAAAAATGAGTTTGGATTTTTAAAAAATTTTCACAGGGAACCATCTTAAACCGAATAGAAATTATGAAAGACGGCATTCAAATTATACTATGGCTTGATTTAAACAAAACCAAGGAAACTATAAGTTAGTGCTGCCAAACCATCGTTGGTTTCCCATTGAGCCTAGATGTTGTTACACATACTGTTCTATAGACTAACATCCCCAGTGAATATATGGTTAAATGGATGTTGCAAGTGTTACTCTTAAATCAAACCTTCCTCACTTCTTCAGGAAGTATGTCCAATTGTTAATTTAATTTGCATTTTTCCAATAAAAAAAAAGCAAACCTCCAAATACAAGTGTTTTTGCAAAGCTCTTTCCTTCCAATTCTTTTTTTTTCAAATGCCTGTTAGTCTCTTGAAAATTTGGTAAGTACATAAAAGCTGCTCTGTGAAATTAATGAAATGCCAGATGCACTTGAGGTTGAAAAGAAAAAGTAAACCAAACACATTTCACATGGGGGAAGAATACAAGTACAAATATGTTGCCTTATATAATGAAGCATGCATGAAACTGTTCCATACATATATGGGTCACCTTATCCAGTATTATTTTGGCTAATCCTACCATACACATACATACATACACACACACACACACACACACACATATATATATATACTATATATATGCACACACACATATACACATATATGTGTATATTTTTCCACATACATATACCAAAGACTACACATACATGTATATGTCTACTGTTCTAAATTGTAACAAATCTGCACGTCTCTTGGAAAGAACCAAACAAAAATTTCATATATTGGAAAAGTTTTCTTCTATCTACTACTGAGACATGTTCCAGTTTAAAGGGGCAAAAAAGCTCTAATTGTCTGTCTTCCTAGGGCATCCCCTTTCCAAAGTAACAATCCTCCTACTTAACAGGTAACATCTGTGGAGTTGCTATTGATTTTAGTTAGAATTTCCGTTCTCTCCTCCATTTAAAGAAATAATACTATAGCACTGAGAATACAACAGGGAGATTAGATTTGCTTAAAGTTACAAACCTTATTTTTATTGAAAAAAGTATGTAAAATGCTCACTAAAAAAACTTTCACACAGTAATAAAATTTTTAAAATTCATGTTATAGTATCTTTTACCCCTTTGATAGTAACTAAGTGTTCCTGTGGCTAGAGTTTTATAAGTAGTAACTTCAAAAAAATTAACATATGAAGAAATGGATACACAAGAAATATTAGCACAAATTTGGAATAACAAAGATTTAGAAAATAACAAGTTCAAATGTTTACTAATAGTTCATATATAATTCATAAAACTGAATTTAAAGTTCTAAACATTTCATAGTATTCTAATTTTGCTGGTTCATCACTCCTCTAAGAAAGTATAAGTAATACCATGAAAAGGTAGATTTTCATAGGAATAGTTGTGAAACATTTATTTCATTGTTTTATTCATACTTAGTAACACTTTAGTTCAATACCAGCAATCCCTTTGTTTTTCAAATAGTAAAATCAGCATTCTCTGATTCTCTGAACACATTAATGTGTATTTTATTAAAAATAATAAAAGATAGTATTTATATAGTGCCTACTATGTGCCAGGCACTGTGCTAAGCACTTTACAAATATTATCTTATTTGATGTCCACAATGCCTCTGGGAGAAAGGTGCTATTATTTAATAATGCAAGAAGGGGTGTGTGGGATTTTTCTAGCAAAAATGAAGAGAACATATTCT
Source organism: Phalanger gymnotis (assembly GCA_028646595.1). Taxonomy (NCBI): domain Eukaryota; kingdom Metazoa; phylum Chordata; class Mammalia; order Diprotodontia; family Phalangeridae; genus Phalanger; species Phalanger gymnotis. The sequence goes on from CM053623.1 coordinate 189,037,530, forward strand.
TGAATCCATTGAAGGATTTCAACCCTCAATGGAAAGTTCATAGAACTTAATTAAATCTACATACAACGTATATTTGTTTCATATCATATATTCATTTCAGCTTTTAACCAGTCAGTTCCACCAAAATAGGCAGAGAAGAAATAGAATAACTTTTATGTAGTATGAAGAAAAAAAATTATATTAATATTTTATGTATGTAGAAATATGTATATATGTAGAAATATATATACATGCATACATTATATGCCACTAAAATGTAAGTTCACATAACTCTAGTACAAATGCAAGATAAACTTGCATTACATGGGCTTGATATGATAATTCATTTATTTTTGCTGAGTATTATTTTTGACTTTGATTCAATTATAGTTTGAATACTATATTGATATTTTTCTTAATTGTATACACTTTCAATACTTTACTGAGAATTTTTATTTATTTTAAAGCCATTTAAAATTTTTATGTTTGTAACCTAATTGATAGCTGTGACTGACCCCTACCTTCAAAATGTCCTTGTCTGGCATGGTGTGCTTTCTTTGCTGGCTTCACAGGGGGTTGTTTATTTCCATTATTTTTGAACAATGCCAGGCGCACAGCAGGGTCTAGACAAAAAGAAGTTAAAAATCAAAAGTCACTTCTGGTGCAATCATTCCCTGAAATAGCTCTTCTTGATTAAGTCATTTTAAAAATGTCCTTTCTCTGTCATTTATGTAAACAAAATAATAATGTTCTTTCACTTCTAAATTATGTACATAAGAGAATGAAGCAAATCATACAGATTTGTTTTTGTGATATACTTTTCATTGCTGATTACAAACATTACTTGTAAATATTTTAAAATATCTATAGTTAATCAACTACTAACATATTATTCTTTCTTAGGGGCATTATTCTTCTCTTTTGTGCTAAGATTCCTCTTTATTATTGTATATGTTTCCATTTTTAAAAGTTCTGATGCCTTGGTGAAATTGAAGAAAATTTAAATGTCTTAGATATAACATCTATCTACTAATTCATTCATCTACTTTAGAATGGCTCTTGTGTCTTTTTCTTTGTTTCTACTACTTGTTGTATACCGCTGCTATCAGGAATGGAAGAATGGGAACTGGATCATAGAATTCGGAGCTGGAAGTAATCTTGGAGATCATAAAGCCCAAACCTCTAATTTTAAAGATGAGAAGATTAAAGGCCAGAGAGGATGGTATGTGCCCAAGGTCATATAGCTAGTCAGTGGCACAGCCAGATTCAAACCCAAGTCTTCTGTTGAGAAAAAGCACTGGAGTAAGTTGCTGAAAATGGAATAAAAAAAGGTGGAGGGGAGGAATTAAACAAGGCTGAGATTGGAATGAAGTGAATAGGATTTTTTTTCTTCATCTGCTTTGTTCTTGAAGATGTTCACTGGCATCCCACTGTCATTCCACATTCCATTGACATTCTATGCCAATTAATTTCATATAAAATAAAGTGAAAGTTGACAATAAGGAAAAAGAAATAAGGAGGGAGGAAAATGTTCCATTTCCAAGAATCATTGTCATGATTTATTAATTGGTGCTATAGAATCTAATGTTGGGGAAATTAGATTTGGTTGAAGTGTTTTGGGGAAAGAATGGAGTTTATAATATGAGGACAGTGAGATGCTACAGAAAATGGTAAGGAAGAAAAGTATTTGTGGTGCCAAGTAGATTGGTTAACAATGTGATACTTCAAGGTATAAATGGTTGTTTTTGTTTTGTTTTTGTGTTTATCTGCATTGCCCAGTAAGAAGTGAGAAATGATTAATATTAGGTAGGAATTATACTTAAGCATTTGAAAACAAAATATAACATAAATTCCATGTATTGAGTAACTGTAAAAAGTGCTTAAAATTATGGTGTTTAAAAAAACTGGGAATTGGTAATACGTAGAATTATAAGGGTGATTTTGTTTGTTCATTTTTAAGATTTGAAATCAAAAGCATTTTAAAGAGCTATTTGCCAACCTGATGCTCCATCTGTAGCTTTCCAACTCATAGTCAATTTAAAGATATGTCTGGTTTTTTGGCATTCAGACAATGGATATGAAAATAAGCAGTGTAGTGTGTAGATGGGCCTACTGAATCGACTAACTGATTCAATCTAACAACTAGCAAAAACAAAATCAAAAATAGAATCCTGAATTTTAAAATACTAAATTAATCTACTTAATTTGACTCAACTGACTAAAATGAACAGTTGTTTTGCTATTATGTGTAAACTTAAGAGTTAGGTACTTTCTAACCAAATGTTGATAGCATGTAGTAATCAAATTTTTTCCCCAAATCCTGATTTCACTTAATCTTTAAATGGTAGTTTATCCTTAGGAAGGTAAATTTCCATACAACAGAGAGATTGCATTTCTTGATATCAAGGAAAATCTTGGTCACTAGTTTCCATTTTTTTGGTATTTGTTTTAATAAAGTATGTAAGGACACCCCAGAAAATGTGGAGGGTCATGCTTTGTGGACATTTGCTATAACTAATCAGAAATCTGCTAAAGTGTCATCTCATTGCTAGCCCCAATCCCCCCCAAAAGCACTATTGACTCCTAATTAATATAGATAGAAAAGCACTGACATACTCTCAAGTATGTCATGTGGTCAGGGAGCAACAATTCCCCAATGTTATTTTACATGTGAAGGACAGTACATAATTCTTGATAACTGGGATCTGACATGTAAATTTTCATTTTACTTCCTGAGAAAATAAGAAGCAGCATGTTCTAGAGGGCACTGCTTTTGGTTCTTCTCAAAGTGGAAAAGAAGGTGACTAGGAGTCAAGCAAACTTGCCTTCAAGTCTTGACTTTGCCCCTAACTTTCTGTGTGACCTGGGAAAGTCACTTCATTTTCCTAACCTTCTTTTCCCACTTATTAAAATGAGGCGGCAGGGGTTCTATCCCTTTAAATGCTACCATTTTATGACTTGGAGTCTCTGATCACATATCTCAATTTATTGAAAGCATAAACATTGAAAAGAGCTAATCACATGAAACACAAGAAGATAAAAATAATAGTCTGAATTCATTCTAGTTGGAACAAATTCTACTAATTAACACCTATTCCTTCTCCCCCTCCAGAGCTGGATAAATTTCATTATACCTCTTAAGATGTAGTTTTTAATCTTTATCTCTGAAAAGCCTTTAAAAGAACCTCAACAACCTTTTTCACACTCCTCATAATTTATAGTTGTACATTAATTATATTTAACTTGTTTATATCCTCTGCTTGTTTCTTGTATATTTATTTTTTTATCCCCCTCCTTTGCCTACCTTGCCCATCTTTCCAGGCAAGGTTCTTTTAAGAACTTTGAGGCCCAGAATCATATCTTCTACTGTTATATAAATTATCTTCAGATAAGCTAGCCTTTTCTAATTTGTACAGGTTCTTTTGAAATTTTATAGTAGGTGACAACATATTTTGTAGAATTTAAGTATTTTGAAGTCAAAACTTATCTATGCTACTTGTAAAATAACCAATAGACTTTTATAAATTTAAGGCAATAGGGTTTTCCATTGAAAGTTCATTGGGAGTTTCAAAACCTGAAATCTGTCCTTTAAGGAGAGAGAAATCTCCAAGGAAATGATGATCTTTTTAACTGTGAAAACAGAAAACTTGAAAACGTTCACATAAAAGATACAACCATGATGGATATTATTTTTAGAAACTTTAAGGTATCACAAAAAGCAACAAATAATGGTATTTGGTCTTATGGTGGCCAACTAAATACCAAGTTTAGAATTATGCATGGTCTTTACGATGACTTGTGTTTATTAAAATATAATTTCCATGGAGAAATAGAAAAGAAAAAAAGTAGAAATGCCACAATAGTCCTGGAATACCTGTTTTTAAAGGCAAAGATATCTTAAGGCAAGTCATAATGAAGAGATAAAGTATAAATATTTAATATTTTTGCCTTTAAGTCCAAGTAAATAAAACAGTAAGTATATACATGTATATAAATATACACACATGAAAACTATCAATTATTGTCATTTTACAAAACAGCTATTAATTTTGTAGAAAAAGCCTATGAAATGTAGAAAAATTTCCAAAAATCCGTAATTTTTTAAAAATTTACTAATATGTTAGAAAAATAATAGGATTTTGTTGTTGTTGAGGAAAAGGGTAAGATAAATTAGAAAATGTTCATTCTAAGTTATTTTCAGAGAGAAATGAAACCAAACCTTAGATAACTCAGGTATTTATGTTTTAGGTTTTTTTAATTATCATTATTCCAACTTACTCTTTTTTAAGTTAAACTTCATTTATTTTATCTTGAAGAAAATTCATACAGGGGGTTCTAGATCAGATGCAAATGCATCTTATTTCACAAAGCATATCATAGAATTATAGATTTAGACCTAGAAGACATATCAGAGGCCACTGAGTTGTACCCCCATTCTCCAGAGGAGTTACAAAGACCAGGAAGGTGATATAACCTTCCCAAGGTCACACATATAATAAGTAGCAGAAGTAGGATTTGAACCTGAGTCTTCTAATTCCAAATCTATTGCTCTTTCCATTGTACCATATTGCCTCTTCTGGATATACAAAATTACAAAGTTTCTAAAATTTGAATTTTCATATAATGAGTTCTAGTTCCCCACTAATTTTCATTATAAAATGTATTAAGTTTACTCATGGAATTTTAGAGATATAAAAGATCCTTTAGAGATGATTTAGTCCAACCGCTTATTTTTTAGAAACTGAGGCCTAGGGAAGTAGGAGAGTAGATCTAAAACAAGATGGCACCTCAGAAATGTTATAGTTCATTTGACAGATGAGAATGCTAAGACCTACAGAAACAAAGTTATTTTCTGACATTCACAGATCAGCATAAGTAGGAAAGGTGGGATTTGAAACCAGGTCCTTTGACTCTGAATCTAGCATGCTGCACTACAATTTGCTGAAATGTAAAACTTCTCTAGTTGGCATTCAAAGCCCTTTACAACAGTCTAGCTCCTCTTTCCAGGATGATTTCACCTTCCTCCTCCTCCTCATGCACCATATGGGCTAGCCAACTGGTTGACTTGATGTTCTCTGTATGGTATATTTTATCTCACATCTTGATGTGAGCCTCTTCTGTGTGATCACAGGCTCTTCCCTATGCCTAGGATTGCCTCCCTCCTTTTCACATCAACTAGGTGCCCCGATGCATACAGCACTGGACTGAAGAACCAGGAAAACCGGACTTTGAATCTTGCTTCACGTGTTAACTGTGTGTCCCTTCACCTCCCTAACGCTTGATGCCCTCAGTTAGAGAATGGAATAGGGGACAACTATTTTCTGAGCAGTTGTGAGGTTCTGAGATATCCAATGTAAAGCATCTCAAGTCATTATATAAATATGAATTATTCTCAGCATAGCAAAGCCAAGTATTAATAACAGCTTAAATTTATATATTCTACTCCTACCCTCATGAAATTACTAGTCCTCTTCAGGGAGCAGTTGAAGGGCCATCTCCTGTAAGAGGCTTTTCCTGATGCCCCATATTAATAGTGTTACATTAGGCATATTTGTGTTTATTTTGTATCTCCTTAAGTATGACTATGTTGCTTTCCCCAAATAGAATATAAGCTTATTGTGAGCAGGACTGCCCCATTTTTGTCTTTGTATTACCAGCTCCAAGCACAGTGCCTGACAAATAACAAGAGTTTAATACATGCTTGGGAAATTGAATTGAAAACATGGCAAGTGGGTGGCAGAAGAGGGGCCAGACCAGAGGTTCTTAAACTCTTTTGCCTCAGGACTCCTTTACCCTCTTAAGAATGATTGAAGACACCTTGACCCTACCCTAAAGAGCTTGTTTGTATGTTATGTCAATTAATATTTACCATATTAAAAGTTAAAATACCTCAGTATTATTATGAAAACAGTTTTGATCATGTGGACCCCCTGAAAGGGTCTCAGGGACCCCCAGCCATGTGAAAGCCTGGAGATGAGAAATGGAACATTGTATACATGGAATAGAAGGGAGGCCACTTTTGCTGGACTATAAGGTGGGAGAGATGTTCAATCAGCCTGTGGACATAACTTGAAGCCAGACTGGGAAGTAAACTTGCCATGAGGAAACTCCAACTGCAGCCTACACATTCTTTGGCACCTCTAGTCCTAGAGAGTTGTCTGGAGAACTGAGTAAGTGATTTGCCTGCGGTCCCACAGCCAGTATGTGTCCCTGGCAGAACGTGAATGCAGCTCTTCCAGACTTCAATGTTGACTCTGTCCACTATTTCATGCTGCTATTATATGTAGCTCAGTTATATAAACTAACGGCTATTCTATGAGTTTTGGCAAATAAATGCCTTTCCGTTCAAACTCTCCTATTTGTAACAAGTTTTTAAAACGTCCATATGTCAGTATGTTACATTATTTTTCTTTATTCCAAGGGGTAGCTTTTGTTTACCTCCATTGGAGTTTCCTTATCCTTTATTTCAGTTCATTTATACATCCTACTATCACTGGTATTTATGGATATATAAAATCTTGTATCCTATTGTCATGATTCTCTGATACCTATGGATAAAGACAATCAAAAGATATCAGATTAAGAGTTGGAAGAGGCTTTTGGTAATCACTTAGACAAGGGATGGGGAACCACATAATGGCCTTCTAGGTCCTCTGGTGAAACCTTTTGACTGAGTCCAAGTTTTACATAACAAATCCTTTTATTAAGGGGATTTGTTTGTGAAGTTTAGATTCAGTCAAGGAGCTGCACTTGAGGGCCTAGAGGCCACAGGTTCCTGACCCTTGAGACCCATCTCATCATGTTACCAATGACCCGAGTTAAATGTCTGGGTTAATTGACTTGTTCACAGGTCATACAGATAGCAAGAAGCAGAACCAGAATTTGCACCCATGTCTTTGGACTACAAATTTGGAACCCTTTCTATCAATGTGCATGTCCCAAGAGTTGTACAGTAATAAACATCACTTAAAATTAAGAGACTGGCTATGTTCCAAGCTATACCTTTCTATTTAATGACAAAAGCCAGATTATTGTCTTTTCGTTACATAATTTAAAAAAAGTTAATGTTATCTGATTGATGAATTTATTAATACATTTTTAAAAATAATTTTTTGAGAGCATAGTCTGTTCCAGGAAGTACAAAGCCACCCTTTGATATTATGCTGGAACTTAGTGGTTTTTATGGCACTTGCTTCCATTGTCTTTTAGTGGCCATTGCCTCTTGACTCTGGCCCAACTATTCTAGTTATTCTCTTGCTCCCTTGTTTTCTCTTTCTCAACTTTCTTCTAAAGTCTATGGAATAGTGATTATATCTTTTTTATTAGTAGTAATATTACTAGTAACAACCTATATGCAGTACTTAAAGTATAAAATTGATCTTTAAATAGATTACCTAATGTTGACCTTACAACAACTCTGCCAGTTGTTTTTCAGTTATTCGGTCATGGCCAACTCTTTGTGACACTGTGGATCCTAAAGTCCATGGAGTTTTCTTAGCAAAGATACTGGAGTGATTTTCCATTTTCTTCTCCAGTATATTAAGGAAAACAGCGGTTAAGTGACTACTAAGCATGTGAGGTCTTCCTGACTCCATGCCCAATGCTCTATCTCCACTGAGCCACCTAGTGGCCTCCTAAGTGTAATTATTATTATTTACTCTAATAGCTATTGAATTTGAAGAGGTTGCCTTTCACCAAAAGTCATGTGGCTGGTGAATGACAGAGTCAGAACTAACCAATCTTATCCAATAAACATTTATTAAGTGGCTACTATGTGCCAGGTATCTGGTCTTGTTTCCAAATCCACTGTTTTGTTTTGTTTTTTTTTACGTTATGTCTTACTGCCTCCTGTAGCTAAATAAATTATTGATCTTCACTGATCTCTGCTGAAAGTTCTTGATTGGGACTAGCGATGCTCACTAGGCCTCTGTCAGTCATCGCCCATTCACAAGGATTCCCCTCAAGCCTCTGCCTTCACAGACTGTTAATTCCTAGTGGGCCTTCTTGATATTCTAGTTTTCTATATTTAGCCTGGTAGATCTGAGCATCTCCATGTACAACTTCAGCATGTCTGTATTTTATTCATTCACTTTTATCATTTCAGTAGGTCCCCTTACCTCAGCTATGTTACATAAATATTATATCATGGACTTTATTCCCACTGGAGAATGTTCCATGTAAGAACTAATCAAAAGGATTCTCTCTTTGGCATATAAATCATCCAAAATTTCCTTTATTCACAACTGATTGCACTACCTTCATGTAATGGACCTTAATTCTCTTTTTAAAATAAGTCATTATCCAGCTAAATCTCACCCTTGCCTTTCATCTGATGCTAGTGTGTTTTCCTTCTTGATAACATCACAGGCCCTATGTTTCCCTCTTCTTTCTACTCACTAAATAGTAACTGTTGAACTCCAAACTGAATCATCAAATAAACAAACTCTTCCTTCTCTTCTATACACAGGCCACTAAAAAAGGTTACTGCTGAACTGGGTTTGGTTACTAATGGTTCATATTTATCTCCTTCATTTAAAAAATACATAATTTTAAAGACTGATAATGAATTGTGTTTCCTACCTCATGGCCAAGAGGTGATGGACTGGAGGTATAAAATGAAAGACATTTTTCAGACACAGCAAATGTGTTTATTTTGTTTTGTGTAATTATGATTATTTGTAAAAGAGAGGACTTATATGGGGGGAGGAGTTATGAGTAGCAATAGTGATGTAAAAAAAGGAAGAAGAAAGTTGCATCAGTGAACATTTTAAAAATATGATTCTATTACTGTTACATTATTTGATATACACAGAAAAATTTTTATAACTGAAGTTCAGTTTCATATACAATCTTCTTTTTGTATATTTAAATGATCATGTTGGTTAATCTGTTAAATGCATCATATAAAGAAAAATTAAAAAAGAAAATACTTGCTAATCAATAATACTCTTAATCCACATAAAGACATGATCATCAGTTACCTGCTAAATTCTCTTGTTCCATCTCATCATTCATCTTTATAAAATTACACGACTTCCTTCAGTGTTATCCAAATTGAATTACACCCAAATGATTGCCAACCCTAGACCACAGTTCTCTTGGTATTCACTGATATCTTACCATATCTTCCTCCTTTGCAAGTGCCACCCCATTGATTTATATCATTTTATCCCATGGTATTAAATTAATCAGCCCCTCCTTCATATACTCTTCATTATCTCACCTTGAAGTAAATTCTCTAATAAAAACTATAGACAACAAAACTAGAAAATAGAGGTAGGTGCAGCAGGCCACTTGCTTTAAAGTGAATTAAAATTTTTCATGGTGAGGTTTTTCATTTTAATTGCCATAATCCATTCAATCAATCTTCCATCTCCTTGATGACACACACCCCGTCTAACTTTTTTAGGACATAGTCTGACCCTATCTGAATGAATGTTTCTAATCTCTGACCCTTAAGGAAGAGAAGAAAAATCACTCTAGGACTCCCATGGATTATGTTGCCCTCTGGTGGCCTGAAGAATTCCATCTAGATGAAAAAAACCAGACATGCATATCATACATGTCACCAATAATTAAGCATTATGTTTTCAAATTGCTATCATTTCTTTGAAACTTAATTTAAATGAAAGTTCAAAAATAATTTGTTTTTTCTTCTTAAGTGAGGTTTTAGGTAGTGATTCTTACAAGGTAGAATTGCACTGTTCATCGTATTTCACAGAATCATAAAATTTTAGAGCTATAAGATGCCTGAGAGTTCAACACTCTTAATTTATGGGTGAGGAAAATGAGGACCCGAGAGTTTAACTGTCTTTCTTGAAACTATCAATCTATGGTCAATATCTTCAAAAAAGAAAAAAAAAAGATAGAAAGCCACCTACCTATACTCAATATATTCAATTAGGAAAAATTACATTATTAATGAGTAAATTTGCAAAATTTCTCTGTTTTGTGCTTTATTCTTATCATTACAAGGTCAAACAGCATTCTGAATGTCTGTTAAGGCTTGGGGAGTAGCAGTGTTAAAGATGATTGCCCACATGCACATTTTCCCCCTTCAAATTTTCATTTGACAGTTGGGTTTAGAGTAATTCTAGGAAAAATTCTGGGAATGAACAATATACAACTACAACCTAACAAAGAAACAAAACCACACAAGGTATCACAGAAAGTATCTCAAAATAAATTATGACCTTAAATATAAAAATGCCACTTAAAAAGACTTTATACTTAATAAGTCAAGCTTTAAGTAAGCACTGTCATTAAACTTATCTGCATAAATATGTACATATATTATCTTATAGGGTCTAAAGTGAAATTATAACTTAGAAATCTGGGGCACTTATCTATTTTTTACCCTACTATGCCCCCTTGTGACTAGTCATTATATGTTTAATTTTTTTGATAATTTTTTTTTTTTGGTTTCTGCAAACCTACAATGAGGGCTTTTGTGTATGAGTATATGCTTTGCTAGATGTATAAGTTGAACTAACTGTAATGATTTATAAATTTACAAAAAGAACTAACTTACAATGTATGTATGCACAGTCAGCTAAAGAATTCCATAAAATACAAGTAGCAAAACATTATTGACATAAACTGCTGTAACTTTAAGTAAGACAAATTTAATGCCTGACATCATATATGTTCGATTGAAATAGTAAATACGATGGAGCAAATAGCCTGGTGGTCAACATTCCCATTCTTGTGCTATCTGAGGCTTTCTTATATTACATGTAAAGATAGCATAACAGAAAGGAAAGAACCTGAGTCTAAGCTGACTCTGATTGATTTTATGACTTTAAGCACCTTTCTGGAACAGTTTTCTCATTTGTAAAACAACAGGTTTAGAAAAAATGATCTCCAAAGTCCCTTGTAGCTCAAATATTTTGTGAGTTTTACATTTCAGTTCATAAGAGCACTAGGCCTGTAGTTTTTATGCCTTGCATAAGAGAGCCATGTAGTAAAAATCTGTCAGTTCAATGAGTGAGACACACAGTCTCCTCCTAGAAATTACAAGGATGTTACTGAGGATTTTAACACTCTCAGGGATGTTAATGTATATTTTGTTAATGATGAAAGTTATGACAATGCTGCTACTGCTGAGGGTGTGATCAAGAAATCAAAAGGCAGTTCTTGGATATTAATATTCTCTGTATGGGGCACAGAACCTGGGCTACTTTACTTCCAGTTTGCCTGATAGCATTTAGGTGACAGAGCTCTTAGTGTTGTAATGACACACACAGCTCAAATGAGAAGGTAGGAGCTCTGAATCCGATGAGAAATGTCATGTTTATTTACATTAAGTAGATTGATATCCTAAAATGTTGCAGACACAAATATTTTAAATGTGTAAAACAATAGATAACATTCCAATTGCCCAAAGATGACCTTAACAGTCTAGTTTACTTATATAGGAAAATGAATACTTTGTTGTATCTTTGAACTTGAGAAAGCGATAGTCAACTACTAATTGTCACAAATTATATAAAATGCCAGAGACACTATGGAAAGAGTCAAAAGAAAATAAAATGATTGTTTGGGCTACTTCAACTCACTGGCTCATTAGGATTATAGCGATTTTGCGATTCTTACTCATAGACAAGTATACTACTCTATCTTTTTTTTGTTTTTACTATAAGAGATCCATGCTAAAGAAACTAATAAAAGTCTAAAAATGTCAGTCTCTATATTTCAGTAGTCCTCTTACACACATTTTGATCATGAACTTTACATGACTAATGGCAAATGCCAAAAGCAAACAACTTTGGTATTCATCTTTTGGAAAAGTTTCCTTAAGACAAACCATGATGAAGAAAAAAAGGAGATATCAAAATTTATAGGAACCTGCTCTTTCCACCAATGACATCTGTAAAATAGTTGAGAATATTCAACAAATCCACTGACATGATAAGAGATGTCCAGAGAAGGAAGGCTGGAAAATATGTCAGGCAAGTGAGACAGAAAGAATGAAGCATCTGGATGCTTTCCAAGTACTACAAAACCACGTGCTGTTGCTTAGAAGCCATCTATTATGCTCATACTACAGGTGTCAATCACGAAATCTCTAAAACTACCATTCATGAAACTTAGACACATATAAACAGCCTGCAAGTTGAGCAGGAGTCTAAAAAACATAATGACTAAGCACATGCAATGAGTTTTTATAAGGAAGGAATCAACAAAGTTAAAAGAAATAAAGTTGCCTGGAGACATATTGTCACTTAAATTCTCAATTCAACAATTTTAGAAATCAACAAATACAAAGCATCAAAAATACAAAGGTAAACAAAAATATGGTAACATAAAAGTACTCATTTTTGCACAACTTAAAATATTCTTATTTCAGAGAATATTGTATCTAGGGCTATAACCAATCATTTTAAAATATCATTAATTTATTGATCTATTATGTATTCTTTAGAGACATTAACTTGTGTGTACGTAATCATTTCTGACCTTTCATTTCTGTCTTTATTTAAAATGAGCATATTTTAAGAAACACATTTGCAGATAATCCTTAAGGAAGATTTAAGAGAAAATCTATACTAGATAAAGACAGGTATTGAAAATACATTTGTGCTGTTCACTCACCCAGTTTATGCCTTGTTTTCTTAGATTTCATTTTCTGGGCTCTCTTTAGCAACAACTGAGCAGTAGAAATATCTTTAAAGCCCCTAAAAAAGTAATAGTAAAATAGGTAAAAACAACAATTTAACAAACACCAGTTATTGTGCATGAGCTCACCCAAACATATACACACATGTGTGTATGTGTGTGTCTGTGCATAAATGTATATGTATATGGATATAAACAGTTAACAGAATTATTGTATCATTTAAATTATTCTATTACAAGATTTGAAATTAATGGAAAAATAAAAATATTCATAGAATTATGGCTTAATCAGTCTAACCTGTCAAATAAATTTGGCAAAATCAATATTGAAATGGGAGAAAACATCATCTTTTAAAAAGTATCTTGGTCTTTTAATTTGTAACATAATGTAGACAGAGAATACATAGAAAACATACCATTCCTCAGAAATTTTTTCTTCTTTTTTAGATCTTAGGGACATTTTCATATAGCTCTTGAAATCAGATGAAGAGGACAGTTTTTGACTTTCTGATCTGGTAACAGAAGAGAACTAGTAACAACTGAGTTAAAGTATGATTGCGTTTCATTCTTTGTTAAACTGCAAACTGTTTATGCTCTGTAAAACGCGGAAATAAAATCTATTTTAAATAACAGAAGAAGGCTTTATCTTAGAAAGTAATAAAAGCCTGCCATCAATTTAAAATGTTTACATTTCAATTACTTGAAGCATATTTCAATCCCTTTCTGCAGAGGAATGCAGCACGGAAAAAAAAAATTCTCTTTTAATCCTTATCTATACCTAGGGAGCTATATTTAAGTGTTTCCCAGCTGAAAATAATTTTATTAGAAACCTAGCTGTGGAACTTACTTGGTTTTAAAAGTATAACTTCTACAGTTTGCATAACTTTTTTACAAAAATCCCAACAAAATTATCCTAAAAAAACTAAACTTCAATCAACTAATTAATCTTATTATAAATAGATATAATAGAAAAAAAGAGAACTCTACCCTCACTCTTTGCTAAATTATAACTAGTGCTTCAAAGAATGTTATGTGTTCATTTATTTGGGTGATGAGCTACTTCCTCACATATATGCAAATATATTGATTTAACTTACCTATCAGTAAACTGAGAGTCTTCAGGAGAGAATGGGTTTTCTCTCTCACTACACTGCCAAGCTTGCTCTGGATGATATGGTAAATTAAGTGAAGTGTCATCAGAGGACAAATATCCTGAATTCTTATCAGAAAGAAAAATGTGAATACTACATTACTTTACTTTCATTTGAATTTTTAACATTTTTATCAATACATATTGTTTGCCTTAAAGACACAGAAAATACAACTAAACATTTGTAATTTATACTTCATTAAAAGACAAAATGTTCAAGAACTGAAAATTTATGAAATGTACACATAAATGTCCTTTGTTGTTATGGGGAGGAGTATGTATTTTGGAATAGTTTGCATATAGTAAGATGAATAATTACAAAGAAGCAAAAAAGCCCTCAGAGAGCTAAAACTTCAAAGTTTATCAAATAAATAATAGATATTACAGTTCAATGACCTCTGATTGAGAAGCTTCAGCTGTTGCCATCCCAATGCAAACTTTTGTATTTTTAATGTACTCTATCAACTAGTGATTCTTAGCCCATTGCCAAACATGCAGCTGAAGAACATCATCTTTTTTTTGCTACTGTGAAATAAAGTGTTGAAAGAAGTCCAAAATAAAGAAAAAAAATGAAGCATATGAAAGAAAAAGCATCATGAAAAATTACATCTGGGGATGAAGAGGAAGTCAGAGGCTTCTAAAAGTAATTGTGTTTTTCAAGTCAATAAATTGCAGTATTAATCACCCAAGTGTAGCATAACCTTAAGGAATGAACAAAGATCTAGGACTAAGAAATTTCCATGATGTGTTACCTTTGGCTGGTGCAGCTCATTTGGGAGATCCTGTGTTTTGGAAGGGAAGTTGGTGGAATCCAAAGAGAACCATTCTTTCTCTAAGGCAGCCTGTGTGAATAAGAAATGTCCCAAAGTACACTGATAAAATCAGTTTCATTTAGATAACTTTTACAAATTCTCATTTAAACTGTCTTATATGCTGTAAATGTTGCAAAAGTTTTCACATAATACATCAGAGTTTTTTTTTCCTTGTAGGAAACTTTTGCTCTGCACAATTATGAGATGTTGTGACATAATGGATTATTGAATGTAACTTTTTAAAAAATTGTAATATGACTTTTGACCCTGGCTCAGTGTCTTCATTTGTTTGACAGCTATAATTCCAAAAAGCACCAGAAATATGTAATTATTATTTATAAAGTGATGTATAGAACAAATATATCCAAATGATCATGCATTCTGTCTTAAATTTATATAATTGGTCTATATTAGCTGACATAATTTTTTTCTTAGACCTGACTGAGAGAAAAAAAATGTCCATTCTTTTTTTCTGTTAGGTCTGAGAGAAAAGGTCCTCTTATCCGTTTTTTCCATTTTTCACCATAGCTTCTCAGAAAACATGAAGGAATGTATTATGTGGTGATGAGTAAAACACAACTCGTAACATGATTCCTATTATCCAGGACTCTATCTACTTTGTCCTTTGCGTTAATCTTGATCTTGTGCCCTTCTTCCAAAGTCCCTTCCTCCTATAATTTAAGAACATCTTTCTCCCATTTATGAGATATGTCTAGGATGTATTCTGTCTTAAGCAGAACCTGAGATAGATGGCTATCCTAGCACTGGATAATTTAGTATAGAATTACTGTGACTATTTATTGCTTGAACTGTCTAATATGACAGTATATACTTTAACTGATATATAATAGGGATTGCATGATTCTTTAAGAGCAGTTGATAATAGAATCACATTTCACTTACAAGGAGTTACTCTGAATACTGACCAAATGCTGTTTTTAATTCTAAAACTTGTGTGTATATTTAACAGTGTAAATAAACTTTTAACAATTCTTATTCATTTTTTTCATTTATTTCTTTCTAATATTCTTTGTGATCATATGAAATTTAAGAAAACCCTTTTTCAATACTGGTATCAGGGACAGGATTAACACTCTGGTAACAAAATAACTTTCTTTTATTTTTGTGCCTATTTGACAATCTGACAATATTTGACAACAGCCATGACATACTTGACTCCTTATAATAATGACACTGTAGAAATCCAGTGGTTTACAAAATCACACTGCTTTATGCCCTAAAATAATACTTCATAATTATAATACTGCACACAACCAAATTTAAACGAAGCATCTTTTCCCAACAGCCATTGAATGAATAAGGGTGACACATTATCAAAACATTTCTTTGGAATTTTATACTTATTTCTTACATTAAGAAATCCATAATTTCCAAGTAGGTAGTATAAATTATTCCTTTAGCATGATTGTAATAAAGGAAACACAGTCATTATTTTTTAAATATTATGCTTTAATAACAATGCATAGAAAAAGGTTGTATTATTTCATAAGTGTAAGAATTACCTCTACCAATTCAGAATATAACTCTTTTGTATTTTTCTGTAAGCCAGAAAATTATCGGCTGACAGCTAACCATCTCCACCATCTACTAGGGTGGTCCTCAAACAAGAATCATACTGGGGTCATACTAATAAAAGTTTTGAGATTGGTAGAACTTTCCAGAGCTCATGTACAGCTAGCATAGCCTCTGAGAATTGATGATTTCTTGCAGTCCACTGTTAAGCATCATCTTAGGTCTTTAGTGGAGGGTTACTGAGATAAAAATATGTAAGTGCAAAAATGACAGTACTATAATGAATGGGAAAAATAGGTTATTTGAAAGCAGCAATTTTTGTTTTAAGACAGTTTCATTCCCTTATACTAAGGTTAATGGCTATTTATCTTGAGTCACAAAACATTACCTGGTATGAGATTTTTTTAAATCACTAGGAACTTTAAATATTTACAATAGAAAACTGAGAACAAGATATTAAATTCTTTCCTAAGTCTTTGACAAATATAGTGAAATTTAAGATCATTCCCTAGAGAGTATCTAAGCCAAGGGCAAATCTCTTATGCCATATAGACAACATTTTTATACAGATAAAACCCAGTTAAATAATTATCGGCAACAGATTTAAAGGGGCAAAGGTGTTGAGATACCACACACACACACACACACACACACGCACACACGTGCACACACACACACACACACACCATATAATTGGAAGGATGGTTTTGGAAGGATAGAAGAATAAATGGCTATTAGGCATGAAGACCCAAACAAAATTTGCATGTGAATAAGCGCATTAGATTTTTGTTTTTGTTTTGTTTTTTTCTTTTTTAGCACCAGCTGTCAAAGGCATCTCTGTGACCCCTATCCTATAGTATTTCCTTTGCTGCTTCCTAGGTTCCCAAAGTGCAAACCTAAGTTGATCACCGTCATTTGTTATAACCAAGAGATGGCCGATTGTTAGCTTTCCACATTAGGGTCTACTTCTTGGAAGAGCTATATGAGGTCTGGTATCAAATGAAGATTTCATTCAAATTAGAATTCAAGACAATCAAGTTTTACTATTTTATTTTCATGTTTAGAGTCATATTCTTTAAGAACATGTATTTTATTAACCTTCTTTTGTGATTAACATGATCATTGAGATATCTTAGGAGCCTAAAGGTAACTTTAATAGATTAAGAAAAGATAAAGAATTATTTAGGGGATAAAATAAGCATAATAAGTAACAAAAAATACAGCTAGGACAACTAATTTATATAAGGTCAAGCTTGCTAATGTGAAGCTTACATTTGGCACTACCAAGAATGTCTGAAAAAATATATCTATCCCACAATGTCATTTCTTTTGGCCAAGAGCAATAAACATATCACTGCTTTCTAAAATGTATGTTATTCTATTATGTTTACCACTAGAGATTTATACAATCCTCAGTTATTGCTTAAAAAAACTTATTCAGATTTCCTTTACTGTACAAATGTCAAAAAATATTTGAAGGGAAATTTATCAACAACATATTTTTCTAGTTACTGGAATCAATATAAAATTTGCAATTATATATATGTGTATGTGTATGCATATATACATACAACTTACACATATACAGGTATATATGTGTGTGTGTGTAGAGAGAGACAGAGAGGCAGAGGCAGAGAGTGTGCTATATATATATATGTATATTCTTATAACTTTGGCCCAAAAGAGATTATAAAAGACAATAAAATGCAAATATCAAAGATTATGGAAATTCATTATTTTGTGTACATATATATATATACACATATATTAACAAAATCATTTCTGTTGTGTGTGTTTTGGTATGCATATATACTTACACACACATAATACACATGCATATCTAGATAGATGAGAATTAAATAGATAGAGGGATGATAGATAGATAGATAGATAGATAGATAGATAGATAGATAGTTAGCGATGGATAGATATTCACATACCTATGCTTTCAAGACATTGCAAAGATAAATAAGGGTTATTTATACTGGAAACTACTAGCATAGTAAAAGAATTTGTCCATAAGAGATAATGAGCAAGGGATAGACTGGAGTAAACAATAAACCACCACACTTTATACATTAACGGGGAGCCATTTAAATTTTCACAATTATCCTCACTAGAATTATGTTCTACATGGTAATTGGATACAAGCAGCCATTTAAATTTTCACAATTATCCTCACTAGAATTATGTTCTACATGGTAATTGGATACAAGCACAGAACATATGAACATACTTTAGTTTCTAATTGGCCATACTCTAGAGATAAGTATCCTTTGCTAGTTACTAATTCAAGTTCATGCCAACTTGCATGTATAATATTACACATTCTACTAAACATAATTGATTTATCCATGACTTCCAGAATCCCTTTTACTTTTCCTCCGTCTTCACAGAGGGAAGACAGTATGATGTAGTGGAGAGCATTGCGGGGCTAGACTCAAGATGTCTAAGGCAATTCCCAAATAGGACGCTTATGTGATCCTGGACTAATTGGTTAATTTCTCTAAGGCTCCATTTCTTCTTTCTGTAAAAATAAGGGTTACATTATTTGCACTATCTGCCTCACAAAGTTGTGGCAAAGCAAACACTATACCTGAATGTTAAAGCCTTAAAGTGTAATATGTGAGCTGCTACTATTATGATTCCAATGCTTTATATCTCTCTCTCTCTCATGGGCACTTGATCTTCACAACAAATTGTTCCATCATTCTGCTGGGTCCAGCTCATTCTCTACTCACCCCCAATACCTAGTGCTATTTCTGTCCCACTTTTACAGGAATAAAATAAAGCCTAGGTCAAGTGCTTAAGAAACATTCGTACTTATCACTATACCACAATTGTATATTGTAGCACCAAAATCTGGCATTTCATTGCTAATGAATCTTAGTTACTATTGCAAATATAATTATGAGCTCCTTTCAGACTGGCCATTTGGCTAATTAAAAGAGACAAAGATAAAGACAAATGTAGGATATGCCTGTGAAAAAAATACAAAGAAAGCAGCCTAAAGAGACACTGCATTAACCCAGGGCAAAGACTTCAAGTCTCATTTCCCTATTTCTCAGTGGCTCACTTGCATGTGACCAACAGGGGAAATTTAAATTAAAACCTGGGGGAATTTCGAACAACAGAAATTATCTTACGATTATCAGACAAATTTACCTTGACTGGACGTTGCTTAGTCCACAGAGACGTGGATTTAGTAGATATACTGGTTGATGGCCATAGCTTTGACAGAAGTCTTTCTTTGGGGGGGACCCCGCCTTGAACCATAAATGTTGGACTAAGAAAAGACCTCAGATCCTGGTGGAAGAGAGGTTATAACTTTCTACACTGCCAGCTATTGCCAAAAAGATGAAAATCTTTCATAGACCAGACAAACTAAAGAAGTTTCTGAAAATCCTATGCTAAAGATATCTTGGCCCTTTCTGGAAGAAAGAGGCAATATTGTGAGAGTAAAGAGGCCTGCCTCAGCAGCAGAGTAGCAGTGGAAGTGCTCCTTCAATATGCATACC
>CM053623.1:189057639-189088925 GCA_028646595.1 Phalanger gymnotis
TTTTTTTTTCATGCAACTAGAAAATAAGATGCACAGGCAATGGGGCATAGAGATTTATCTTGCCCTACAAGAAAGGAAGGGAAAGGGGGATGGGAGGGGAATGGGGGGATGGAGGGGAGGGCAGACTGGGCAACAGGGCAACCAGAGTGTACGCCATCTTGGAGTGGGGGGGGTGGAAATGGGGAGAAAATCTGTAATTCAAACACATGTGAAAATCAATGCTGAAAACTAAACATATTAAAAATAAATTTAAAAATAAGAAGAGAGAAAGAGGGAAGAAAAGAAGAGAGGGAATAGAGAGGGAGAGGAGAAGAGGGGGATAGTTGGGGGAGAGAAAAGGGGAAGAATAGAGGAGAGAATGGGGGAGAAAAGAGGAGGGAAAGAGACAAAAGACAGGAAGAGGAAGGAGCAGAATGAGAGAGGAGGTGGGAAGGATGGGGAGGAAGGAGTTTATGACCTTTTCTCAGAATCATATTTTTAAACATTTATAAAATAAAATACATAGGATTACAAGAGAAACAAATATTGACGAAAGTAAAAATAATTTTTCTGCCATTCAAGTTCCTAGTCCCTCTTCTTGAGGTTGAAGGACCCCTTTCTCTAAGTACATTCAAGGTCAGGTGTCCACAGTGGGTCCAAGGGTCAGCCAAAGCCAGGATACCCCTACCTGCACAGCCAGATGGGGACATCGTGGCACTTCAGTCCTAGTGTTGACCCACATGAAGCAAACACAAAATTTTTAGAGAATTTTACATTTTTAGAGCATTTGAAATCCCTGGCTAAACAATGTCAGTTGCTAAGCTTCCTTAGCTTCCTCATGGGAAAAAAAAAGACTACTTGAGGTATCAGGGAATGAAGAGAGAGTCATTCCAAGTTTGGTAAGTGATTGAACTTGAGAGTGAGTGATTCTATGACATCTCGTTCCTTCCTCATCTTGGACTCTGGTCTTCCTTTAAGGCCCAGCTACAATTCCACCTTCTACAAGAAACCTTTCCTAATCCCCCTTGAGGCTAGTGCCTTCCCTCTCTAGATTATCTCCAATTTATCCTATTTAGATCTTCTTTGAACAGAGTGGTTAATACTTTGTCTTCCCCAGCAGACTGAAAACTCCTTGGAGTAGGGATTTCTTTTGCCTTTCTTTGCATGCCTAGTGCACACCTGGCACATGGAAGGTACTTAAACTTAATATATGTTTACTGATTGAGTGATAATGCCACAGGTAAGTTTGATGGGTTACGTAAGTTTTTTTCCTTCTTTCCCCCAAATGTTTTATCAATAAACACAAGGATAGGATAAAGACATACTGTGTGCATGTATAAATGACAAAAGATGACACAGACCTGAATAAGTATAGCAGCCTTCTCCCTCTGTGCATGCAAACCAATGGAGTTCCATTGCCTTCTTTCCATCTGGGTCTTCATAAGGTATTTTCGCCAAGCTCTCTGTATTATCATTGCTGCCATATCCTTTCGACCACAAAAATTAATCTGCCTGCGAATGCGGTATCCTTCCCAGTGACTCTGGATTACTGTAGCTGCATTACTATTAACAACAAAAACAAAGATACTTTTAGTGGAAGAAATTAAAGACTGAAATATTTCATCACATTTGGGAGTTTCACCTAAAGATAAATACATGAACAGGTATAACAAGAGTGTAGATTCTGTCTTTATAGATTACTTATTCTTAGCATAACTCATAGCAGTATTAAGGAGCCCTGATAAAGCCAAGTGCTCAGTTTGCAAATATATCTAAGATACAGTTGTGTTGCATTATGGGCTCTCACAGTAGGACAATGAATATTGATTATTGAAATATGAAATATTAAATTAAGTGACCTGGAACATTGGTGGGCAATCAACAAGGTAATATCTGACGGGAGTGTGGATAAAGAGAGGCTACTTTACAAATGATAACAAGAGAGGACAACTAGTAAAAGACCAGATCCTGGTTGTAGAAATGAGAAGTGGAAAGTATTAAAATTTTAATGACTTCAGCAAATTAGGGGAGGCAGAACCCAGAAGAGCCTCTGGTATATTGCAGAACCACAGAATTTTGGAACTGGTAAAAAGGTCACTGGAGGTCAAATCCAACATCAGAAGTCATCTTGTTCAACCATTACCTAAAACAGTGGTAGCAAACCAAAAGAGAAACAGATTCTTGCCACAAAATATTAACTTAGAAAACACAAATTAACATTATCTATGTGTATTTTGTTTCTATTTATTTTGTTAAACATTTCCCAATTACAATTTAAAGTGGTTTCCGTGGCATTGTAATTTATGGCTAACACCTCTGACTTAAAACATAAATGAATTCCATAACCTCTCCAACAAATGGTCATTGAGTCCCCAGTTAGAGGCCTCAAGCAACTGAGAAATCACTATATTTCAAGGTAGCATTTTCCATTTCTAGACAACTCTAATTAGGAGGTAGTTTTTCACAATGTTGAGGCAACATCTCCTTCTCTTTAACTCAAGTCCATTGCTTAGTTCTGATCTTTCAGGTCAACAGAAATGTCTAATCCCATTTCCAAATCACGACATTTCAAATACATAGGAAGCAATCATCTTTGCACCCATCTCCACCAATTCTTGTCTTCAGATTTAAAATTCCCAAATCTTTCAATTAATCCTCTCAGAGAATAGTTTTGAGTCCCCACAATATTCTAGTCCATTTCCTCTGGATGTGCTCTAGCTTGAGAATATCTTTCTTAAAATGTAGCACCCAGAACTGAACATGACACTCTATGTGCTGTCTGATCAGGTCAGAAAATGGTGGAAGTAATATCTGCTTATGTTACATGTGGCCATTTAGAGAAAGCATGGGGGCTTGATCCTCTTTCCACAAGGTTACTAAATTGTTAATTCTGAGGAATGCCTTAGACACAGTACACTTGAGTTTCAATAAAACATCTGAAAAAGTCTCATTGAATCAATCTATCTCTCCATAAATATCATTAAGCATTTATGATTTGCCAGGCACTGTGTTGGATGCTGGGGATATAAAGGTAATGAATGAAATAATCCCTACCTATAAAGAGCTTACATTTTAACAGAAAGACAAGAAAAAGTAATTGTAATCCTTGGTTCAAAGCGCCAATCATCTGGGACTTTATCCTAATTGATGCAGATTGTTTAGTCAATGTCCCATACCTGCAAGGAAGGCAGAGTAGAGTTAATGAGAGTGAGAGAGAAAAATAATGTGGGCTCTTCTGGTTTCCAATTTTGAGTGAGAAGATGCATGATTCCAAATTCTCTTTAGGTCCACGAAGGGAAAAAGACCCTCAGAAGGAGTGAAAAGTAGAGAAGATGGTGATCTCTATCATATCTCCATCTCTTTTGTTGTTGTTATTGGGTCATTTCAATCATGTCCAACTCTGTGACCCCAGTTGGGGTTTAGCAAAGATATAGGAGTGGTTTGACATTTCTTTCTCCAGCTTGTTTTAAAGATGAGGAACTGAGACAAATAGGGTTAAGTGACTTGCCACACAGCTAGTAAATGTCTGAGGAAAGATTTGAACTCAAGAAGGTGAGTTTTCTCGACTCTACACTCAAGACTCCAGACTTTGGGGAAGATCCCCTCAGAGATGATCAGGGCTCCCTCCATCTCTCCCCCTCTCTTTTTCCTTCTCCCTCCCCCCACTATCTCTCCCTCTCTTTCTGGAGTTATCTCATTCCCAATTGGAGAGTTCATTCAATCTGTATTGTCTGGTACATATTCTTAAATGCATACTTCCTCTGGTTTTTGTCTACTTTCTACTTGAATAAATGAGTTTCTTTCATATTTGCTATGTGTATTCATCATGAACTTAGTACCTTGTGGGAAAAGAATCAAACCTGTGATATATAGCTTGGAACAATGCCATTCCCACTAAGGAAGAGAGATCAGGCACTTTAGTTTGAATCTAAAGTATACTTCAGTACTCTAAGGTAGTAGGCTATGATGCAAAAAATGGTTAAGAACCCCTGTTTTAGATTAAATTCTACAGAGGAAGCTGATACAGAATGGAAAAATGAAATCTTAAAGAGATAAAAATTATGAAAATGAAGAGGGTGAGCTATCTAAAAAGAAAGATGTGGAACTCATTGACTTAGGTTTTTAAAGACTGGTACAGAAGACAGAAACTAGGGTTGACAATAAATGATGAATCAGATCAGGACAAACTCAACCTCAGTGGGACGTTGGGGTTGGTTTTTGTCCTTTGTTGTTTAAGAGGACCAAAATGAGGAGGGAATAACATACACACTCAATTGGGTATCTTACCCCACAGGAAAGGAGGAAGGAGATAAAAAGGGGGAATGATAGAAGGGAGGGCAGATAGGGTGAGGAGGTAATCAAAGGCAAACACTTTTGAAAAGGACAGGGTCAAGGGAGAAAATTCAATCAAGGGGGAGGGAAGAGGGGAGAGAATTTGGAACTCAAGATGCACCATAGGTCTTTGGCCCATAAATAGCCTTCAAGGCATCATAAAAGTGCTTTGGATTGTTACTATCAGCAGAAAACTGAATTTCATCTACCTTCTAAGTGAGCCAAGAATCTTGCATCTCTCTAAGCTTCATTTGTACTTTACTTTTAATAGAGTTGAATAAATGCTGCTTTCTTAAAGCGACAGATTAACAATCCTGCTGGACCCTGTGGAATTTTTGTTTTTCTTGTATAGAGCTTCTAAATTTCCCTATCATTTTTGTCAAATCAATCTTGATGTTTGTGAACATTCTCACCCAGATGAGTAAATGTGGTGCTGTACACCAAATCTTTGAAAGTTGCCCATTCCTTTTCTACTCCATTGTTGCCAACTGTGTGTTGGCTCAACTTTCCCTCCAAGTTAGTAACAAATTGTCCCCATTCAGAGAAGCGCTCTAATCTATTGACATTAAGTCTTCTGGTAGCCATTTTGCCTTGGGGCCACCATTTTTGTGGAATGGGAATATTTAACTTGGAGAAGATAAGTCTATGATCTGTCCAGCAGTCTGCATGACACATCACTTTTGCCACTCTCACATCCTATCTGTCTAACAATGACATAGCCTATTAAATACCAATGTTTGCTGCCAGGTTGCATCCATAAGGTTTTATTGCATTTAAATAAATGGAAGACAGTGTTAATGATGAGAAAGTCATAAGATGCACAAGTCTTCAGTAGTAAGTGACCATGCTGTTGCTGTTTTTGACGCCATTCCTCCCAAGGACTCTCTGTTATGTCTGGTAATCTGTTCCTTCTCTAGCATTAAGTCACCCAGAATTATAAGCATGTCCTCTTTTGGCTTATTGATGAGGAGGGTCTCCAGGGCTTTATAAATTTTTTTTCTGTGACCCTGTCAGTGTTCCTCATGGTGGAAGCATAGGCACCAATGATTGTGGTATGACATTTTCCTTCAAGTAGTTATCACATTATCATAAGCTTATTATTCACACCTTTTGGTGGACTTTTTACTAGATTACTTTTGATTAGAAAACCTATACCAGCTTCACGGTGTCCCACTTCATTATGGCCACTTCAGAAAAATGTGTATTCAGCTCAGACTTTAAGATGGCCTTCATTTGCCAGCGTCGTTTAACTCAGGGTTCTATTTACATGTGAAAACTGCTGAGTTCTCTTGCAACAATAGCTGTCTATCTTTCAGGTCTACTGAATTTCATGTTGTCCATAAGTACATGCACATTCTATGTGCATGGTGATGTGGAGTGGAATGATGGTGAGTGTATGGTGAGTGAAATCATCCTTGTAAAAGGTTTTACACATTTTTTTTGCATGTGTTTTGACCATAGGGTGAGATCCCTACCTAACACAGTAAGCAGGCCAGGGTGGGGCAAAGCAGACAATTCTTAGGGTACCTTTTCTAGTCCTTCATGCCACAAAATGAGCAGTTGAGTCCTTAAAAAAGGCTGCTCAAATACCCAAGGGTCTGCTGAATCCTACTTGCTACTTCAGTCCAGCGAGAAGACAACCCTCTGGCCTGGGCTACCTGTGTGCATGGTTGTGACTATAGCTCCCAGTGTATCCATACCTTTTGCTTCATCACTTGTCTATCATCACGTGGTATGGGTGATGTCATTCATGGCAGTGGTGCAGGGTGAGGGTGGAGGAGAGAACTACAGTAGGGGGGCAATGGTATTTAAATCAGATGTGATCATTGGGTCTTTTGGTTTTGCTTAACTGATTTTCTTACAACTAGAGGGTTCAATGCAGGAGGGGATGTATGTATGTAGATATATTAGGAAAAAAACTGGTATAAAAAATGAAGGCATCAAAACTTTTTTAAAAGAATAAATAGCATTAGAAATACTGACAGTGAATACTAAGGACAACAAAAGTTTTGTTTGTTTTTTTAAAAGATATTGTAAGGAAAATGATAATTTGATGATAATGAATGACAAAGAAAAGATATTTTCTCATATTTTGCTTCTGCATTCTCTATCAAGGAAAATAATTTTTGGACTAGATAATTGAGATGAAAGAACAAAAAATGTTTAAGAGAGAGTTGAAACATGAGATACATAGGAAGAGAGTAAGAGATCATACAGCTTCCATTAACAAGTTAAAGTCAATAGGCTCAGGGGCCCTGAGGGTATCGTACGAACTGCAGGAGGTAATTGTTGTGATACTGTCAGTGATCTCTGAAAGATCCTGAAGAAATGGAAAGGTATCATATGTCTGAAAAGTGGCAAATGTTTGGATTTTCAAAAAAAAGGAAAGAGTACGGTGTCTACAAACTATAGGTTATTAAACCTGAACATGGTCCCTGTGCTTCCATAATGGGAAGTGATGTAAGAACAGGGTTAATAGACAGGGGAATAGGGAAGAATTAAAAGTCACAATGAGAAGGAAAAATTCTAGAATTATTACAAGAGTAGTTGGTGAACACGGAAAAGGAAGTAGTGATCACAAGGACCCCAGCATGGCTTCATCAAGAACAGGTCATACAAGATTAACTTAATTTCCTTTTTTCCAAAGGGTTCCTAAAATGGTAGATATATTTTACTTAGGTTCTGGCAAAACATTTTGCAAAGTTACTCGTGCTATTTTTGTGGACAAGATGGAGAAATGTGGACTATATGACGTATTATTAGATGGACTAAGAACTAGCTGAATGTCTAGATTCCACAAAACTAATCAGTATTAAATTGAAAGGATGTCTCCAGGGGAGAGCCCCAGGAATCTATGGTTGGACATGTGCTGTTTTACATTTATAAAAGTGACTTGGCTAATGGGAACAATTACATGCTTATTAAGTTTTCAGATATAATACAAAATTAGGAGGGATAGCTAACATATTGGATGACAGCATTAAACAAAAGGCCGTTATAGAACAGAATGTTGAGCCAAAGTAAGTAGAAGAAACTGAATAATGTAAAGATTTACACTTGCATTCAAAAAATCTACTTTGTAAGGACAAAATGGAGGAGGCTAGATAGCAGTTCATTTGAGTAATGATTGTAGTGGATTGGAAAACTTAATATCAGTCAGCTGTGTCCTATGGTAGTCAAACAGCAACAACAGTATAATTCTAAACTGCACTTGTGTGATAGACTCTTCAGTACTGAGACATGATAATCACTCTACTCTGTACAGGTCAGAAAATATCTAGGGTTCGGTTTTAAGAAACAAATTTTCAAATTGATACTAACAAGCTAGACAGTCTCCAGAAGAGAACCCAATTGGTGAAAAGCTTGCAATCATGCTATGTGAAGGTCAGGTGAAGGAATGGGAATGTCTGGCCTGGAGAAGAGGTCTTAGGGAGGACAATTCTGCTTTCTTTACATATGTAAACAGATGTCAAAAGAAGAGTAATTTGGCTTTTAACAAATCTAAGATATCATAGCTATGGGCAATGGGGTATAAGCTATGGAGGGCAATTTAGGATTACTATGAGGGAATTTTTTTTTAACAATTCTATCTTGTCAATAAGCAGAATGAGTTACATCTAGAGGCAGTAACTTCCATATTACTGAAAGTATTCAAGGGAAGACTGGATGATCACACTGGAGGTATTACATTGTAGAGAGAATTCCTGTTTAGCTGTGAATGAAGATTGGGTTAGATGACCTGGGAAGGCCCTTCTAACTTTGAAATTTTTTGACAGTCCATGATTTTTTTCTTAAATCACCATTTAATCTGTCTCCCATCTTTCCCCTCTAATCCACACTGTTTCTCAAGTAAATAAGCTTTCTAATGTATTAATATGATCACTTCACTTCTCAAGCCAAAACTTTCGGTGATTCCTAAATAGACTACTCAAAAAAGTACAAATTCCTTTTCTTAATAGTTAAGGCATTGACATTGACATTGAAGCTATAAATCTGCCTCAAGTTACTTTTCCAGATTTTAACTACTATTCTTTGTGAATTTTGAATTCTAGGAAAACTGGAATACTCATTATCCTCCACTTTTGTCCTACTCTTTCTTGCCCCTCCTTCTATACCGTCCCCTTCAACGCTAAACAAGGCATGAACAACTGTCAGGTCTGCTATGGAAATCCTTCTCGTACTTCAAAATACAACTGTGTTTCTGCCTTCTTCATGAAGCCTTTCCTGATTCCCCCAGCTGAATGTTATCTTTCCTTACAAAAATTCCTTTGGAATTGCACTTTGGAAAAAATCTTTTTACTTAATAACATTTATATTTATTTGCATATATTTTATCTCCTCCATTCAATTGTAAGTTCCTTGAGGGTAGGTATGGAATTTCATTCAGAAAAATCTTGTGTTGGTGCCTCATCTTAATGTGGAGATAATTTTGAGTATTAGAAGGCAACCATGGGAAACAAAATCTCTGGTGGGTCCTGATATATGAAAAGGGTTTTGTGCATGGTCTCAAGGATAGACTGACTATGGCACTAAGACTAACTTTGGTCAGTAATAATAATATGATGATTATCATAATGATGGATAGCATTTTAAGGTTTGCAAATTGCTTTACATGTTACCACATTTTATTTTCAAAACAGATGAGGAAAGCAAAATTGAGAAAAGTTAAGAAGAAAGAGGCTCGTTATCAGCAGTCAGGCTCATAGGTCACGAATTCTTTGGTCATGAACCCAAATGAACCAAAAGCAAAGAAATCTGGGTTACCTACCTCTGCTTCCAGAGTGATAAGTTGCATAGTAGCAGAAATATGTATAGAAAGTACTAAGAATCATAGTTTTTAGGCCATCTCTAATTACTAAGCAATCGGTACACAATGTAATATCTAGGTTGAAAAACCAGTGAATCAACACGCTATTAGCAATTAAACCACAGATAGGTGGGCATTGTCACTATAAATGAAACTAGAAGACAAAAAGAAAGCTGTGGCTAAATTGAAAGAGGGCTCGTAGGTTTTCCTTAGAAAGGAGAATAAAGAGGTGGCTAAGTTGGTTTCATTATATTCTAAGGGTAAAAGAAAATAATTTCGTGAGATACTTGATTATTTTACTTTGTGCTCACAACAAGCATAAGTAAAAGTTCAACATAAAAATAATTGGAATGTATGCATAAACATCTTTTACAGGGGGGTGAAGAAGTAGGTAAATTCTTATGAAGCCCCTGATGAGATGCTTCAAACCAACTCAACATAAACTTTGATGACTTGTTGACTTCAACATGAATTCAATTCATTCAATTTAACATGAAAGTGCTTACCGTGTGCAAGGTACTCTTCTAAGTCGTTAGAATACAAAGGGAAAAAAAGAGGGGAAAATGTTCTACTCTTAAGCAGCCTTCAATCTCCTTAGGAAATATAATAGGCACATAGATATGTAAATATGAACTAGCAAAAACAGAATAAATGAAGTTAAAGATGGTAAAAATCTTAGTAAATATGTTTGAGAATCAAGAATGAATGGCATCATAGTCCTACAGGGCCATGCAGAAACCTCACAAATTCTGTAAGTGTATTTTTTTTCTAAATAGCATATGATATAGATGTGTTTCACATGCAAGGACATCACCAAAAATTAATTGTAATTCAGCAGAAAAGAAATGATCAGTTACTGATGTGGCAGTTGTTCCACAAATGGCTATCAGGGAGTAATCAAATTATCATCTAGTTATAGTAAAAATAAATAGCAATATATGTAGAAATAGTAAAAAATAAAAAAAAACATTCAAAGATAATGAAAAGACACTGCATGATCACAACAGCGCTGATTCAAACTGTTTAAATAAACAACACTAAAACAGTGGAAGAAGAGAAAAGAAAAATGTTGACTCTATTACCATCATCTTGAAAAAGTTTGATCAATACAAAAGTCATCATAAATTAAAAAAAAACTGAAACTACCTCACAAAGAACTCTTAATCTTTGTTCATAAAAGATAGGAGAGTCAAGGGCAATACCACCATGGAAAACAAGATCATTTGTAAAACAAAAAAAATAAAGAATCAAGGACAAGTGATACAACTAATAATCTTATGAAAATTATGATTAACATTGCCATGCAATATTACCTGATAAAACAATAACAAGCAGCTGGGCAATTATAAATAAATCTGGTATGAAATCAAGCTGAGTTAAGTTTATGCTGAAAACATCTGTACATTAAATTTAAAGACAATACATAGATGTGATATATAACAAGGTTATTATCTATGCCGATCCATTCTCACAGGTTCTGATAATGAAATTCTGGCATTTAGATTCAATGCTTTAGTATATTATATATGTGTGTATATTTACATTGGTATATATTTATATGTATATTATATATGTGTGTTTGTATATGTAACATATTTGTAAAAAATATGTATTACATACATGGTAAAACAAACAAAAATCAGGGACAAATAGTATTTATAATTAAAATTATGAGTGATATTATAAAGTAGGGAAATAAGCAATAAATCACACACACATATACATACACATACACACATATATAAAATTGAGGCAGTAGTAATGTTGTTGCTGAGTCATTTCAGTCACGTCTGATTCTCTGTAACTCCATTTGGGTTTTCTTGGCAAAGACACCGGAGTAGTTTGCCATTTTTTTCTCCAGCTCATTTTATAGCTGATGTTCTGAGGCAAACAGAGTTAAGTGACTTCCCCAGGGTCACATAGCTAGTAAGGGTCTGAAGCCTCATTTGAACTCAAGTTCTTCTGACTCCAGGACTGACCTCCTATCCACTGTGCCACCTAGCTACTTTAATAGTACAGGTATCCCTTCCACATTGCAACTTTCCCCATCATAGTTTTGATAAATCATGGGTTGGCATAAGAAATTAAATGAAAATTTTCAAAGAGTTTTGTGGAAGTGGCAGATGACACACAAAGGCCATCAGACATGGAAAAAGTTTAGAAACTCAGAAATGTATAAGATATATGTATAATATTATATAATATCAATATTTTATCTTTTAATACTATAATAATTCAGACTTCTTCTCTGGTAGGGAGGGACAACACTTTTTAATGTGGATTTGCCAGATCATGGGGGTTCCGCATCCCTTATCCCTGTGATGTGGAAGAGATAACTGTAATATAATTTAATATGAAATGGGTAAGAATGGATTCTCATGGTGAAAAATATATGGAGAAAATTCAATGATGAGACAAGATTACTTTAAAAATAATCAGGAATTGATTTTCAAGACATCCCTAAAAGGGAAAAATTCCAGAACAGAAAAGATTATGTATGATACTGTTACCCTAAAAAGGTCAGTGAAAAAGACATCAATAACTATGGGGCCATATTCTGCTTTTTCATCTATATGAAATATTTGAGGATGGCCAATGCATTCTCATTGGTCAATAGTCTTAAGGATATCCTTGATGAAACTATGAGAAGAGAACAGATAATCTCTTACAGATAATTTTCTATATGGAGCCAATATTCCAATGATTGAAGCAATTAACATAACATCTTCCAAAACCAGGAAAAACTGGAGTATTTCACCATCTACAGGGAATTCCTCTTCCATTTGGGCTCTGGATGAACATCTTTCATCACATTGGTAATGACCTTTGGTGAGCGCGCAGCTACTTTATACCTCACTTCATATGAATAATCAAATAATCACTGAACAATGTTATTGATCACTAAACATCCTTGTCCCTTTCCTATCTTTCTAAGCTCCTTGCTACATACTATACTATATACTCCTTTTATATACTCCATCACCAGTGACACTGGCTTGCTTACTATTCCTCCAACTTCTAACTCCAAATATTTTTCCTGGCTGTCCTATTCCCATGCCTGGAATGTTTTTTCTCCTCATCATTACCTCTTAGCTTCCCTGGATCCCTTCAAGTCTCAGCCAAAGTCCTACCTTCTGCAAGAAACCTTTCCAAGTCCTCAATCTAAGCACATTTCCTCTAAGACTACCCGAATTTGCCCCATAGAGAGCTTGTCTATACAGCTGTTTGCATGTGAACTCTTTGTGCACAGGAACTGTTGTTTGTTTATTTTCACTTCTTTGACTCTCCAGTGCTTATCAAAAGTGCCTAGAACATAGCAGGTGCTCAACAAATATTAGTTGTCCATTTCTATTACATCTTCCAGAGAATCTTGTAATGGTCTTGCTATATAAGCATGAGAAGCACATTGAAGAAGAAACTCTATAAAGTGCAATTTTAACTAACAATCAAATGTCTTTTAATTGTCCACAAACAGTAAGTACGATGGGATCTTCTATTCTCTAAACTTTTTTCACATCTGTCTCTACTTGTATAACTGTGTAAGTTAAAATCATACAAGCTCCCAGGATGATGAAGACAACTTTGTTCATTGATCTGCTGGCTATTAACACCAAATGAGTCAGAAAGTAGGAAGATATGATCTCCCAGAGAGTTCACCAGTATCATCTATCAATAAACTAACATGCATTAATAATTGCCTGGTATGTGCCCTACATTGTGCTAGGTGTATGTGTGGGTGGGGGTGAGGGACATACTAATTCAAAGAATAAAACTATCCGTCCTCATAAGAGGACATCTTCCACAAACTCCAAATAGAGAAGGGATTCCCTAGCCATTATGAGGTTCTTTAAGCACTGTGGTCTGTACATGACATTGTGCTCATAGCGTCAATCCCTCAAACACTACAGAGTCTTCTTGATGCTATATATAGTTGGCTCATGAGAGGTCAACTCCCCTTTACCCTTCAGGAAAAACAATGGATAAAGTATGTATATTGTCTTTAATTATGACAAATAGTTCAAAAGACAGCCCAATGAATCATTTCATATGCATGTATACATACATACATACACATATGTATATGTACACATAGATATGTATATATATATGTGTGCATGAATGTATCTTAGACATACACTGAACATAGAAAGTGAACTGAGCCCAGAAGGAGGATGAAACTGTACAAGGTTTTGAATTTCAATGCTCTCAAGCTATTCATTAATATAGATGTCCACCTTTTTAATGCTGATATTCTCCTGGAATTACTTTCTGAGATGTACAAAATGCCATGCTTTCAGGTAAGTCAAAATTATAGGTGATACAAAGGTAACAGGGAGGGGAGAAACACATTGCAGAGGCATGTTAATTGTGGCATATCAACTAAAGACTCACCATGACTGAATGATGATAAAGTCCCATAACTGTGACGACAGGGTAAATATATATGATCTTATTTTGACTGGGTCCTTCCTGTGGCAAGACAATATTTTTACTCTGTTCTCTCTTACAGTCCATGAAGCAGCTACTCTAAAACCTCTCTCCTCAAGCTTTCCACATCATCCATCCTTCCACCCTATCTGCAGAGGACTTTGCTTCAGGATTTTCATACTTCAAGAGCTTACCTTTCTCCTCTTCTCTACATCTCAACTATCACCTACCTCCCCACAATAACATCTCCCCATTCTCTGATTCTTTACTCCAGGCTCAGAATTAGCAGCTAGAAGAATCAGCAAAGGTCTTAGATCAAAGGTGGCGTCTGAGCAATTCTGTGAAGAAAAATAGAGGTTCTAAGAGAAGTGAGGAGGGAGTGCATTCCAGGAATGGAGGAAAGCCTATGCAAAAGCACAAAGAGGGGAGATGAAAATGATGTGAGAAACAAATTGATTGAAAAACAGCAAAAAGGTCATTTTGGCTGGACCATATATGGTTATGAAGGAGAAGGGTATGTGATAAGGTTAGAAAAGTAGATTGGCACAATATTATGACGGGCTTTAAATGACAGCCAATCAATTGAAGATTTATTAAGTACTTATTCAATGCCAAGCACCATGTTAAATGATACAAACAGGATACAAAGAAAAATAATCAAACAGTCCATGCCTTCATGGAACATGCATATATTCTTTGGAAGATAAAATATGTACACATATGTAGACATGTTACGAAAAAGTAAGGTAATTGAGGGGAACAGCCTAGCAGTCTTAGGGATTCAAATAAGGTTTCATGGTAGTTGGTACTTGAATCTTGAAGAAACCAAAGAATACTCAGAGAAAGATGTAAGCCAGAAGTGCATTTCTGGCATTGGAGACAAGTGATGTAAAAGTACATATATGGGGAATCAAAAGTAAGGAACAGTAAAAAGGACAGCTTGACAGACTATAGAATCCACAAGTGCAATAAGGCTGGAAAGGCAGGTTGGGGCCATGTTGAGAAGGGTTTTAAATGTCCAACAGAGGAGTATTTTATGGTTCATAGGCCATCATTGAAATTGAGCAGGAAAGTGACACAGTCAGATCTATTGCCTTAGGAAAATGTGTTTGGAAACTATATAGAGAATGGATTGGAGTGGGGAAGATATTTGAGGTGGGGAGACTAATTAAGAAGCTAGTGGCATATTCCATGCAAGAGGTGATGATGGCTTAAACTACAGTGATGGCTATATGAGTGGAGGGGGAGTTCCTAATACCTTCTCCCCTACCCCCCAGCCTCCCAAAACTTTATGTTTATTTTGGGTGCATATAGTATATGCATATATATGCTATGTGCATATATATGAGTGTACAGACACACACACACGTATATATATATACATATATGTGTATATATATGCTATATATATACACATATATACGTATGTATGTATGTATATAACATGTCCGGATAGTATGTGAGATCTGTGAGGGGGAAACTGTCACCTTTTTCTTTATATCCCCAGCACAGATAAGTAGGTGTTTCACAAATGCTTGTGAAATACAAATTGACAGATTGATCTCTGAAGGATAACCTACCCTTAATTCCATCCTCCTCGCCCCAATCTCTTCAGGGAGTTTGCCCCCACAATTCTCTGTCATCTCTAATTTTAGATTTCTTCCTACATACTAGCTCTGTCCCTGCTGTGTACAAATATACTCCAAGCCACCCCTCATCCTTACAAAACCATTAACGGATGTATCAAACCCCCTTTTATCAAGCTGTTGCTATTTTTCCATCCTTTCAAGGCCAAACAGTAAGAAAAAGCCTCCACTTTCATCGCGTCCGCCTTTCTTCTCCTTTCTCATTTTGTCGGGCTTCTAACTCATTCAGCAAAGTGCTACTCCTCTCTTCAAAGTTGGCATGATTTCTTAACTGCCAACTCTGCTAGCTTTTTCTTTTCTCATCCTTCTTGACTTCTCTAAGGCTTTTGGTACTTGTGAACCCAATCTGGATACTCTACTCTCTTTTCTCTGCATTTTCATAACCCCACTATTTCTCAGTTCTGCTCTTGCCTCTCTCCTGACTGGATCATCACAATGTCATGCTCGGTAACTTCAGTAGACCTCAAGATTCAGTCATGGGCCCTCTTCTGTGTTCTCTTCACACTCTCTCTTGGTTAGCTCATCAATTTCCTTAGGTTATCTATCATCATTATGCATATAGCTCCTAGATCTATCTATCCAAAACAAACCCTTTACTGAGCTCTGGACCTGCACTGCCAACTCCTTAGTGAACATCTCAAACTGGATTACCCTGGAGACATCTTAAAGTCAACAAGGCTAAAGTAGAACTTTATCTTTTTCACCTAACCCATTCATCTACTAAGCTTCCCAATTTCTGTCCTGATATTATCTACCATCTTTCTACTCCTCCAAGTTCTAAACCTTGGAAACATCCTTGACTCTTGGTTTACTCTCATCCCATATATCCAATCAGGTGCCAGTACTTAACTGCACCTTCCCAATAAGTTTTTACATGAATCCCTTTCTCTCCTCTCTCATAGCTACCACTCTAGATTGAGACAACACCTCTCCCTGGGACTATTTCAATAGCTCCTTAATGGATCTCTCTGCCTCTAGTCTCTCTTTTTTTCTAATCTCCCACAGCTGCAAAAGTGATTATAAAAAAAGCATAAGTCTTGACTGTGTTACTCTCCTCCCCAACAATGTCCAGCAACTCCCTGTATTACTTCTAAGATCAAATACACTCCTCTGTTTTACATTTTAAAATCCTTCACTATCTAGCTCCAACCTTTCAGACCTTGTGACACATGACATTCCTTCATATACTCAATGATTCAGCCAAATATACTTTCTGCAGGTGGCTCAGGAGTAACATTCAGTCCTTTGTCTCTCTGGTTTTTTTTTTACAAACTATCTTCCATGCACGGAATGCATTTTGTCTTTATCTAAACCTCCCAGAATCCCTAGTCTCCTTCTAAGCTCAGATAAAGTGACACCTTCTGCCTGAGACCTTTCCTCATCTCCCAATAGCCAGTATCTTCCCTCCACCACCACCACCCCCAACACAAACTACCTCAGGTTCATTTTGTATTTGATATATTTCTATATGTACATGCCTATTCTGATAAAATGTGAGGTTCTCAAGGACAAGAAATGTTTCATTTTCATCTTTGTATTCCCTGACCTTATAACAGCAGAGAAGGCATTGATTAGTGCTTGTTTTAGCAATACCATCTCTTATATGCGTAGCCTGACAAAAGGAGGTGGATAAGTCATGTAGTGAAATATAACTGGACAGCCAAAGTGTGCTCATATCCACAAAATCTTGGGAGAACCAAGGAGAGCTTCCAGTAAATCAGGTAGTCTTTGTGGAGTATTTACAGAAATATGTGAACAGCAATCACACAGAATGTAAAAGCCTAGATAGGTTGTGATCTGCCATTATTTTAGAGAAATTAACTTAAACAATTCTTCTTCTTCTCAACCTTAACATTAGAGCAAATGAGTGACAGGAAGAAGGAAATATAACAGACTAAAGCTAAAACCACATTTTATTACAGAAAGGACCAATAAAGTAAGTAAACTGATTTACCATTTAACTATTCATAATGTCATTCTTGGTTAGTAAAAGTTTTCTAGCTGCAAAAAAAGGATGTATGAAGTTAAATCAGAAGGCATATTGGCATAATTCATTTGCCCCTCATAAAAAGGAAATCAAAACAAACATACATAAAATAAAATTCAATAATTTTTGGACTCATTTAAATTCAATGAATAAATAGGAAATATATGAGCCTTCTCTGAAAAGAAAATTAGAAAGCTCTGATTCTTCAAAGGGCATTTTTTTACCATTTCCAGGAAAACAAATACCAGTTCTTCCAAAAAAAGAACATTTATTTTTAAGTGAACAAGAATTTAGAGGACAATTTTACAAGAAACTCTGAATAGCACATAATATTCAATTACATGTTAGCAGAATTGACCAAATTAATATTTTGGATGATTAATATGGCAGAAAATGAAAGTGACTCTGTTTTAGGAGTGGTGAATATATTTGAGAAAAAAAATATTGGTGCTGCTCTACAAATAACGAATGAAATACAAAGGGTCTGGTGATTTAAAATCTGTACCTGTACCAAAAAGTAATAAAAGGGTACCTTTTGCCAAAGATCATACAATATAACATTTAATCAAGAGTGTGACACTATGAAGAAAAATTACATTTATAAATCTTACTTTCTGGCATCATTCTGAATATGTTGGAAATCCCCTTCCATTTCACTTGTAATTAATGGCTCAGTGATAGTGCTGTTCTTGGTATTAATTTTGGTGCTCATAATGTCTTTCTTCAACCTCTGTACTCTTTGGTCTTGATTAATTTTCTCTATGTGCTCCTGTGCGGAAGATGCAATGAATCCCGAGTCACTGTTGTCAGGATCAATTCTTTTTTGAGAAGCTTCCAGAAAATGTCGTTTATTTTCATTTATCCCACTAATGAAGAGGTTGTTTTGCTGTAGACTGTTACTGGATGTTTGTTTCAAATTATCTTGCTGTTCTTCTGATTGGTCTCTCTTTGCGATACTTAAATCTTCATCTCTATCAATGATTCTGAAATCTCCATGTTCATGAGTATCTCTGTACTCACTACTAAGTTTCATCATCTCATTAAAATAACAGCACAAGTCTTCTATGGCATCTACGGAGAGTATTTTTCTGAAGAAAAAAATAATGAAAGTATTTAGGAATAATAAATATAAAAAAGTTACCCTTTTAAGTAAGTTTAATGAGCACCATGATTCCCATTGACATTAATTATTAGAAGTTCATTTAGGTTTGGCTACTTTTTAATAGATCTCATTTTTTCATAAAAATAAAGATTAATTTATATAATTTTAAATGACTAGATGAAGCAAAATGTTTAGTTGTCTTATTTTGATACATTTCCCTCCATGAGGTATTTTTTTGTACTCATAAGAGCCAAGCCTTACAACTGTAAACATCAGATACAGATAGAAAGCTTGTGAGGATTGCTGCTGCCTAAATTTGGAGAAGCTATTTATGAAATAAACTTGAAAGTGCTTCCAACATTGAATCTTGCCATGCAAAATATTTTTATTGGACTTTTAAATAAAGGACTGATGTTATGGGAAAGGTTTTTTTTCCCATTTTTCACTTGAAGGAGAATTCACTTGAAACAAGAATTCAAATTAAGTTTACAAATTTAAACAAATTAAATTCTAAAAGGTCAGGTAAGATCATCAACTATATTTTACTTGTCTTAAAGATTTTCTCAGTGTACAGTCAAATGTAACATTAATTATTAGGTCCTTGGCACAGAATGGCTACATTATGTTAACAATGATGTTTCTAACCATAGGACGGATGACCAAGGGATAATGATAATTACAGCATATCAGATATAGTTATGGCATTGCAATGACTATTGCCACTTGCTTAGTAAACAAATAAAAACAAAGATGTATCTTTCTGTCATTTTTCTAAATAATGTAATTCATCTTAACTTTATTATTCATGTAAAAAGGACTTTTGTGAATTTCAATGTTGTATAAGTCATGTTAACCTGAAAAAAAGTATAATACACACATATATACTTATTTATGTGTGTGTATACATATATATGCATAAATACATATGGGAGGTTATTTCTGAATAGTTATATCTTCACAGTTCAGTAGTTCACACTAGAATAATACATTTGTTTTTAAATGCAAATAATAATAAAAGTGCTGTTTTAAAATCATGTTTGGCTTGTTTCTTTTGAAGTTTAAAATATTGTATGATATTGAACCATCAACTCTTTGGCACAGAAAGTATGTCTGAAAATAGTAACGGCACATACAAGACATGGCCCAGTAAATAAAGATGACTTTTAGCAACATACATGTTCTGGTCTTGCTGAGGATGTAAATGTCAGTTAAATAAATCAAATACAAAACTCTCTTTTTTCTAAACTTTGTCTCAGAGGAGAGTTAATTTTGAAATTCGTTTATAGGAAAAAGAATCATAAATGAATGATAATTACTAGACAGCTACATGGTAAAGTACATGGAGTGCTGGACTTGTGAGTCAAGAAGATCTGAATTCAAATCCTATTCAGATACGTAATAACTATGTGACCAGAGGCAAGTAATTTAACTTTTTTAACCTCAGTTTCGTTATTTGTTAAAGAGGAATAATAACAGCATCTACCTCTCAGGCGTTGTTGTGAGGATCAATAAGGTACGACATGTAAAACACTTTGGAAATCCTGAAGCAATATTATTATTATTGGTGGTGGTGGTATTTTGTTAGGGATATGCCTCTACTGCTTACATTTTCACAGTTCTATTAGAGTTACTGTGTCTTTAAAAATGTTTATATTAACATCTCACTAAATCCAAATGAATGTAAGAACAATAAGACAAAACAAAACATAAATAATAGGTGATACAATCTCAATTTTGTTTTTTGAAGGAATCATGAAATTCTTAATTCCAAAATAAAAATCAATCTCCATATTTTATATGACAATTGAAAGCTTTAATTTCTTCCTCTGAAAACTGCCTGTTCTTATCCTTTGTCCATTTATCAGTTGGGGGATGACTTGTTTTCTTCTAAATTTGATCGAGTTCTCTATATATTTTAGAAATGGGGCCTTTATCAGAAACAGTAGTTGTAAAAATTGTTTTCCAGTTTTCTGCTTCCTTCCTAATCTTGGTTGCATTGGCTTTGTTTGTGCAAAAACTTTCCAACTTCATGAAATCAAAAGTATCCATTTTTCATTTCATAATGTTCTGTATCTCTTGTTTGGTCATAAATTCCTCCATTCTCCATAAATCTGACAGATACACTATTCCGTGGTCCCCTAATTTGTCTATAGTATCAGCTTTTATGTGCAAATCGGGTACCCATTTGGATTTTATTTTGGTATATGGTGTAAGATGTTCATCTACGCCTAGTTTCTGCCATACTATTTTCCAGTTTTTGTCAAATAGTAAGTTCTAATCCCAGAAGCTGGTGTCTTTGGGTTTCTGAAACAGTAGATTACTATAGTCATTGACTACAGTGTCTTGTGTACCTAAGCTATTCCACTGATCCACCACTCTGTTTCTTAGCCAGTATCAAGTAGTTTTGATGCTTGCTGCTTTAAAATACAATTTAAGATCTGGTTTGGCAAAGCCATCTTCCCTAGCATTTCTTTTCATCAATTCCCTTGATATTCTGGGCATTTTGTTCTTCCAGATGAATTTTGTCATCATTTTTTCTAGCTCTATAAAATATTTTTTTGGTATTTGATTGGTATGGTACAATCTCCATATTTTAGATTTCTAAGCATAAATGAAAAATGTTTTCCTTTAAGAAAGAAAAATTAAGCAAAATAAGTAATCATGGAAACAATTGTTTATTCAGTTGTAATGGATGAATGGAAAATTTCCCTTAGGAAATTAAAAATGTAGTTGGGTGCTACTTTTTTAAAATAGTTATTCATTCTATTACTGCCTCTGATCATAACTAGTCAGAAGTTATCACCAGTTTCTCAATTCCTCTTCCTAAGGAAATAATGATCCATATGTTATCTTCAGTCTCTTCTGTTCTCATTTTTCACCTTTCCTATCTCTTCAGCAGGCAGAAGAGTAAGATTGGGGCTGAAATTTGCAGGCCCAAAATGAGCAGACAAGAAATACATCAGCACCTACCCAGTCAGACTTCTTCTCATGGTGTATAACAGATCAGAAGACTCAATGTCAACAGAGCAGAGCACTTCTCTATCAGTGAACAGTTTTTGCAGACTTGAGGCTGGGGGGTGGGGGGAAGCTGAACCAACACATAGTTGGCAACAGTGGAACACAAAAGGAGTGGGAAGCTTTCAGAGATCAGGAGTACAGAACCACATTTACTTATCTGGGCCAGAACACTTACAAATATCAGAACTGGTTTGATGAAAATGATGGGGAAATTCGGAAACTACTAAACAAAAAAAATGAGACTTCGATAGGGTTTGCAAATAATTCATTTGTTTCTAAGAAGGCAGTATTTAACTCCACCCAAAGTATAGTACAATCGAAGTTTAGAGAGACGCAGTTTTCTTGGCTCAGTAAGAAGGTAAAGAGATTCACTTTTATGCTGATAGAAACAATCCAAAGTGCTTCTATGATGCCCTGAAAGCTATTTATGGGCCAAAAAACTACTGTACAACTCAACTACTCAGGGCTGATGGAGTCATACTGATTAGTGATAAGGACACGATCTTGCAGAGATGGGCTGAACACTTCCATAGTGTCCTCAACAGATCATCATCAACCAATGCTGAAGCCACTGACCATTTACCTAAGGCTGAAGTCAATCCTTCTCTAACCAAACTTCCAACTGAAGAAGAGATCTTGAATGCCAGTAAGAAGCTCTTGTGTAGCTAAGCACCTAATGTGGATTCCATTCCAGCAAAGATCTACAAGAAAGGGGATCCACTACTCATACAAAAGCTGACTGAAATATTCTGGGTTATATGGCAAGAGGAGATTATCCCTCAGGAGATCAAGTATGCCTCCACTGTCCATCTCTATAAAAGAAAAAGGAATTAAGTTGTCCTGTAACAATCACGGGGGGGGGGTCTCTCTCTTATTCATCAAAGGTAAGATTCTTGCCAGAGTCCTCCTTAATAGGCTGATCCTTCTCCTGGAAGATGGTCATCTACCTGAGAGCCTGTGTGGTTATAGAAAGGGTTGAGGAACAGTCTACATGGTGTTTTCTACTTGACAATTCTGGGAGACCTGCCAGGCATAGAACAGAGGTCTGTACACAATGTTTGCTGATCTAACCAAGGCCTTTGACGTCGGTCATGAAGGCTTGTGGAAGAGCATGATGAAAATAGTTTGCCTGGAGAAGTTCATCAGTATTGTGCGCCAATTTCATGATGGCATGCTTGCACAGGTTCTTGATAATGGACAATGCTCTCATGCTTAACCAGTCACCAGTAGAGTAAAGAATGACTGTGTGCTTGCTCCCTTTAGCAGGATGTTTTCAGCAATATTGTCAGATGCCTTTGATGAGGATGAAAATGGCTTCAAGGCCAACTACTGCACTGATGGTAAATTATTTAATTTGAAAAGGCTACAAGCCAAAACTAAAGTAGGAGAGTTGTGTATGACTTTTTGTTCATACATGTTTGTGCACTCAATTCAGCCTCTGAGGCTAAGATTCACCAGAGTACAGATCAACTGTGCTCATTTTGGCGTGGCAATAAACAATAAGAAAACACAGGTTCTCCACCAGCCAGCACCAAACCACACCTATGTGGAACTATTGGTTACAGAAAATGGAGAAATTTTAAATGCTATGGATTTATTCACAGTATATTTTCCAGGGATGTACACATAGATAGATAATGAGATTGATGCACACATTGGCAGAGCTAGCACAGTGTTTGGGAGGCTCCAAAGGGAGATGTGGGAGAGAAGATGTATTAGGTGCCTACCAAACTGAAGACCTACAGAGCCTTTGTGCTGACTTCATTGTAGTATGCCTGTGAAACCTGGGCACTATACCAGTACTATGACAGAAAACTGAACTGCTTCCATTTGAATTGTCTTAGAAAGATTTTTAAGATCATCTGGCAAGATAAGGACACTGAGGTCCTTTCTCCAACTGAACTTCCAAGCATTCAAACCCTACTGCAGACAGAGCAACTCTCATGGGTTGGCCATATTGTTTGAATGCCAAAAATATACTATTCTAAAAGACCGTTTTAGAGAACTCATGCAAGGCAGGAGCTCATACGGTGGTCAAAAGAAGAGAAACAAGGACACTTTCAAAGTCTTTCTGAAGAACTCTGGAATCAATTGAGTGACATGGGAGACACTGGCAAATGACCATGCAGCATGGCATGCCTTCATCAAAGAAGGCATTGTGCTCCGAGTGAAGCAGAATTGCAGTAGCTCAAAAGAAATGTGAGATGCACAAATTTTGAGATACCCCCACTCCAAATTTTCATGTGGACTATTTGTGTCGAACGTGTGGTAAAGCCTTCCAAGCTCATCAAGGTCTGATCATCCACAGTTGGACACACTGTACCATTTCTCCAACATCATCGTGATGTTATTTTGTTCCTTGTAGAGAACAAAGAACAACAACAAATGAAAGAATTATTAACAAATGAGAATTGAGAATGAATTTTAGCTTGCCATTGTTTACTAGTCAGTCTTTCCTTAAAATGTCTAAATGTTTCAAATTACGAATGAATGAAGTTGGTTGGCATGTTGCAAACTGCAGGAAGTGAGAAATATTACTTCTTACAGAAATATACTAATAATTTTCTTTGTAATTTTGGAACTTATGTTGTTCAGTTTTTGCTAAAAACCTAGAATTTACAGTGATGGATTTATATTATTTTTGATACAGTATTTTTATTTAAGTACTGTTCCAAGTGAATATATACTGTA
Organism: Phalanger gymnotis; assembly: GCA_028646595.1. Taxonomy (NCBI): domain Eukaryota; kingdom Metazoa; phylum Chordata; class Mammalia; order Diprotodontia; family Phalangeridae; genus Phalanger; species Phalanger gymnotis. The sequence goes on from CM053623.1 coordinate 189,081,630, forward strand.
GTTCAAAGAGCAGATCTAAAAGTGATCTGATATCCTGCAGTTTTACTGGGTATTTTCAAAGGTATTACACCCAGTCAGACAGATGGGATTAAATGAGAACATCTGTTATAAAATTACATTAATGTTTTAATTATGCCAAAATTTAGGTCACGTACCTTTTTTCAGTGACGTATTTTTTAACTATTAAGTTAAATTCCTGGTTCTGGGTCTGGCAGATTGCTAAAAAACTGCCTGGTTCTGATATGTTGATTTCATGATTGGGATAATCAGATTTCAGTGTTTCACCATTGAGAATCCGTAGAGTAGGTAATATTTCAAGTATGGACTGCCTAATGCAAAGACAACAAAATAAAACATCAGCTTTACAAAAATAGTCAAACTTTTCAAAAAAAATTACGACTGTCACTGTCCATATTTAATTATACAATATAAATATAGATTGAACTTTATCTACTGGAAAGTATTGATTCACACTGCTCCCTCTCCCCATTCTCACCAAGAGCTTTGATTCAGATAATCCAATTAAAAATCGATTTGATTTAACAAATATTAATGAGCATCTACTATATTCAAAGTACTGTGCTAGATTCTGAGGCGATTCAAAGATACACATGAAATAGTCTCTGACCACAAGAAGCTGATATTCTACCAAAACATTTGCAGAGTAGGGGAAGAAAAAAATGTATTACTTTATGATTCTGTTTTAGGATAGTTAAAGGCACAGCCAAGAAACACACAGAATAAGCAGCATGGAAGGATCACTCTTTTATGCTAGTAGAAGCAGTACCCATAAAAATAAAATCATCAAAGTACTGAAGTAATGGTTAAATATACTGTACTCATCAAACCTAGAAAGAAATATAGTGGGCAAACACAGCATGTGGAACTTTGGCAGGGGCGCCAGAGGAACTAGGTATTCAGTTCCAGCTTGAGATCTTCTGGCTCCTAACTAATTAGAAGCTTTTTTTGTCGTCATACAATAATGATTCCTTTATCGCTCATGGCTACAAACCCGCTTCCCAAAGTTCCTCATTCTGGATTGGGACTAGCCAGAAAACCATCTCTGCAGGCTCTCTGGACTGGGATATCTCATAGGCTAATCTCCCATTTCACCTGAACAGTGCAAAAAGTCCCATCACTGGACTCAAATTGACAACTGATTTGTACCTGCTTACTAATGAAAGGAATTTGTGCTGGGAGAGGGTTTAAGAGAACCATTGAGAACAAGGCACAGGAAAGAGAATGCCAATCTTCTGAAGGTGTTTGGAAACAGGAAGCATTTGGGCAAGTCACTTAGCCAGCTTGAGCCTTAGTTTCCTCATCTGAAAATGAATGGTTGCACTAAATGTTCTCTGAGATCACATCCAGCTCTAGATATTAGATCCTAGGAGCTTTAAAATTCTTTCTAAATGCTTAGCAACTTGAAAGAAGAAAAGAAAACAGTGAGGAGAGACAAGAAGAGAAAAGAAAAAAATGAAAGCAGGCCAATTGCTGAGGCAATTCGTGCTGAAATGGCTGTCCACGGCTGGTGCAGAAATGGTTGTTGTTCTTCATCCTCTGGAAGAGGACCAATGGCATCCCAGGAGATATCTTAATTTGTATGTGAACAGGACTTAAGTGAGGTAGAGCTGCACAAAGCTGCATTTTGTCCTCCACAGTCACTGAAGTCCAGTGTCAAGACAAAAATCAAGACAATTGGTGATGGCCTGCGATGCAGTGGACGACCCTGGATTTTCTAACTTAAGGTCTTTCCCAGGCCTCAGTTTTTTCTGGGGCATTATTGGTTGCAAAGCATTACTATAGCTAATCTCTGAATCTCAGAGGTGGAAGAGACCTCAGTCTAGTTCAAACTGCACCTGGAGAAAAATTCCATCAACATTATATCTGAAAACTATGTCATGCAACCTTTTCTTGAAGATGCTTTCTTGCTGTTCAGTCATTTTCAGTTGTTTCTGACTCTGACTCTTTGTGATCCCATTTGGAATTTTCTTGATAAAGACACTGGATTGGTTTGCCATTTCCTTCTCCAGCTCATTTTGCAGATGAGGAAACTGAGGCAAAATGGATGAAATGACTTGCCCAGGATCACAACGCCAGTAAGTGTCTGAGTTTGGATTGGAACTCAAGAAGATGAAATCTTCCTGACTTCAGACCCCATTCTCTATGCTCTTTGGTGCCACCCTGCTGCCCAGTGCTACTGATGAGGAAATTTGTACCTTCCTAGATAGCCCATTACAGTTTTGGAGAGTTCTAATTTTTAGGAAGTTTTTTCCTTACATCAAGCCTAAATTTGTGCCTTTGCAACTTGCACCCACTGCTCTGAGTGCTATCCACTTGACTCAAGTGGAACAAATCTAATGCTTCCTCCATGTGACAATTCTTCAAGTACTTAAAGACAACTGTCATGGCCCCCTGACTCTTTTCTAGGCTCGCTATCTCCAATGCCTTCGACCAGTCAATCAGCAGATAATTACTAAGAGCCTAGTATATGCCAGGCACTGCGCTACAAGTCTTAAAAGAGCTGACATTCCATCGGGGGAGATAAAATGTACCTACACAAGTATATACAAAATAATAAAATATGACATGATCTTGGGACCTTCATTCTCCTGGTTTCTCAGTAAATCAAGGGCATGTTTTTTCTTCAATTACAAATGTCATAGTTGACCGAGATCATATACATTCACTACTCATTTGTAGTACCAAAACTATTAAAAGCCTCTCAACATGTGCCAAAGAAACTCATCTTTAGTAATGCCCCAAAAGCAATTACTAAAACTAATAATGTAAAACCTCAATTGCCAAGAATATTTGGAGATTAGGAAATGTTGCTTAATTGTATTTTCTAACTTACAGGTACAGTGGAAATCAGAAAGACTAAAAGTGACTGTTGAAAGCATGATCACCATAGAAAAAGCAGAAATTTGAGACTTTAGGGAAGGAATAGCATAGAGTTCGGATAAATCAGAGGGAAAGAAGCCTTGCTTCCCTTCCTCTCTCTTTTTCACTTCTGAGAAGAAATATTGAGGCATAGGGACTTACAGAAAGGCCCTAAAAATAAGTAATCCTAAGTAAAGGTAGTAAGTCTTCCATTACAGTCTCATTATATTCATCGCAGCATGGTGATCCTTTGTTCTAGAAGGCAAGTTTTGGAACACAAGTTCTAAGCACTACACCAAGGTAGGAAGATTTTGAGCAAGGGTTCAAAAATGGACTCCATCATCTAAGGACAAATCTCACTAAGTGAAAAGAGGCTCACTATTACTTTTCCCAGAGGGTGATGAAATTTTTGGTAACAGCAACTCTTATAGACTATCTACAAGATATGAAGAAATTGTAATATGCACCAGTTTCAAGAAATCACCACCACTGAGGAAGTCACAGATCCATGAAATAATAAGGTAGGCACATAACTAAGGATATAATGCATTCTAGGAGTAGGCCAGAAAGCTGTGATAGGATTATAGGACATGGAGTTGGAAGGAGCCTTAGTGAACGTCTAATCTAACTCCTTCATTTTATAGATGTGGAAATAAGTCCAGAATGGTGAATGTTGACTTGCCAAAGGTCGCATAAGTAACAAATAGAACTATGACCAAGAAAGAAGAAAATCCAAAAGTATGTAAAGCCTAAAAAAGCATAAGCAGCTTGGGACTATCTCAGACTTTAATCACACTGATTCGATGCCCCACTTGAGAACAATGGAGCCCCCACTACGAGTGTTTCACTTCTACTCTCTCAGTTATTTAAGTTAGTGAAACAGACGCCAAAAAGCTGTTTAAGAATTTGGACCCTGGTGCTTCCAGACCCAACAGTGAAATACTTACACTGCTGTCCATGACCACTGTAATGCTTTAAATCCATGAAGGAAGAAAGAGAAGGGAGTAGATATATCCAGATGAGGAGAGGGAGTAGACATATCCAGAGTCCTCTACCACTAATCTACTCCCCATTACTGACTGGCTGAGTTATCAGCCAGCATTAGACAATGACATTATAACAACCACCATTACAGCTTGACCTAATCAATGGTGACTAACAAGTCAGCCAGTCAAAAAGACAAAAGCTAATAATAGTTAACATTTTTACAGTACTTACCAAGTGTCAAGACTGTACCAAGTGCTTTAAAATTATTGTTTCATTTGATCGGTCACAATAATCCTGGGAGGTAGATGGCATTGTTATCCCCATTTTATAGTTGAGGAAACTGAGGCAGAGGTTAAGTAAATTGTTCAAGGAAAAACAGCTAGCAAGTGTCTGAGGTCACATTTGAACTCAGGACTTCCTGACTTCAGGCCCAGAACTTTATCCATATTTGTTGTTGCTGTTATTTAGTTGTTTTCAGTCACATTCAACTCTTCACGACCCCTTTTGACATTATCTTGTCAGAAATACTAGAGTGGTTTACCATTTCGTTCTCTCACACATTTTACAGATAAGGAAACTGAGGCAGAGTTACATGAATTGCCCAGAGTCACACAGCTATTAAGTGTCTGAGGCTGGATTTGAACTCAGGTCATTCTGACTCCAGGCCTAGGACTCTATCCACTGAGCTAACTGCCCATCAACATTTATTCATGTCCCCAAACTATTTTTAGGATCTGGTTATCTGAGGCTATCTATATTCATCCTTGTCAGTGGCTACTGAGGACTCAGAGTCAGTATGTCACTGGAGTGCAAATCCAGGGTTTGTGAATTGTAAGGAAGGGATCATAATAACATGGCTGAGTGTATCTGATGTTGCATTGGTGGAAGCCATTCAGACAGCTAAAATCAGAAAGTCAAGTCTTGAAAACTAGTGTTAAAAGCTAATGACTTAATTTTAAAGCAAACTAGTTATTAGAGAGAGAAATAACTGTAGAACTCTCAAAAAAGTTAAATTATTTAGAAAGAAGGCATTTCAAGGCCTTAGTTGGGGATCGATAAAGCTGAAATGCTGATGTGACCTGTAAATTCAACTATGAGAACATTAATACTGGTACTAGTATTTGCTTGTGTGAGGGTAATCTCAAAGCTTCTTTTAGCATTTGGTGGGATGCTAGATGCATCTTTTAAGAGGCGGGAGTGTGGTTTAACAAGACAGGAGAGACAATTACCTCCTTTCACCTAGCTTTGTCTCTGAAATTTTTCCCCATTCACTCATCTACATGAAAGAACCGAAGAGCTTAGGGTTAGAAAACTGGGGAATCCTCAGCTCTAGAGATATATATTAGATACTAAGTAAAAATAGCTATTACATGACTATGTTCTATACTTCATAGATACAGTATAATGAAGGTTCGAACTAGAGTCAGGTCACCTACAAAGATGCCTAAGCTCAGTAACCTAGAAATCTATTCGAAAGAGAAATACCTGTGAGGTAGTTATGAGGATCCTGTCCCTTGTTCTAAAGAGTTTGGTACCTGAGGTTATTTGAAAATCAGTGACCTAGCCAAGACCCCGAAAGGAATAAGAGATAGAAGCCTTTTTTCCTGGTTCAGTATAAGCAATGTAGCTTTTCTAAGAGGCAAAAGCCATGAAAAAAAATTACTATTAACTCAGAGAGCATGTAAAAGCCCACTCTGCTCATGTGGAAGAGGCAGCCAAAGATTTCAGTTGTGCTAGAAGCTGAAAATAGAATAAAGCTCCACTGGCATGTAACCAGTCAGTCTGTGTTTGTCCATGTGCGATAAAAACTATATGTCCAGCAGAGACTCTAGGTCTAGTGGAAAACAACAGATGCAGTACCAGGCCACTTGTTGCCCCTCCACAGGGTGACTTGGTCACATATATTCCCTTTGTGTAGAGGTTTCCACATATATCCTCTACATCTGTTCACTCCCACTGAAGATGTGTGAAGTTGTGGGTTCAGACTTATGAGAGAAATAGGTTATTGCTATGTTTCTTACTAACATTTCATTAAACTAGTTAATTATCTTAATTGCGGAGTCATAGAATACTTTAAACCTGGTGTCTTTATTCCCTGATGGACCCACCGTCAAGCTTCAATACTTAAACACAAGAATTATAATACATATTAGAATGCCACAGATTATAAATTATAGGAAGCCATGCCAAAAGTGCCACCATTTACCCTTTTCTCACTCTCCTCTAAATCCTCTGTAACCTGCTTACTGACCTCATCACTCAACTGAAATCACCTCTCCTATGTTACCAATTTCTTAAAAGCCAAACTGTTCTCAATTCTCATGCTTCTTGACCTCTCTGTAGCATCTGATACTGTGGATAAACTTCTCCTGGTCCTCTGACTGTACCTTCTCAGTTTTCTTTGTTGATTTTTCATCCAAGTCAAGATCATCAAATGTGGGTGTCTCTTAAAGGCACAGCTCCTGGGCCTTCTTGTTTTTTCACTCTATACTATTGTCTCACTTGGTAATTTCTTCAGCTCCCATGGGCTCAATATTTCCATGACCATGATTTCTAGATCTGTATTTCCCAGTCTAGTCTCTCTCCCAAGATATAGTCACACATCATCAATAGCCTTTTAGATATAGTAAACTTCATATCCCAGAACTATCCAAAAATTCATCCTCTACTCAGCTGCCAAGGTAGTTTTTCTAAAGTGTTAGTATGACCATGCCATTTCCCCAACACCACTTCCTTCTCAGTAAGTGCCAGCAGTTCCCTATTATCTCTGAAAGTAAAAACAAACTCCTATACTTAGCAATTAAAACTTTTCATAACCCAGACCCCTCCTACTTTTCCAGTTTTCTTACTCTTTACTCCCTTACATGTACTCCATGATTAACTAGCTGTGAACTGCTGTTAAATGACCATGATACCATTTCCCACTTCTGTGCCTTTGCATCTCCTGTCCTTGGAAAGCTCTTCCTATTGATCCCCACCTCCTAGTTACCCTGGCTTCTTTGCAACTTTAATCCATGTCTTTCTATAAATTCTCCATACAGCACCTATCAACATGTCAAAGTTCAAGGATACCTACCCCCTCTAATCTTTCGTATCTACTAACCCCTTCCTTGCTGCCTATGAGGCAGGTCTCTTACATCCTTAAAAAAAAAACCTTATCCTGACCAACCCCTCAAGTTATTGTCCTCCATATTTAACTCCTAACTGTGGTTTAGACCCAAAGGCTCTGTCCTGAGTCATACTACTCTCATTTCTCTCTATACTTTCCCTTAGTGATCTCATCAGCTTTCATGTGTGTAGTAGGAAGGCCGAATTTATGATCTCAAAAAGGATCATATAAATATCTGAATGGTTCGAAATCATTGGGTATACAGAATTCTCCAAGCAGAAGGCATCAAAAAATTTATTCAGGGCCCAGAGCAACAAATT
>CM053623.1:189089025-189099377 GCA_028646595.1 Phalanger gymnotis
CTTAATCTATGCCCACACAGGTTTCACACCTGATAGGGCTTTGGGCCTGGGGCTTAGCATTTAACAGGTGAAAGTAATTTCACCGTAAACAAAAGCCAAACTCCTCAAGGGCACTCGTTAAACTAAGCCCATTTTGCCTTACTGGCACAATGTGTTCAATTATCATCTTTATAGAAATGACTCCTAGATTTATATATCTAGCTCCCACCACCAACTGCCTCCTGCCCATTTGCAACTAGATTCTCTAGGCATCTCAAACTTGATATACCCAAAATAATTATGTTTTCACTCCTCTTCTGAACTTCCCTATTTCTGTTTAGAGCATTCCAGTTATCCAGGTCTACAATCCTAGAATCATCCCTGACTCCTCTCTTGGTCCCTCACACCCCATATCCAATCACAGTACAATGGCTCTCCCATTTTTCCACCCATATGACCACCAAATGAGTGCAGATCCTCATCGCATTTCTCTGAACTACTTCTACAGTCTGGTAATTGATGTCCCTTACTCTAGCTTCACTCTATTCAATCCATCTACTACAAAGAACAAGTCTAATTATGTCACTCCCCTGAAGAAAAAAATCAAATAAACAAAAAACAAAGCCAAATAATCTCCAAAGTCTGCCTGTTGCATCTAGCATAAAATGGTAACTCTTCAATTTGGCATTTAAATCATCTTTCCTCATTTTTTTCCTCTCAGAAAACACATTCCTTCTGGGAAATATGGCACAGTTTTTCATACTACAGATGCCTTTTTAAAGTACTTATAAGTTTGCGGGGAGGGGGAGAAAATATTAGAAGGGATCTACATTTCCATTCATTTTTCCAGTTATTTCTCAATAATTTTAACAAGTACAGGCTAGAATCTCCAATATTAAAGTAATTGATAAAAGCTGTCACCCAGAACTCAGGCATTCACATAATCTCTCCTCTCATTTTAGAATGAAAAATATTTGAGAACGGAAAAATATAAAAAATCAAATATATTGGAAACAATTTCAGTTGTTAAAGTTCTCTGATTATTATTTGGTAATTTTAATAACAGGGGCAATCAAGAGAGAAAAAACAAGTTGAGGACAGCAGATGGAAAGATGGAAAAAAAAACCCTTAGCTTGTACGGATACGTGAAGTCTGAAATTTTGAATTAAGTTTTTGCCATTAATTATCCTAAAAAACTCCACAATCTATAGAAACAAAATATCATTTGTGAACAATATTAATACTATTTAATAAAAAGTAGCTCTTTCTCAAATTAGCCAATATAATTCTCCACATGAAAATTGCATTTAACCCCTATCACATAAGCAGAAATAGAAAATATATCATTTCATCAAATGAACCTATTGATTATGATGCCATGCGTGTTATGCCAAGCAAGGATGCCATTGCAAAGTAACCCTCATGAGGGCAGGGTGCTGTCTCTTGCTAATTAACCTCTCTTTCTTCCTCAGTGCTCTGAACATTAGAAATGCTTAAGAAGCACTTGTTAAATTTATTTTTATATAATATTTTATTTTTTCCCCAATTACATGCTAAAATAACTTTTTGACTTTTTTTTTTAGTTTGGGATTCCAAATTCTACCCCTCCCTCCCTTTCCTTCCCCTTCCTGAGATGTTAAGCAATTTGATATAGGTGATACATGTGCAATCATGTAAAATATTTTCATATTAATCATTCTGTATAAGAAGACAGAAAGAGAGAGACAGAGACAGAGAGAGAGAGAGAGAGAGAGAGAGAGAGAGAGAGAGAGAGAGAGAGGGAGGGAGGGAGGGAGAGAGAGAGAGAGAGAGAGAGAGAGAGAGAGAGAGAGAGAGAGAGAGAGAGAGGGAAGGAGGGAAGGAAGGAAGGAAGGAAGGAAGGAAGGAAGGAAGGAAGGAAGGAAGGAAGGAAGGAAGGAAGGAAGGAAGGAAGGAAGGAAGGAAAACAAAAGAGTGAAAAATAGTATGCTTCAGTCTATATTGAGACAACATCGGTTTTTTTTTTCCTCTGGAAGCAGATAGCATGTTTCATCATAAATCCTTTGGGATTGTCTTGGATCACAGAATTGCTAAGAACAGCCAAATCATTTACAATTCTTCATCAAACAATATTGCTGTTACTGTGCACAATGTTCTCTTGGTACTGCTCACTTCACTTTGCATCAGTTCATGTAAGTCATTCCAGGTTTTTTTCTGAAATCATCCTGCCTGTCATTTGTTATTGCACAATAGTATTCTATCACAATCACACACCACAATTTGTTCAGCCATTCCCCAATTCATAGCCACCACAAAAAGAGCTACTAGAAATATTTTTGTGTAAGTAGGTTCTTTTTCCTTTTTTATTTTTTTTAATCTCTTTAGGATACAGACCTAGCAGTGGTATTGCTGGATTAAAGGGTATGCAGTTTTATAGGTCTTTGGGCATCGTTCCAGATTGCTCTCCAGAATGTTTAGATCAGTCCACCAACAATGCATTAGTGTCCCAGTTTTCCCACATCCCCTCCAACATCCAACATTTTCCTTTTTTATCATATTAGCCAATCTGATAGGTGTAAGGTGATACCTCAGAGTTGTTTTAATTTGCATTTCTCTAATCAATAGTGATTTAGAACTATTTTTCATACAATTATAGACAGCTTTGATTTGTCTGAAAACTCCCTGTTCATATTCTTTGATCATTTACTAAATGTGGAATGACTTGTATTCTTATAAATCAGATTCAGGAGGCCTCTATCAGAGATACTTGCTGCAAAAATTTTACCCCAGTTTTCTCCTTTCCTTCTAATTTTGGTTGTATTGGTTTTGTTTGTGCAAAAAACTTTTTTATTTTATGTAATCAAAATTATCTCTCTTACATTTTGTAATGTTTTCTATATCTTGTTTGGTCATAAATTCTTCCATTCTCCATAGATCTGAGAGGTAAAATATTCCATGCTCTCCTGATTTGTTTATGGTGCCATGCTTTATGTGTTAATCATGTATCCAGTTCAACCTTAACTTGATATATGGTGTGAGATGTTGCTCTATAACTAGTTTCTGGCATACTGTTTTCCAGTTTTCCCAGCAGTTTTGTCAAATAATGACTTTTTGTCCCAAAAGCTTGGATCTTTGAGTTTACTCAAAATAACTATGGTCATTTATTACAATGTATTGTGTACTTAATCTATGCCACTGATCCATCAATCTTTCTTAGCCAATACCAAATTGTTTTGATAATTACTGCTTTATAATACAGTTTGAGATCTGCTATAACTAGACAACGTTACTTCACATTTTTTTCATTGATTCCTTTCATATTCTTGACCTTTGGTTTTTTGGATGAATTTTGTTATTTTTCCTAGGTCGATAAAATATTTTTTCACAGTTTGATTGGTATGGCACTGAACAAGCAAATTAATTAAGGCAGAATTGTCATTTTTAGTCTATTGGCTTAGTTTTGGCATTTTTTTCAAATGGTTGAATGAGACTTTGTGTGAAAAGTGTTTTGTAATTGTGTTCATATAGGTCCTGGGTTTGTCTTGGCAGGAAGAAACCCTAGTATTCTATAATGTCTATTGTTATTTTAAATTGAATTTCTCTTTCTGCTTTGCTGCTAGACTTTATTGGTGATACATAGAAATGATGATTTATATGGATTTATTCTGTATCCCGCAACTTTGGTAAAGTTAATTATTTCTACCAGTTTTTTAGTTGATTCTCTAGGATTCTCTAAGTATGAATTTATATAATCTGAAAAGAATGATAATTTTGGTTTCTCACTGCTTATTCTAATTCTTTCAATTTATTTTTCTTCTCTTATTGCTAGCATTTCCAGTACAACATTTAATTAATAGTGGTGATAATGGGCATTCTTGCTTCACCCCAGATTGTATTAGGAAGGCTTCTACCTTATCCCCGTTACAGATAATGCTTGCCGATGGTTTAGATAGATGATACTTATCATTTTAAAGTAATATCCATTTATTCTTACTCTCTAGTTTTTTTTGGGGGGGGGAATGGGTGTTGTGGTATGTAAAAGTCTTTTTTCTGCATCTGTTGAGATAATCACATAATTTCTGTTGGTTTTGTTATTGATATAGTCAATTACACTGATAGTTTTTCTAATATTGAACCAGCTCTGAATTCCTGATATAAACCTCATCCAGTTATAATGTATGATCCTTGTGATAAATTCTGTAATCTTCTTACTAGTATTTTTATTTTAAAATTTTGCATCAATATTCATTAGGGAAATTGGTCCAAAATCTTCTATGTTTTTACTCTTTCTGACTTAGATATCAGAACCATATTTCTGTCACAAAAGGAATCTGGTAGCACTCCCCCTTCACCTAGTTTTCCAAATAGTTTATATATTATTGGGATTAATTGTTCTTTAAATGTTTCATAGCATTCACTTGTGAATCTGTCTGGTACTAGAGATTTTTTATTAGGAAGTTCATTGATGGATGGCTTGTTCAATTTTTTTTTCTAAGATTGTATTATTTAAGTATCCCATTTCTTCTTCTGTTAATCTGGGCAATTTCTGTTTTTGTAGATGTACATTCATTTCATCTAGATTGTCAAATTTATTTGTAAAAAATTGGGCAAAATCATTCCTAATGATATTTTAATTTCTTCTTCATTAGTGGTGAATTTACTCCTCTCATTTTTGACAGTAGTAATTTGGTTTTCTTTGTTCTTTTTTAAAATCAAATTAATCATTGGTTTATCTATTTTATTGTTTCATTTTTTGTATAACCTGCTTCTAATTTTGCTTATTAGCTCAATGGTTTTCTTTCAATTTTATTAATCTCTTCTTTGATTTTCAGGATTTCAAATTTGGTGTTCAATTGCGGATTTTAAATTTGTTTTTTCAAGTTTTTTTTAATTGCATACCTAATTCACTGATTTGCTTTTTCTTTATTTTATTGATGTAAGCAATTAGAGATAAAAAATTTTCCCCAAAGTACCACTTTGGCTGCATCATATATTTTGGTATGCTCTCTTATTGTTGTCATTCTCTTTAGTGAAATTATGAATTGTTTCTATCATTTGTTCTCTGATCTAGTTATTTTTTAGGATTAGATTATTAATTTCCAAAAATTTTTAATTTATCTTTCTATTGCATATTACTGAGTGTAACTTTTATTGCATTATGCTCTGAAAAGGATGTATTTAATATTTGTGCTTTTTTGCATTAGGTTGAGAGGTTTTATGCTCCAATACATGGTCAATTTTTGTGTAGGTGCTGTATACTGCTCAGAAAAAGGTGTATTCCTTTCTATTCCCATTCAGTTTTCTCCAGAGATCTATCATATCTAACTTTTCCTGAATTCTATTCACCTCTTCGACTTCTTTCTTGTTTACTTTTTGGTGAGATTTGTCTAGTTCTGAGAGGGGAGAGTTGAGGTTCAACACTAGTATAGCTTTATTGTGTATTTCATCTGCTAACTTAATCAATTTCTCCTTCAAAACTTTAGATGCTATACCATTTGGTGCATATGTTTAGTATTGATATTACTTCACTGTCTATGGTACCTTTCAGCATGGTATAGTGTCCTTCCTTATCTCTTTTAATTAGCTTTTTGCTTTTACTTTGTCTGAGATCAGGATTGGTACCCCAGTTTTCTTTTTCTTTCTTTTTTTTCTATTTCTATTTCTATTTCATTGCTTCAGCTGAAGCATAAGAGATTCTGTTCCAGCCTCTTAACTTTACTCTGTGTATGTGTGTATGTGCTTCAAAAGTGTTTCTTTTAAACAATATACTGTAGAATTCTGTTTTTTAATCCATTTTGCTATCTACTTCCATTTTATGGGTGAATTCATCCCATTCACATTTATGATAACTACTCCATTCTATGTTTCCTTCCTTCACTCTCTCTTACCCTCACCCTGTCCCTCCTCATAATTGTTTTATTTTTGATTACCACCTCTCCCACTCTGCCCTCCCTTATATCAGTCCTCCTCCTTTTCTTATCCCCACTACTTTTTACTTCCCTATAGGGTAAAAGAGATTTCTGTATACAATTGAGTATGTATGTCATTCCCTCTTTGAACCAATTTTGATGAAAATTAGGTTCAAGCTTTCCCCACCATCCTCCTCCATCTTCCCCTCCCCATTATAATAGCTCTTTCAGACCTCTTTCATGTAAGATATTGTGCCCCGATTCCATCTCTCTCTCCCTCTTCTCCCAGTGTAATCTTTCTGATCCCTTTATTTTGTTTTTTGGGGTATCCTCCCATCAATGTTACCTTATATTCACACCCTTTATTTATACTCTTTCTAATTGCCCTTGGAGTAATATAGTTCTTAAGAGTCGCAAATATTATTTTGTCATATGCGAATATATAAACAGTTTAGCCTCATTGAGTCTTTTATGTTTTCTCTTTCTTGTTTTTTTTTTTCACCTTTTTATATTTCCCTTGAGTCTTGTATTTGAAGATCATTTTTTTTTTTATACAGCTCTGGTCTTTTAATTAAGAATGCTTGAACATTTTCTATTTCATTAAATATCTTTTTTTCCCCTGAAGGATTATACTCAGTTTTTCTGGGTAGGTGATTATTGGTTGTAATCCTAACTCCTTTGCCTTCTGGAATATCATATTTCAAGCCCTCCAATTCTTTAATATGGCAGCTGCTAAATTTGTGTAATCTGACTGTAGCTCCACAATATTTGAACAGTTTCTTTCTGGAAGCCTGGAGTATATTCTCCTTGACCTGGGAGCCCTGGTACTTGTTCAATTTTCAGATATATAGTGAGTATAGGTACCCTGGACATTTTTCCATCTTATATTTAAAATTTAAAATATTGTCAAGTCATTCTTATGTCAGTTTGCTTTTTTATGCATGAAAAAATGTTTATCTTAACAAAAAAAACCCCAGCAAATTTATATGTCCATGATTATTTTGAAATCTCAGATTTGCAAAATGTGTTTCTATAGTGGCATTAGTGAATTCTGTTAAACTACTTTCCTCTTTCTACTTCCTGTTAATGCCAAGGTAATACTATCCGATCTGACTGCATTTGATATATTAGGATAGTACTGCATGGATTGACCTTGAGTTTATAGCAAAGAATTGTAAAAGTCAATGTTGAATAATGGTACTTAAGAAAGTGTCGAATCAAGTTGATTAATGCAAAAAGTGAAATATCTTAATGTTATGGGATCTTACCACTAGTTTTTCCAGCTGGGCTTCTCCTACTGAAAGGCTACATCAATATTTCATTTAGTGAAAACTTCCTGGTGAATATTCTGTCACTTAAGAGGTTCTATTAATCATCTCTGCAATGAAACATATTCCCATAGGAGATTTCAGACTGATCCTAGGGTTTAATTTTTAAAAAGTGATTTCTTAGTATTTCAGTTTTGTCGGTGTTATCGCTGGCTGGACATGAAAGTAAGAAGCCAATTGGGAAATTTTACAACTAATTCCTTTGTTGGTATCAAGGGGTTATGTAAAGTTCATTGGAACATATTGCCTGAAGTTATAGTTGGTGCTGTATTCAACAAATCCATTTTACAGAACCGTATATTCTAAAACCTTTAGATAAATGAATCTCATGTCAAATCATGAAAGCTGTATTTTGCCCAATGTTCTAAATAAAAATTGGTCTAATGTTCTTAAAGCACATGATTCATCTTGGCTGTATCTAGTTTTAAACTGTTCAACTAAATCTAGATATTTTCAATATTTAGAATGTGTACATTTATTTGCATCATTATCAAATATTTCTATGTAAATATTTGACATTTAGAAAAATTCCAAATCATTTATATTTAGTAAAATCAACAATTTTTTGAGTTGGAAGGGACCCTAGTGACTATTTAATTCAAATCCTTCATTCTACAAATGAGGAAACTGATGCTTATGAGGTTGAAGTAATGGCCAAAGTCATTCAACTACCTTTTGGCAGATCCAAGACTAGAACACAGGGCTTCTGATGATTCAGGTAATGCTCTTTCATTCCAGCACATACTCCAGTCTCTTAAATTCTCTCTTTAGCATTCCTTTTATTATACAACACTACTTTGTCTGGATTTATCATCAATATTTTATACATTATAAATTATTTCCTCACATTGCAAAAAAATACGCTAAAAAAATCTATTATTCTAGACCAAGTGGCTGAGGAATCAAGTATAATCAACTACTTCTATTCCTCAGGAGGAGCAAAGACATACACATACACACATACACACACACACACACACAGTAATGTGTCAGGTTTGAAATTAAATAAAGTGACCTTTATTTCTTCTTAGAAATGACTAAATGAACTCAGTCTAAAAATTCAGACAAGAATGTGTTGAAGTGTTCAGCAAATATTGTGAGCACAATTTTCTTTTGGGAGATGAGAAAAAACTGTTATTTAAAATAATTATTGTTCTCAGAATTAGAGCTTCATGAAAGGTTATAAATATTGATATTAATTAAGCATGAAAATATAATGCATCTTTACTATCAACTCTTTGTAATGAAGTACAGAGGGGATGTTTCTTGAATCCAGTTCAGAGGATCTTATTACTAAAAGGATTTCATCCAACATTAACATTGTTCCACTACAATATGTAACACACAGGTGGGCTCCAGTGTCTAATCTACATCCATCAGCAGAAAAGTGACTATAAATGAATGGTAACACCAGTGTTTACAGAAACACACCAGCTATTCACACTAAAGATTATTTTATATATTCTTACTATATAACAACAACCATATCACAACATGATCACTTAGAGTTGAACTCTCAGAGATCAAAGGTGAAAAACCAATAATTACATTAATACATAAATACATTTGTAGTACTATTTTTTAATTGAAGAGACTGACCTTGAAAGATAGACCAAAAAAACCACAAAAATGAACATTAAGAACAGTTTCAATATAACTTTAATCTAATGAATAATATATATTTTGAACTTTGGATTCTATTTGTTGTAAAATATTTCTCTCACAAGAGAGGTAACATGGAATAATAGATAAAGGAATGGCTTCTCAGATCCTGCCTGTGACAAGAACTAGTGATGTGACCACAGGCAAGGTTTCAAATCTCTATTTATAACTCCATCTATTCTCAAAGCAAAAATTTGCACAAAGAACAATCCTTTCCCAAACTGCATGAATCCTTAGCAATTGAGATCATCATTAATTGATGTTCTAGGATACAAGGCTGATTAAATTATGTATCCTAGAACAAGGGGTGGTTAACAACACAATTGAACATATATTTCTTAAACTTATTCAGAATTCTTATGAAGAAGAGCATATGGTATATTACAGCGAAAAAAAAAAAACAACCCTGGACTACTGGGCGGGAGGCCTGGATTCTAGGCACTGAGTTGTGACACTAACAGACTTACATAAATCACTTTACTTCTCCAGGCCTCAGTATCGTCTATAAAATGGGAACATTGTAAGAGATAAGAATGTATGCCTCTTTTCAGGTTCAAAATTGAATTTTTTGGTATTAAATAACACCTGTACTTTCATTACAATCCTCATTAAACTGAATCCACTATTTACATATATTTAAAAAATTACTGTTGCATATAAATTTTCTACATGATTTTCTAAATTGCTGTCCCTCTAATTCTAATTTAGGGAAAAGTTCAAAAAAGGTCAGACTCTCAGAGTCCTTGACTCAGCTTCCTGTCCTGAGTCTTCTAGCCTTGATGGACATGACCCAATCGCTGAAACAGCTCTAGGAACTTATTCTAGCTCAAAGGTCAGTGACTTTAACCCATTGTGTGAGCTCCTTAGGCCTGCAGTATGAGCTTGATAAGGAGACAGAAACCTCAAAAAGGGTAGCACCAGCTCATATGTCTATCCCTGCCTATTTTTGAAGTTCTTTCCCTAGACTGTCAGAAGAAACTGGTCTACACTCTGAATTTAATCTGAGATACCTCCTTATTTCAGAGACATGGTAAGTAGCATAGCTATGTGGTGCAGGGGATACAGTGTGGGCCCTAGGGGCAGGAGGAGCTGAGTTTGAATCTGGCCTCAGATACTTCCTAGCTGTGTGACCCGGGGCAGGTCACCTGTGTGCCTACATTTTCTCACCCGTAAAATGCACTAGAGAAGAAAATGGCAAACCCCTCCAGCATCTATGCCAAGAAAACCCCAAATGTGGTCATGAAGAGTCAGACATGAATAAAACATCAACAACAACAACTTGAGCAAATTTATCTTTATACCACAATCGTACACAAAAATTGTGTACTAATATAACCTCAGAAATAAGATTGGGATACACAGCAAATGCAATAATGTGAAAGCTACAATTTGCTGCAGGGAGGGGTGCTCCTAAAGCCCCTCTTGCCTTACACCAATGTCACTGGCTGGCCTTGCACTTAACTATTATTGGGGCAGGTTACTGTAGGGGGCAGAG
>CM053623.1:189099877-189147012 GCA_028646595.1 Phalanger gymnotis
GGGAAATATAGTTAGTCTTTCACAACATGATTATTGTGGAAATGTTTTGCATAATGATATATGTGTGGCCTATGTTGACTTGCTTGCCTTCTTAGGCAGGGTGGGTGGAAGGGAAGAGGGGAGAGAATTTGGAAATCGGAGTTTTAAAAGCAGATGCTCAAAAAAAAAGTTGGTTTTGCATGCAACTGGGAAATAAGATATATAGGGAATTGGGCACAGAAATCTATCTTGCCCTACAAGAAAATAAGGGGAAAAGGGATGGGTGGGAGTGGGGTGACAGAAGGGAGGGCTGATTGGGGAACAGGGCAATCAGAATATATGCCAACTTGGAGTGGGGGAGGGGAGAAATGGGGAGAAAATTTGTAACTCGAAATCTTGTGGAAATCAATGTTGAAAACTAAAAATATTAAATAATAAAATATGAAAAAAATT
Organism: Phalanger gymnotis; assembly: GCA_028646595.1. Lineage (NCBI taxonomy): Eukaryota > Metazoa > Chordata > Mammalia > Diprotodontia > Phalangeridae > Phalanger > Phalanger gymnotis. Next base: position 189,100,310 of record CM053623.1, read on the forward strand.
TAAAAAAATTTAAAACCAAAAAACGAAGCCCACATCCCACTGTGGGATCCAAGTTTTACGTGGGTAAATAAGCACAACTTAATGTTAACAACAGAGAGAGAGCACTAGCCTCTAAAGAGATTTGGACAGGCTTCCTATAGAAAGCAGCACCTGAGCTAAGTCTTGAAAGAAACTAAGGAATCAATGATCCCAACATACAGTCACTTCTGATATCTAAATGAGTATTTCCATTGGCAAGGCCTGCAGCACTTCTGAGAGCTTCTCATTCTATTTTTGCACAGTTCTAATAATTAGGAAGTTTTTTTCCTTACATGGGGATAAATGAAATTGGCCAATGCAGATTTCACCTATTTCTTTCATTCTGGAGACAAACAAAACAAATTAAACTTCACTTCCCCGTGACACTACTTCAAATTCTTAAGGACAGCCACTATGTCCCCTCTAAGTTTTTACTTGTTCTAAGTAAGCAGACATTCTTTGTTCACGCAATCCTCATATGACATGGTTTCCAATTTTCATTATCCTGGTTGTCCTCCATCAGACATGCTTCAGGTTGATAATAACCTTCCTAAAACATGGTACCCAGTTCAGTTATGAACACAATAACATAAATCTGGTCTGAGTAGAGCAGAACACAATGGAATCATCAGTCCAACTTTTTGGGACAATACAACTTAATTAACGCAACCTAAGATTGCATTAGCTTTTCTGGTTTTTGTGCAATGCCACTGACTCAAACTGATGCACTGCAAATACCCCAGATTTTGACCATGGGCTGCTTTCTAATCATTCTTTCCCCATGTTATACTTGTGTCATTTAACCCAACTACAAATCTTAAAAACAGTTTAGGTTCTATAGTTTCCTCATTCTTCCAAACTCACCTGAAAGGCAGTTGTTGCTGACATCCAGTTTTTCCAAAGAAACAAATTGAAAGAGTGGCACAATTTCAGTCAAACTGAAAGCAAAAGTTTAGAATGAATGTTAAAAATTCTAAAAAGTAACAGTGACATACTCTATCAACACTGGATGGATCCTGAAGTTTCTTCCACCTCCAAGTCTATGAACCTATAAATGAGGTAATTAGTAGTTAATAATAATAAATTAGTACTTAGTATATACACATACACACACACACACACACACACACACATATATATATATATACTTGAGAAAAATACTAATATTTGGAAATAATGATGGTGGGGAGTTTGGAGTGTTTTTTGGTCTGTTAGCAGTTACTGTTTTTGTCTGCTATGAGTTTAGAGAATTGTCAGTGAGGAAATTCCCTCTGCCAATGCGGATCAATAACTGTTCTGTAACTTACCAGAGAGAGATTGATGCTCAAGGTGTGTGAAATAGAAAAAGATACCAGAGGAATGGAGTGAAAAAAGATCTTGTATTCTATTGCTACACAAAAAAGTGAGTCAAGAGAATTTATTTGACTCCACTGATATCAAGGGGACATCAATAATGAAAGACCCCATTGTCTCCTCTGAAAAGGCCTTGCAATGGGACCTGGACAGTAACTGCACAAAATAAGAACATGGTAGACAGTTGTAATTGGTGCTGGTGGAGGTGATGGCAGAATCAATGATATCAGGAATCTGCTGAAATATTAAAGCATTTTTATATTAAACATAGAAATTTTCATTACCTTACATCTATTTCTTTAAAAATTTTAAAAATTGAATGTAAGGCTAGAAAATGTTTTTTCCAAGAGAAAATTCCTGCCAGCTAATCACATAGTTAACATTATATTGAATAGAGTTGTCTGTAATGTCAGGAAGACCCAGGTTCAAATCTTGCCTCTAACACATACTGGCTGTGTGACTTTGGGCGAGTCACTGAACTTCTCAGTGTCTGGGTAATTCTCTAAGACTATAAATTGCAGAGAAGAGATCTGCATTGATGGAGGGATTTTCCTTATAAGGGAGTTCTCTGTTCCAGTATAATCACAAGTTTAGTTCCTATCCCTATCCCTAATTACATAGCCACTCAAATACTCATGTAATCAATAACATCCCATTCATTTACTGCAAATCAACAAACTTTTTTTTAAATTGACTACTATGTGCAAGGCACAGCAATAAGCACTGAGTATACAAAGGACAAAATGAAACATTACTACCATAGCTTCGTTTGATGCTAATTACCAGTAGACATTTGCATTTAGTTAGAATTTGTGTTTTAAATTAATCAAATGAGTGAAATTTAAAACACTTCTAAGTAGGAAAAATCAACTTCAAACTGATTTAGGCCTCTAATTTCTAAGACATATATACACTTTCACCTTAATATATGATACACTGTTTTAGCTATCTAAGAATCAAAATTAAGATAGATAAGCTTAGCTTGGCCTTGTGAGTAAGAGAGGAGATAATCTTTTTGCCCATATTCTTTTTCCTCACTTGTTCACAAAGGTCTAAAGATAAATCTCCCTCGTGCATGTTTTTTGAAAGTTCCATCTTTAGCTGTTCCTGAAACAGGACCTTCTGTTGAGAATCAAATCACATCAGTTAGGAGTTTAATCCATCTTTTAAGGGGCTTATTTTAACACTATTTTCCCCCCACACCCATTTCTCATCACCAGATCAACTTTCTCTTATTTCTTCCTCTTCCAACTTGTATTATTTTAAGGTCAGAAGCCCACAGAGCAGCATGATCACCGGGGGCCTAAACATGGTCTGGCACAATGCTAACCCTTGTATTGACCTTGACTGTGGTAGGATACTCTCCTGTTCTGCATTACCAAAGCGACAGAAGATATTATGGATGAAAATAGACTAAACAGTGAGATAGGCTGAAGATCACTCCGAATGTGGGCTACTCCAAGAGCAGTATTACTATTCATACATGAATAGGATACTGGTTACAAGTGCTTTAAAAGTCAGCCTCTGAAAAAAATAACACAAGGGAGGTGCTTAGGGGAAACAGAGCAACATTTAAGTCATGGCCTCTGTAATTTTCCTTTAATTGTGTATATATCGATTAATTGGGAGCATACCTAAAGGGTCTCCATTTTTTCGTGACTGCCATGTTCTATAGGCACAGAACAACTTCTCAAAACTCAGCTGTTGTACAATTTAATGCACTTAGGGTAAAGTTAATTGACACCCCTAAATTCAAGTATGGAGATACCACACTCTAGGTAACTAGTTGCAGTTCAAGAATCTTCATAGGTTTATGACACAAATCGAATACTTTTTTGATGGTGAAAATTTTCTTCTTTTGCCTCTTGGGCATAGTTTGAATTTCTTAGTTGTTATTTTCAAAAGACTTCAAAATGCTAATATGATTCATTAAGACATTAAAAAGTCTTCTGCATTCAGTTTCCCTCTTGTTCCCAAAGATTCATATTTTTCAAATAATAGATACAATATTCTGGGGATACGAAAAGAAAAATTTAAATCTGAAACCATTGGAAATGCCTGTTGAAAGACTCAGACTTCACAATTGAAACGACTGGGCAATTTATTTTTAGTAAGCAAACTATTTTGTTTAAACAATTAACCTTTTAAATCTAGAGACAGTTGAATTTAGAGTTTTTTTTTCCTTACTGGCAATTCACTGGCATTTCTAACTGTTCATTGGCAAACTAGAAACCTAACAGAGGGCTCTTTCAATTCTGTAACTTTTACTGACATTCTGTGTTAATTTTTTTAAAGAAAATTCAAACCAGAAAGACAAAGGACATTAGTGAAAACCTAATACCACTTGACCTTGTCACACTAGCCTTGGGCATAAAAAGATATAAATTTCAAAGAAGACAAAAAAGCAAAAGATATGTACAGAAAGAAGTCAGTGGGTAAAAACTTCCCTTTCTGCTCCTATTTAGAATTTCAGTACAAGTATAAAGGCTCTTATAAAGCCAAAGAGTCTTTCAATTAGAAAACAGATGAATCGAACTAGAAACAGCCAAGAATTCTAATGAAAACTCAAAACAGTAGTAAAGTTGAAACATTCCACTAAATGTTTTAATTTATATTCATTTTATTAGATGCAAAAAATCAGGATTAATATTTCTTCTCTTAATGAAAATATTAATATAAAAGTCATTACAAAGGAAAAAATGCATCATTGATCTAAAAATTTTAAATGCTCCAAACAATTTCATTTTTTCCAGAAAATAAATATTAAAACTGCCAAAAAAAAGCATAACCTGAAGTATCGGCATCCTACCAACATAACCTTTGATAAACATTTCTTTGTGTCAATTTCCATTTAGGTAAAAAAATGGACACTTTCATTTTGTCTCTAGTCCATCCACTAACCCCAAAAGCTACCATACATGGATAGCTAAAGATTTAAATGTCTGAAAATTGTTTTGAGAATTTTAGAGCAATGACTTCTGAAAAATGAAGCATATGACAAACTTCAATATTTCAAGTATTTATGATTTCATCAAGTTGTTACCCTTTCCATTACTGCAAATATCAATTCTTATACAGAATCTCAATACTATATATGCCTTAGAATTTTATCTGAAATAGAAAAAAAATGTACTACCTAGTCTAGTGACCAGCCTTTTGATGACAGGCTTCAACCTTGATCAGGAAAAAGTTTTAGATGACAGACATACTCGTCTGTCATCAAGAGCCTATCCAACTTGGTAAAACATTCACAGTTTGTACTTCATTGGCATGGCCTTTGAAAATCCAATAAGTTACAAGCATGACAACTTTGGAATTAATGTGTTTAATCTGGTACATTTTAAAAAGAAAAGTAAACTATATGTAATAGGCATTCATGATTTCATAAATAATGTTCATATTTGATATAATATTAATTTTCTATTCTTTGCTATATATAATAGAAACTCATGGTTTTATGTATAGTATATTCATATTTGATATAATATTAATATTCTACATTTTTTAAGGAAATGTTCATATTTCTTAGTGTTTGTCAAGTTTAGAATATAACAAACAATAAAAATGAAAATCCTAAAAAAATGGAAAATGAATACCCAGCAGTAACTTTCATGCCATGGTAAAGCATTGGAATAGGACTCTAAGAGTATTAATAAGTCATAGAAATGTTAAAAATTTCAAGGAAATTAATCATACTTATTTTATTACTTTAATTCAAGTTCACGATAGAGAATTCTTTGAAATAATTGAGTCTTGGGTCTAATTAAACTAATCCTTAACATTAACTTTATGTTCAAATTTTTCTTCATAACATTTTATATATGATTTAATATTGCATAGTATCAATAATACTATCGGCTGTTCCTTAATGGCTATTTTGAAAGATTCATGAAAATAAGTGGTGTTGTAAAAGCTCAAAATGTAACTGTAAATTTCAGACTGACAGATGTCTCATCATAAAGACAGAAAAGAAAATATTTGAATACTTAAAAGGAAATACTCTATTAAAGGCCTTAAAAATGGGACAATTCCATGGATCACAGACTTTCAATTAAAATAAACAAATCAACTATTACCCCCTAAGGTATCCTCCCCCAAACAAACAACCAAAACAAAACAAACCCTAAAGAAGCTTTTTAAGTCTAAATATGATTACTTTTTCAAAAACTTTATAATTAGAGTAACAACAAAGGCAAAGGCATAACAAAATGTGTTATTATGAAGAGGTACTGAATTTCTCCTGGTCCCATTGCACAGATATTCCCCCTTCAACAACGACATGCCTCACGGAGCTTGGAGCTGAGACAGAAAAAAAAGGAGTATTCTCTTATTCCTGCATAATGGTGGGGTATTCCCTCAATGGATTCTTGAGGACTCACTTTGAATCTTCAGGTTGGAGACTAAAGGGGGAAAGTTAATGTGCTTTTTGATATCCCTTCAATTTCTGTTCTGTTTTATGCCTTTGTTATCTTAAATCAAAAACTCTTTGAGCCAATATAACTTGATTTGTACAGCATCTATCACCCACATAGAAATGAAGATGATGATAAATTTAGGACATGGCCACAAGTGAACTAGCATTCAAATAAATGAATAAATCACCATTGTAGAAGATATTGTAACATGGATGTATTTGTAATATTGCCCAAAAATCACACATATACATATATGTATACATACATATACCATATGCATACATGTGAATTTGTACAAAATTGTACGTGTGTATACATCCTACTTCTGCTCTTTTTGATGTTGATTCTTGTCACATTTTTCCAAGATTTGACTGCTGGGATACAAAATAGTAATAGAGTGGAAGATGCTGTAAGTTGAGAACAGATGTATGGGTCCTTTTAAATCTCTTTTGAGGGTTGTTCATAAAAAGCAATTCAATCATAGAAGCTCACATTACTCAATATGCTTCTGTCCAAGGACATTTATTGTACCTATAAAAAAAACTATAATGTGTTGGTTTTCTCTGCTAAATATGACCCTATTTGCCTTAATTCTGACTATTTTCACCTCTTGCTTGGACAACAGCCTCATAACTGATTTCCGTGCCTCAAGTTCTGCCTCCACTGAGGGGTCAAGACAATTTTATTAAAGCAGAGGTCTGACCATGTTACCCCATTGCTTAGTGAGTTTCAGTCACTCCCTATTACCTCCAAGATCAAAAACAAACTCTTCTATTTAGCATTTAAAGCTCTTCACAAAAGGAGAATGATTTTTTAAAAAAATGATACAGAATGAAGGGAGCAGAAACAGGAGAACATTGTACACGGTAACAGTAATACTATATGATGAATAACTTTGAATAATTTAGCTCTTCTTAGTAAAACAATGATCTAAGACAATCCCAAAGGACTTGTGATGAAAAACATTATCTGCCTCCAAAGAAAGAACTGGTGGTGCCTGAATACACACCAAAGCATACTATTTTTCACTTTCCTTTTTTTCCATTTTTTTTTGGTACAGGTTTTCTTTCACAAAATGACTAATATGGAAATTTTTTACATGATTGCACATGTTTAACTTATATCAGATTGCTTATCGTCTTAGGAGAGGAGGAAGGAAATTTAGAATTTGGAACTCAAAACAAAAAAAAGAATGTTAAAATTCTTTTTATATGTAATTAAGGGAAAAATAAAATATCAAAAAAATAAAGTTCTTCACAATGTGCCTCATCATACCTCTCCAATTTTCTTATACTTTACTCCTTTCCACACACTCTAGAATCCACTTACAGTGATCCACTTACAGTGATCTACACGATGTTCCTGCTACATAAAAGCCTTGACGCTGGCTGGCTTTGATTCCTGTAATGCCTCCCTTCCTCTTCACTAGTTCTTTCTTTCCCTGGCTTTCTGTAAGACTCAACTCAAACCTCAGATTCTATATATGGAGTTTCTCAATTCTTCTAGCTTTTAATATGTTCTACTGGAGGACTACCTTGCATCTATTGTTTACATATCTTGTATGTCTAGTTATTTGACTTTTGTCTCCCTGATTAAAACATAAGTTCTTTAATGGAAGGGGATTGGCCTTCCTTTGTATCCCCTGCCCTTAGTCAAGTGCCTGACTGGTAGTTAGTGCTTAAGAAATGCTTGCTGACTCACAGAAAGCCATGGACTCAAAGTTCCTTCCCCATCCTGGTTGCCCCTACCAGACTGTCTCCAGTTTACCAATGCCCTTGTTAAAACTCGGCACTCACAACTGAACACAATATTCCTGGTGAGGTCTGACAAGGGCAAATACATAGGATCCTTCCCCTATTCCTGGAAGTTCTGCGTCTTGTAACACAGCTCAAGATCAATCACACTAGTTCTATGGCTGTCACATCACGTTGATTCAGACTGAAAATTGAAGTCCATCAAAATCCCCATATATTTTTTCAGAACTATTGTATAATAAGCATACCACTTTCAACTTGTATTTTATAGCCTTAATTTTTATACCAAAATTTAAGAATCTGCATTACCCCTATTCAACTTGACATTATTAAACTAAGCCCAATGCTGCAGTCTACTGAGAGCTGAGATCTTTTTTGGATCTTGACTTTCTCATGCACTGTATTAGTCATTTTTCTTAGTTTCATGCCATCTGCAAAATCTGGTGAGTATACCACCTGAGGTTTATGCAAAGTGCTGATAAAAATGTTAAAAAGTATGAACACAGATTCCTGGGATACTCCACTGGAGACCTCTAGCTATGCTAACATTGCATTATTAATTACTCTTCTTCGAGTTCAGCTCTGAATCTATTTAATTATATCCTTAATCCATATCTCCTTGTGTTCTATGTAATTCTATTATTGTCCAATCCATAGTGCTCCATTACTAACTATATCTTGTAATGAAATAGCATTTCCTGTTCTACCAAAATACAAATCCAGGAACAGAATGAGCAAAGAGAAATAGAATAAAAGTATTTAATGGGTCATTTCTTTTTATTCTACCAAAATCTCTCCATAGTGCTTTCGGATTTCTAATTCCCTCTGCAAAATATGTTAACAAATAAAATGTATTTTCACCTTTGGAACTGTGATAGATACATATGCAATAGCTTTATACAGTTTTCATTTTTACAACATAGTATACATATTAACAAATCAATGTTATGTTTTTTCTATTTTCAAATAATTATGTATGCCATCTTTAGCTTTTGATTTCTTCTAGTATCTAGCAGAAGACATTGCAACACAGTTTAATAAATGCCTGCTGAAAGAAGGGATAGACAATAGGGCTTCTCAAGCCCACCTTTATACTCAGGTGCTAAAGAAATGGTTAATTAATAAACGTGTTGATAGGATAAATCATCTAGGTGACATGTTACTACTAGCAGTTTTAGACTGGGGCAGTATGTCTTAGTGTATAATGTTGGACATGGAATAAGGAAGACTTGAGTTGAAATACCATCTCAACCTCTTATTGGCGGCAGACAGGGGGACAAGTCATCTAATCTCTCTCATCCTCAGTTTCCTCATCTGTAAAATGGAGATAACAATAGCACATACAGGGTTATTGTGAGGATCAGCTGAGATCAAATGAATAGATAGATAACAACTCTTCGAACTTTAAAGAGCTATGCAAATTTGAGCTATTACTAACTAGTCGTAAAAGTAGTAGTAGTACTAGTAGTAGTAGTAGTAGTAGCAGCAGCAGCAGTAGCAGCAGCAGCAGTAGTAGTAGTAGTAGTAGTAGCAGCAGCAGCAGTAGCAGCAGCAGCAGCAGTAGTAGTAGTAGTAGTAGTAGTAGTAGTAGTAGTAACAGTAGCAGTAGTAACAGTAGCAGTAGTAGAAGTAGCAGTAGTAGCACTAGTAATAGTAGTAGTAGTAGTAGCAGCAGCAGCATTAGCAGTAGTAGTAATGACAGAGGTAGTGATAGTAGCAGTGATGGTAATGAGTGGTAGTGGTGGTCTTTAAAGTATAGAAAATATGAATTCTTTAAAGAAAAAGAATGTTACGCTTTTGAAAAGGGACAGGGTCAAGGGAGAAAACTGCATAAAGGGGGATAGGATAGGAAGAAGCAAAATATAGTTAGTCTTTCACAACATGAGTATTGTGGAAGGGTTTTACATAACAATATGCATGTGGCCTATGTTGAATTGCTGGTCTTCTTAGGGAGGGTAGTTGGGGAGGGAAGAGGGGAGAGAATTTGGAACTCCAAGTTTTAAAAGCAGATGTTCAAAAAAAAAGTTTTTGCAGGCAACTAGGAAATAAGATATACAGGCAATGGGGCATAGAAATCTATCTTGCCCTACAAGAAAGTAAGGGAAACGTGGATGGAGGGGAATGGGGTGACAGAAGGGAGGGCTGACTGGGAAATGAGGCAATCAGAATACATGCCCTCTTGGAGTGGGGGGAAGGGTAGAAATGGGGAGAAAATTTATAATTCAAATTCTTGTGAAAATCAATGCTGAAAACTAAAAATATTAAATAAATAAATAATGATTTAAAAAAAGTGTTAATACAGTTCTGGATTTCTGAACTCTTATCTTTTTTTGGTTTCTTAAAAACTCTTATCAGGATATTCAATGGGCTATCATTATTGCTTATCTTATTCTGGGCAATAAGTATTCTTCGTTCACTTGCTTTTTGTTTATTTGTTGTTCCCTCTGTGAATTGTCAGGGTTAACTCCTTTGATAGTTGCAGTTCATCCTTCACTCAGCTGCCAAAGTGACTTTTCTAAAGAGCAGGTCCAACCATTTGCCAAGTGGTGCGGTGCTAGGCCTGAAGTCAGAAGGCTCATCTTCCCGCATTCAAATCCAGCCTCAGACACTTACTGACTATGGGCAAGTCACTTAACTCTTTTAGCCTCAGTTTCATCATCTCTAAAATAAGCTGAAGAAGAAAATGGCAAACCACTCCAGTATCCTTGCGGAGAAAACCCAAATGGGGTCATGAAAAATTGGACACGTCTGAATGACAAGAAGAACAAAAAAAATTGTCATGCTTCTATTCAATAAACTCTAGTGACTCCCTAAATATGAAACCTGCTATGTAGCATTCAAAGCCCTTCACAGCCTAGTCTCACTTTCCCTGCCTACGTTTCCAGTCTTCTTATACCTTATACACCACCTTCACCCCTCAGCCGCTCAGCCCTGTACTCTTGGGTCAGGTGACACTGGACCCTTTGTTTATCTTTGGACAAGATACTCCATTTCTTGGCTTGAGGCATTTTCACTGCCTGTCCCTAATAGTGAAATGATCTCTTTCCTCACCTCTGCCTCCTGACTTCTCTGGCTTCCTTTACAGAAAACCTTCCTTCTACAGAAAACTCTTATGAATCTTTCTTAATTCTAGTTCCTTCCTTCTTTTGATCATTCACTATTTATCCTGTGTATAGCATGTTTATACATAGTCCTTTGCATGCTGTCTCCTCCATTAGACTGTGACGTCCTTGAGAACGGAGATTATTCTTTACTTTTCTTTGTGTCCCCAGCTCTTAGCACAGTGCCTGGCTCATGATAAATGTTTACTGACTGACAATACAAATGAAAAGAACAGTTCAATAAAGTCGAATGCTACATAACTGTAATAATAAGTTACCTGGATCCCAAAGGAGAAATAAAGAAATTTACCTCTCTCCTTTTCTTGGAGGCATGAGAGGATGTGAGTGTATACCGATGCATACATTGTCAGATACAGTTCCTGTGTCAGTTGGTTTTCCTAGCTATTTTTCTTTAAAATGACTTTGACATAAAACAAAGGGTACAATAAAACTTTAAAACCAAACAAAAAAGTAATTATTATAGTAATAGCTAGCTTGTGTAGAGTGCTTTAAGGCTGGCAAAGCACTTGATAAACATTTTATCCTCACAACACCCTGGGGGAGGGGAGGTAAGTGATCCTCACTTACAGATTAGGGAACTGGGGGAGACAAGTTAAGTACCTTATCTAGGATCATATGGCTAGTAAGTGTCTGAGGGTGGATTTGAACTCAGGACTTACTGACTTCAGGTCCACTACCCTATCTACTATGCTTCCTAGGTACTAAGGAAATAATCATAAAGGTTGGTAATGACCAACCTCCTTAATCATCATTTTTTAATAGTCAAAATATCCAGATATTACTAGAGTTGGCCTAGGCAACTCTCCAAAATATAATTTGTGAATCTGGCACAGATCTGCACTGGTAGAGGGAGTTTCCTCAATGGGAGTTCCCTATACCAGTGAAGTCACTGATTCTGTCAAAATATTAATATATACAGGGTGTCCTAAAAGACTTTCAAGACACCGTGTAGATATGCATACATGCATATATGTACATATGTGTATATATGTTATATGTATATATACACATGTATATATAATATGTGATATCATATATGTATATATGATATGAAATCTATATCACTTATAATTTTTCCCAGTCTTTTATTATCTTTCCCTCTTTTAGATACCTTGAGAATTCCATCAAAACCTCTAGCATGGACCTGGATCGATGTACCAGCTTTTCCCATCTTTGTCTTCTTACTTCTATTTTCACTTATTCCAAAAGTGTATCAAGTACTAATGCTGGGTTATAAACATGGCAGATCCATTATCACCGATGAAGAAAATATGTTACAAGAATATTGACAGATCTTTTCTACTTTTCATCTGTTTATTGTCTTCCTCCGAGTTTCATCTTTAAATGTTCTTTGGATGAACTGGTATCCCTGGATTCTGATGGAAATTCCATTTGGGAGCAGTAAAGTGTTGTTATATGAACATCCCCAACTGATGGATTTTAAAGCAGGTTCTGTTTTCTACTTGTTAAGGTCTTAAATTTCTAATGGACATTAAAATATTTAGAGGAGAAATGCTCAAAGGATAGACCACCCTAATGTGGTGAAGATTAAGAGAGAATTTTAGACATCTTTTATTGTAGAAGAAAGGAAACATATGTTGGACATCTTCAAGTTCGGGCTGTCCTAGTCTGTTTCCCATGAAGCATAGAGCCCAAGTTAGCAGATTCTTCTTCAAAGCATTTTTTTTCTATTTGCCTTTGATGAACAAATTAATCATATTAGAAAGAGTAGAATTCACTGAAATATTAATCTAATAGCAAAGCAGGAGGAGATGTGCACCTATTTCCTTCACGTTTCAGTTTCCAATGACTTCTTTCTGTAAAGCTCCAGATGTCTGGTGGTCTCACGCTGAACTCCTGTGGCAGGTACTTATTTCCATTCAATGCCAAATATTTTTTAAAGTATTGCTTTATATCCTTTGGGAAATCAAATTTAAATCAATCTCAACAGTTACTATAAGAAATGTAAGTTGAAAGAAGCTTAGCACTGTCTTTCTAGTATGTAATAAATAAGATTTGAGAGAAAATGATATCTCAAGATGAAATAAGAAACCTCTTATATTTTAAGGACTATATTCTCTACTAGGATAAATAAAGATTTCCCACAGAGATTTCTATAAATGTATGTTTGATAAAGAAGGAAGACTGGGTAAAATAAGCAAATTTTAACCTTAATGAAAATTCCAAAATTTTTTATCTTGATAATGCTTTAATTCTAAATTTTAAAATATATATATAAAACTAGTTTAACATTTTACGAATCAATTTATTTTGTTAAGTTATTGGAAAATGTGATACTAATGACAGTATTCTTTGCTTTTGGGGGACACTATGGATGTCTTTTAGTCAATTTCTTACTGCAGCAATTAAGGAAAGATAATTTACCTGTTTTGAGAGACAGTTAGACTCTGTAATAAAGGAAGCCAGTATGAGGAGAATATTTCCAATGATGAAATACTGTTGTCATCCAAGTACAATTCTCTGAGCAGAACTTGATTCACCAGAGATGGAAGCTACATTTAAATTTAGTTTACAGAGATAATAGATTTATTCACTTAGTCAAACTTTAAATTTTGAAATAAACTAATAAGAAATGTCACATTTATTATAATAGAGTGTTTATTAATTCAAAATGACAGTCTCTTTCAATATAAATGGTAAGGCTGACAGTAACACTCTTCTTGCAATTAAAAAATTAATTATTTTTTAAAAATGACTTAATTCATAACTATAATTATTACTTGCTAAATGATGTCTCATACTCAAGAAAAATATTGCTAACTCATTTGTCTCAGACTTATCAGACACATCACATGTGAAAAAGGTGTGATTTAATGTCTAACACTGTATTAAAAATATAGGACTAAATCCATTTGTAAAACAGCAAAAATATATTAACTTTTTAAAGCAAAGAATAAATCCACTTTAGTTTAAAATAAATGAAAAATCTATTTCAGATTATGACCACAAAATAATAATCAGGGATAAAATTATTTGAAACTACTAAAACAATAAGGCTATAATGTATATCTTTACATGAGGAAAAATACATGTATTTTTATCATTAATGTGAAATAATTTACCTCAGTTAGGTAATTTCCCTGTAACTTCAAAATCTGAAGTAAGCAACAATCTTTAATTCCTTCGACTTTAGTAAGATTGTTATAGGAGCAATCCAGGTACATAATAGTAGGAACACTGCAAAGACCTCTGGTGCTCATTAGCTGATTGTGATCCACAATTAGTTGCTGAAGAGATTTCAAAGATTCTAATCCACCTGAAAGAAAAGTTGCTAAGTAAGATCAGTGGTACTATACAATCTTTCAAATCTTAAGTGTAGTTCATTTTTCAAATTATTATGCTACTATATTTTCTAAATTATAAGTTAAGACTTAAATTCCTTCTAATTTGTTTTAACAAAAGTTATTATTAAAATTTTATTATAAAAGTATAATAAAATTACATTTTTGAATGAACATCTTAATTTTTCTGAAGCTTGTGAAATCAACAAGCATTTATTAAGTGCTTATTACATGCCAGGCACTGTGGAAATTTTAGAACATGGTACCAATTTAATAATAGAAGATTAAATAAAACAATGCTATTTTAAACTATCAATATGGTATGTAATAAATACCTTTATTGGTAGAGGACTATGAAATAAAGAGCGAGGAGAGGTTTATAACTGTCTTAAATGTTTGTTGTGCCATTTTATATGTATTTAGTTTAGTTTTTTTCATTAAAAAAATCCACTTGCCAATGGCTGTCTCTCCCCACTCTTCATTCCAACCCTGAACCCTGCCTTCTGACAAAGAAACATATTTAAACCAAACAATCCATTACATTGACCATGTCGGACAATGTACGTTTCCTTCTGCACTAGTGGAACACTGTCTGTTAATCAATCCTCACTCTTGCCAATATACTCTTATAAGATGCCGATGACAACTTTTACTCCTGTTTTTCACAGTTCCTCATTAGTTATTGTAGCCTACTCAAATCCACTGTATTTTTATCCACTGATTTCTTTCCTTTTCTCTCTGTGATGCTTATCTTTAGTTCTGTGGTGTTCCACATCTTGCTGCCATATAGCAATTTCAATAAATGTTAGCATTCAAAAGATGGGTCTTTGCTTTCATCAAGACACTTGAGTCAATAAAATAACTTTTTACATTTCTCAAAATTTAGCCAGCCCACTCTTCTCCTGTTCAACCTGAGCCCAGCATATCATCCTGTCAATATTATCTGTCCTAGACACACATCTACCCAATTAAATCCAGACAACAGCCATTCTTCATCTACCTGGTTCTCCTATGTAAATGGTCAGGTAAACTACTTTGAGTGACTACAGATTGCCTCTGGGAAGCTCTGCAGCCTTTTGGGCTTTGATACAATCAGCACAATGTCTTCCTTAAACAAGAATATGTAAAGGACCTCATCATCCACAGGGAATTTCTCCAACCAGGCACTGCATCACCTCCAACGAATATCTTTGCCAGGTATACATCTCTCTGTTTTATGGCTCACCTAATATTTTCTTTCACAGAGTCATTAAACAGACTTGTCTCTGTTATTTCTTCCAAGGAACTTTGAATGGTCTTGATGGCTCACGGGAGTTGCAAGGTTGTAAAATAATCTGTAGAGTGTTATTGAGTTCTAGCAAATCGAATTCTGATCACATACACCCTTTATCATAATTATGTGGCTATATCACTTCTTTCCCATTAAAGAGTAAATTATCTGAGAATCAGGGTTGTGCCATTTTTATCTTAATATGCCGAGCACACAGCACAGTTCCTGGTACATAGCAGACACCTAATGAATGTCAAGGTATCTGATTCTGGAAAGAATAACTAAAGAAAATTGTGAAACCTCTCTCTGCAAGGATTTAAAACTCTATCTAATGTTCTAACAAGCCAAGCTCCCTCTTATCTTAAAGTCATTTCCAACTCTATGATATAGATATAGATATATATAGATATATAGATTTTATGTATATATATATGTGCATATATATATATATTTAGAGAGAGAGAGACAGGCAGAGATAGAGAGAGACAGAGACAGACAGAGGTACGGGTGTGTATACACACATATGATATACATATACACATACGAAGGTGTAAACTGTAATTTTCAGTAATTGTGGAGATTATTTGTAACTTAAATATTTTCAAGTACTGTTTCAACTATATTCCAAATGGTGTTTCAAATATTAAAAATCATTTCATATATATGCATACATATATATGGGGTCAATATATAGTCTAAAGATTAAGATATATTTTCAATTTAAACTTGAAGCTTTTTAAATTACTTACCCAAATGTACCCTAAATACCATTAAAGAATTTCACTAGACTAGACTTTCTCATCAGAGTTTTCAATTCAGTATGGGAATAGACGGATGGATGGATGGATTATCAATGGGTAAGTGACTTTTAAAAGTCATATAGTATGGAAAAAAAAACTAATTTAGAGATCTGACATCTTGATTTAAGAAATCTATTTCCTGTCTTTTACAAACTCTGCTTTTTTCTCGTTTTCAATTTCTATTTTTTCTCTGCCTGCACTTTACCTCTCAAGAAATCTCAGGATCCTAGAACATGAGAATTTGAAGGTACCTTAGATTTCTTCTGGTTCAAAATTCATCTCCCTCCCTCAATAAGACTCATAAACTACTTCCACAATATCCCTAACCAGCAGTCTTTAACCTCTGCAGAAGGACTTCTAGCAACAAGGAATTCAGTATCTCTTAAAGCAGATTATTTTTCTGATATCTCTTTTATTTATTAGAAAGTTCTTCCTAAGATCAAGCCAAAACTATCAACATTTTACATTTTTCTAGACATAATTACTACTAGAGTGGAAACAGAAACATTATTCAAGTTTTAGAGAAAGAGAAATAAAAGAAATTCACAAAGGGAAATCTCTCAAAAGTACATGGCAAAACTTACTCATTACCAAATTTATAAAAAAAATTCCAAAAATGTATGGATACATTTTAAGGGTACTGGAAAATGACTTAGTAGAAGAAACACAAATTTTAAAAACAAATACTTATTTTGAAAATTATAGTCCATTAAACATCTTTTATCATATAAACCATATGACTCATTGACTCTAAATATTAGCTAAAATCTGCCACTGTAATTTTTGATATTATCATGGTTTTGGATGAGGAAGTAATCATATAAAAAAGAGGAAAAATAGTCAAATCTATAAAAAATGCTAGGAAGAAAATGAAATTAAAATTTACATAAAACATATCAGTTTTAAAGATTTCATCTTACTAACTGGACCAATGAAATTTCCTGCAGCTAAAAATGGCTCTTCTCTGCTTATACAATAAATTATCTGGTGTGCCTGGGGAATAGGCTATTTTGACTTACTAATATTTGGTTTGAAGAAAACTAAATCTTCCTTAATTCAGAAGATACCTCAGGATATTCTAGGATGTCATTATGGAGGACACAAGGATCCTTGTTTGTAGTGAATTTTGGTGAGTAAATATGTGCCAGGCACTGTGCTAATCATTACACAAATACGATCAAAGTTGATGCTCATAACAACCCTGCAAGGTAGGTGCTATTGTTATTATCCCCATTTTACTGCTGAGGAAATTGAGAGAGTGGTCAAGTTATTTGACCCAGGTCACACACCTAGTAAAGTGTCTGAAGCTGGATTTTTGAACTCAGATCTTGATTTTAGTCCCCCCACTCTATCCACTGTACCACCTTGCTAGTTGATGAAATGCCTGATAGAAGACATTTTATTGTATATAGAAAAGGTCACTAAAGTCAATGTTCCATGGCTTTATCACTCAAAAAAAGTCTCATATGCTGGCAAGATAGATCCAGAACCAATGTAAAATGGACATTTTAACTTTTC
Organism: Phalanger gymnotis; assembly: GCA_028646595.1. Lineage (NCBI taxonomy): Eukaryota > Metazoa > Chordata > Mammalia > Diprotodontia > Phalangeridae > Phalanger > Phalanger gymnotis. The sequence goes on from CM053623.1 coordinate 189,117,862, forward strand.
ATTAGATTAGACTATACTTCATTTAATATATTTAGCACTAATATTAACTACGTAATTATTATAGAAACAAATAAAAATATAAATATTATAATAATCACAATGTAATACTAAAATAGTATTTAGAAATGGATTTAGAAATGTAATTTTTCTTTTGTAAATCAATGAAACCATAAACATCTCTTTCTGTACTATCACATCAATCAATTAATAAATATTCATTAAGCACCTACCACATGGCAATCTCTCTGTTAGGTACTAAAAATATCAATATGAAAAATGAAACAAGTCCTACCTACTCATATTAATATTCTATTTTCCTTCAAAAAGAGTAAGATCTTTAAAAATCACAATCCAATAATAACTCTCAAATGGTGGATGAAAAAAGTTTGTCTTCATTTAATGGAAAACTTAATCGCCTATCTGTAAAGAAAAACTGTGGAAGTGGGCCAAAATGCTAATAAATCATTAAAAAAAAAACTTCAGGAAAACATTTCTTCATGTATCTGACATCAGTAAATATATTTTCCTTAGGCTAAATTTTAAATTGAACAGAACCAACAAAAGATTGTTGTTAAAAGTGACAACTACTGAAGTCTTTAAATAGTTAAGATACAAATACACAGTATTACATTCGTTAATGATTCTAGAAACTTGCTGGGGTGGAGTGGGCAGAGGATATTACAGCCAAATAAAGACACCAAAGCCTCTGTGCTTATTAAAGCTGAACATTTGGTATGCATTAAGTAAATGTTTATTGAATGTGTTAAATAATATCTCCACAATAAATACTTTTTAAATAACTGATCTTATATAAGGGATGAACTTTTATAATGTTAATAATCACACAATAACAATCTCAAAATTGGAAGTATCCTTCAGGAGAAGGGACCATTTAATCCAAATAACCTACAAAAAACATCCTTTATACCCTCCTTAACAAATGTTTGATAGACTCTAGTAAGAGGAAACTCACTAGCTCTCATGGCAGGCTATTCTACTTTTGAATAGCAATACTTGTTATGTTGTTGTTTCTCACCTTGCAACTAGGTGTAGGTTTTTTTTCCTTGCTTTTATGAGGTTAGGAGAAGATAAATGAGAAGGATGGAAAAATTGAGGAAGGAAAGGGAATTCACTATCTACCATAATGGAAGAGAGGTAGCGTGAAATGAAGAGTCTATAAATATGGAGGACGGGTAGAGAGAATGAGCACCAAATGAACGTCACGTTTTTACATGAATCAAAACAAGAAAAGTTGAATACATTCATTTTGTAGTGGCAAAGAACTGGAAATTAAGGAACTGCTTCCCTATGACAACTAAGTGGCATAGCGGACAGGGTGCTAGACTTGGGAGTCAGACCTGAGTGAGAATCCTTGCTAGCTGTGTGAGGTGGAGCAAGTCACTTTACTTCTGAATCTCAGTCTCGTCACATGCAATGCTAATAATATCTCCTATCTCACAGGGTTGTTGTGAAGATCAAATGAAATGACATGTGTAAAGTGCTTTGCAAAAGTGCAATATAAATTCTAGCTATTATTATTATTATTATTATTGAATGGCTAAACAAATTATGACACATGAAAGTAATGAATGTCACTGCACCAGAAGAAATATCCAAATGAATGTTTTCAGAGTAAATATGGAAAATGTAAGGACTTGTCTGAATTGATGTGGAGTAAATTGCGCAGAAAAGGGAGAACAATTTATACCATTACAACATTATATAGACAAAAACAATTTTGAAAGATTTGAGAACTCTGAACAATGCAACTATGATTACAGAGAACCAAAGATAATTCATGCTTCCCACCTCCTGTTCAAGAGGTGAGGGACATAAGATAAAGAGTGAGATGAATTTTTACATACGGCCAATGTGGCAACTGTATTTGCTTGAATGCCATTTTTTCTTCTTTTTTATTTCTTTTTTTGTTCATTTAGAAGGACTCTGATGCTGGGAAAAAATTGAAAGCAAAAGAAGGGGACAACTGAGAATGAGATGGATAGTGTCATGGGTTCAATGAAGATGAGTTTGGACAGATAATGGAGGACAGAAGGGCCTGGTGTGCTATGGTCCAAGGGGTCACAAAGAGTCAGATACAACTGAATGACAACAATGTGCCAGGCGTGGTGCTAAGTACAAAGGATATCAATAACAGTAACCAATATAGTCCCTGTCCTCAAAGAACTTACATTCTAATGGAAGAAACAATATATTAAGGAAAGCTGAAAAAGGAGGAGGGTAAGAAAGTTACATGCCTGTGGGATGTTTGGAAACGTCCAGGAAGTGCTGCGAAGTCCTGGAACTGAGTAAGATAAGGACAAAACCTTTCTTTTTCTAATTTAGATTGATCAGTGAGTTACATTCACACATACAACAGGCTCACCAGATAGTAACTCCCCCTTTTCCTCCTCATCAGCATTGCTTCTCTGTTTCCAACCTAATCCACTTTGACAAATATGAATCTATTGTGTGTAAGCCACTCTCTCTGCCAGGTGCTAAAGAACATGGACTAAACAAACAAAGAAGAAAAGTCCTTATCCTCCAGGGATCTTTGTTCTCCTGGTCTGATCCCATATGTAAAAAGAGAAGTATGATGTTCTAAGAAATGAAAGAACATTAACAACTGGAGGGATTGGAAGAGTCTTCATGTAGAAAAAGACACATGATCTGGGCTTTGACAGAGCTTGGGATTATAAGAAGTGGAACTAGAGAGAGCACTTGGGGCCTTGGAATAGAGGTGGGAAATGTAATATCAACTTTGGGAAACAGTTTGTGTGGAATGTAAAGGTCATGAAGGATATCGATACACAATCCTGGAAGGGTAGGCTAGAGGCAAACTGAGGGGTTTTAAATGCCAGCTTGAAGTGTTTGCATGTAATCCCTGAAAAAAAGAGTTTTTGAAGTTTTGGAAGGTTCTTGACCAGGAGAGTTGTCAATATTGTTACTAAATAGCATGAATATTTTTGTTTTTATTTGTGGACATTTTGTATTTATTCTTCTCCTTCCTTCCCCTTCCCCTCCTCTCCTGCTTCATTTCTACCTCTCCCTAAACCTTCATTTCTGCCTCTCCTCCTCCTCCTTTTTATGGCTTGGAGTTGTTTTGTTTTGTTTCATGTCTTTTCATTTCCAGGAACCACCTAGGATCCCTCAAAAGCCAGTAACAGTCCCAAGAAGACTCTTGATTACTGTAAATTGTTCACGTAGCCACATTCTCTGCAAACTCTTCTCTCAAAGAAACTCAAATGAATTAAAAACTCTTAAAAAGAAAAAATGTTCTGATTACAATAAGTGTTTTTTTTAATTTTTAGTGTGATACTTTAAGGATCTGTGATTTTTTTCCCGAGGTGCCCCAGTATTGATGTGAACAACTCCAACAAGAAAATGTTCTTTGATAGTCATTAAGGTTAAGAAAATATGTAAACCTGTAGCCATTCTGTAGATGAGTTTTTTTAACCTACTTAGGTAGTTCTCAAATAAGAGACACTGAGTCTGTCATAAGACTAACAGAAACTTTTCTAGCTTAGCTTGGAAGGTCACACTAGATATTAAATTTACCTTTGAGAACCCAGGGTTACCATAAGTCATCAGAGGAGGGCTTTAATAGATTCCTTTGTGAGCACTATTATAAAAATGTCATCTATCAGTATATTGAGAATATAAAGTATTAATGAGTAAAGTCCTATGCACCCTAAGAGAGTTCAATAAATGTTGTGATGTTCTCACACTTTTCCATTTGTCTACAATACTCTCTCAGTGACATTCATTTCCAAGTAAAATTTAAGACTCCACTATTTCTGGCCATCTGGTTGTTATAGTGGGAAGCCTGGGAGTCAGGATACTTGGTTTCTGGCATTAGCTCTGACTCTTATTATACAACTTTTGAGCACTAAACCTTTCCAGACCTCAGTTTCCCCTTCTGAAAATGTAAAAGCTATGATAAATTACCTCTCAGGTCATTTCCAGCTATGAGATGCTATGGCTTTCAATGACTGATTAGACGATAGCCACCCTAGGCCATACTGGGAGTAAAACTTTCCTTTTCAAGTTTTACAGAGCACTTTCTTTAGATCTCCATGTATTTATCGCATTCAGTTTTATATCAAGGGCGTGAAAGAGCTGGGCCTTGAAGGAAGAAGAGGATTTCCCAAGTTGGAGGAGTAGAGGGACTGAATTCCAGCCACAGTGACAGCTTGCAGGAATGAATGTACAGAGAACGGAGAAGGCAGGATGAGATCAAGTAACGGTGGGTAGTCTTTTTTGGCTGGAATGTAGATTATGCTAGGGGTAGTAAAGCTAGAAAGATTGAAGACAGACTGTAAAGGGCTTTATATGGTAAGCACAAGAGTCTCTGGTTTATCCTCCAGGCAATAGAGAGCCACCGAAGATTTTTGAGCAAAGGAGTGACACGGCCAGATTTGTATATTATGAAAATTATTTTAGCATGGTAAGAATAAAATAATGGATTAGAGGAGGGAGAAACTAGAGACAGATATCTTTTAGGAGACTGTCATAATAGGCTGGGCAAGAATTATCAGAAACTTCAACTAGAGTAGAGACAGAATGGAGAGTGGCAAGGCTGATGCCAGAGGTATTGACAAAGTAAAAATCACAGGATTGCAGACTGTGTGGCAACTGCTTAAATGTCCAAGGGTAAAGAAGGGGAAAATCTGCTCAAAGATGATTCCAAAATTTAATCACTAGAATGTGTTCTTTGAGGGCAGACAATGTATGTTATTGCCTTTGTATCCCCAGCACAGAGCACATTGCCTCACATATCGCAGTCATCTAGTAATTATTTGTTGAACTGAATTGAATACAAGATTTCCTTCTTTATTCTAAAATTCTTTAAGCCTATCCCTAGGTACTTATTACCTGTAAAAGATAAAAAGCAAAACGGCACCATCTAGTGGACATCTAACCACTTCATTCTAATATAAAGGGAAAATAAGGGGGGAGAAAACCTGATTTTTCAAAAACTTGTTCCTCTACCTGGATACTTGCAGAACCATCCACAGCTGTACTAGGCTATAAGGAAAAACGTGTAGGGAAGGATGGCTGAAACCAATCATTTCACATCATCAAAGGCTGGATTTCCCAGAAACATTTTATTACACAATCACAAAAACTGACCAAATTTAGGAGGAAAAATTTGACCTACTTATGCTACCACCATAACTACTATGAACAGAAGTTTAGTCATTTTTTTGGTCAAAGAAATAGAAGTTGCACCTTCAACACTGAAAACAAATGATCAATTCACTAGTGCTTTTTACCAAATAACATCTTTATAGCATCTTAAATATAATCTCTATTTTCTTTCCCTTGTCCTATGACACTAAAAAATCTATATGATCAGCTTGTTAGATCAGTAGTGACATTAACTTGCTGGTTAAATTTTTCCTAAAACACATTTCACCTGTGAATTTGTTTTGTTAAAAGCACTAAGCAACCTCCGAAGTGAAATCCGGGGCTGATCTCATACTCAACTATCGGCTCTTCTCACTGCCTGTATATGCATCAGCAGTTCAAGATACAGATGAACTAACTTGATGACTGCCTCATCCAAATTCATGCCTAATCTGGACATCAAAGTAACTGGCATTACTAAAAGTGATTACATTTCAGTTTTTATTTTTGCCCAATATCTGTACAAATGACAAATATTTTCAATTTCTTTTCAACTGTAAATGTAGAAATTTTATACACATTTTAAGAAACCTTTTAACATAGTATAACTAGACACCAGACAATAAAAGGGAATTTCTTTTATTACTAAATAGTTCACAAATATATAAAGGAGTCCACTCCATCATATTAATCTCACTTTTTAACATAAATTACAAGATATGAAAAATCAATTTACCTTTAAGCTGTTATATCTTCTTGATTTCTTATTGTGAATATATTTTAAAAAATTAATTCTCCTTAAACATCAACAAAATACAGAAGAATCATGGGGGGAGTTTCTATTACTTTAAATTATACCTGTTTTTAGTCATTTTCCATGTTTTTCAAATATGTAAGAAACTGTTACAGAGTTAGAAATGTTAACTCATTGAAAATTACTTCTTATCTTCTAAGCTTCCACACTTGCCAGAAATATTGCCTAATATACCCTACAACCCTGAAAAATCTATTGATGCCTTCTCACTGATTTTTGAGGGATTATTGGAGTCTACCTAAAGTACTAGAAACTTTTCAAGTTCCAAAATGAATTTCCCAGTATTACTAGCTTGAATTAATTTTTCTAATTATGCATTGAGCATCTAGAATATTCTAGCATGACTAATATTAATTAAAACATCATTTTACTATCATATTGCAAAAATGGAGGCAATTACCTTTATACAAGGAATGGGAAAATATGTTTTTCTTTAATATTAAGTGTTCCACAAAATATAAGAAATAAACCATGACTACAATTTTTATAATAGTTGATTTTTCCACATATAAAAATGCTCTCACATCACAGAGGAACGACTTTGAAATGTTTTATATCTATTTCATGACTAAAAATTGATAAAAATGTGAATACTCCTTACAGAAAACTAATACACATATCAATCATTGCTGTCAGTAGTACTGTTAGATATAAAAAATGTTACAAAATACAAAACTATACATCATGCTTGTTGCATTTTTCCAAATTTTAAAATTGAATCAAAACCCACTAAATTTATCTTAAGGCATAGTAGATAGAGTGCCAGACCCGGAGTCAGGAAGACTTCTCCTCCTGAGTTCAAATCTGAACTCAGACAACTTACTGGCTATATAACCCCAGGCAAGTCATTTAACCTGTTTGCCTCACAGTTCCTCATCTGTAAAATGAGCTGGGGAAAGAAATGGTAAACCGCTGCAGTATCTTTGCCAAGAAAACCCCAAATAGTGTCACGGAGTCGGACACGACTGAAATGACTAAACAACAAGAATTTTAATGTTTTTTGATACATTTCACAAGTTGATTTCTTTGACAATTTTAAGTAAATTATATGTTTTACTAGGTCAAAGGGGGAAAAAAACTTTTCCACAGACATGGTTACTCTACCACTTCTGTGCAAACAAAATCAATAATAATGAGAATTTACCTAAAAGTTTTCTAATTAGAATTCTGTAAGAATGATTAGCATTGTAAAATAGTTATAGAAACAACTACAACCTAAATTTGAAAACTGAATACATGACCCAAAGTATTTTACTTCTTTCCCTTCCAAATTTATTTCAGTTCTCATAGAAATATTACAAGATAGAAATACATTTTTCATTTGTAAAGACAAGTCTATCTTTGTGCGCTGCCATGAGATTTTTTTTTGCTCTCAATATATCATGGAAAGTCAAAGTCAATGTAGTTCCCTTGGCTTAACCAGACCCTCTGAAGGCAGGTCCTGAGGATGAAGGAGCAGAGACTCCAGTATGCTCTAGTGTTCCTGCGCATCCAATTTCTCTTGCAAACTTCTCACACTCAGTAAATACAGTATTTTCATTGTATACAACAGACAGCCTAGGGGCCTTTTACTTTGTGTGCTTTGCACTACACAGAGATACCTCAGGTACATCAATTAATATCGTGGCATATTTCACATCAATCTTGCACATGGGCTACACCCCAGGAAATCCACCCACTACGAAAAATTCCATACACTCTTACTGGCAAGGAAAACTGGATGAATGGAAATTTAAGCATTTCTCGTTACAAACAGTCTCTTTTCTTAGTTGCCTTTAGGTTACTGGCATGATTCCTTCAAGTGAATGCCAATAACATTAACATATATTTCAATGCAGTTGTACTCTCTCCAAGGGAGGGAGAAAAAGATTTATTTCAATATGCATTTTAAACTCAAAGTTTTAAATCAACAATTTTATATCCAAGTATCAGTATTTAAATGTTAAAACCTCATGGGTGGCCCCATTGCATGCAGCACAGAACTTGAAAAGGCTGAATCTGAAAAAAACTGTATAGGCAGATATATAGATAGATAGATAGACAGGACAGATATAAGACTGTGTCTGTTTGCGTTAAATAAATATTAGATTCTCTCTAATTTGAATAAGGAAAAATATATACAGTTATCCCTTCCATATTGCAGCTTTCCCCATAGTGGTTTTGATATATTGTGGATCAGTGTAAGAAATTAAATGGGAATTTTGGGGGGTTGTACTGAAGCTGCAGATAATATGCAAAGACTAGCAGATGACACAGAAAGGATTTAGACACTCAGAAATTCATAAAATAGATGTACAGTATTGCATAATATCAATATATTTTATCTTATAATACCACAATTCAGACTTCTTCTCTGGTACAAAGGGAAGGCCAAAAATTTTCACACAGATTTCCCAGATCACAGGGGTACCACACCCCTAACCCCTATGATATGGAAAAGATAACTATATATATGTAAAAGTACATGTATCTATACATACACATATAGATATAAACATATACATATAAACATACACACATGTGTGCATACATATATGTGTGTGCACACACACACGCATATATATATACATATATATATTTATTAAAAATCATAGGATTAAACCTCAAAAGGACTTGAGAGGCCATTGAGTCCAGGTCCCTGATTCTATGGATGAGGAAACTGGCAAAGACAGGTTAGATGCCTTGGAAGAAATGAAAGGGTAAGAGTGACTACAGCAGAGAAGAATTTATAATTAGCAAGAAGGTATTCAGCTTGCAATCAGATAAATGTATTTCCCTTCAAACTAGTGAAACATAGAATTGCTTACAAGTATAAAAAATTCCAAAAGGATGTTAATACTCATCATTATTAAAGTGCTCTAAGGTACTTTAAAATGCAGACAAGTTTTATAGTACGCATCAAATTCTCTCCCTCTTCCCATCCCTAGAGAATCATCCAGAGAAAGTCTGCTTCAAGTTCAGATAAACCAGGGTTTGGAAGTTCCTCAGGTGAGTGTTATATTCAGTTCTAGCCATCCTTGCCCTTCACCCCGATGGATTCACATTCACTGAGGGGAGTCTCAGGAGCTATTCCATAATATGTACCAATAAATAGTAGGAGAGCAGACTCACCTAGGTGTTTTCACATGTGAGCAGCTGCCTTTGGGTTTCCCACAGTGTTAGAGTGCCCATCTGAGGTCTGAAAGTAAAAGGTACCTATGCTGGACCAATATCGACAGCATTTCTTGGCTTTCTGGTACGTTCTCCACCCTCAAATACATTGTCATATATTCACTAATGATTTGCTAGATTGTTTTAACGACCCTTGCCGAGAATTAATACTCCAACATCTCCTTTTGACTACTTAAAAAAAAGTACCATAGCTCTCTAGGCTGCAATTTAAATAGCTAATTTGGCTACCAGAGTAAGAATGTAAAATCAAGCACCACCTTATTCTAATGGTATGGGCAATTGTTGAGATAATAGATGAACATTTTATACATTTTTCTGTACTCTTCCAATCTGCACCAGAGGCAAGGGATCCACTTGCTGCTACAGCTATTCTAAAATGAAATTAAACAATACATAAATATGATTTTACATGTAGAAAGTATGTTTTCTCACCAATTCGGGTGATCTTGTTATTGGAAACTTCAATATTTTGAAGATTACTACAACCACCCAAACCATGAAAAGAAGTCAATTCATTGTCATTCAGAAGAAGGATGCAGAGATTTTCTAAATTCTCACAATTTATAACCTGAATCTGGTTTTCCTGAAATAAATAAAAACATAAATATAGCTATATTTTAGTGAGATATTAACCAAAAAATGTATACAAGTTGCATTTGATGTGCCTAAAAATGCTTGCACAAGCTGATTTTCAAATGGCCAAATAATAAATTGGATGAGATGATGTAGTCTTAATCTCTTGTTTAACTCTCAACTATAAATTTGCCAAAATAAAAATCATTTATCATAAGGAAAAATTATAAATGTATCATTTATTATTTTATATAATATATATTAACAATATATATTATATACATATAATTATTATAATGCCATATATAGGCTGTAAAGAGCAACCAGAGTAGGGATCAGAATATCTGGCTTCTAGACCTGCCACTAATACTTATTAAATTTTTCTTCTGAAGCAAATTATCTCTTGGAGCCTTCTTTTCATTCTCTGTAAAAGTGGTTAAAACTAATAACAAAATAATTATCACTCCAACGATAGATTGCTTTTTATTTCATGGAAAAAAGAAGCTGTTAGTCTAATACCAGTAGGTAGTACCTGAACAATGAGATAGTGATGAGAAAAGAGAAAGGGGAGAAGTGAGAAACAGCCGGAAGATGGATTTCTTCAAAAGATTTTTCACAGAAAACACTTTCGGACAGATATTCTTTGTAAGAAGTTGCCAAGAATCTGTTAAATGCAGAGCAAGCACAAATGAGCAAATAAAGTCACATTAAGGAGACAAGGCAAGATGATCCCTGCCATACCCCGCCAAGAAAAAATTGGAGACTCTAACCAAGAGGCCATCCCCACCATGAAGTGAACAGGCAAAACACACAGGCAAATAAATAGGAGGGCTAGACGTAAGAACCAAAAGACAGCTAAAGATCTTACTTCAAACAAGTATTTTAGGGGAAAGGAGTAGATTAAATAGTTTTAAAATTGACTACAAATTCCAGAATATGTTCAAGCCCACTAGAGAGCTTAATTCAAGGTGAATTCAACTTCATAATTATCGCCAAGCCTCGATGAGCTGCAATTCATGACTAGAATTTGGCTACAAAAGGATATACCTTTGTAGGAATTCAAGTTATATATTATGAAGATACACTTTAAAGATGAAATCTACAAACCAAAGAATAGAAGTATGGATTAGAATCAATGGTGGAAGAGACAGAAACACTATCATGGCAGCAGACCACTGGGACAAAGGAAGGAAATGGATGAGTTCAGGCAGCATCACGATAGTGGCAGAAAGGCATCAGAATGTGTTGTTATTCAGTCACTTCAGTTGTGTCCGACTCTTAGGGACCCCATTTAGGGTTTTCTTGGCTGGAATGGTTTGCCATTTACTTCTCCAGCTCATTCTGCAGATGAGGAAACTGAGGCAAACTAGGTTAAATAACTTGCCCAGGGTCACGCAGCTATTAAGTGTCCAAGGTCAGATCTGAACTAAGGTCTTCCAGATTCCATGCCCGGTTCTTTGTCCCCTGTGCCACCTAGTTGCCCCCATCATAGTGTAGGGATGTGATACTTCAGCTATCCACACAAATGCTGCAATTCTCTGAGAAAATTTGAGGAGTTAACAAATTTCTGATGTGATTCAATAATCATTTTGATCTTCAAAAGGTGGGGAAAGTGATTTTGGAAACTACTACTTTAAACATGACCTAAACGATAAACTACTAAAGTAAAAATTCTGAGAATATTGAAAGTGACCACTCCAAAGTATATTTTGTAAAAATCAAAAGTAAGGAAGACCAGGCACAATTTAGTATACTCTAGATAATGAAGGTTAACATTTCTTTTTTTTATTTTATTTTTTTTTAAATTTCCCCACTTAACAGTGATTTTCCAATTACATGTAAAGATAGTTTTCAACATTCACTTTTATAAGATTTTGATTTCCAAATTTTTCTCCCTACTTCCCTCTTCTCCCCTGCTCTCCAATACAGCAAGCAATCTGATATGCTATGTATGTACAATCATATTAAATATATTTCCACATTAGTCATGTTGTGAAAGAAGAATCAGAACAAAAGGGAAGAACCATGAGAAAGAAAAAACAAAAAATAGCAAAAAAGTGAAAATAGTATGCTTCCCATCTGCATTCAGACTCCACAGTTCTTTCTCTGGATGTGGACAGCATTTTTCATCATAAGTCTTTTGTCATTGTCTTGGATCATTGTATTGCTGAGAAGAGTTGAGTCTATCATAATTTATCATCACACAATGTTGCTGTAATTGTGTACAATGTTCTCCTGTTTCTGCTCACTCATTTTGAAACATTCAAGTAAAGAACAGGTAGGATCTCATTAAATTTAATGGGAGAAACTGACCCCAACAAGATGGAACAGTCTCAAAAATCTAAATTCCTATATCACAAGAAAAAATGATTTTGATGAGTTATGGAAAGATGTGCTATTCTTGAAAAAGAGCAATATAGATACACTGTGAAATTAATGCTTAAGTGAGATTTAAAAAAAATATAAAGAAGGTAAAAGCAACGGCAGAAGGAATACAGAAGCATCACCATGCCACAAGAACTGTCTCAGGGATGGTAATATTCAGAAATGAGACTGATGATGAATACAAAACAAAAGAAAATTGTCTTTGTAAAAGTATGATTGCATTGACTTAAGTATACAAAACAACACTAACATAAAATAAAGAGAACCATTAATGTACTTGAGGGCCTCATCAATAAAAATCAATGATTATTCAAAAGATTAGCCTAATAACCCATACAAGAAAAAACAAATAAGAAAAATTCTTACTGTCCAGAACAGGGTTCAACAAACTGCAGCTTTTGGGCCAATCCAGTTTTTGCATGGCACGTGAGACAAGAATGGTTTTTACACTTTAAGAAAAAATTTATTGCCATACAAAAACAAAAAGAGGACCAGATTTGACCCAAAGGTTATAGTCTGCTGAACTATGCTATAGATTATGATGTGTAATTAGACAGCCAGTACATTTCAGTTAGTATATGAATATGTTTATTTGGGACAATCACTAGGGATGGACATCAAGTTAGGCTTGAAAGTATTTGAAGAGGCAGAAGAGAGCGGAATAGATCACATTTTGGAAAGTAGGAAGTGCTTTTAATGATTCCAAGCTGCTCCCTGATACAAAGACCTATCTTTTCAACACACATGTTCTCCTAGTGATGCCCTACTGATGTAAAGCTTGGAACATCACAATTTCTGAGGAATTCAAATTGATGGTTAACAAAAAGGCAACGGAGAGATTATAGATGCAAGCAAACTGTAGTACACTTCCAATGATAACTTACTGATATTCAAGAAATAACATAAAGGATGTAACAGGCTATGACAAATGGAAAAGGAGGTAGACTAGTCATATGACACATGTGAGGAAGGATAACGAGAGGCCAAGGGTTCCACTGGTACCTTCGAAATATTTTTTTTAATATTAAACAAGAGTAAGGCTCTTGCATGTTGGATGGATCATTTGCAAAGGATCTATTTAAAAAATCGACAAAAACCACATAGGATGAGAAGATATAGATGGGTAGTAATCTGTACCAGTTAAGGGCAATCAATTTAATTAAGTTTTTCCACCAAAAATGAGCTTTAGATTGGGAAGGATAGGACAGAAATGGTTAACAGGGAACTGAAATCCAAGATTAGTAAAATGGTTTCAAGGGAACACTGACCTGTTCTCAAAAAATTCAAGTGACTGAGTGTAGATTACTAAAAATAGATCATGACATGTTATTAGGCTGGTTAAGGTAGTGAAAACAGCTAATAAATGTGACTGCAGAACTGTTATCACAGATATTTTAAAAACTGAGAACAAAAGGTACCATATGACTGGAGATGGGGAAATATCCTAACGTTTAAAAAAAAACCAGAGAGCAGAGTTGTCAAATTACTGGCTTGACTTTTATTCCTTGCGAAATTCTAGGACATATTATAAAAAGGATGGTCACTAAGAGACTGCATAAGTACATCAAAACAAGGTCAGGGCTGACTAAGCTTATATCATTGACAGTGTTACCACATCAATGTAATAATGCTACAAATATACTTGGATTGTATAAAAAGACCTTTGACAAATATCCTTGAAGACAAGAGAGATGTGAGCTGGATGACAGAAGTTAAATGAATACACAAGTATAACCTTAGGGAAATGTGGGAACACTTCCTCAGGGAGCACATTAGAGGAAATTAGATGATGAGCCTAAATTTGGAAGTAGAGGGAAACAGAGTGTGTCCTGCTGCAGAGACTACTGAAGTGCCATGTTTTGATTAACAGAAGAAACATCATGAGCTCAAATAATGTTTCATTTTTTCAACCTCTTTTGATTTGTGAGGAAATAGAGTGTTCTCATCAGGGAAACTGGTATTCTTAGCATAGTTTTTGCATCAATATCAGGAAAAATTTTCTAACAAGGAAAGCTGACCCAAAATGGGCAGTCTCAAGATTTTCATGCTAGATGGCTCCTTGACAGGTATTTTGTAGAGGGAATTCCTGTTCATGTATAGTTTGTACTAGCTGACCTCTGAAGTCCTTCCAGCTCCGACATTCTGAGATTTGAGATTTGAAAAAAAAATTACAAATTTTATACATTTCTCCCAGTCCTGTCCACTGGTACCAACTGGAGCATGTTTAATCCTTTTGTATCAAAACTTTTCTAATAACTGAAGTGACTCATCAAGTGTCCTTTGAGTTTTCTCTTCTAGCTAAAAGTTCCTTCAGCTGTTCTTGCTAGGCTGGTCTTTCTCCTGTGGAGGTTCTCTAGTTTATCACTGTCCTTTCTAAAATATAGAACCTGGAACTGAATAAAATACTTCAAATGTTGTCTAAGCAAACATAGTACATTAGAACTAATACATTTCTCATTTTGTTCTAAATCACAATTTATAGTATTTTTTTTTGCTATAGCATTGACTCCTTTCCAATTTATTAAGAACCTGCTAGGTGCAAGAACCAATATTGTACTTGAAATTCATTAAGAATCCTAGATAATTTCCATGTGAACTGTTTTCTAGTCACATTTCCCTAAGGTTACACTTGTGTGATAGCTTTTTTGGAGGAGTCTATAGAACTTCACGTGTGTGACTGTTCATTTAATTTGATTAGATTTGGTTCATTCTTGTAACCTCTCAGTAACTTTTTGAATCCTGTTTTTGTCACCTGATTAATTGTCCATATTTCCCAGCTTTATGTTAGCTATAAATTTAAGAGTTATGTTTCTGACCTCTCATCCAAATCACTGACAAAACTATTGAAAGCCCAGAGCCAAAGTCAAAATTTTTAGAGATCTTTCCCCAGGTTGATATCTCAACTCATAAAGAACTACTTCGGTGTCTAGTCATTCAATGCTACTAGTTCTGAATTCATTTAACTTGTATCATCCAGCTCACATCTCGCTCTCTTGTCTTCAGGGATATTTGTCAAAGGTCTTGTTATACAATCCAAGTATATTTTAGTCATAGGTATTTCCCCAAACCACTATTTTTTAAATATCCACGCAAAACATTTTGCATTGTATCACAGGATAAATACTAAGAGAAAAATTAAAGAAAATACCTGTACATCAATGTACTTCAATGTTTTGCAGTTATTCAGTCCTTCCAGAGCAGTTAATCCACAACGCCTAAGAGTCAGGTATTGAAGACTTGTACATTCTGACAACGTGCAAAGACTACAGCCTGGCAAATCCTGAAATGTTACTGTTGTAATCTATAAAATTTAAGAAAAAGTGGGTATGATATTGTTACTCCATTCTACTGAAAATATGCAATTCTCAGTCTTGCAAATAATTCTTCAAATGATCGGTCAAGAAAAATGTTATTAAACTAGCCATATATAAATTTGTACCCTCTATTTGTCAGTAATTCATCCCCTTTTAAACTATCTCACTTTTTTATATTGCTCCCCATAATAGGTCAAAATAATGCAAGTATTTGTTTACAACTAACAGACCTTCAAATGAAAACCAAATTAAAAAGAGAGGAAAAGAGTATGATTTTCCTATCGGTCTCATGACAAAATTTTTACAGGATTTATTTATTTTATTTTCCTATGGTTTGAGGTTATAAACATATTCTTTTGTTCATGGGTCACTCTACATACCAAATATTAACAAATGTTGGGGAAATACCACACAGTTTTACAGATACATAGATACAGATATATAGTTGCTCCATCAAAAAATATCATGGCCAATATAGACATAGTCTAAGCCAGACTCACTATCCATTTGCATTGGCATATGTGTGTATGTATGTGTGTGTGTGTGTGTGTTGTATACATATATAAACTGAAAACATTAAGCAAATGAAAAATTGTCAAAAATAATAGTTAATTGAATTTAGCTGTGTAATAGAGAAAGCAAAGTATCCTTACCTAACAAAAATGTTAATCAGGGGCTAAAATGTTATCAAACATGCTGTGTAGAGATGCAGTATATACAAAATTCTTGTAACTGTAAATACGTTATGAAATCTACTATTAATATCAAGAATCCAAAATGCTAAAGGATAGTGAGGTACTTAAAATATTATACACAGAAAAACGTGCTAAGTATAATCAGAGATCCTGAAATTGTATGCTACTGAGCAAAATATCATAATGGTGGAATGATCCAGGGTTATCAACTTTATATTTTTTTACTAAAAGAAGTCTTTAAGAAGTCCTTAAGATGGCAACTGTTTCTGTCTCTCCAGTTCTTTCAAACACAAAGGGGAAAAATAGGTTATAAAATAAAAATGATATCTCTAAAATGTAATCAATATATTCTATCTAAATTGTGGGGATAATAGACTGTTAGCAATCTGTTTATAAGTAGTCATGTTCAATAAATTGCTGCCTCAGATATGTAACTTTTTGTTTTCGAAATGTCTTACAGAATGGGACAAACTGCTTTCAAACAACAATAAAAACAAGTGACCTGGATATCATAAAATGAAGCTGCTAAGTTAGAAAATCAGCAGAAGGAAAGTTGTCAATAGGCAAGAAATACTGGTAATACAGTTGAAGAATGAGTGGTCACAAATAAATTAAATACCAAACAAAGAAAGGAAGGGAAATTTGTCTTTGTTTACAAAGAATCTTTTAAATGATTTTAAAACTTGCTTTCAAAATTACTATGGTGACTGGTGGTCAACCTTCTGTAGTAAAAGCAAAGGAATTTGATCAAAATCCCCTTTTCATGTTAAATTCACTTTAATCCCAAAGAGGGGAGCTACCAAGAACAAAAAGGCAGGGCTACTACAAAGAAAGAAAAGCTATTCCTTAGTCAGCTTACTTTAAGTACAACAATGAAAAACACTGGACATCTCAGCAAGAAGCCTTAAGCAATACCACAGATAAAGGAAAACAGTTCAACAAAGGATACAAATATCACAAACTTAAAAGCAAAGGATGAGTCAAAAATTACACCTTGCTTAATCAAGAGGAATATCCAAAGTTTTTCCAAGGTAGTTCCTTTAAATGAGCTTGAAACTAGTATATTTAGGCCATATTATAAGAAAAGAATATTTTTCTGGACTACACTAGGTTTAGATGGCCATATGTAAGACTACGTCCAGATGGCCTTAGGTTATCAGAGGTTATGTCAGGGATGCACAAGCTCTGGAAGATCCAACTAAGCTCAAAAGGCTTTGGCCATGCATGGAGTTGCTGATAGACAATGGATTTTATGAAGATCTTCCTAGATAAGAGTAGTTTTATCACCAAGTTGGCTGCAAAGTGATGAATTGTATGGCCATAATAACTCTGGAAAACCATCTATGGAGTTATAGAGGGGTTTTAATCTGCATCAATGCAGAAAGTATTGATGACAGGCCACACTGATGATACAAATAATTTTCATATATGTTGGGGGGTAGGGGAGTGTGAATCAGTAGTGCTATATATAAAAGAAAATTTATGTTCTGAATACTTTAAGTATAAACATGAAACACTGCCATGAAGAAATGGGTATGTTACCTGTTGTAAGGTACTCCACAGTCCATTTTGAAGGATTGCCACTGCATTCAGAGGAGGCAGCTTGCTGACTGTGCACTTCCTAGGTTTATTTCTTTTAATTATTTTCTTTCTTTGATTCTCCCTGAAGATTTCAAGCCAGGGTCTACAGGTCTTTATCCAAGCTAGTCTCTTTTCTTCAACTGAAGCTGAAATTGTTATCTTGCTTAGAGAATGAGTAGACATGCTTTCACTCTTACTCTCTGCTCCATGTCCACAAAACTCTCTTGGTATTTCACTCATAACAGATGAAGCAGGTGTGGTTTCTTCAGACACTGATGAACTTTTATCAGAGTCACCTGTGCAGTCATTAGATGCTGGCATAAAGATAACAGATTTTTTCTTGAATAAATTACTTTCCACATTTAGAACGATATCAGAAGTGTTAAGAATTATAGTTTCACCATCTGTCAGAATATTTGTCTCTGAGCTTTCATCATTATCAATAGCTTGAGAGTCACTTTCTTTGGCTCGTACCATCCCACTCACACTGCTGATGGAGTTTTCATTACTTTCTGCTTTTAGGAGTGAAAGCATATGATTTAATGAAGCTCTGAAGTGACTGTCCCCTTCATGGCTTTCTCTATTCTTTTCCCTTTTTGTTATTTCAGAATCTTCCTCTTCCTGATTCTGTTTGTTTCTACTCCGTTCTGAATTGTTTCTCACCCCCTGGTCCTCTCTGGTTTCTTGGAATTCATTTCCTTTGTTTTCATTTACTGAACTTACTTTTTCTCTTTCCTGCTCTAACTCTAGGTAGTTTGTCACATTTTCTTTAAGTTCATTCTTTTGTGATTTAGTGAAATCTTTGGCTAGACTCTCATTTGGTTTCTTTTCATTTTTTAATTCATCCAGCTCTTGATGTTTTCCTAGATTTTCATTTTGTTCTTTTATAAATTGTGTCATGATTGGTTGTCTTGATATGTTTTCCCCGAGTGGCTCTTGCTTTAATTTTTGTATAGGTTCCTGTTCACCTATGTTTGTTTTTTTCAATTCATTTTCTGGTGCTACATGTTTGGTTACATCTTCTTTTTCACTGATTTCTTTTTCCACTAATGGCTTTATGGCCATATCTTTTTTCTTTGTAAAAAACTTCGCTGAAATCTCTTCAGCTAAATTTTCTTCTTTTTTATTTTCTTTTTTCACTAACAATTCATTGGCCCACTCTGCACTGTTTATGTTTTCTTTTTTCACCACTAAATTTTCTCTTTTTTTGCTTTCTTTTTTCACCATTATATCTTCTCTTTTTTTGTTTTCTTTTTTCATTACCAACTCTGCAGATAGTTCTTTTTTTCTTTCTTCTTCCATTAACTTGTGTTGTTCTTTTTTAAATTTTAAAATTTTCTTCTTTTTTTCATATTCCTCCTGCCTTTTCTCTTGTTCTTTTTGTCTTTGAATTTTTATTTCTTCTTGTTTGTTCAGTCTCTCTTCTACTTTTTTCTTCCTTTCTTCATCCTTCTGTCGGATTTTTTCTGCCATTTCCTTCCATTCTTGTTTTTGTTTTTCTATCATTTCTTCCTTTTTCTTTTTGTTCTTTAGCCGTTCTTTTATAATTGATCCATATTTTTGATAGGCTACAAATGCTCGATACCAGGCCTGGATTTTTATGGCTGCATTATGCTGCAGATCAGCCAAACATTGTCTTTCTTTTGCCTTTAGGTCTTCTAACCCTCTTCTTTCCTCCTCCATTTGTAACTGAAGTCTTCTGATAAATTCCTAAATTAAAATAGGAAATTATTAAATACAAATAAAATGATTAAGACCACAGACTAAACTGTCAAACACATTGAAACTGGTTAATTCTAATAAAGTCACTAACACATTTTAAAGAATGGAAAATATTAGTTGATCAAAATATGAAATTTTTTAATCCTTTCAAGACATTAATAACTAAATCTATTCTCCTATATCAGTGAAAATCTAGGAAATATTATGTCATAGCTAACAGCAAAATGTATCCAGTAGTAGAAATTGACTGTCATGGTTCTAGAGCAGTCAGAAACAGAAGACACTATAAAGAAATGCCTACAACGTGTGAGAAAAAGTTTTTTCAGTTAAGTTAAAAGTCAATGAACAAATTTACCAGAGGAATACACTATGAAAAATCATTATTTTAATGCTTTCAGACTGAAAGCTCCCAGGATTTTAACAAGTACATTTCATTTTATTAGAAAAGAGACCTCTTTAGCGATAAAGAAGCAGTGGCAGAAATATGATGTGCTCTTGGACACTTATATGCCACGTCCAGAGACAGCTTAGAATCCTGCTGTTTTCAGGGATATATGCATACACGCATACACACATACACAGACACACATACACACACACACAGAATTCCAGATGTATGCATGGAGTAGAAGTCCCCTTGAATGTTATCAGATCATAAAATTAGTAGATGGTTTTTTATTTCTACTCTTTCAACTACCACAAATATTCTGGGAATAAAGAAAATGTATCCCCACAGCTTATTCTTATGTAGCCCGAGGTGAAGAAGCTGATATAAAAGAGAATGGTTTTCATAGAGGCAAGAAAATAAGAGTTGGCACCCCTAACGTTTAACCACTTCAGAACATGGAATTTCCAGTCATCTTTGTAGCACTCCAATAAGGGTTTCCTTTAATGCATCAGTATGCTTGGACATTGCCAACCAAAACAATATTCTGTACCTTTAGGAGCATAATTCATTTTTTTAATATACTCAAACTTTTTTAAAAAAGGAGAGAGAGTAGAAGACATTTCCAATTAGAACTGTATTAGATCAATGGAGTTCAAGAAATGAAACAATCATAATTAATATACTCTCTTGCTTAGGATGAACTATTCACAATATTGGTCTTTTTCATCACAAAAGGGAAATCATAGTATGAAAATGTTTGTTTGGCACACCATTTTATTTAGTGTTAGCATTCAGTAAATTCTTAGAAGTGTGGCTTTTATTATGCTTAAAATCTAGATCAAAGAAAGCAGCCTTACCTACAAAACCCTAGGGTGTCAAGAATAGACACTTAAAATAAGATTAATTAGCTCACTAATAAAGACAAATATAACTACCTCATGCTCCTTTAAATTCTGTTCCCACAATTTCTGTTGTTGCTGCAGTTCAACATTTATCTTCTCTTCTTCTTGCTAAATAAATAAAATTAAATCAATATTACACAAAATTCACAATCTCAAAAATTTAAATAATGTGATGATGAACCTACATCTAGGCCCAGCCACCAACCAGTGCCCTCATCTGGCCTCAGGAAACCCATCCTGCTCTCATTTCTTACAGCATAATAGCATTCCATCACAATCATATACCACAACTTAGCCATTCCCTAATTGATGATTGTCTCATTAATTTTCAATTTTTTGCCACCACAAAAAGAGCAGCCATAAATATTTTTGTACATATTGGTCCTTTTCCTTTTTTCTTGATCTCTTTAGGATACAGACCTAGTAGTGGTATGGCTGGGTCAAAGGCTATGCACAGATTTGTAGGTCTTTGGGCATAGTTCCAAATTGCTCTCCAAAATGGTTGGATCAGTTCACAACTCTACCAACAATGCATTATTGTCAATTTTTTCCATATCCCTTCCAATATTTGTAATTTTTCTTTTCTGTGATATTAGCTAATCTGATAGGTGTGAGAAGGTACCTCAGTGTTGTTTTAATTTGCATTTTTATAATCAATAATGATTTAGAGTATTTTTATATGAATACAGATAGCTTTGATTTCTTCTTCTGAAAATTGCCTGTTCATATCCTTTGACCATTTACCACTTAAATTCTTATAAATTTGACTCAGGTTCTCTATAAATTTAAGAGATGAGGGCTTTATCAGAGACACTTGTTATAAAAATTTTACCCCAGTTTCCTTTCCTTCTAATCTTGGCTACATCAATTTAGTTTGTACAATACCTTTTTAATTAAATATAATCAAAATTATCCATTTTAAATCCCACAATGCTCTCTCTCTTTTGTTTGGTCAAAAATTCTTCCCTTATCCATAGATCTGACGGGTAAACTTTTCCATGCTCCCTGAATTTGCTTATGATGTACATCTTTTTATCTTTGGTGAGTTCTTGTCCCAAGAGCTTGGATCTTTGGGTTTATCAAATGCTAGATTACCATGTGTATTGTGTATTGTGTAGCTAATCTATTCCACTCATCCACCATTCTTTTTTTTAGCCAGTACCAGATTGTTTTGATGATCACCACTACTTTATAAGACAATTTAAGATCTGGTACTGCTAGGCCACCTTCCTTCACATTTCTTTTTCATTAATGCCCTTTCTATTCTTGACCTTTTGTTCTTTCAGATGAATTTTGTTGTTACTTTTTCCACCTCTATAAAGTACTTTTTTGGTTATTCGATTGGTGGCACTGATTAAGTAAATTAATTTAAACAAAATCATCTTTTTTATTACACTGGCTCAATCTCCCCATGCGCAGTTAATATTTCTCCCATTGTTTAGATTTGATTATATTTATGAGAAAAGAGTTTGTAATTGTATTCATAAAGTTCCTGAGTTTTTCTTAGCAGGCAGACTCTCAAGTATTTTATGTTATCTGTCGTTATTTTAAATGGAATTTCTCTATCTCTTGCTCCTGATCATTGTTGCTAATTTATAGAAATGCTGATGATTTATGTGGGTTTATTTTTATCCTGCAACTCTGCTGAAATTGTTATTTCAATTAGTTTATTTTATTCTCTAAGGATTCTCTAAGTATACCAACATATTATGTGCATAAAATAATAGTTTTGTTCCTTTGTTGCCTATCCTAATCCATTCAATTTCTTTTTCTTCTCTTATTGATATAGTTAGCATTTCTAGTATAATATTGAATAAAGCTTCAATCCTCCTCTTATTAGGAAGGCTTCTTGCTTATACCCATTAGAAATAATACCTGCTCTTGGTTTGACAAAGATGCTACTTATCTTTTAAAGAAAGGCTCCATTTATTCCTATGCTTTCTAGTGTTTTTAATATGAATAGTATTGTATTTTGTCAAAATATTTTTCTGTATCTATTGATGCAATGATATCATTTTTGTTGTTTTCATTATTGATACGGCCAATTGTGTCTATGGTTTTCCTAATATTGAACCAGCCTTGCATTCCTGATACAAATCCCACTGAGTCATATGTGACATTGTTATACTCTCCTTGCTAGAATTTTATTTAAAATTTTTGCAACAATATTCATTAGGGAAACTGGCCTATATTTTTCTTTCTCTGTTTTGCCGTCTTTGGCTTAGGTATATCCAATTGGATCTTCATAACAATCCTGAGAGCTCTGTTGAGAATTGTCATTAACTTTATTTTGATAGATGAAACCCAGAGAAGTTATGTGATTTTCCCAAAGCCATCAAGCAAATAAGTGAAAAGGCTAAGAACTCAAGCCCAGCCTTTTAATCCTAACCACGCTACTCTTGATTTAGAAAGTGCCAATCAATGAGTAGGCTGTTCTGCACATAGGAGGATTCTATTTTGAAACTAATGGTTTTAATTCAAAATGTTCTGTCTGTAGCATGGCAACACGGTTATGTTACATACTTGTGTTTGCTCAAGCCTACTACTTTACAATCTCTTTCAAGAGGCTCTGATGAAGACTATAGTATTTATAAAATACTAATTTTTTGATTGCCATGGTAATCAATGAAGTAAAGAAAAATCCAAAATACCCCTCAGTCATCTGTGAACATTATGGCAATAAGAGTGGTAAAGTGGTGGAAGAAGGGACAGAGTATGGTTTTAGTTATTTAAACATTAACTGAACTGTCAGTACTCCAAATATTAGGTCTTTGTACAACATTCAATTTGTTTATTTTGTAGAACAGGAACTTAACAATATCAACTCACCCTCCCTCAGTCTCAGTTTCTTCATCTGCAAAAGAATGGATTAGACTCAATGGCCTTAAAGGTCCCTTCCAGTTGTTTGCCTAGAGGATATCAATATTCATAAATATTGATATCCTCTAGGCAAACAAAACTAAAGATATGAGAAAGTTACAGGCAAACGGAACAATGATGCATATGTTCTTATTGGAGAGACAAATAAAGGAGTGAGTATTGATGATTTTAATCATGACCCCAAAAGGCAACAAAAAACATAGTTTCATGGAATGCTTGGTTATCTTGTTATGTGCCATGATAACCATAAGCAATGAATTGTCATGGAGCTCATGCACCAATATCTATTGCCAGAGAAGTGATTGTTAAAAAAAAATTGACAAAGAACTTTATTAGAATCTTTCAATGAAATTAAAATATATCTTAAAATTTAGTAACTTCAATGAAAAGAAGAGCATAGGAAAAAGGATAAACACCCAAGTTGAAATATATCGCTCAGGATTAAGAAATAATAGAGTTGAGAAAGGCTTTTTTTAATATTTTGGGTATTTTGTTTGATAAAGTTGAAGTTTTCTAAGATATTTACATGGATTTGTATATTTAAGATTTAAATGTCACAGATATATTTCTCCCAATGATGGCCCATCAAATATTTTAACGTGTAGATACAAGAATAAACACTCTATACAAATAACCATTATAAGATAAATATTTCTACCAGGAGAAGATATTGGGAAGAATAAAGCCTCCCTCCTACTTGTGATTTATAAGTATTTAAATAAACATAGAGCAAAACAACCTTTTTTCCTGAAACAATTTATGTCAGGTACTTTTTGGTCTACTATAAATACCAGCCTGTAGTTTTGAACTAATCTTTGGACTGAAGACAGCTCCACATACTTTCTGGAGGCTGACACTCCCCTGGGGCTGTTGCTCCAGGATAAAGAGTGTGCTGAGTTCAAACTATTCTTGTCATGAGGTCATAGGATTCAGAACTCAGAAAACCTTATGAGACATATTCCAAATGCATGATTTTACAGATGAGAAAACTAAAGCCTGAAGGACTCCTTTACCTTGCCCTAAGTCACTCAAAATATTAAGTTATACAGCTAATCAATCCCAGATCTTCCACAAATCTAGATTTCTGGGAAGGGCTTTTTAATACATAGAAACCTTATATCTACAGATCAGAAATACTTTCTTCAAGAAAAGCACTGGACATGATGAACACTAAACTATCACAAAAAATACTACATCTTAGCAGAGAAGAAATGAATGCTTACTGATGTGCAAAGAATTTCTACATCAGACATGTATGACCAGACCAAATATGTTTTGATTCAAAAATAAAAATTATCACCAAATTAGAACAAAAAAGATGAAAACATATGGTTAACAAAGTATTTCTAATCTAACTAATCAAAACAAGCTATTATGTTGAAAAATAGGAAATGGACAACTCATTAGACACCAACAAGGATTGTAACGATGAGGCAAGTGCCACAATGAGAAGGACAAAAGAACCCATAAACAGCCTCAGTCAGCAAATACTTTGTCACAGAACCAAGAAGAAAGAGCAGTGAAAGACAATACCATTTAAGGATATGAACTAATTTGTAAAATCTTACAAAGGAGGATGGTGGAAGATTATTATGAATATCTCCTCATAAGAGTGAGAATCATATAAGTAAAAAATGACAAGCAAAAATCTTGTTCTGACACCCAATTAAGTCAGACATTGCAAAGAGCTTTTAAAAATTTAACTGGAAAGAGGATAATAAATGAAAGAACTGGAAAGATGTTCAATATTCCTTTAAGTGTCATTATTGACAGTAAAGCCACTAAATTCATACTCACAACTCAGGCCTCTCTGTGCTACATGAAGAAAAAGAAATGGCACAAAAGATGATGAATTGGGGAAAAGTAATTGTACCAAGCAAAATACATGAAGGAAGTCTATGCTGAAAGTGACACAATTTTGAAGATGTTAAAGAACCGATTCTGAAGTCACTTTTTTTTCCTCCACTACTTCTCACTTTTATGAGGTAATGTTTTAATATGGCTTAAAATTTTACAGTCAGCTAGATGGCACAGCAGATAGAGAGCCAGGCCTGGAGTCAGGAAGACTCATCTTTCTGAGTGCAAATCTGGCCTCAGACACTTACTAGCTCTGTGACCCTGAGCAAGTTATTTAACCCTATTTGCCTCAGTTCCTTGCCTATAAAATGAGCTGAAGAATGAAATGGCAATCTATTCTAGTATCTTTGCCAAGAAAACACCAAATGGGGTCATGAAGAGTCAGACATGACTGAAATGACTGAACAACAATATAATCTTCTACCATTCTCCTTAGTAAGGAATAATTCTCTCAAAGAAAAGAAATTTTAAAAAGGGAGAGGAGAAACTAGAAAATTATCATAGTAGTAAAGACTGTATTTTTCCTTTTGTTACCATGATTGTTATATTAGCTTAAGCTTTCACTTAATTGTAACAAGGCAGTCACATCTAATTTCTTGTGTTTTACATTCCCTTATCTTTGTTCTTCTGAAAAAAAATCTGAAGATTGAGTCCACTCTATTGAGACCAATAACAGACTAACACATAAGAAAGTCTCTCTCGTCCCCAAGAATGACAGAGGAGCAGTTATCCCAGAAAGTCTATGCTTTTTGAATAAGTGCTTGTAACAAATGGTTTGTGTTCAGAAACCCTCTTGCCACATAGACACACTTCTCTCTGTGTCAACTCATTCTTCACTCTGCCTTGCTTTTGTAATTATAGCTGAAATAAATGATGATCAGTACTCTGAACAGTCATCAGGGGGTTTTCTTGCCATGGCAGGTCTGGTGGTCACTATGGCTACTTCTATACACAAGGAAATGAGGAAGAATGGTGAGCTGCCCCTTTCCCTGTTTTCCCTCCTGGTATGAATTTGAAATAAGAGAGATTCCTTTTCTGTCTCTACTAGGGCCTCAGAGAGATTGTTGCCCTTTGAGGATTAGACATCTTCGATTTGTCTGTGTTTTCTATGGTCAATAAAAAGCATTGTTCCCGGTATTCTGTTTCTATGTCTGGCTAACTAGATCCCTATTCTGTTTGTTTTCTGTCAGCAAGAGTTTAGGATGCTCTAGGACAGAATATGTTTTTATCGCTTCCTTTAACTGTTACGGGAGAATTGGTAGGTTTATCGCTCTGTCCCCAGAGAACGTGTGCATGTTTCTTTATTTTTGAGAGCTGTTGTAGACTTTCCAATGAGAATGGACTTGTTGCTTTTCTACTCTCCCCTTCTTTTTTGATTTTCTGATCCATCCTTGTTTTATGGTCGTTTTGCTATGGTTGTTGTTTGTTTTGTTTTGTTTTTCTTCCTGGTCCAACTGAGTCTTTTATCTATACGAGTCTGGATTCCCTTGACCTCCCGGAATGAGAGGCACCAAACCACTAGCTCCTTATTGTATTCCCTATATGTTTCTGTAATTTCAATTAAGGGAAGTCCACTATCTACAGGATTCTTTATTTTCTCAAGATTTAACTGATATGATGGTAAACATGGGTGGTGTGGAGTGGGAGGAAAATAATGCCCAGATTTCATTTGTTTTTACTGAATGTGTGAGTGTGCATGAAACTGAGAAAATGTTTCATTTAGTTTCGAAATATATGAGTATTTGTGGGTGAAGCTGGAAAACTGTTTGTTTTGTTGATACCGATATACGGATGGATAGATGAATTGAATTGGAGCCCTAGCTGAGCAGAACTTATCTTAATGAAACAGACTAAAAATATGCTGGTATCCTATAGAACTGTACATACCCTCTGGCCCAGCAATAACAGTATTAGGTATCTATATCTCAAAGAAATTTTTTTTAGAAAGGAAAAGGGACCTATAAATTCAAAAAAAATTTATAGCAGCTCTTTTTTGAAACGGCAAAGAATTGGAAGTTGAGGGGATGTCCATGAATTGAGGAATGTCTTAACAGTTGTGGTGTATGACTGTGATTGAATATTATTGTGCTCTAAGAAATAATGAACAGGATACTTTCAGAAAAAACCTGGAAAGACTTACATGAACTGATACAAAGTGAAATAAGCAAAGCCAGGAAAACATTAAACAGTTAACAGCAATGTTGTTCAATGATCAACTGTGAATGACTTAACTTTTCTCAGCAGTACAATGATTTAAAACAATTCTGAAAGACTCATGTTGAAAAATGCTATCTACCTCCAGAGAAGGAACTGATGGAGACTGAATGCAGACTGAAGAATATATATATATATGTATGTATATATATATTCACACAAATACACACTATTTTTCTTGGGTACTTTTTTTGGTCTGTGTTTTCTTTCACAATGTATGGAAATGTTTTGTATTACTGCACATGTATAACCTATATCAAACTGCTTGTCTTCTCAACGAGGGAAGAAGAGAAGGAGGGAGAAAATCTGGAACTCAATTTAAAAAAAAAATCTAAGTTTCCCAAATATCTAAGTTTTTGAAGCTCAATTTAAGTAACTGTTAATTTATTTCCATTATGAATTTGACCACTTAGAATGAAACATGAAAAACTGAAAATTTCTGAAAGGGGGGGGCTTCTCCTCTTCCAGTCTTTAAAGATTTTATTACCTTTAAAAAATAAGGAAAAAACAAGATTTATTGCATATAATGATACTTATTACATGAGAATGAGAAAATAACCTAAACAAATTAAAATGTTTGGAGTTAGGGTTTCAAAATGCATGCAGTATTTAATTATGTGTGTACATGTATACACACACAAATGCTGAACCTCATGAGGAGTCGTGAGACACACACACACACATATATGTATAATTAGATACAAGGAAAAAAACAAAAGTAAGTTTGCATTCAGTCTCTATGAGCAGTGAGAGTGGCAGTACCATTTAGTCCTCCTTCCAGCCCAGCCCTCGCAGCCATCTTCCGGGGAAGCAACTCTCGTGGAGAAGGTACCAACCAACTGATAACCAATTGCCACCTACAGAGCAGACAAACCAGCCTTGTTGAAGCATCAAGGTTTCCCGAGAGAGAAATGAGAGGCAGCGTGCTCTAAACAAGTCAAGCCGTCATCTTGACTAGCATCTCCCTACAAACCCAGATGGAGAAAGCCCAAGACCCCAAATTCAAGAGCCTTCAGAATACCAATGTTTCCAACCCAATAACTTCATCCTATAGAAATGCAGGTTGGCAACTACCCCGGCTGGTGCTATAGAAACAGGTACTAAAGATCCAGAAAAGCCTGTTCTTTTTACCTAACTCCTTGGCCCTGTCCAATACTTCAACATCAGAAACTGATATGATTTTACAAGGGGAAATGATATTAAAAACAAGGCATACCATTTGGACCCTAAGGACTATGGAATATTTTCCATCTGACTTGTAGATGAAATCTTTCATATGTATTGTCTTCCCTATTAGAAAATGAACTCGGGGGGCGGAGCCAAGATGGTGGCTGGGAAGCAGTGACTGGCGTGAGCTCCCCACCAAATCCCTCCAAAAACCTATAAAACAATGGCTCTGAACCAATTCTAGAGCTGCAGAACCCACAAAGTGGCAGAGGGAAGCAAGGCTCCAGCCCAGGACAGCCTGGATGGTCTCTGGGTAAGGTCTGTCCTACACGGAGCTCCCAGCCCCCAGCTGAGGGGAGCT
>CM053623.1:189147512-189173389 GCA_028646595.1 Phalanger gymnotis
CCGGCTGGGAAATTTGCCCCAGTCAGAGTGCTCGCAATTTCTAACTCTCTCAAATCTGCTCAGATTCACTTTTTTATAGGAATCCAACAGAACTTGTGAGAGAGCTCCGGCAAGACGCTGTTTTCATGCGGCCATCTTGGCTCCAAGAGGCTTTTGTTTCTATTCCTCTAAAATGCTTTGCTTCTCACTACTAAATGCCTTACAGTGAAGTTCATTACATTAATTAGGCTCTTCTTTACATAGTATATTATCTGATAATTATACAAAGTATTTTCAGATACTGCTCTTACTCCTCATTATTATGTGGAGAAGATCCCTGAGTTCTTGAAGGTTATGTCAGTACTGAACTAGCTTTGGCAGGTCACTTGGAAAGGCTTCAAAGGCACCTCTTACCAGGACCATGATGAACTGTCAGTCACCGTGCATATTTACTAAGCACTACTATATTCCAGGCACTAGTATAGTGCTAGGGATACAAAAGGATAGAACTTGCCTGCAAGGAGCTCACAATCTAATGAGAGACACAACAAATATGTACAAACAAGCTATATACTTGGATACAACAAATATGTACAAACAAGCTATATACAGGATAAATGGAAGTAATTGAGAGAAGGAAGGCACTAGAATTAAAAGGGGTTGGGAAAGACATCCTGTAGAAGATGGGATTTTAGCTGGGCCCTAAAGGAAGCCAGGAAGGTCAGTAGGCAGAGATGGGAAGGGAGAGTATTCTAGGCATGGAGCACAGCCAGAAAAAAAAATGCCCAGAGCTAAGAAATGGAGGATCTTGCTCATGAAACAGTAAGGAAGGCAGTACCACTGAATCAAAGAGTATTTGAAGGGACATGAGGTAGAAGAAGACTGGAAAGGTGTATCATACATGGGAAGGAGGGCAGGTGGTATGACAGGCTTTGAACACCAAACAAAGAATTTTGTATTTGACCCTGGAGACGACGGGAAGCTGATGAACTCTAATGGAGTCAATCTCTCCCATCCGAGGACTCATCTAGCTATGCTGAAAGAAGCTCATGACCAGGTTTGCCACACAGTTACAAATTTTTTTAACCACAGGAACTTATTTGAGATTTAAATTAGATCCAAGGGCTACAAAAATCTCTATCAGTGAAGGGAATGGCCACAGTGAAAAAATGAAAGATCTTTGCTGTTCAGATAAGCATCTACAAATGCATGCAGCCGTGAATATGTGCTTGCATACACTTGTGTATATTAAACACAATGAAATATTCTCATATATTTAAATTTTTCAATTTTTCTTCATCACATTTTTGCTTTTCTGAGGCTAAGAATTCTTATTACTTCATCATTAATTCATCCCAAAATTGCATAGAGGAAGAAGAAACATAAACACTATACTCGGGCTTAAAAATCTAATTTTGTTGTCTTTGCCTAAATGCTCCACAATTAAACAGTAACAGAACTAAATATCTTAAGCCAAACAAATGACACATATTAACATTTCCTAAAATATACTTTTCTATATATATCATTGTAGCTTTGGCAAGAAAATAACAACAAAGTATTTAACATTTAAAGATTAAAAAAAACACAATATAACATGTTTTAAGAAAAGTATATATCTATTAGCCAGCATTTTACCTAATAATATAATCAAATGAAATCACTATATAAATGTCAGCTGTTAGTAGTAGTACTACCACTACCACAATTAGGATGCAGTTTAGGTACTCACAAATTAAAGATGATGTGAAAAAAGAGAGATTTCCAAACAGAACTAGATAATTAAATACGGAGAGGGCATGGCTTTCCTCCCTACCACTGAGCTGAAAAATGTTATCTCCAAGATCTTTGCTACCAAACCCAAAGGATTTTCTTAGTCACCATTCCCTTCCTGACTTTGCCACATTTAGGACTATCGCTTATTCCCCCATTCCGCTTTTTTTTAGCTATTTTCTCCTTGCCCAATTATCTAACACTCCTCTGTCCTGATTCTCCCCCTACCTGTCAGACAATTCCTCAATATCCTTCCTCATCCAAAGGGTGGGCAAACCCAAAGGCTCTATTCAAAGTTTTCTTCTCTACATATACTCTCTCCCTTGGTGATCTCATCCCCTCCCATGGCTTCACTTATGACCTCTCTGGATGACTCCCAAATCTCTCCATCCAGACCCAATGCTAGATGGAGAGTTCCACTATGATGTTCCACCAGTACCTCATCTTCCTCCCAAAGCCTCTCCTTTCCTCTCGGCATCCCCCATTCCATTGATGGCGTGGCCATCGTCTCCGTAATCTACTGTCAAATATCAGTCATCCTTGACTCCTCTGTCCTTCCCCCTCACCCCTCACACCCAATCTTTTGCACAATCTATTGATTCCACCTAAATAGAAGCCTCACATCTATATGTGCTTTTTCACTCCAACACACAATATTCATTCAAGCTTTTATTACTCCCACTTAAAACATTGTAGAAACTAACTCATATCAGTACTCCTGCCTACCCTCATTCCTTCACAGATCTGCCAAATACAAAATATATAAATATATGTGTGAGGGGAGGGGGGAAGGGGGAAAGAGGCAGAAGGAAAGGGAGAAGGAGAGGGAGAGATTCCTTGGACTAGGACTTAAAGTCTTCCACAATCCAGCTCCAAGAGTATAGTAGTATGGTACCTTCTACAAGTACTCTTATAGAGAAGAAAGTCCTTCATAACAAAAGCTCTGAAAAACAGATTGGCCAGTATGAGGGGAGAAAAAAAACTGGGAAATTTTGGGGGGGGTTCCTTTAAAGGGAGGATTTTGTTTTGCCATACTTTCTGCCTTCACCTTACCCCCCTCCACAAACACATACTGTATTTTTTTAATGAGTATTCTAAAAGCTACATCCAGTGCTGGGGAAGAGGGTAATGGGAAGGGGTGAGGGAAGAAAAGCTTATGGGCTATAACATGGCACAATCTGCTCATGCTTCTATTACGAAGAAACAACCCTCCAGCTAAGGGTTCTAGCTGAAACCGGAAGCTGCAAATGG
The DNA here is from genome assembly GCA_028646595.1 of Phalanger gymnotis. Taxonomy (NCBI): domain Eukaryota; kingdom Metazoa; phylum Chordata; class Mammalia; order Diprotodontia; family Phalangeridae; genus Phalanger; species Phalanger gymnotis. The sequence goes on from CM053623.1 coordinate 189,150,516, forward strand.
AGAAAAGCTCCCCAAGCCCTGCCCCACAGAACCACAGGTAGCCGTACCCAGCGATGACCACAGAACTAAAGGAGGAATACTGAGCAACAGGCACTGGAGACCAGCAGAGTGCAACACCCAAGGAAAATTCTATGCTTCTGACAAAAACCAGGAGGAATGCAATGGCATTTTGAGTTTCTTCCTCCACGTGCCTGTCCATGCCATACATGTTCCTTATGAGAATACATTTATTTCCAAACATTGTGTGGTGTGCATTCTTCCTAGATGGTATGTATATTTGTGGGACAGTGTTCTCCAAGCTTATGGAAAGAAATGTTTTATTACTACTTTTTGACACTATTTCATTAAATGAAATATTTCCCTTTGCACTAGTTGTGTTCACTTGTTGACTAGCAGAAGCAGACATATCAATGGGAGCTCCAGAGCTATGGGCTAAATAGATATAGAGTATCTCATCTGAAGGACTCGCTATGGGTGTCTGGGGTATCCCAGGAACTACAAATGAGTAATACCTGGACAAGAGAGTATGGATTCCCTTTCGTTGACTTAATGGTTTACATTGAAATTTAATCACTCTGTTCCGTATTGGTACATCAGGTAATTCTGTAGTTTTACCCTCAAGCAGCATGCTGTAGTAAAAGAAATGCTAGACCGGGGATCACTCAGAGTACTCGTGCCCACTCCTATTGTGGTGACTTATTAAAAGTGGGAGCTTGGTAACGCCCCCTAATCTTTCTGAGCCTCAGTTTCATCATGCATAAAATGAGATATTTGGAACAAATGACCTATAAGTTTCTTTCTAGATGTAAATCTATGATCTTATGATATTAATTTGCTCCAATAATGGTTGTGTTGTGTTATAAGTATGTGCTATGTCATATATGAACAGTGAAACTGAATGCTTTGGAGAAATCTGTCATAACAGGTGTAGAACAATTCACAATAACTAATATTGATGAAGAAAAGAAAGTTAACAAGCTACATAATATATGTTGCACAGTGAGCAGAATGCTGGATTTGGTTTAAGAAAGATTCGGGTTCAGGTCTCACCACTTATACTATGTGATCATAGGTAAGTCATTCATCTGAAAAATGGATGAAAATGCCTATAGTATATATACCACACAGGGTTGTCATGACACTAAAATAAAATCATAAATAGATGTATATGTATACACATCCATACACATATGCATATACCTATGTATACAATGTATATATGTACATGTTTATCATGCATTATAGGCATACGTGCACATATGAATATATACATGTGTATATATTGTTTTGCAAACTTTAAAGGACTATATAAATGTCAGCTATTATCATATGCGGATAAATATATATCTGTATATATTAACATATCTATATAAAAACAATGATTGTAAATACAAATTGACTGTCTGGGGCAAATCCATTCGGACTTGAGTTGCTTCCTACCATCTGCTTGTCTACTTGGTTTTATATGTTGTATTGAACATGTGGCCACAGTGGTGCCATTACTGCTGATATAGCTGGCATGGCGATAAATTAGAAATCCACTGAATCAACACACACTTCACGTATTAAAGCAATTATAATGGTTTTAAATAGTACATATGAATATTGAACAAATTCCTTCAAGGCTCAGCTCAACAGCAACCTTTTCTGTGAAATATTATTCCCACTCCCTCAGTTGATGGTACTCCCTGTGTCTTCAAATTTCCTTATCTTATGATTGCCTATTTATGTTGTATTCCCACCCCCAAGCCCCATTACGTGTAGGTTCTTTGAAGATATTAACTATTTCGCTCTTATATTCTCTGGTGGCATATAACAATTTAAAGTTAAGACAGCAATTGTCCCAGTATTTGTCATCAGATTCTACTTTGTCGTTGGTTTTCTAGTTTCTTTGTCCAGGTAGGTTTTACTGACTTAAGAGTCACTGGCATGGCCATTCACTGAGAGCTCCCTCTTCTTTCTTTGTCCTATCTCACATCACTCAGACATCATCCTGCTCTAAATCCTCCTTCACTACTGTCTCACAGGAGATTTTATGATGCCTTCTTGCCCAGGAAAATCCATCTACATGCACCCTTGATCCTATCTTTTCCAAAAGATTGTTCCCCTCTATTATCCTCACTTTCTCACTATTCTCCAACCTCTTCCTGCCTACTCGATTGGTTTCCTGATACCTATAAACGTGTTCATTTCTTTAAAAACAAAAACACAACTCTCACTTGATCCAACCATCCCTACTGGCTATTGCCCTACATCTCTCCTCCCTTTTGTGACTTCAATCAGCCTCCACTTCCTTTCCTCTCTTCTAAATCCTTTGCAATCTAGCTTCCAATCTCATCATCCAAGTGAAACTTTTTTTCCCAAAATTACCAAAGATTTCTTAAACATCATATATCACAACCTTTTCTCCATCTTTATACACTATCAATCACCATCTTATCTTTAATACTCTCTTCTCTCTAAGTTTTCTGGACATTATTCTCTCCTGGTTCCTCTTGTACGTGTCTGACCACTCCTTCTCAGTTTCTTTTGCTTGATCGTCATCCAGGTCACTCCCACTGACCAGGAGTGTCCTGGGCCCTCTTCTCTTCCAACTCTGTACTATTTCACTAGTGACCTCACCAGATCCCATGGATTCAATTGCTATTTCTGTGCAAATGATTCTAAAATCTAATTATCCAGCTCTAAACTCTTTCTTTATCTCCAGTCTCATATCTCCAACTGTCTTTTGGAAATATTGAACTGGATATTGTATAGACACCTTAAACTCCATGTGTCCAAAACAATTGTCTTTCCTCAAAAAAAAAATCCTATTACTGGTGAGAATACTAGTATCCTCTCTGTCCCCCAGGCTATCAATCTTAGTGTCATCCTCTATTCCTCACTGGTACTCACCCCCATATCTTACCTGTTGGCAAGTACTGTCCTCAATCTCTTCACAATATCTCTCATGTATCCTCTTCTCTCCACTGGCAGAGCCACCACCATGTTACAAGCCTTCATCACCTCGCACCTGAACTATTTCTTCTTATTATAATTAATTATTATAATTGTCTCCCTGCCTCAAGTCTTTCCTCACTTCAGGTCATCCATTCTCCACTCAGCCACAAACTGATCTTCTTAAAGCCCAGCCCTCACCATGTCACTTCCTTCTTCAATGAACACCAATGAGTGGCTTCCTATAAAATACAAAATCCTCTGTATGGCTTTTGAAGCTCTTTATGAACTGGCCCTTTATACCTTTCCGGTCTTTTCACATTTGACTCCCCTCCGCCTACTCTGCAATCCAGCGACAGCAGCATTTTTTTGCTGTTCCTTGAACACATTACTCTAGCTCCTGAATGGACCTCTTAACTGGCTGTCCCCCATGTTTGGAATGTTCTCCCTCCCTTTTCTTCCTCCTGGCTACAGGGGCTTCCTTCAAGACTCAGATCAAATCCCATCTTTTACAAGAGGCCTTTCCAGGTCTCCCCTGCCTCCCACTACTAAAAACTTCATTCCTTCCCTGTGAGATTCCTCCCTTGCATGTACCTTGTATGCATACACATACATACATAATTGTTTGCATATTATCTCCCCCATTAAAATGTGAGTTCATTGAATTCAGTGACTAATTTTGCCTTTCTTTGTGTCTGCAGCTCTTACCTAAGTGTCTGGCACTGTCCAATACATAGTAAGTGCTTAATACAATGTTTGTTGACTGACTGATGGAAGGTCTTTCCTGATTTGTCTTTACCTTAGTTCTCTAATTTATCCTCATTTCAGTCTCTTCCAGGGGTTAGCATATCCAGAGCCCTTGGCTTTTAGCCACTTGCTATGACTCTACCAGCCCGAGAGGCCAAGGGTACAAAAAAAGCAGACGACTTTAAAGGACTATTTCTCAATATTTCACCAGGCCATGCAGCCTACCCTGAGGGCAAGGGGCAGAGGCTGAATCTGGAGGGTAGGTGGGGATTCAGTAACTAAGAGAAGAGGAATGGCTCTGGAGGGATCACTCTACCATATCTAATCTGCTGCTTACCCTGTGTGTGAATTACCCTGTACTGCTTTCTTGCCCTGTGCTTCGATTACTTTGCATGACCTTGCAATCACACTGTTGTTACTCATAGTGACTGGTAAATAGGTTTTTCTTCCCAAGAATGCTGCACAATTCTCAGAGGGCTACGACAGATTTACAACACCTAGTGAAGCGCTGTCTTAATAGACATTTGCTGAATTGGATTGGTTAGTTACGAAGAGCAGATTTAAACAGATAATTTTTGCAAAATTGTATTTTATTCTTGTAAAATGTCAGGGAAATCATTTAATACTTAAGTGAAACCTCTGCTTACTTGAAATGTCAGTATCTTCAAAGTCCTGGAGAATAAGATTTTCAGCATTTTTACTCCGATTCTTTATGACATTAATACAGTAAATAACTGATTCAGGCAAGTCTTCTTCTCCCTAAAAGTGGTAATAGTAAAATCAAATCAAAAAATGTTTCTTAGTAAAACTATATGCTGAGCATTCGCTGTTCCTTTCAACTCTTTCAATTTTATAAGCAAATCTTCATTAAGAAATTACTCTTAAATGCATGCCAAATATGATGGGGGTTTTAAGGAGGCAAAAAGCTTTGTTTATGCATTTATTTTTCATTTCCAGGTGCTTTTATATTTCTACAAACAGAAAATTTGAAACAGAATTTGAGCAGAGACTATTCTCTAATATGTTTACTAAAAGGTGATTACATTTATACAAACCAATTATATGTGATTCAATTTATCCTCTTTATGATTCAGTTTACATTCTCAGTATATTTATTTGTTCTTTACCCTCTGTGTTCCTCACGGAATTAAAGCTTCTAAGTCCTAGCTTGAGTTTCCTCTTCTAACCAATTTCTATGGAATTGCCTTTGTCAACCCCTGCCCCACTCTACCCCACTTTTTTTCTGTTATGCCTCACTCCCAGAAGTATCAACACACAAGGTAACAATTTACATGTTTAGTGCAGCAGAGTAGATTTCAAAGTTCCTCTACATGGTTTAACTGAACTGCTGAAAGATTTTTCCATTGTATTTCCATATTATATGCAACTCCTATAAGTGTTCAGCTCATAATTTCAATATTTACTATTCCATGACTTAGAAAACATATTTCCTATAAATTCTTTTCTATACTGTCTAAGATATATTTCATTTACTGTCTAGTGAAATTCCTTATATTTTGTAAAAATTGACAACAGCGAGACTACAATAATCTACTACAAAACACTTGAAATTGAGTAGAATTCTATATGACTATTCTTAACCCTATCCACTCCACCACCCTGCACACAAAGGAGGTTTAATTAAAAAAGTACTTTGTTATGAGGCAGTCTTGTCTACAAGGTAATTGCAAAACCCGAACTACAATTCCATTACAAGTTTGTGTTGAGGCTTCTTAAAGGATTTTGTCATTGGTTTAATGAAAAAAAAATTTATTCTTCCTGTGGATTTTTATCTGTATATCTAACCCTGATCTTGAAGTTCAGTACCCTCATTGCTGACTGGATGTTTCATAAGCATTAAAAACTTATTAAGTCCAAAATGTTACTCATTATCTTTATAGTAAAGTCCTCCTCTCTTTATAACTTTCTTATTTCTGGTAGTCATGAAGTTTCCAACCTCAGTTGTCCATCTCTACATGGCTTCCTTTCTTCCTTCTTCCTGCCTCTCATGGCCAAAGACTTGCCAAGTCTTGTGAATTCTATGCCAACACTATGTTTAAAATACATCTCCACTGTCAGCACTCATGGTCACCACACTGGTTCACACCATCATAAACTCTTTGGTCTCCTGGCCTCATCAATCCCCAGCTCAAGGAGCTCCAATGGCTCCCAATTACCTCTAGGATAAAGTACAAATTCCTCTGCTTAGTTTTTAAAGCCCTTCATAATCTGGCTACAAAAGATTTGTTACTCAATTAGTGTATAACCTCCCTCTATTAATGCAGACCACAATCCTTCCAGCACTTAGTAGATGGTCTTTCCTGTGACCAAAAGAAAATCATTACCTCATTGCTATTCTTTGAGTAGTCTTTCAGAATTCAGTTAGGTAGTCTTCACGGAACAAACATTAAAGTCGTCACTGACAATATTTTAAACATTTTCAGTTTGATAGAACCTGCCAAAGCTGCCTAACACAGCTTGTGAAAAATTCATGGTCATTTGTAGGCCATCAGAATTTCTTCTCTAATACAGGGCCTGCAGGATGCATGTGGACTGCAGTGCGATTTATGTGGCCTGCCTACAAACATAGAAATTTACATACATGCTTTAGTAAATGAAGCTGAGCTACTGCAGAGCTCTCACTAAAATGGCAAATCAAAATATATTGTTTATTGTTTCAATAAAAACCTAAAGTTGGACATCCCTGCTCTAATATATTTCCTAAATGTCAATGATGTTTTAGTAATGAATGAAATTGGGGCAGCTAGGTGGTACAGTGAGTAGAGTGGCCCTGGAGTCAGGAGGACCTGAGTTCAAATCCAGCCTCAGATACTTGTCACATAAACTAGCTGTGTGACCTTGGCCAAGTCACTTAACCCCAAATGCCTTGGCTTCCCCCTTCCAAAAAAAATGAATGAATTGAGTCGAAAGAATTGTCCATTTGGAGCTAGGCTCAAAGCCTGGCTCTTACTTTATTTATACTTGTGTGATCTTGGCCTTAGCAAGTCATTTCCCTGTAGTAGCTTCAAGTTTCCCATGTATAAAATGACAGGGTTGGATTAGATGAGTTCCTGGGGCCTTTTCGGGTCTAATAGTGTCTGCTGCTATAAAAGCCTAACGCAGATAAACAAAACTCAAAAGATTAATGAACCTTAGAAGCTAGATACTTACTGATTCACTCTCACTGCCAAACTCAGACGGGGAGTCCGCCTCATCTCTTATCTCCAAAGATGAAACGCTGATTTTATCCAATTCATCTTTTATTTCTTTTTCCAGCTCAGCTTCAACATCGTTGTCATCCCACATTCTTTATAATAAAAACTAAAACCATGAAAACAAGAACAGAGGACAAAATGACAGTGAAATCTGTTTAGACTCAAATGTACCTCTAGTTAAAGATACTGATTTGAAAACTTTCTGGCCCACTTCAAGTGATACAATGTATAAAACACTTGAAGCCCCCACTAAAGTCATGTTCTGATATGTCTTAAAAATGTGCAGGTCCGCCTCGATATTCAAAGTGTCTGATAGTCAAGAAGGGCAAACTGCTCCAAGCTGTACTAATGTGGAAAAGCTTTGAGTATGTATCCAGGAATGCATATGAATTGTCCAAAGACCAGTCTAAGCAAGTCACAGAGACTCATCTCCAGCTTTGCTGCAGGCAGATGAATTTCTCAGACATAAATTCTCTGGGGCCATCTATTAAGGCTTGGGGGATGGTTATGTAAATTGGTAAAGGGAATAGTCACACCTACAAGAATCACAGATTCTGGAAGTATTTGAGTACAATCCTAAAAAACTTGATTCCAGGTACAGAATTTGTAATAAATGCTTATATATGTCCGTATATGTGTGTAATTGTGTAACTATGCACATATCATGGCAGCTAGATGGCACAGTGGATAGTGTGTGGCACCTGAAGTCAAGAAGACTCATTTTCCAGCCTCAGACATGTACTAGCTGTGTGACCCTGGGCAAGTCACTTAACTCTGTTTGCCTCAGTTTCCTCATCTACAAAATTAGTGCAGAAGGAAATGGCATGTTGTTCCCATTTCTTCACCAAGAAAAACCCAAATAGGGTTACGAAGAATAAGACATGACTGAAACAACTGAACGATAATAATAATACGTGTATACATATTATATAGATATAACAAAAACGAAATAAAACTTTTAAATATGAAAAACAAACATATACGTATATGTAAAGGTGTGTATGCACATAAATACTTATGTTTGTGTATATATTTATTCATTCTGTGTGTATATATACATGTGCATGTATATGTATATATCTATGTATATAAATATATGCATATACATACATATATCTGTTTATTTTTCATATATCTTCACCTGGTTTCTATTATATCCATGTCTACATAATATATAAATCTATGTCTATATAATATCTTCACACACACACACACACACACACACACACATATATATATACACATATATGCACACATATGTATGAAGGCAGCTAGGTGGCTTAGTGGACCTGGGTCTGGAGTCAGGAAGACTGGCCTCGGGCACTCACTAGCTATGTGACCTTGGCAAGCCACTTAAACTCTTTTTGCATTAAGCCATGGGAGAAGGAAATGGTAAACGACTCCAATATCTTTGTCAAGAAAACATGGGGTCCTTAAGTCGGACATGACCGAACAAATGAACAGCAAAATACCTATCCAGATATACAAGTATGCATGTATGTACGTGTGGGTATGCATGTATGTGTATATAGGTATGTGAATGATAAATCATTTTAGAAGATCTTCCATATTATAGTGTAAGCCTGGCTTTTACTCGTTGCCCCCCCCCACCCCCCAGCTCCAGCAAGATCTTTAGACTTTCCAGTTTGGAATAAAGAATCAGACATTAACCTCTGGGACATCCACTCAATGGAATACACTAGGAGATAGGCCTGAACAAAGAACAGGTAACTCTTAAGACAAAGGACAGGAAATTCCAAAACTGCTTCTTGAGGACCTAGCCAGTTCTCAAAGACAAAGTGATTGACAAGACCTTCCCCTCCCAAGGGGAGTGGCTGCTTCTTCTGGAGGGGAACATCGGGGACAGTTAGCAGTAGGCCCTCCTTGTTGAGGAAGCTATAAAAGTCCCCATGTGGAACAAGCTAGTGGAGATCTCATTATGGAGAGGAAGCTTCCTGGAATCAGTTTCCCTTTCAGGCCTTGATTGAGCTGGGCTGTGTAAATGGGACTCCCCTCAGCTTTGAGAGGAACAAGTGCTGGAGTTCCCCCTAGAGGTGATGAATCTATGTTGTTTGTGTCTTTGTCTTTGTTGCATTAACTTTTTTTTGTTAGAGTATCTCCCCTGACTTTCGATAAAAACCATGTTCTCTCAGGAGTGTGCTTTATTGCCAGTGCGAATCCAAATCCGAACCTAACTGAACAGTATGTTATATGTATGTGTGCACAGGTATGTATATATAGACATGTTTCACATATATATTACATACATGTATGAACAATGTATATATCTATATGTGTGTATATTCCCATATATGCAAATACATATTAGTGTACAGCATATATGTGCATATACCTATGTATGTATATGTGCCCATGCAGACTGTACGTATATACATATAAGCATATTATATATATACATATGGGCACATGATATATGCATAAATATGTGAATATAAAACCTGTAAATAAATATTTTTTAAAACAACCAGGAAAAATAACAAACAAACCTGTGGGAGATGCTGTTAAGTACCTGAAAAAGCCTTGAATCTCCAGTCAGATGCCTAGGGTTCAAGTCTTGCTTTTGTCCCTGCCAGCTGGGTGACCCTGGGCAAATCACTAGACCTCTCGTGGTCTCTGTTATCTCATCTGCAAAAGGAAGGGGTTAGTCTAGAAGACTAGAGAGCCTTAAGTTCCATTTCGACTCTACTAAACCTTGGGATCCCAACAATTCGACCTTGTTTCTCTTATTCAAGGAGAAGTTACAAAGGAGCAAGAGGCAACATGGTACAGTGGAAAGAGATCTCCCCTTCTGAGACTGTGAACATCAGTTCAAATCCTAGTTCCACTATTTACTAACGATGTATCTTAGGCCCAGTTTTACATTCAATACTTTCTTCAGTTAAACCCCTAAAATGTGCAACACCCACTGGCTAGACTGTGGACTCTATCTGTTGGAGGCTAATGACTAGTTTCCTCCAAATAGATGAAAAGCTGTCTTGTGACAGGATTATTATTGTTGATGTTGTCCCTCCCTCTACCAATGAAATCATAGGTCTAGATCAAAACCAAAACAAAACAAAAAAAAAACTCAAATGATGAGGATGATAGACAGATTACATTTATATGGTATCCAAGGTTGACAAAGTACCTTAAATGTATTCTCAAAAGAACCTATTATGTAGAGTGAACAAATAGGATTATCTCTTACAGATTACTTGACTGGCTAAATTAAAGCTAGGAAGTGAGTGGGTCAGTGTTCAAATCCAGGTCTCCAGAATCCAGGACCAAGTTCCGTTCCATTCCTTTCCTTTCCTCCTTCCTCCTTCCTTCTTTCCTTCTTTCCTTCCTCCCTCCCTTCCTTCCTGTTTCCTCCATTCTTTGGGATAAAGACTATTTGATGCTTTGTACCTGCATATCCAGTGCCAGGCATAAGTACATAATAGGTGCTTAAAAAATACTTGCTGATTGACTGAATGAAATATTGAATATAATGTTGGACTTTTTGGAAGAGCTCAATAGTTTTACTAAACTTTTTTTATTCTGCTATAAAGGATGGCTCTTTATGACTAGGAGAGGAGACATATATTGGGAAATGCATGTGATGCAATAACAAAATATATCAATGGAATTTCTTTTAAAAATATAACTATTACTACTGAACTGTTGAATCCTATGATTTTGGAAAGTAGGGGAGTTACAATTGAGGACATAAAGTAAGCCCATGAATAATGTGCGGTCAACAAGTTGAAGACAGAAATTTTATAGTTTTGACCATTTAAGTATGTTCTAGATTAAAGCTTCTAGACTTTTATTGAAACTAGGGCCACTGATGATAGAGGGATTACGACGAGGGCTCCAACTGGTTCAGTAATTAACAGATCACATGAGAGCCTCCTCTCTCTCTTTCTCTCTCTCTCTCTCTCTCTCTCTCTCTCTCTTAAAAAAAGACAGAAGGGTAGGGATAGTGAAAGTTTTTAGCACTACTTCAAGCACCACTATTGAGACTCCTGTCACACAAGGTACCAAGACATTTTAATAGTCAATGAACAAAGAGAAAAGGAAGGAATACTGAAATATTTGTTGGGTCCCGAAATGCAAACTTATGTCACTATGAGTTGTATTTATTTCAGACACAGAATCCCATTATTCTTGAAAAGTGGGGGAATTACAAAGGTTTAGAATAAAGAAAATAATTCAATGTTACATTTTTCAAGTCTTTGAGTTTGCTCCCAAGAAGAAAATTTGCTTACATGTTAATTTATGTCAGCTTATTAGCTATTTCAAAATATAAAGTATCTCAGAAGTCCAAATATTTTGGGATATTGTATTCTTATTAAGACATGATACTGGAAGCATGGAAAAGGCACCAGTATTGAGGGGATTGGGACAAAACAAAGGCAAAGCCATATCTACCACTACTACCCCTTCTTCTGTTTTTCCTCTATCTTTGATTCAAGATACAAGCCATGATCTCAAGAGGACCACCACCTCACAAAAGATAAAAGTGACAAAGAAGCAAAGTCCACTGGACCTGAGAAGAGAAAAGATTAAAGCAATTATGAGTGGTAAAGTACTGGGAATGACTGCAGAAAAGAGGAAAGGAAAGGAATGGAACAGAACTTGGTCCTGGATTCTGGAGACCTGGATTGGAATACTGACCCACTCCCTTCCTAGCTTTAATTTAGCCAGTCAAGTAATCCGTAAGAGATAATCCTATTTGTTCACTATACATTACTTTCCATGTACTAGACTCAAGTGCAAAAGACCTCCAACTTATTTTCCTATTCTGGCCAAGAGAGGGTATGCTGCCTACAGGGTGCCACACAAAGTACCTGTGTATGAAGAGATGGGGAGAATCAGGGAAGAGAAAGCCTTGCTTTTATTTTTATCTAGGAACAAATCAGGGAGGAATCAAGAAAGAAAGAAGTCACAAATTTTACAGGCAAAATTAAGAGGGAGAAAAAGTCTGCTTCTATTCCTAACTTCCCTTTTCTGTGTTCTCCCTTCCTTTCAGGAAAACCATATATATATAATGACTATAAAATTGGGAACAGCTAGTTGGCACAGTGGATAGTGTGCTGCAACTGTAGTTAGAAAGTTCTGAGTTCAAATCTAGCTTTGGACACTAGTTGTGTGATCCTGGGCAAGTCACTTAACCTCTGACTCAGTTAGGAAATAACAATACCTGCTTCACAAGATTGTCATGAGGGCCAAATATATTTAAAGTGCTCTTCAAACTTTAAAGTGTTACATAAATGTTATTATTATTACTATGGTACAGTAGAAAAAAACACTAGATTGGATGTCAGAGAACGTGGGTTCATCTCCTGTTCTGCTATTCACTATTTGTGTAACCTTAGAAAGTCAGATACCTCAACTCTCTCTGTTAGAGTATCTTCATTTGTCAAATGAGGGTGTGGACTAGATTGTCTCTAAAATCCTTCCTTCCCAGCACTAAATGGATGATCTTACAAATTGAAACTAATGCTTTGAAATGACAGTGACTAAGGGGAGCTGCAAATGGAGAAAAGAAGACACCACTGCTCAATCTTTACAAAGGTCGAGAGGTGGAGAGGAAGTAAGAGAGAATTATGGGAGAACAGCTCTCCCTCTCAAGGCTGAGGGCTCTTCTCCAACTCCCCAAAACAAACTCTCCTGTTTTCTCCAAGGTCCAAATTGTAACAAAGAGAATAATCTGATAGACTGATTCAATTCTTAGGTATGAATGACAGAATGGCTCAATGTTAACAGCAGAGTCAAGAGGATCATACAAAATCCTATGTTTTTAGGCTTGAAGGCATCTTAGAGACCACTGAGTCCTACCTCTTCGTTTCGCAAACCTTAAATCCACTAAATAAATCTGTCTTAGAGTTTCAAGTATTAGCTAAGCTAAAAAGAGAGGTATCTGAATAAATAAATGGGGCTTGCTGGCACCCCTGAGATCATATCCCAATGTTTGCTGCATGTTCAAAAAGGTGTTTTCTGAAAAAAAAAAGATTATCATGTTTATTTTCACTAAAGATACGATTATAAAAATTAGAATGGAATTAGAATGGAAAAACCTGTCTAGCTACTCCTATCATCTTAAACTGAGCCCTAGAAAGGTCAAGTGACTTAGCTTCTGTATCACTATGACACACTTCCACACCCTGACCACATTCCCAATTATTCTTTTGGAGACTGTCATCAACAAATGAACAATGCATATGATAAATTTAGAGTGAGAGATGTGAGAATATAGTAAATCTAGAGTGAGAGATGTGAGAAGACTCTCCACTTCATTTCACTGAAAAGGTGTAAGTTCCATGGGTGTTGTAACTTATCGCATACATATTTTTAGACATTTTCAACATATTGATCAGCTTTGTTGATTTTGTCTCTTTTCTTTAAAAACATGATTAAAAAGATGACACTTAAGGAAATTGGGTAAAAGTGAAAAACGAGATGAAATAAATCCCAGCGAAACTCTGCAGGATCTTGATTTAGATTCACCAGCGGAGGCGACTTTAAGGGCATCTAGTACAACCTTCTCATTTTACAGATGAGGAATCTGAGACAACTGAAGTGAGGTGCTCAAGGTCACAGAAGCTTACAGAGCCAACAGTGCCTCGATTTCCCAGCAGGACCTGTTTGTTTCATTCCTTTTAGGAAAAAAGAAGGAAACCTGCGTGGCTTAGGAAGGATCTGAGCCTAGGGAGTTCATACAGCTGCAAGGGGCCTTGGGCACCTGCTCTGACAGTTTCATTTTACAGAAGGAGAAACCGAGGCCCAGAGAGTTGAAGTGACTTGCCTGAGGTCACAAGGGGCAGTGGCAGAGGTAGGATTAGAAGCCAGGTGCTCAAACGCCAAATGAAGAACATTTTTTGTACCACGTGGGAGGGAGGAGGTTTAGGGGTGGGTGGGGAAGGGTCTTCCTCCGATCCAAGCTGTGTCTGAACAAGAATCCCTACTTGTAACATACCCGACAAGTGGATATCCAGCCTCTGCTTGAACACCTCCAGTGACAGGGAGCTCATTAAATGTCGAGGCAGCCCCTCCACTCTGAGGCAGCTGAGGCAATTAAGACTTCACGAGTCGTCATCGCTCCACTGGGGGCGCAGGGGGTATTCCGCTCTCTCGCCGCTCTCTCGCCGCCCTCCTACTCGGCCCACCCACCCCGAGGCCACCTCCGCCAGAAGCCCTCGGGGAAACGGACAGGGCACGACCCCTCCCGGCACCCCAGCCCACCCAGGCTGCCTCGAACCTTCGGCCGCTGCCCAGGTTTTTACCTCCTCTAGAAGAGTGAGTCCATTGCCCCCAAACAAAGTGTAACCATGGCAACCACCAACCCCGGGCTATCGGGGCGGAACTTGGAAGACGGTGTCTGCCAGGGCTCAAAATAGAAGGAGTTCGCTTTTGTTCAGCAGGAGGCTCTTGTTGGGATAAGGAGGGACCGGGACAGAACCTAGGGGTGTCATTGGAAGGCGGGAACAAAAAGGTGGGCGTGCTCCCCTCCCCCAACACTCTCAGAAAACCGAGTCTTTCAATGTGAAATGTGTTTTGCTTGACTTCCCGTGTATAACAGCTATCATACAGCTTGCGTTCTCAATGGGAGAGGGAGGGACGGAAGGGATTGAGGAAAAAAGGGAGGAAGTTCGGCATTAGACATAAAAATAATAAAATGTTCTGCGAAGTTATCAAATAAATATTACGTTCATTTTTAAAATAATGGATTAATTATTTTAGGAGATGGAAATACACAATAAATTTCTCTTTAAAATATGAATGGATAATACAGTTGAAGGATAAATTTATTTTAAGGAGTAAAAAGAAAAGTTTATTTTAAGAAATAAAATGAATAATAAATTTTTTAATAAAAATAGCTTTGAAAAATTCATAGATTAATTTTTAGAAAAAAATAATAAGTTTGTTGAAAATATCAATTTTAATGGAAGGATAATGAATAAACGCTAAATTTAGCTTTAAAAATAATAAATTGCCTTTAAAGTTAATAAATTTTTAAAAGATGAAAATAATGAATTTGTTTTTAAAAGAATTTAAATTAACATTAAATGTACTTTTAAAATAAAAATAAGTGAATAAAAGAAGAAAGAAAGAAAGAAAGAAAGGAAAAGGGAGGAAGATAACCTCCTTGGAGCATATACCCAGGAGCAAAATCACTGACTAGGAACCCAGTAAACGTTTTAAGCACTTTATTTGCATAATTCCAAATTGTTTTCCAGAATGTTGATTCTAATTTGAAGCTCACAGCCACTGGGCTAGGTGACACAGTGCCTTGTGTGACTCTGGGCAATTTACTTCACTTCTGTGCCTCAGTTTACTCATCTGTAAAATGAAGATAATAACAGCATCTACCTCTCAGGGTTGCTACATCCCTTTAAATCCCAACTTAAATCCCATCTTCTACTGGATCCCTCTTGATTTAGGGCTTTCCTGCTGTTAATTATTTCATATTTATCCTGTATATAGCTTACTTTGTGCATGTGTATGTGTATGTATGTATGTTTGTATGTTGTCTCCCTCCATTAGATTGTAAGTGCCTTGAGAGTCTTTTGCCTCCTTTTGGTGCCCCAGCCCATAGAATGGGGCCTGGCCTAGATACTTAATAAGGGTTGATTGATTGATTGATTGTGTACATAAAGTGAGACAATATTTGGAAAGTACTTCAGCAAATATGACATCTATTATTATTATTAAATGTTTATTATTAGTAAATAAAATTATTGATTTTTTGTAATGCCTAAATTTCCCCTTATAAACCATCCCCCTTGCCAAAAGTTCATCCTTTATAATGTTTATTTTTTAGAAAAAGAAAAAAATCAGAAAAAAACAATCGATACATTTTTTTTTAAAAATCTGACCTTTATGCAACATTCCACACCTAGACCACTAACTAGTACCCTAACCGCTGCAAACAAATGGGAAGAATAGTCATATCTCTTAAGTGGAACTAAGGCTATTCTTTGCAATTCTGCAGCATTCATTTTATTTTATTTTATTGATTTTTTTTTGTTTTTTACAATATCTATCTTTTCCCCAGTATTTCTCCTTTTTCCCCATCCCTGAAAGATATATCAGAGGAGGCACAGAGAGACAACACGTACGTAGGTAGACAGAAAGAGAAAGGAAGAAAAGGGAAAAAAATCATCAAAGCCAATCAATACATTTTTAAAAATCTAACATAATGTGCAATGTTCCACTCCCAAAGATCCCCAACTCTTTTGCTGATGTGTCTTCTCTTATCTCTTCACTGAGGTGAAAATTATTTGTAATTTCTCATCATTCGTGTTTAATTGTTCAGTAGTTGTTGGTCTTTTCCATTTATATTGTGTTCATATTGTTTCTTGGTTCTGGTTGCTTCACTTGGCATCAGTTCTTGTCTTTCTATGTTTCTCTTCATCATAATTGTTGCTTCTTACAATAGTAATATGCCATTACATTCACATATTCTAATTTGTTTAGCTGTTTCCCAATCTATGGGCATCTACCTTGTTTCTAATTTTTTGCTACCACAAAAAGTGCTGCTATAAATAAAGTGGGGTGTACACCATTTCTTTTAGTCTATAGCCTCCTTGGAGTAAGTATGCTTAGTAGTATGTATGTTTAGTGGGTGGAAGAGTATGGACATTTTAGGCATTTTATTTGCCTAGCCCTAATTCTAAATTGCTTTCTGAATGATTGTACTAATTCATAGCTCTACCAACAATGTATCTATCTTTCTACAACCCCTCCAAGTTCTTGAATGTTCCCATATTTTTGTCTTCTTTAGCAAATTGCTCACCCAACTGTTGTTAACCAGATCATGAGACCATTGTGTGTAGTACCCCAAAGAATATTCCATCTCTAGAGAGAGGAACGACTAAGGTTGAATGTCTTCACTTGTGTGACATTGACAAATCACTAGATTTTTTTGAATCTCAACTTCCTCAATTATCAAAGGAAGGTCTTGGAACTCTAAGATCAATTTCAATCCAATGAGTTTTTTTTAATTCAATTTTATTGATTTCTCTCATTTTTTTACCTGCATTGATAAAGGGAATTTCTTCACCTAGAACTTCCTATACCAAGGGTTCTCAAAGTCTTGTGGAAGTCACTAAGATCCTTTTGGGGATCCATGAAGTCTAAACTATTTCTATATGAATTCTAAGGCATTATTTTCCATAAAAAATTTCAAACTATATATCTGTTGGAAGCTGGATTTCCTTTTGATATTTCAACCAAAACAACATATCACAACAGGTTGAATGAAGAAGCAGATGTGAGAATCCAGACACTAAAGAGATTTGCAAAAGTATTTACAAGTATTATTTTCATTTTGGGTTGGGAAATATAATTGTTGTCTATTAAAATAGATTATATTAATATGCAATTAGTTTGTTATTGCTATTTTAAATTAGTAAAGGTATTTTTAGTTATCAGTTTTAACTTTTAGTTTGGTTAAGTATCAATAGATGTAACCCACATAAACAAAAGTTCTTTGGGGTCTTCAATCATTTTTAAGACTGTAAAAGTGGAGGGGGCAGAGCCAATAATGCAGAAAAAAGGCAGTGACTCACCTGAGCTCTCCCTAGTTCCTCACAGAACAATTTTAAATAATGCTTCAGAACAAATTCTGGAAATCAAAAACCACCAAAGGATGGAGTGAAACATTTTTTTCCAGCCTAAGACAACTTGGAAAGTCAGCAGGAAAGGTCTATCACATTGGGTGAGAGTAGAGTGCAATACAGCAAAGGCTACGCCAGTACAGGCTACAGCACAGGAAACAAGCAGCAGGCCTTGCAGGCAAATGAATCAGTGGGAGCAGTAGCTTCCAAAGCTGTCAGTCCGCAGATGGTAAGGGGATCAGATGACTGGTGAGAAGGAAAAGGACAGGGGTCCCTTTGCTGGCACTGGAGGCAGAATCCTATTGCATTGTCCATATGTGGATCTGAGTTGTAGTCCTGGGTGGCAGTCCCAGGTTGGGAGGAGTGCTAGCATACTAGAGTTTGAGATCACAGAGGGGCAGAGACCCTAGTCACCGTTCCACAATGGAAAAGAGTGCTCATGATCACAGACCAAAACAGAGACCAGGAGAGTAGTAAAAACACCTTTTCTTGAATCATACCACTTTGTAAGAACTGAAAACTTAGCCTTCAGAGCTGGCTCTAAAAATAACTGTACAGAAAATTTAAAGTTTAGGACAGTGCCCCTGCCACCCCAGTATCAGAGCCCAACCTTAATATAAAGCCAAAAGTTAAGAAATAGGTTGGAAAAATGAGCAAACAAATAAACAACAAAGATGCTGACCATAGAAAGTTACTATGGTGACAAGGAAGATCAAAACACAAACTCAGAAAAAGACAACAGGGTCAAAACTGCTACATCCAAAGCCTCACACACATGTACAAAAGGTGAATTGGTCTCAGGCCCAAAAAGAATTCCTGGAAGAGCTCCAGAAGGATTTTAAGACTCAAAAAGCAGAAGCCGGAAAAAAAAGGGAAAAGAAATGACAGCGATACAAGGAAATAATGGGAAAAAAGTCAACATCTTAGTAAAGGAGGCACAAAAAATATTGAAAATAATACTTTACAAAACAAAACAGTTAAAATCGTAAAAGAGGCACAAAAATCCAGTGGAATAAAATGTCTTAAAAAGCAGAGTTGACCAAATGGAAAAAAGACAACCAAAATTCACTGAAGAATTCTTTAAAATGTAGACATGGCCAAATGAAGAGACACGAACTGATGCAAAGTGAAGTGAGCAGAAACAGCAGAACATTGTCCACAGTAACATCATTATTCTACAGTAATCAGCTCTAAATGATTTAACTATTCTCAGCAATACAATGATCCAAGGCAATTCCAAATAACTTAAGATGAAAATGCTATCCATCTCTAGAGAAAGACTAAGGGAATTTGAATGCAGATTGAAACATCATTTCATTTTTTACTTTCTTTGGTTTTATTTTGTGTTTTTTTCACAGTGGTGCTAATGTGGAAATGTTTTATTGCTTGCCATCTCAGGACGTGGAGGTGCGGGGGAGACAGGGAGAGTATTTGGAGCTCAAATTTAAAAAAAATGTTAAAAATTGTTTTTACATGCAATTTGGGAAAAAATAAATATTAAGAATGTTTTTAAAAAGCGTAATAGGGTCCTGAGACCAAAAAGTTTTAGAACTCCTATTCTATACAAATGAAAATACACATCTAGTCTCTGTTCCTATCCTTGTTTTTATATTGCCTGTTTCCCCAGTGTATTTCCACCTCCTACTCCCAGGCAATTATCTTGCATAGCAAAGAATAAAAAGTTGTGGGGAAAAGTTCTATAAAACTACTTAACATTTAGAAAAAAATTTTTAAAAACTAACATTTTAAAAAAAGAATCCACATTATTTGTATTGTTCCACACCTAAATTCACCACCTTGACAAAGAAACTTAGAGTGGAGTATGTATGTGTATTTGTGCTTGTGTGTGTGGTTTTGGGAAGAGAAGGGGGAGGGAAGAGTGCCTTCTCTATCTCTTCTTTGGAGCCCAAAACGGTCATAATACCAAAACATTCAGTTTTTTTACTACTGTATTGTTAATGATGTTTTATTTACATTGTTGTCATCTTGAGATTATTATGTAAATTGTCATCCTAGTTCTGCTTAATTCACTTTGAATCAATTCATTTGTCTTCCCTACATGCTTCTCTATATTCACAATATTCATTACTCCTTGCAACAAAATAGTATCCCATTACATTCACTTACCACAACTTGTTTAGCAATTCCCCAGTTAATGGACATCTGCTTTGTTTCCATTTCTTTGCTACTACAAAAAGGGTTGTTTTAAAAATGTTGGTGCATAAGGAGCCCTTTCTTTCGTCATTGGCCTGCATGGGACCATGAAGTGAAATCTCTGGATCCAATCATATGGAAATTTTTATCACTCTATTCACAAAATTGCAGACTGCTTTCCAGAATTGTTAGACCAATCCAAAGCTTCACCAGTAGTGCTCTAATGTCTTTCTACAACTCTTCCAGCACTGACTATTATTACCTTTTGTCCACTTTGCTAATGTGATTGGGAAGTAAAACCTCAGAATGGAGTTGAATTGTTTTGATTTGCATTTCTTTTATGGTAAGTCATTTGGAACATTGGTTCCTGTGCTTTGGTTTGCTGTTCTTCTTGGGAGAACTATTTGTTCACATCCATTGGCCATTTACAGTTTGTGGAATGGCTTTTGTTCTCTATCCTCTGCTCCAGTACTTGAGGAGAGGCTGGTAGCTGACAAGAGGCTCAGTCTATGCCTTGCCCCTTTGCCATCTGTCATGTACCAGGAGTGGTTTGTACAATGCAGTACAAAAGATGTAATATCTAATTTTCAGTCTTGATAATAAAACAAACTGCTTTATATTCTGGAGGGATTTAAGAATCAGCCTTCCAGCATATTATTGTCATATTTGTATATTAAATTCATGAATGCTGCTTTAAGTTTACTTGATTGTTTAGTACTGTGTGCACTTGTGATTGTCCAGCGTTTAGCATTCTCTTTGCGTGTAGGAATGTGTTACCTATTCCACACTTTATTCACATGGAGTACCTTTTCTACTGTCTTTTTTTGGGAATATTCAAACCATGAGCCATAATCTCAATGATAAGCCAAATCCTCCCCAAAATGCTAGGGCAGGGGAGTAATAAGCTAGAAAAAAAATATGAGAAAAGGAAGTTCTCCTCTAATTAGACATCAGGCTCCCCAGGTCTGAGCCTAGACAGCACAGGAAATGTGGAACCCCATCTTCTTGGGGGGGTGGGTATCAAGCACCGGTTTTCAAAATTACTCTTTTTAAGTCAAAACTGTCTCTTCAGTTAGCTTTGCCTAAACTACTTTGATACAACTCTATTCCCACAGACTCTCCCCCTCTCCAAACTCCCTAACTCTCCAATTCTGTCTGTCAACACTTTACCTAGTTTAGAATTGTACTTAAATTATTGATTTTTGTTTCTTTTTTTATTTAGTTGGTTGTTCATTTCTTCCTTTCCCCCTTCTCTTTAGCCTCTCTGTTAAATTGTTACTTCAAAATCTCCCTTCCTCGACTTCCAGCGCCCTTGCGAGGTGGATAAGGAGACCCCGAAGTGGGACAGTTCTTTCTTTCCTTGGGCGGTGTCGGCAATGGTGGAGGGGCAGGTCCTAGTGATCGACGGGCAGGGCCTTGTTCTTCAACCAAGGATCAAAAATGGAGAAATGCATTTTTTTTTTACTTTAATGTGTTCACTATCCCTCCAGAAAAAGAACTTCCCTTCTATTTTTAAAATCTGCGATCCTATGAACTGTTATTGATAGTACCAACATGGGGGAAAAGGAAATATAATTAACCATTTCACGTAGGACTTATATGACCTAATATCCTAATGCATGTAAGATCTCATCAGTGTGGATGCCCCTTCACAGCATATGTTGTTTAATTCTAATTATTGTCTTCCCATTACTTTGCCATAGAAAGTCCCTATAGCAACCATAACCATAAGCCATCATATTGGGGAGAGCTACCTGAGTTTTTTTGACACTGGTTACCAATGGAGCACAAAACTTTCCATTGGTTACCCTTCAAAATTACTGTCTCTTTTTCTGGATATATATTTTTTTCTGATGACATAGTTTATGCTGTTTAGCCTCCATAATTACTTGTTCGTAATGTGTCATAGCTGCCTTTCCCCACCATAGCTTTTACATTGACAGTATGATTTAAAGTTATCACTGTAGTTATAGTATTCTTGAGCTGGAAGGGACTTTAGAAGCCACGTAATGATAATAATAATAATGTTGTTATTATTTCATGATATATAATTGTATAACATATATAAACAATACATAGTGTAGAATATAACATATTATGCATAATATGTAATACCTTGTATAATACAAATATAATCAACACTGATGACAATGTTTATTATTATGTGGAACTTACATTATGTATTATATTACATACATTTACATACATACATATATTACATTATGTATTATATTATATATGGCAGACATTATGCTAAGTTCTTTAAAAATATTATCTCATTTGATCCTAACAGCAGCTCTTCAAGGTGGTTACTATTATTATCCCCATTTTAAAGATGAGGAAACTTAGACAAATAGCATTTAGGTACCTTGTGGAGAGTCACATAGCTACTAAGTTTCTGAAACTGAACTTGAACTTGGGTCTTTTCAGCACTCTATGCACCAAGTAATATGGCTGCCTTAGCTGTCCATTTGGTGTAATGGCTTTTCATTTTTAAAAAAGTCCTACTTTTTACTGATATCTTCTTTTAAGACAATCCTCATTCCTAAATCTATCCCTTCCTTTCCTTACCCAGTGATCCGTCTCTTATTTAAAAAAAAAAACAACTTTTTTTAGAATAAAGAGAAAAAGAAACAGTTTCACAAAATGTGTGTATGCGCGCACACACAAACACACACACATACACACATTAATCAATGACTGCGATAAAGACATTCTTACCAAATTTACCTATGGCACTAGGCTAGAAGGGATAGCTAATTATACTGTGTGATAGAGTCAGGATCCGAAAAGTTTTTGAAAGGCTAAAACATTGGGAGTGAACTTAAGAAGCTAAAATTAAGTAGAGACAAATGTAAAATCTATTGATTTGGTACCAAAAAAAATCAGCATCACAATTATAAGATGGGGAGGGGATGTGGTATGGCATGGTTGGACATCAGTTGTTCTAAGTAAGATCTTGCCATTATAGTGGACTGCAATCCCCATACAAGCCAGCAGTATGATGTGGTAACCAAAAACCAATGTAATCTTGAATTGGATTAAGAGGATCATAGCTTTCAAGAATAGAAAATGAAAGGGGGCGGAGCCAAGATGGCGGCTGGGAAGCAGTGACTGGCATGAGCTCCCCACCAAGTTCCTCCAAAAACCTATAAAACAATGGCTCTGAACCAATTCTAGAGCTGCAGAACCCACAAAGTGGCAGAGGGAAGCAGGT
>CM053623.1:189190452-189209028 GCA_028646595.1 Phalanger gymnotis
ATATATACATGTATATGTGTATATAAAATACAATCTCCTCAAATATTTAAACATAGCTATCATTGCCCCCCCACTCCCTATCCTGAGTCTCTTCCTCTCTAGGTTAATGATGTCTAACTACTTCAACTAATCATCATATGACATAGACTACAACCAAGCAATCAACAAATATTTTTAAGTACCTACTGTGTGTTAGGCACTCTGGTAGGCATGGAGGATGCTAGTGCAAACAATAAAATAATCCCTATTCTCAAAGAGCTTACATTCTAATGGAGGAGTCAACCACTCAGCCAGTGAGTCAATAAACATTTTTAAGTGCTTGCTCTGTGCCAGACGTCATGTTAAGCATTGAAGGCAAAAGACAGTTCCTGTCCTCAAAGAGCTCATGGTGTAATGGGGGAGACACATACAAAGGAATTGAAAATGAGGGGTGGAAGTGGGAAAGGGTACCTGGCTGAGGGTTGGGGGCGTTATGAAATCCTATAGCTGGGAGATAATGAGGTGACCGCCCTGGGCCCCTTTCTTAAATGAAGGATCTAGGAGGAGCTGTCCAATGCCCACCCCCAGCCCTTTCCAATCAGAGGGAGGGAGAGGCCCTAAAGGCAGGAGGTACAAGTACACATTTAAATATATAAAGCATAAATATAAAGTGAATAAATACAAATATCTACAAAGTAGTTAAATAAAAGATAGATTTTGGGAGCCGGGCACTGTGTTGGGGGGGGTAAGAAAAAGCTTTAGGCAGGAAACAGAGCTTGAGTTACATCTTGAAGGAAAAGTACTCTGTGAGGTGGAGGCATTACAGTGATATAGGATAGCCAATATGTGGTCACAGAGACCATAGCTGAAGTATCACATGTAAGGAGCAGAGAGAAGGCTAGTTTGGCAGATCATAGAGAACAAAAGGGGAAGCAAGATCCAATATAGATGGAAAGATAGATTGGAGCCAGTTGGTGACGGGTTTTAAAAGTCCAAAAGAAGAATTTCTATTGGATCATAGAGACAATAGAAAGTCACTGGAGTTAATCATGTGACATGGTCAGACCTGTGTTTAAGAAAAATTGCTTTGGCAGCATTATGAAGAATAGGCTGAGGGGAGGAGAGACTTGAGGCATAGAGACCAATTAGGAGAGGTTATAATAGTCTAGGAGAGAGATGATGAGGTGGGTCTGGATTTGAAAGATATTGAGGAGGGCAATCATATCTAATCCATTGGCAGATCTTGCTGTTTCTATCACCTCAGGGCCTGATCAATCCTGATTAGATTGCATCTGGAATATTGAATTAATTTCTGCATGCATTCCCATTTATCAATATCTTTCTTAAACCATGGCACCCAGAAATGAATGCAATATTCTAGATGTAGGCTGACCAGAGTAGAGTAGAGAGGAACTAGTACCTCCTTATTCTTGGGAGCTATGCCCCTCAATGCAAGCCAAAATCACGCAGCCTTTTTTTTGACTGCCACATCATCTTACTAAATCATGGTGAATTTCTCGTCCACTAAGGACTCAGATCTTTTCCAGACAGATTCTACTATTGAACTTCTCCTTGTAGACCCCTGAATATGCATAAAGAGTCTCCAGTAAGAGAAAGTAGAGTGTGAGGAAGGTTTCTTTGCTCTAATCTTCCCTCAAACTGGCCTTGTAGAAGCCTCATGTATTCCTCTAAGCCCCTTTGGCATCCTAGTTATGGCTTTACGGGAAAACAAACCAAGAAGGAAGTTACTCCTTTTATTAAATGCAATCTCATTAGGCCTGGCGTCAGGATTCAGTGAACCTTGGAAATTTTGGCAAGATGCTGAAATTCCTTGATGGTATATGATTTGTGTTACCTCTGGATTTATTGGTATTATGAATCAGAATATACATGTGAAAAATTATATTTAATATAGGGATTTAATTCTAGTTTTCTATACTCTGGCCATAGGCATGCACAGAATGTGGGCTGGGTATGCAACAATCTTGTCAGCCTGTCTGGCTCATACTTAATGCTGGCCTATGATCTTGACTAGGACAAGGAAGAGCCCAAGGGCTCTGTTTGTTCCAGGTTCTTTGGGAGTGAACTCTCCAGGTATGCCTTCTCTGAAATATTCTTTAGGCTTTTCCAAGGGATGGGCAAAGTTCAGAGACTGGTAGTCAAGGGAAACCACTATCAACCTTTTGCTAAGAACTTTATTTTGGAGCTTTTTAGTCCAATGAGTCAGGCTAGTGTGAGAAACCAAGACTGCATTTTCAAAAATTCCATCTTCCTACCCTTCCATCTGCCTTATTCCATATCTACTTGAAATGATTTTTTTCCTCCATAAGTATATCATCTAAGGAGAATGTTTCTTGTACAAGTGCAGGTACATACCTAGTTTCCTCTGTTAAAGGAAGGGGTTGGACTAGATGACCTCTAAGCTACCTTTCAGCTCTAAATTCTACAATCTATGAATCCATGTTCTCATAGTAGCCAAGTCTCTTATGTTCCAAGAAGACTGTAAACTCTATCACTCCAGCAGAAATATCATTTGACCTATTCAGTCAAACCTAGAGCTCTCAGTTCATCAAATATCTATAAATTCATAGGATCATAGAACAAGTATTTGAAGGGCACTTATAGACCCTCTAGCCTGACTTTCTCATTTTTATATGACAAAACCAAGACTCAGAGAAGTTGGATTTAAATTCTGGTCTTCTCAACTTTAGGTTCAGAGCTCTCTCCTAATTGCCTTTTACTTGGGGCTGGAGCAAAAGATTCTAGACCTCAGGATATAAGGCCTAGTTAGTGAGATTGGAGACCCCAGGAGTCTGTTGCTTGGAGAAGAATCTGGGTTGGCCAGGCCAGGGAAAAGCTAGGGGAAAGTGGGTGTGGCCTACTGGGGGAGGAGGAAATATATCATTGGGTAGCTTCTCATTTCGCTTAATTTTTTGTTAAAAAGATGCTAAGCTCAAGTACTACCAGCATCCTCTAAATTTTGGTGCTCTAGAACAAAGCGTCTCTTTCTCTTCCCACATTACAACTCTAATGTTTAGCCTAGAGAAGAAAAAATAGAGGAAACACGAGAACTGTCTTCAAAAATTTCAAGGATGCTTACATGGAAAAATGGTTTTGTTTGACATCAGAGGCAATACTAGAAACTATGGAAAGAAGTGATAGAGATTTAGACTTAAGCTTGATATATGGGAGGCAATTCCTAGTAATTGCAGAGGTCTGAAAGTGGGATGGACTCTTTCAGGAAAGACCAAGTTCCTGATCCTTGCCAGTCCTCAAGTAGAGGCTGATTGATCATTTCTCGGGGATGCTGTCGAAGGGATTCTTGCCCAGGTCTGGGTTAGACTAGAACAGATGGCCATTGAAGATCTTCCCAACTCAAGGATTTTGTGATCTCTCTCTCCTCCCTCCACATATACATTTCCCTACCAAAATTGCTCACAGATTCTTCACTCATGGGAAAGTATAAAAGAATAGTTATTATATAGTGTTACCTTTTCTATGTGTGGAATAAGGACTAAAAACCTATCTGTTTCTGTTGTGCTTCTAGAAAACTGACATTATTGCAATGGCCTAGGGTTAGAGGAGTCATTGTTAACATTCAGAAACTAAAGGAAACTTTGCTTCCTCCTGGCAGAGTAAAGGACTTGTTCTTGCTTGCTTGTGTAATTTGTTTAATTCATTACCCCTTCAAATATGCCTCTCTGAATACTCTGAACTTACTAAGCTTCAATAGTCTTCCTTGAAATATATTAGTTGCATGAACAATTCTGTCAAGAAAGGGACTAGACCTACGATTTCTTTGGTATGGAGAATTCCCAGATGAGAAAAGTCCATCTACCAATGCAGGTCAGTAACTTCTCTGCAGTTTACAATCTTAGAGAGTTGCCTGGAACCCTGAGAAGTTAAATGAGTTGTCCAAGCTCACACAGCCAGTAAATATCAGAAGCCATATCCAACTGGTTCCCACGACAGCTGTCTATTTATTATCTTAAGACATATTAATACATCTTCCTCTATTCTGTCTGCCTCCCATCTTCCAGTACTTCACTTTCCATCATTTGATTATGTGGCACCCATCCTTTGATTTTATTTCCCCAAGTTTAATAAAAATTTTGCTTTACTTCACGTATAAGAAAGTCTTGCTAGCTAGGCAAGATTTGGAGTCTGAAGCAAGTTTATTTTTTCCTATTTTGGCCACAGTCAATAATAATCAATGAAAGAAATATGCCTTGATGCAAGCTGTAGAAGACAGCTGGTAGTTATTTCTTTTCTTATTTTTTTTTTGGAGGGGGGAAGGCAGGGCAATTGGGATTAAGTGACTTGCCCAAGGTCACAAAGCTATTACATGTGTCAAGAGTCTGAGGCCATACTTGAACTCAGGTCCTCCTGACTCCAGGGACGGTGCCCTACTCACTGTGCCACCTAGCTGCCCTTAGTTATTTCTTTAACATATAGGTGAGTTATATTTGAACTAGAATTTTTTTTTAAATGTAAATCATCAGAAATGAAGCAAATCCTTAAAGCTTAACAGATAATGGGGCGTTCTGGGCTACAGTCAATAGGTGGAAGAAGACTTTGAGGACATCCCACTTTACCTCATACTACCCAAATCACATCACAGATAAATAATTGCTTACTCTGCCTATGTGTAAGGACAGGCTTGGTAGGTATGACCCTTAAGAAGAGAAGGCACCTGCTTGTTTCTTACTTTGTAATTACAGGAAACTTTGACCCTGTAACCGTAGCTTCTGGGAATGTTAGCACAGTATCAGTTGTAATGGAAATGGGCTAGGAGAAGAGGAGGAGGGAGGGTTGAGGTCTCTGTATTCCTAGTTCACATCTGTGCACACATACAACTGAACTCATCTAAATAATATCTCATAAACCCTGCTTCAGGACATTTGTATTTCAGGGGCTCTTCGAATCATTAGGGACCAATTCAGCCTTTTGAAAATTAGCTTGGTAACATGAAAGAGTCAAAACTCACATGCTAGAATCGCCAAGAACACTCGTTTGTTTCAAGTCAAGCGAAATTGCCTAAATTCACCAGTCAGCAGGCTATGTCGATTCCTATTAGCCACAACCAATGTTTCTCCCCTCCACCAGTGAGAAAGGTGTTCAAAGCCTTTGTTGGAGCTGGCTGAAGCCAGACAAAGGCCAGACAGCTTCAGCTAGCAGATTTGTAGGAAGATTATACCCTCAAAGGCAAATCCAGGCTAAAAAAAACACATTTGGATAGCATCTACAGTTATATTAATACAATATTTCCTCCCCGCTGATTTTTAAGTATGTTATTTTAAGGAAAAAAAAAGACTGCAGACATATTAGATAGTTTCTAATGCAAAAAAGCAAAGAGAAAGGAGAGTAAAGAGAGAAAAAAGGTTACTTGGTTACTTATGTACACTCTGGTCACAGGCTGCAGCAGCCGTACTGAGATTCAATCTTAAGGCATATCCATCGCTAAGGCTACAAATGAAGGTGATTATAGTCATCTGCTGAGGCATATGCAATTTTTAAAATTATTCACAGGTTGTCAATGTTCTTTATGTAAATGACAGCTTCCAGTTGATTAATAATAAAGTATTCATGTTTCATGCTGTTATAGCATATCACATTGGAATAAAGAAAAAAAAACCTCACCAATATGCTCTTAAATGTGGACCTGTTAAATCTTCTATAAGTAATCATAACTTGATACATAATTGTGTTCCACTTCTTATTAAAATCAATTTTTGTGTAGTAAGAATGAATTAAGGAAAAAATGCAACATTGAACTGATTTTTCTTGGTGTTCCTAAAATACAATGCCCTACCAATGAAAAGTGGCTTCAATAATTTGCTCTTCATTCTTTTGGTCTAATAATCAATCAATCAGTCAGTTAGTTAACCAATATATAAGATGTTTTTGGGTATAAATAAGAAGTCTAATCTATGTTTCCTTGGCCTATAAGGCCTATATCTATACAGATATAGAGATAAGACATGATCTCATAAAAATATTCAAAAATCCCTTTTTTGTAATTTTTTTACTGATACTTTAAAAAATATATCTATTACATGCTCTTCAATATAACAAGAACATTTCCTTCAATATAACAAGAACCCTTCAATATAACAAGAACATTTGAGCAAAACAAATCAACACATTGGGTTAAATCTTACAATTTATGCCTCATTTTGCAACTGCAGTCTATCACCTCTCTGGCAAGAGTTAGGCCTGCGAGGTCATAATTGGTTCCTTCATTGATCAAAGTTCTGAAGTCTTTCAGGGTCATTTTCTTTTATATTACTGTGGCCATCGTCTAAGTTTTAACTATCATTTATTAAGGAGTACTTGCTTATAAGACCCTGACAAAAATATAGGTGTGTCAGATCCTATTTCAAGAAATTTATGGTTTAGTCGAGGAAAGAAAGGACAGGTATACATGTAATAATGATATTAAGGAGAATAAGGTACAGAAAAAGAAGAGGTCCAGGAAAAATACTGTGAGAAATTTGAACAGAGACAGTAATAAAGATCACTAACAAATAAGGTGCTGGATGGTAAATGTCAGTTGGGTGACACAACTATTATATCCAGAGGAGGAAGGCATAACTGAGATGAATATCCAACAGTAGTTAGAGAAGGCTTTCTTGAGGAGGTAGACATTTAGTGGGTATGAAAGGAGAAGGAAGAATTATGTGAAGTTTTTTCTCGAAAATTTCATAAGGGACAAACAAAAAAATATGTAGCCTTCTAAATGTCATATATGTTGTACCAAAGTCCTTTCTACTTCACACTTCCTTGTTTTTTATTCTTAAAGCTTTCACAAAGTCATAGCATTACACCTCAGAAGATCACAGGTTTAGAATTAGAAGACACCTTAGAGCGCATGTAGCCCATACCTTCTGTCAGAACTTTCGCTATGACTTGTTTGTCTTGGGTAACCCTGAATGGCATAGTTCATAGTTCATTGAGCTCCACAAGCCCATCTGCCATGACAAGGTAGTGATCCAAGGGGAAGACATCATTCTGATGACAGAAAGCGAAGAGGAATTAAGAAGCCTCTTGATGATGGTAAAAGAAGAGAGGGTAAAAGCTGGCTTGAAGCTTAACATGAGAAAAAAGATCATGGCAACTGGTCCCATCACTTCCAAGCAAATAGAGGAGGAGAAATGGAAGCAGTATAGGAATTTATGTTCTTGGGCTCAAAGATCCCTTCAGAGAGCAACTGTAGCCATGAAATTAAAAGACCCTCCTTGAAAGGAAACCTATGGCAAATCTGGGCAGCATACTAAAAAGCAGAGACATCATCTTTCTGACAAAAGTCTTTACAGTTAAAGATATCTTTTTTTTCCAGTAATAATGTATGGCTGTGAGAGTTAGACTATAAGGGAAGCTGAGAGTTGCAGAAATGATGCTTGCGAATTATGGTGATGGACTTTTGAGAGTCCCTGGGACAGCAAGGAGATCAAATCAGTCAATGCTTAAAAAAATTAATTCAGTCTATTTACTGGAAGAACAAACATTGTAGCTGAAGCTTAACTACTTTGGCCACATAATGAAAAGATGGGACTCATTGGAAAAAAGCCTAACATTGGGAAATATTGAAGGCCAAAGGAAAAGGCAATGGCAGAATGTGAGAAGGATAGATAGTACCATGGAAATGATGAACATGAACTTGGACAGACTTGAAGAGATAGCGAGGGATAAAGGGGTCTGATATGCTATGGTCCATGGGGTCATGAAGAATCAGACACAACTGATTCAACAACAACGACGAGAATGCCAACAGCCCTTACCTCATTAGATGAGGAAATCGAGCTAGAAAAAGTAAGTTGCCTATGTTAATAAGTGGTGGAGCTAGGATTCAAACTTAGACGCTCTAATTCCAAATCACAGGATCGTAGATTTAGAACTAAAATTGACCTTAGACAATTGTACCCAACCCATTGATTTTCCAGATTGGGAAACCAAGGCTCAAAAAAGTTATGTGACTTATCTAAACCCATACAACTATTAAGTATCCATAACGGGATGTGAACTTGTGTTTCCCTGATATCATCCAGCTCCAACCCACTGTGACATTCAGTGTTCCTCCTACCATGGCATTCTCTGATGATCTATGTTAAATCATTTAGCCTTATTTTTTCACATATGCCATTTTAGCTCTTTAACTTGAAAAAATAACCTTCCTTTATAACCTCTTGATCCCCTACTCAGCAACCAAACTAGAATGCTGGCCTTGTCGATACAGATTCAGAGTCATCCTCTGACATTTACAAGTTGTGGGACTATGGGTAAGTCACTTAACCTCTATGAATCTCTAATACTTCTCTAAGACCCCAAGGTATATATAGGCTATAATCTGCATCAATGGAGAGAATTCCCACACTAGTGAAATCACAGGTCCAAAACTAAATTGCTTTCTTCATACTTCAATGGGTCTGTAACCTCATTGACATGGCTACTCTTTCAAAGAGTGAAGATCATAACCAATTCATTCTTTCCCAACCTGTGTGACTCTTATTCATGCCCTTGAATAATCTATGGAGGATCAATGTACAATGTTGGAACCCTTATTCTAGTTTATTTTTTCTCCTTTCCTTGAGCATACGGCACTCATGCTTTCCTAGTTCTTATTCTTCATTCTCACTACTTGGAGGGCCTAACTCTTTTGATCATACATTTCTTGAATGACATCTTTTACACAAACTCTTGAACACAATATTATTTGTAAATATTGCAGACTCTCTGAATTTACCATTCAACTCCTCGTTGGATTTTGGGTTATCTGAAATATTAATTATTGAGAAGTTGTGATCCTCCATGATTTGCAGGCATATATCATCATGGGGAAAATGTGGACTTTTTAAAAAATTAGGCAGGGAAGCAGCTTTGGATTGCTAAAAGAACTGTTCATAAAAGCAAACTAGTCCATTTTCCCCCTCCTATTCAATTCCAGACCCACTTTATTCATTCATTCAATCAATCAATAAGCATTTATTAATTTGTGCTATGCACTCTGTGAGGTGCTGGGATTATAAATATGATGAATGAAACAATCCCTACTTTGGAAGACCTTCCATTCTAATGGAGTATACAAAGAATACAGATATAATCATATGTAGAATAAATATAAAGAAAATAAATACAAATAAATGTAAAAGTAATCAAATGCAAGGTACTTTGAGGAGGAGGAGGTCCTTTTACATGTGAAGATGGTGTTTGATGGTAAAGGAAGAGAGGTGGTCTATGAGATGGGCAGAAGGAGGGGGTGCATGTCAGAGATGTGAGATGACCCGTTTTAACATTCATGGTCAGATTGAAGTGCTTTTCGAATACCTGCGTATTAATGGATCAATTCAATTGGTCTAACTGCATGCCATTTTCTGGAAAATAAGTATTCTTAATTTGTTATTCTTTATCTAGGGTCATTATCATGATGAAATGAGTTAAAATGTAAAGCATTTTCTAAATCTTAAATTACTATCATCATCATCACCATCATCATCATCATCACATTTTTGCTGAATGGATTATTAAGCTCAATCAGTCAACAAGCATTTATTACCTACCATATTCCAGGCACTGTGTTAAGCATTAGGGACACAAAGAAAGACAAAAACAAACAAACAAAAACATGGTTCCTGCCTTCAAAGAGCCCACATTTTAATTCAGGAGACAAACATGCAAACAAATATGTACACATAAAGTATATAGAGGGTAAATGTGAGACAATCCCAAAAAGCAGACACTAGCCGTTGGAGTAGGGAGAGGAAGAAGGAAAAAGACTGGCAAAGGCCTCTTGCAGAAGGTGGTATCTGAACTGAATCTTGAAGGAAGCCAGAAAATTGAAGTTAGGAGGGATAGCTTTACAGGCATGGGGCCAACCCGTGGAAAGGCATATAGTTGGGCAGTTAAGGGATATGTGCAAGGAGTAGCTAGAAACCCAGTGTCACTGTAAGAAGACTAGAAATGTGGGAAGTAGCCAGGGAGTGAAAGGCTTTAAAAGTTAGACAGAAGATTATATATTTCATCTTGGACATAATAGGAAGACACGAGAAGAGGGGCAGTATAGTCAGACCTGTGCTTCAGGAAGATCACTTTGGCAGTTGAGTTGAATATATATCCAAATGTGGAGAGACTTGAAACCAGAAGACCAGCCAGCTGGCCATGGCAATAGGCCAAGCATAAAAGATAATGAAGACCTCGCCCAGAGTAGTGGTTGCGTGTATAGAGAGAAGAGGACATATGGAAGAGGTGCTATGAAGGTAAAAATGATAAGATTTGGCAATAGGTTAGATATGTGGGGTAAGTGTGAGTCAAAGATAACATGGGGGTTGTGAGCTTGAGTAACTGAGGATGGTGGAGCCCTCAACAGTAATAGAAGAGCTGGGAAGAGGGGAGTTTAGTGGGAACAATAATGTGTTGTTCTGAACATGTTGAGTTTGAGATATCTACAGGATATCCAGTTTGAGATGTCCAATAGACAGTTGATGATGTGAAACTGGAGGTCAGGGTTAATATCTCTTGTGCAGTCATAGATCTCACGCTGGAGATTTTATATTGGCAGTAGTGTCCTGCCTTGATCTCCTCAGGGCTTAATAATTTATACTTGCCCTCCACCATGATTAATATATTTTCTCAGGAAGCTAAGTTGTTACTTTCTTAATGTAAGCAGACCTTTTCCCACCTGGTAAAAGGATCTGGGTAAATGCATCTCATTTAGATATTAAACCATGTGTTACTACATTCTATGACCACATCAACTGAGATGTGCATTGTGTGTGCGTGTGGGGGTGGTAGTCATATTCTCTTTCTCTTATACTATTATTATTCTTGTTATATGTACCAGAGTTACTTTAAAATTATATACTAAGTCTATAGGCAAGCAGTTGGCACAGTGGATAAAATACTGGTCCTTGAGTGAGGAAAGCCTGAGTTCAAATCCAGCCTCAGATACTTACTGGCTGTGTGATCCTGGGTCACTTAATGTCCGTCTGCCTCAGTTTCCTCATCTGAAAAATGGGAATACTAATATTACCTAAAACACAGGGTTATTATGAGGATAAAATAAGATAATATTTAGAAAATGCTTTGCAAAACTTAAAGTGATATATATGTACATATATACATATACAGACAGTATATGTAAATGGTAGACATTATTATTATAAATGGGATGTGATCCTGTACATCCTGACATGTGTATAGTTTCACAATAACTGACCTACTTTCTTCATGTCTCCTATTCAACTTAAGCATGCTAGAAAATATAGCAAGCTAGTTTTTCTCTTCTCAACACTCCTCCCTCAACCCATGTCCCATTACAATCTATTCTTCAGGACACAAAGTATTTATTATTCGAAGCACATAAAATTCTTCCAGCATCATCATTACAAGGTAGGTCAAATCCCATTTCCCAAGTTATTTATCATTTCAGACCTACCCCCCTATAAAACTTTTTTTACATAAACAATTTATATCATTAGTTTTTACTAATTACTATTGGCGATTCTATATTGATGTCAAATTTTTATCAGCAGCATATTTATCTTTTCCCATGATGCCATATATTCCAGCTTAATAAATATTCCCCAAACACTTGTGACATTTTAAAAAAGACAGCAATGAATAATCTGATTAGCAGCAGCATACAAGATCCTGGTTAAAATAATTAAGTGGACAGTGAAAAGAGTAATGAATCTATATAAGAAAGCATAATTGTAGCAATGCACTTATGTAATCAACATGAGCTGTAGCATGATTAACACAAAGGGTTACAATGTAGCTAGATTAATATTAATCAAAGGCATCAAGGGATTAATTTTGAGTTACATCAGCTTCTCATGAAGAAAGTCTTTTTTTTTTGGGTCCTCTTAGGAGGAGCTACAATGGTTTGGCCAACCAAGTAGCAGGTAATAGAGATGAAAGGAAAGTGATGGACAATATAAACAAGATAGTTTGCTAGGACAGGCTACCCAGGTACAGGCCAGGACATAAGCTCTATTCATTGAACATTCTTGATAGATATTTACACAAAAATGCAAATCAAATAGATACCTCTAAAATTAGTAGTAATATGAAAATCCCAAAGACACATGAAACATTTTTCAGAAATGCCAGTAAATCTCGAAAAGGTTAAACTTATTTTTAATCTGCCAAACACTGTTGCCTTGGTGGCCTGAATTAATGGTAGAAACTCTATTAATAAAAGGTCACATTTTTTTAAAAAAGCACCAGAGGCACTTTTTCCCACTGAAAAGTAGGGGAGAGGGTTTGAATCTTTCTTAGGGGACTTCAGAACAAATGCTTCAAACCTCTTCTTATTTAGGTGAAACCTTTGCACAAATATAAATAGCAACAGACTCATATTGGAGCTGCCACTCTGGAAGTGTCATTTGATTATTCAGCAACTTCTTGCAATGTTTTACTCTCCCTGAAGCAAATCTAACATGGGAGTGTAAACATCACACTGAAGAGATTTACACATTTGTTTCAAAATTCTAGAAATTACAGTAGTTCTTTTATTTAAACATAAGATGCAATATGGTGTGTAAATAGAAGTCCAGATTAGAATTCGGGTGAACTAGATGTTCAATCTAGCGTCTGACATACATTGACTGTGTGATCCTGGGTGAGTCATTTGACTTTTTGATTACTCAGTGAACTAAGATACTACAATGTGGAACAGATGTTAATTTGCACTGGTAGAGGAACTTTCCTTTCCAGGAGTTTCTTATAGACATTAAATCACAGATGTGTGTGTACTCATATGCATATATGTACATACACATGCACACTTACATATAAGTATATACTTCTGTGTATACTGACATAAATGTATTATGTACATGTATATCTATACAATGTATACACATATATGTGCATACACTGATTATTTGAGTACACACCTCCATGATTTATTCTGCATAGGCAACTTCTGGTAAGAAAATTTTCTCTACCATACACACACACACACACACACACACACACGCACGCACACACATACATACACATACACATATACACATAGGTATGTGTGCAGAAATATGTAGTTATTTTGTAAATTATAGCTTTTGTTTCAAATATAGTTAGCAGTACCAAAACTTCAAGTTGCAACAATAAAAAATTCTTTAGATTTAACAAAAATAATATTTAATAAAATTCAAAACAATAAAATATTTAATAAAATTAAAATTTAATAAAATTATGTAATAATACCTAGTATTTATATAACTATGATTTACAAAGCACTTTAGAAATGTTTTATTTAATTTTCTGAACAACCCTTGGAGGTAGGTACTGTTATTATCCTCATTTTAAAGATGAAGAAACTGAGGCAGATAGTGGTTAAGTAATTTGCCCAAGGTCATACAGCTAGTAAAGGTCTGATTCCAAGCTTGAACTCAGGTCTTCCTGATTCCAGACCCAATGTTCTAACCACTAGATCATCTAGCTGCTTTCAAGTATTTGTAAAACATATGAATGCCTTGTGTATTCTACTTTTAACACAGCATTTCTACAGAAAGGTTAAAACTATCTATTAGAGTACAAATTGAGACATACTTTTAGAACATGGCCAATGCAAAAATTTCTTTTACATGATAATATATGATTGTAATAGGATTTTGTTTTTTTCTTGCTTTTTTAAAGTGGGAGGGAGAGGATCTTCATTTAAAAAATAATTAAAATATTTAAAAACCATGTCTATAAAACAAGGGGTTTGTCTTATTGTCATTATTATTACTAACTGTAATAATTAGTAGTTTTGTTGTCATGGAGACAAAGCCTCAATGTAATGGAAAGTTAAATTATTGTATCCCCAACAGCAAGGCAAGATGTACCAGGCAGATCACACTGCCACCCCAACCTTAACTACCATCTCGCCTCAGACTTTTATAGCCCCAGAGCCTTGGGAAGAGCAATACTTCCATCCCACTACTCTCAGCCATTATATTAGGAGTGATACAAGTCACATCTTTTGAAGACCTGGAAAATAAAATTTTTTTACCCCCAAAGTTCTTGCTATTATGAAATGGGTAAATTTCAGAAACTGATATGAATTTAAAAGTGGAAATGACATTAAAGAAAAGGCATGATCATCTGTTTTGATAATGTATCCTTCTTTCCTTCCTCCTTCCCTTCCTCCCCTCCTTCCTCATTCCTTCCTTCCTTCCTTCTTTCCTTTCTCCCTCCCTCCCTCCCTCCCTCCCTTCCTCCCTTCCTTCCTTCCTTCCTTCCTTCCTTCCTTCCTTCCTTCCTTCCTTCCTTCTTTCCTTAATGCTATCATTGCCACTGGAAAGAACATGGCAATCTACTGCCCTATAGCTCTTCTCACAAATCCTTTGGCTGCTTAGACCAAAATTTCCTTCCCTGGACACCACTTTTCTATATTTGCTATGTTTCCTTATTAGAAAATAAACTTTCTGAGGGCAGGGATTCTCTCACTTTTGCCTTTCCATCCCCAGTACCTAATATCAAGTACATTATAGGTACTTAATAAAGTTCATTGACTGATTGATTACACTGCATAGATAGCCAGGTCAAGAATCACAGAATTTTCAAGGTGGAACAGACCCTGGGAATGAACCAGGTCAATGCCTCCAACCCTAATTTGACAGATGAGAAAATGGAGACCCAGAGAATCTGCCTATATATAGCACCAGCCTTTGCCCTGCTGCCAACTATGTTCCAATGCTTTCAACCTCTTAAATTAACTTGTTTTACATCTTTTCTTGTACTTTTCTCATATATCCTGAACCCTTCCATCTGTCTTGCCAAATGTATTTTCTAATAATAAAGACTGATGATGCAGAAGAAATGATTGGTCATTTCACACAACTTGTATATTCTTGGGCAAATCATTTAAACTCTCTGCATTTCCATTTTCTCATCTGTAAAGGGGGCAGGGATTTAAATAGATGATCTGTATGGTTCCTTTAAACTCTAAATCCTATGATCCAGTCATCCCACTAGAAAGACCAGGCACATCAATTGACAAGGAAATAAATATGTTTGATGATAAATATTTTCTTTCTGTGTAAATGAACTTTAAATATAAATAATTACATCAGATATCATCGTTTTACTTTGGAATAAAATTTTTCTTCCTACTACCTCTATTTTCTTTCTCTTATGGACAAAAAGAATGTACTGCCTTAAGTGATAGATCTTCAAGCAAGGTATTCTAAAATCCTGGTCTTTCTTTAAGGGATGCTTGGGATCAGCAGCAGTTAAGGATGATTACCATTTACAGACATCCTCTAATAGTCACTTTATAGTAATGTGATAATGGATTTGAGCTATAACTGCAGTTTCATAGAGCTGTGTGGATATGTGAGTATGTGTGTGTGGGTGTGTGGATATGTGTGCTTCTTACGTGTTTTGCTGATATTGAATTAAAAATAAGGTATTTAAGGAATGAAAGATTTTTTGCAAAAGCATAAAAACTTTTTTCAGTTATTTTTAACTTGAACTCATAGTTTTCTCAACATTTCTGAGTTTTCTAGCTGATCTTGTAAGAATGCCTCTCACATGTTCAGAGGTGTTTTTGTTAAACAGGGCTCTTCAGTTGACAAATACTGTTAACAACCATGTGGTGTGGACCAACATTTGTTTTGTTTTGTCTCCAAGGGAAAACAAGAAAATTCCAATACTTCATGGGTCTGTGGTTTTGTTAGTGTGGGTGTCCCTTCTTCCAAATAGATGGCAACCCCTTTGGGCTTTTGTCAATAATTTTCAAGAGCTGCTCTGGCCCCAAATTCATCACTCTGTAGTCAAGTGAATGATGAGCTCCTCTGGAGTTAGCTAGGCTGGTCAATTGCTAGGAAAATAATATCTAATAATAATGGAAGCAGGTAGGTGGTATGGTGGATATAGCACTGCTCTTAGAGACAAGATCTGAGTTTGAATCTTACCACAGACACTTTCTAGCTGCATGGCACTCAGCTAGGGTTTCCTTATCTATAAAATGGCAATAATAATGATAATAATAACAATAAATAGTTATATCTCCCATAATAATAATACCTTATACTCATAAGTATCAAATGAGATTAATGTTTACGAAGTAACTTTTAAACTTTAAAACATTGTACAACTGTTAGCTATTATTTGTAGTGGAAATTTGTATTACATAGCCAATACCCAGTAAATATTTATTAAGCATCTACTATGTTGAAGGCACTGTGCTAAGCACTAGGGATACAAGAAGAAAAAGAAAAACAGTTTCTGCCTTCAGTGAGCTTACAGTCTGATGGAAGTGGACAATACAAAAAAGGAACCTGAAAAAGTGGGTCGTAGGCAGAGGGTACATAGGGCAGGGGCATGATGTTTTTAGGTGTTTTTTTTGTTGTTTTTGCTTGGAAACAAGCAAAACAGCTTGTAGGAAAAGAAAAGATGGCTAGAAATTCTGAGCGCTCTATAAAGGGGAACTTTGGGAAGAATTTTTTGCTCTCCTCTCCAATTAGAGGGGAGTGGAAATTGAATGAAACAATCCCCATGACGATAAGATTTCAGGTGATGAGCTTATCGTGGGGGAAGCATGATGCTAGTGGAGGGAAGAGTAAGCAGAGCACCTGATGAGAAACATAGACTTGGTTTGCTTTACATTCAATATTTCATTCAATCATTGCAATACGGCTGGATGTAGATGTTATCAGTATAGCTACTTTAGAGACAAAGAAAATGAAACTCAGTGACTTGCCCAGGGTCACACAAATAGTGAGCATTAGATCACTGGGCCATTGCCAGTTGTCTTGACTCTTTTCTCGCCACTGGCCTGCAATGACTCTGGAGGGGAGACTTATGCTGATGATGACTTTGCACAACTATGACTCACTTAAACCCAATTCACTTACATGTCAAGACATCACAGACATTGATGTCATTGGTCTTCTTCAAGAATGAAGGACAAACAGCAACAAACACTAGAGGTGGGTGCCTTCTGATTCTATTTCCAGAGCTCTTTCTGCTGCAGTATAATTCACAATATCATCTTCATGCTATGATGGGGGCAAACAGAAGACTAATGGAGAGAAGCAGTGTGGTTCGATGGAAAGTACTTTGGATTTGAAGTCAGACCTGAGTTTAAATGGTGGCTTTGCTACTTCCTATCTGTGTGACTGTTTCAACAATCCAGCTAGCAGCTTCCGTTGGGGTGTAAGATCCACCAAAAACCAACACTCCGAAAGCTGCCAACACAGTCCTTTTGATCTGTTTTACTTAAGGAAAGCAACGTTAAGGGGTTAACAATCTTACTTTAATCCAGCATGCAAATAACATCCACCTAGTTCAGGGGGAAAAGCCAGCACCCTGAATTACAGACCAAATACAATTTGCAGTTATCAACATCTGGGTGTAGAGCTGGGGAGCTCATTAGAATGGCTGGCCCAGAGTCACAGGCCATTCTTGCTGTGGCTCAGAGCTCAGAGAGAGAACTCTAACCTTTGTGCTTATATATCCTGTTCAGGGTGGAGACTTCACCCAGGCTGGGTTTGGAGAAGTTCCCCACTCCCAATATCACATCAGGTATAAATCAATGGCTCCCAATTGTCTGGGTGCTGAGAAATACAAAAACATCCCACTTTATCTGCCCCATTCAAACAAAGGTCAGAATGATTAAAGGTCAACAACTAAAAGTTCCACCTTAATTACTATTACAGTGACCCTGAGTAAATTACTTCAACTCTTTAACAGTCTGTTGTTTCATCTGCAAAGTAAGTGGTTGGATGACATGGACCTGAAGATCCCTTACAATTTTAAATCTATGATATGAAAGCCTTAGTTTAGATAATTTCAGCCATCTAAGCTGGGGAATGATTGTCTAAAAATAAACAAATGACAACAAACAGAAATCTGTAGGACCAAAATTGTTTCCCAATAGGTGTGATCAAGTGATATGAAGAAATTGTTCTGAAAAGCAGAACTGCAAATTATCGATAAACATATGAAGGAATTCTCCAAATCGCTAATAATAAAAGAACTGTAAAACAAAATAACTGAGGTTTTACCTCATACCAACAAAATTGGCAAAAATGAGAAAAGACAGAAAGAATGGACATTGAAGGCATGATGGAAAGGCAGACATTGCTCTCTACTGTATTGCTGGTAGAGCTGTAAATTAGTACCAACATTCTAGAAAACAATTTT
The DNA here is from genome assembly GCA_028646595.1 of Phalanger gymnotis. Lineage (NCBI taxonomy): Eukaryota > Metazoa > Chordata > Mammalia > Diprotodontia > Phalangeridae > Phalanger > Phalanger gymnotis. Next base: position 189,208,567 of record CM053623.1, read on the forward strand.
AAATTATGCAAATAAATGGTCTAAAATATTCATACCATTTAACCAAGATATTTCTCTGCTAGACATATAACCAAAGGAAATCACTGATGGAAAACTTCATATACATCAAAATATTTTGGCGGGGGGGGCGGAGCCAAGATGGCGACTGGAAAGCAGTAACTGCCGTGAGCTCCCCACCAAGTCCCTCCAAAAACCTATAAAAAAATGGCTCTGAACCAATTCTAGAACTGCAGAACCCACAAAGTGGCAGAGAAAAGCAGGGCTCCAGCCCAGGACAGCCTGGATGGTCTCGGGGTAAGGTCTGTCCCACACAGAACTCCCAGCTCCCAGCTGAGGGGAGCGGAGCTGAGCCAAGCAGAGCCCAGCGCGCGGCGTGGTGCAGCAGACTGCGGACCGATGAGACCAGGAGTGGAGCGGAGAGTGCCCTAGCATTCTGAATTACTGAGCTGTGGCATCTACCAG
>CM053623.1:189209528-189234932 GCA_028646595.1 Phalanger gymnotis
CTTCTTAGGGAGGGTGGATGGGAAGGGAAGAGGGGAGAGAATTTGGAACTCAAGGTTTTAAAAAAATAGATGTTCAAAAGTAAAAAAGGTTTTTTTTTTCATGCAACTAGAAAATAAGATGCACAGGCAATGGTGCATAGAGAATTATCTTGCCCTACAAGAAAGTAAGGGAAAGGGGGATGGGAGGGGAATGGGGGGAGGGAGGGATGGAGGGGAGGGCAGACTGGGGAACAGGGCAACCAGAGTGTATGCCATCTTGGAGTGGGGGGGGGGTGGAAATGGGGAGAAAATCTGTAATTCAAATGCATGTGAAAATCAATGCCAAAAACTAAACATATTAAAAATAAATTAAAATTAATTAAAAAAATATTTTGGCAGCATTTTTTTTTGTTGTAGGCAAAAAAGGAAACAAAGCAGATTCCATCAACTGTTAAATGCCTTAAGAAATTATAGTATATATAATAATGAAACATGCTTTCCTAAAAGAAACAATGAATATGATTAATACAGAGACAAAGAAAAACTTACATGAACTAATGCAAAGTGAAGTAAGCCAAGTCACAGAAACAATAAACACAATAACTATAACAATGTAAATTAAAGATGTACAGCTACAAAACCACTGCAAAGGATTGTTGCAAAATTACGAAGAACAAGTTTGATCCCAAAGAAGAGATATGAAAAGACGCTTCCTTTTAGTCCTTTGGAAAACGGAGGTGAGGGTAGGGTAACAAATGTGCAATATTGTGCATAATGTCCGGCTTTTTTTGAAGGTATTTATCAGTTTTGCAGGTTTTTCCCCTTTTATTCCTCTTTTTCTTTTCATATTCTTGTTAGAAAGTATGGGTCTCTTGGAGAAAAGGGAGAATGTATAAATATAGGTGAGGTAAAAACAAAAGATATAAATAAAAATATTTCAAAAGAATAAACACTATTTTAAAAAGATCATTGAGATGATACTTTTCATGAGCTAACCCTATAGCTTGATACTGTTAAGAAACCAATTAGCATTTTGGACTTCATAGACAGAAAGCAAAGGAACAGAGAGGAACCATCATTTTTCACGTTTCTGAAGTTTTAACAGAGGATGCGGACTTGATTTGTAGACATTCTCAAGGAAAGCAGCAAAAAAGTGACAGAAGTTAAAAATTAGAAGCTCTGAAGCAAAGGAAATGGCCTGAAGATGAGACATTTGAGACGGACTTAAGGCTCTATGAATGAATCTATATTGGGAGGCTTGTGTCAAGTAGCTATTTTTCATCTCCAGAGATAAAACAAGAGAAAGTAGGTTTTAATTGTAGCTGGGGGCTAGAGGTGGCAGTGGGATTTGGATGAAATCATTAAAATGGCTTGCTGACTCTAAAAGTTGAGAAATGCTGGAACATTTTGACATGTGTACAACCTGCTCCTGTTAAGGTAAACAGCCATAAAGAGAACACAGGAGGCATCACAAAGATTATTAAGTCTGGGTACTTCCAAAGTTTATTATCATCCACAATTAACCATCAGCATGGCTCAGGATAGCTGATTAGTTAAAAAAAAATCACAATCCCACTTGTTCACTTCCCTAACTTGACATCTTCTATATTATGATTCTGGTAGCTCATGGCAACTGAAATCATGAAGGGACAAAAGTGTACTTAAGGTCATGTTAGATCTTGAAGCAGGGATATAATGGTAAGTATTCAGAAACTTACTCTCCAAGGAGAAAAAAAGTACACATAGCCCACTTTTAAATTTAATCTGCATTATTAACATTTCTTCATCACTTACTTAAATCTAGACAATCAATAAACCAATAAAGCAAGTCCTGATTTTTAGTGTTTGTCAATTTCCAAGATGTAAATGCTCATACTGAAAATTTAACAATAGGCTACATCCAATTGGCCCCTATATACCTTGTCTGCAAGGAGATTTATTGATCATCTCGTCTATTCTTTTCATTTGATTGATGAGGACATCAGTCTCAGAGGGGAGAAATTATTCCTTTACAGTTACATAGTAAATAGCTGGATGAAAATTTGAACTCCAATGCTCTACCATGTGATGGCATTTCAAAGTCATAAAGGAAGAAGCAATGACCCATGGGCTCCCAACTTCTCAGACTCACAAGGTCACTTCCAAGGCTGGAAACTTCCATGTCAGAGTCTCTGTTCCGCTTTCAGGGAAGAAATATTTCCCCCCTGCCAAAAAAAAAAAAGAAAGGGCCCAAGGCCTAGACTCAGGTTTGCCTAAGGCAACATATGTGTTTTAGCTGTCATGTACTTGAAGCTCTTGTGATGCCATGGTGAAGAAGAGTATCTACCCTTACCTCATCCCTCACAGGAGTTCCTGGAGAAGAATTTCTCTGTGTTGCATGGTTTGGAGAAAGAAAATTTAAAAAAAAGAAAGTATAGAAACTCTCTTCCCTTTATAAATAGTATCCTCCTTGCTGCTTCCATATGGGGTGGGGGAAAGGACCAAAGGAAGACTCAAGATATGCTGTAGAATTCCAAAATGCCAGTCCCTTCACTGTTGAACCACACACATCCCTGGAAGTTGTTGGGGGAACTGTAAGCCCATATGCACTCATGCTCTTTGAGGTGTACTCCAATCTAATCTCCACTAAACTAGTATATAAAAATGAAAGATATGATCAGATAATATATGCAAAACTCTCTCCAAACCTTAAAAGTTCCACATATATGTCAACTACATTGATAATTATGATTAAATCTGAAAAGTGATGTAATTATAGTCTATAAGATCATAAAGGACATAAATAAATTGAACGTGGTCTTATTAAACAAATCTCATACTAGAATTTTAAAAATATTGAGGTTTGTTCATTTTGGGATTTTTTGTCTTTATATTGCAATCATTTCCTACCCTCTCCTGATTAAAATTTTCCACATGGCAAAGAAAAACAAAGCAAAAATGATCTTATACATAAACCTTATCTGACAATGTATTCAAAATTCTGTCCCAGTAGTCTTCCACCTCTCTGTCATGAGGGATAAAATACATTTCATCATTTATTCTCAAGGATATTAACTAGTTCAGAATTCATTTTATTGTTCAATTTATTTTCCTTTTAATGATTTTTTAAAATTTACATTGATCTAGCCATTGTCCATTTATTATTCTCCTGGTTCTACTTGGTTTGCTTTTCATCAGTTCATGCATGTTTTCTCATGCTTCTTTGAATTCCTTGTATTTGTCATTTCTTGCTTCATGATAACACTACATTAATAATAATAGCTAACATTTATATAGCACTTATTCTGTGCCAGGCACATCGCTAACCACTTGGCATTTATTGTCTCATTTGATTCTCACACAACCAAGTAATGTCAACTTATAATTCCTGTTATTGGAGAGGCTGAAGCTGGCAGATCTCATGCGTGCACAAATTCAGAACTAGGCAGTGGGCTGAATCGATGAGGTGTCTGCATTAAATTCAGTATTTATATGGTTAAGCCTCCAGGATATGGTGAGTGGGGGGACTAGGTTGCCTAAGGAGCAGCAAACTGGCTAAAAGTCAAGAAATGGAACAGAGAGAGGTTAAATGAGTTGCACTGGGTAATACAGCTAAGTGAGTGAAGCTGGATTTAAGCTCAGGTTTTCCTACCACCAGGCCAGATACTCTAACCACCTAATGGCCAGATTATATTCACAAACATTACATTCATAAGCCATGACCTTCCAACCATTTCACAATCTATGGACATCCATTTTGTCTCTTTGCTACACAAAAAAGATCTGCTGAGAATATTTTGGCGTATTTTGGACCCCTGTTTCGATTTTAACTTACTTGGCATATATGCCTATTAGTGGGCTTGCTGGGTAAATGGAAACAGTTTCATGATTCATTTTCCCTTTCTTAATTCTAAATTGAAATACAGAACACTCTGACCACTTCAGGGCTCCAACAAAAATCCATCAGTTGACCTGTCTTCCTATAGCCCTTCACTGAGCATTGTTCTCATCTTTTCCCCTCTCTCCCAATTTGTATGGAGGGAGAAGAAATGGCAGAGTTATTTAACTTTCATTTCTCTTATCTTACTGATTTGAAGCAACTTCTTATCTTTATAGTTCAAAAATCTTTTGAAAACTGTTTTTTTTAATCTTATGACCACTTATCTATCTAGGAATGGGTTGGATGTTATATATTTTGGTTAATTCTCTGTATATTTTGAATATCATATCTCACTTTCATATGTAATTTTTTATCAGATGTGTGATTTTATTGTCATATGGAATGTCAAATGAGAATATTCCCTCCACCAATGCAGCTCAGTATTTGTTTTGTGAGTTATAATCTAATAGAATTGCATGGGGGGAATAAAATAATTGGCTTGCTCAGAGTGAAATAGTGATATTTGATTAAAATCTTTTCACACTCAAAAATATCTCTAATTTGTCTTTTATTGATTTTATTCATGCAAAAGCTTTTTTGTTTTGTCATAAAATTATATTTTATTTTTTATGATTTCCTCTGACTCCTGTTTTGTTTAAAATTCTCCCCGTAGCTATAATTGTAAGAGGTATCTAGTCTCATTCTATTCTATTTGGGGGGGGGTGGTAATGCTATGGCCTTTTATATTCTGGTCACATAGCCATTTTGAGTTTATCATGGTATATTATGGGAAGTAGGAAAGAGAATAAGCACCTACTATGTACCAAGAAGTGTCTATGCACTTTACAAATATCTCCATGGATCTTTACAACCCTGGGAGGTAAGTGCTATCATGGTCTTCATTTTACAGTCAAGGAAACTGAGGCAGAAAGTAAAGTGCCTTGCCCAGAGTAACACAGCTAGGAAGTGTGTGATGTTAGTTTTGAACTCAGACCTTCCTGTCAGCCCAGTGTTCTATGTACTATGGTGCCACCTGGCTGCTACTGATCTAAAATTAGTATTAACTAATTTCTACCCAACTGCTTTCCAATTTTCCCAGCAGTTCTTGTCAAAGAGGAAGTCTTTCCCATAGTAACTTATGTTCTCATGCTGTCCAAACATGAGACCTATGATATGATACCTATGATCTATGTAGTTCCCACTACCTTTGAAATACTTTCACAACTCAGCATGAGCAGGTTGGTTCCCTAAAGGGTAGCTACTTCCCCAAGTGACAGTTGTTCCCCCAGGTTCATGGTATTCTGTGTATCTATATTGAGCTCCCACTTCTGTGCCTAGTCAGCTAGTAGACAAAAATTAACTTAAGGGCATTTACCAAAGTGATATATTAATAAAAGTAACTGTAAAATGCTCCCTCCATAAACCCTAAGCCAAAGTCTTCAACAAATGTATACATCATCAGTGGGCAGAGGGAGCACATGCACACATAGGGAATACTAGTAGAATGAGGCATGGTGTCTAACACCTGGAATCCCTGCTACTAGAGGGGCTGAGGGTGTCAGATCTCATAAGTGTATGAGTTTTCTACATAATGGGCTAAGTTGATTAGGTGTCTGCACATTAATATGGTGAGCCTCCAGTAAATGGGAGGAAGGTACTAGTTGCCTAAAGAGGAACAAACTGGTCCACATCAGGAATGGAGCAGGTCAAATCTCCTGTGCTGATCAGAGTGGGACTGGGGTCCCTGGCAGACCCTGTATTTCCAGCCTGAGTGAGATAGACAAGGAGATTACTATTATGCTGTTAAATGAGGAGGATTCTGTGGATGCAGTTTTTTCTAGATTTTAGCAAAGCATGTGCTCAAGTCTATCAAGCTATATTTATAGAAAAGACAGAGATGTGTGGGTTAGATAACAATACAATTAGATGGATTCAGAAATGTTTGAATGGATAGACTCAAGGAGCAGTCATAAATGGTCCTATGTCAATTTGGAAGGTGGTCTTCATTGGAATCCCCAGGAATATGTACATGGCTTTATGCTGTTCAGTGAGTTAGATAAGAGCATACATGTCATTCGGAACAAATCTATAAATGACATAAACCCAATCAATCATTCAATGAACATTTATTAAGCACCTAATATGTGCCAGGCACTGTCCCAAGGACTGGGGGAATGATCTAGGAGGGATACACTCAGGATCCAAAAAGTTCTTTAGGAGACAGACAATTGGATTAAATATAATGCCAACATTTGACAAGTATTAATGTAGTCATTCTCGGGTTCAAGAAATCTAATTTATAAGCATAGAAATTGGGGAAGCATGTCTAGACAGCAATTCATCTGAGAAAGATACAGTTTTTGTAATGGACAACAAGCTTATTATGAGTTAACAGTGCATTATGGCAGCCAAAACTAATGAGAACTTGAGATGCCTTAAGAGAGGATGACCTTTCAGGAAGAAGAGGGAGGTGATGGTGGTCCCACTGTATTCTGCTCTGGTCAGACTATAACTGAGGTATTGTGTTCATTTATACACACCCCATTTTAGGTAGGACATTGATAGACTAGAGAGTGTTCAGAGGAGGAAAATGAGTTCAGTGAAAGACTTTTAGAGTTTATGTCTTATTATTTGAAGTAAGTAGGAACAAGTAAAAAAATGCAAGGGTACATGACATCAGTCTTTAAGTAGCTGAAAGACAAATATGTGGAAATGGCATTAGAACTTATCTGTTTGGCTACAGAGAGCAAAAACAGGAGAAATGGATGGATTTTTTAAACACAAAAATTTAAGCTTGATACAAGAAAAAAAATTTGTAACAAAAGTGAATAGGTTGACTTGGAGGTACATGGGTTCTCTCTTACTGAAGTTATTCTTGGAAATGCCAGATGAAATTCATTAATTATATTTTAGTAGGATTCATTTTCAGATATTATTTGAAATAGAGAATCATTGAGGCCCCTCCCTTCAAATTCTGAAATTCTGTGCTTCTGTGATTCTCTGAATCCCTCCTCTAAATTCCCATGGCACTTACTTATTGCCTCTATTCCTCTTTCTGACAATTCATTAAGCACTGTTTTCAATTAATCAATGAGCATTTATTAAGCATTTTATAGGCATCAGGCATTGTACTAGGCACTGGGGATTTGACAAAAAATGAAGTAGTTCTTGTCCACAGGGAGTTTACATTCTATCGGGGAAACAATATTTACACACACAAATAAATACTGAATAAATACAAAATATATACAAGATAGTTCAAGAAAAAGGCACTAGCAGCTGGGGGAGGGATCTGGAAAACTTCCATGAAGAAGGTGAATCTCAAGCTAAAATTTTGCAAGGAGGAAGAAAGAATCTTGAGCTAAAATTTTGCAAGGAGGAAGGAGAGAAGGAAGGAAGCATTGGGGAAAGGCTTTTGAGAGGCATAGAGAAGGAAGATTGAGTATCCTATATGAGGAGCAGTGAGGAGGGGAGGAAGTAGAACAAAGCTGGAGGGCACGTTGTGAAGAACCTTAAAAACCAAGGAGAGGAATTTGTAGTTGATCTTACAGGCAAGAGGGAACCCCTGGGAGTTATTGAGTAGAGGAGTTACATATTCATATCTAGGCTAAGAAAAATCACTAGCAGTTGTGTAGAGGTCTTCTATTGTTATTGAAACATTTTCTATTCTCATCTCAACTAGATTGTAAGCTTCTTGAAGGCAAGGCTGTATTAGAAAGTTTATTCCTCCTAATATCTAGAAAAGTGTTATGAACAGTAGAAACTCTAAATGCAAATTGAATAAATGAGATTATGTACACATATATGAATGAGTGCCTAGGTGAATAAATGAGAGGGAATAAAATTGAATTAACCTACTAGTCTGAAATTCTTATACAATGTAGTGACTTAGGACTATATAATTACTATTGGTTTTTCTGCATAATACCAACATATGCAGTTGAAAAATAAAGTCAATCATTGGCTATTGTTTGGATAATGAGAAATTGGTTTGATTTTACATTTTAATTTACTGTTTGTGTCACAACACCTCTGAACACTCTCCCAATTCACATTTACACTTGTGGGTTGGGTTCCCAGAGCTTCTTTCTTCTCCGCTTAGAGTTTTAGGGGTAAGCTTAAGGTGTTGTGGCTTTTAATATTGTTGCTCATAAGATCTCATCTGGGATTCCTCATATCGATTAACTAGTGAAAATTTATTAGCTTTTAGAAAATGGTACTTACTAAGAAGGAATAGAAAGAACATTAGTTATAAAACATTCTTCCCCAACCCAGGGCTCACTCTCCCCTTACACATGCACAATGTCTTGAGAGAATGGACTCAAAATTAAAGTACAGTAGGTAGGAAGCACACTTGTAGAAAATGGATGACCAAATACTCTTTTCTTCCTTCGTAGAACCCTGATGACATTCCCCATAGTTCTAATCAGGGGTGGGAAACCTGCAGCCATGAGGCCACATGTGGCCTTCTAGGTCCTTGAGTGCAGCCTTTTGACTGAGTCCAAGTTTTGCAGAGTGAATCCTTTTATTAAGGGGACTTGTTCTGTGAAGTTTAGATTCAGTCGAAGGGCTGCAATTGAGGACCCAGAAGGCTACATGTTGTCTTAAGGCCACAGATCCCCCATCCCTGCTAGCCCTTGTTTGGGTCTGGGTGACTCTTCTCCATCATGAGTAGTACAATGGTAATTAAGGTGGGGCTTTTTTTTTTTTTACTGTTTTCTCTTTTGAAGCATTGTTGTAATCAAGTGCCTTTCATGAGTCTGGCCTTTGTTTCTTTGATTAAATTGGGAGTCTTTGATGACCTGCTTACATCAAGGGAAAGCCTAGTTCACATAGGTTTGAGTCTCTTGGTTGTGATTCCCTTTGACCCTGAACAGGGTATATAAACTCAGAGGTTAGCATTTTGTTTAGGGCTCTCACTCACTGGAAGAGTGTTGTATGATTTGACAAGACAAGACTCTAGGTAGTCATTGTTAAGGAGCCCCCTGGCTTTGAAAAAGCCCAGATGTTGGTACTTCTCTGGTAACTCTGTATTGCTGTGGATAGACTGGTTTGTGCTATTTGCTCTGTTTATATAATGTATGTTTGTAATTTCTGGTTGTATTTGCTCTGAAGTTCAGAGTGCTGGCTTTTCCCTCTGAACTAAGTGAATGATATATGTATATTTGATTAAAGTGAAATTGTTAACCCCTTAAAGCTGCTTTCCGTAGAAAAGCAGATTGAAGAGCCCGTTCTAGCAGCCCTCATGTGTGCTGATGTGGTTGGTCTTTCACCCCCACAATAGCTGCAAACAACATTGTTATTACAAGTGATCACCATCCTGGCTCTTACTGCCATTTTCTAGGGACTTTAATTCCACTTCCATCTGCAGGCTGTCTGATTCTTCTGTTGTGGACCACTCCCATTATGATTAACTGTGCTAGTGATTCCAGTTGCCACTGGGACCTTTATGATAGATCACTTGGTCTCACCGGTCAGCTAAGCATTACTATATCTGTATACTTACTTACCTAAGAACAGGAAATAATAAAATTAAAAGAAAGAGACACCATATGTTCAGGAGTACATGATAGTCCGGTAGGGGGAAAGTGTCCATCTTCCTTTTCCACTTGATAGCTCAGAGAAGTCCTCCTCACTTGAAAGAATATCTTCAGAAAACTTTAAATGCACTCTCAGCTCTCACTCAGCTCTCCCCTTACTCTCTCCTGAATCATCAGCCCTTCTGTCTCTTCAGCCAACTAGAAGACTGCTACCACTCAGTACCAGCTCCTCCATCCCTCATGGTCAGGAGTAGGCTCACCAAACCTCCACGTATGGGATTGGAATTAGGCAGAGAATATCTGGGCATGCTCTAATAATATGATCCACTAGGAAGGGCAAATCCACTTATCCACTAAGGACTTGGCCCTCATTGGCCAGTCCTCCCATTATAATTGATTTGGGTGGGATTTAGCGTGTAAGGAATCTCTGTCCGTAAAAGAAAAAAGGAAAAGGAAGAAGAAAAACTTAAAAGTTTTTGAACGTAGAAATCTACCCTCGATGGAAAAGTGAGAAGCATTTTTTTGCCATGAATTTTCCAAAACTGACTATTTCATAGCTTCAGGAATATGCTCCATTATAATACCACCTTTCTCTGACATTGAAAGATGACTCAGAAAATGAATACCCTTTGACTCAGGGAGTACATGCCCATCCAAGCCCTATGAGAACCTCACCTCTGCCCCAAGGATATAGCACTCATTCCCATGACAAATTTATAGGATTCTTAGCCAAGGAAAACAAAGCCACTGCCCTAACCTAGCCCCACTGTATATCCTTTTGGGGCAGGGCTTCTCAGAAAATCCTAACACCTCATTAAAACATGGTCAGATTTGCTTCTGTAGGAGGAAATCTCACCTGTCGTCAATGACTGCAGCCCAGCTCCAGCCAATTGATGCCAATCCATCCTGTTGGCCACATATTTATTTGATCTATCATCTTTCTTAGAAGTGCCTGACTACAATGTTACCCCATTCTATTTGTCTTGACTGCTTCTGTGAAAAATCTTACCTTCTTTCCTGGCTATATCATGTCCAAGAATCAAGAATTGTTTCTCTTCTTTCTGTATTGATAAGATGGAAAATCTCAGATCAACAGTTAAGCATGCCCTGAACTAGCTAAATCTGCATGTACTTCTATTCACAGAATGATTCTCATAGATGGGCAAAAGCCATAGTGGAGACATTCTTAGCCTTTTCTGTGCATATGTTGCAAACCTTTTGCCAATCTGATGAAGTCTAGGGACACCTAAGAATAATATTTTTAAATGAATAGAATAAAATACATAGGATTACCCCAAAAAATCAATTATATTGGAATGCAATTATCAAAATAATAATTCTTTTTAAAAGTGTATAAATCCCAAGTTAAGAACCCCTGCCAGAGAGTTTGAATTCAGCCTCAGGAGCTTATAGCAGTGTGACCTGAACAATTCACCTTCTTCTCTGTGCCTCAGTTTCCTCAAAATAGAGGGCTGGACCTGAAGGCCTCTATGGTTCCTTATAGCTCTATATCTATGATCCAGTAACTGTCATTATGTTCTTCTGTTACCTCGACAGACAGAATTTGCTTCCCAAACCTGTGAACCTACCCACCTAGAAGTCACATAAATTTACACATGATTTAAGTAGGGTCAAAGGCCCTAGGGCACCATACAAACAGGATTTCATCTTTTTCTGATATGTAGAAAATCATTCCAGTGTTTCTAATTCTCATTCACCTATAGGTGAATGCTTTCTCACCTCACTTCGACCTACTGGCTTCCCTGACTTCCTTCAAGACAGCTCAAATCCTACCTTCACAAGAGACTCCCCTCCTTGCCTTCTTTCTGAGATTACTTCCAATTTATACTGTATATGTCTTGTACATACATAGGTGTTCGCATGTTGTCTCTCCCATAGACTGTGAAGTCCCTGAGAGCAGAAACTATTTGCTTTTTTCTCTATATCTCCAACACTTAACACAGTTCCAGGCACATAGTTGTCACTTTAAAAGTGTTTGTTGACTGATGGATTCACCTTGTCTTCCCCATAATCAAGATGGATTACCTCAAGATTACCTGTGTCAGGAAGCATTCTGATTCAATTCAAATCAATGCAACAAAAGTTTATTTAAAAAACTGTTGTGTACAAGGCACTCTTTGTTGTATTAAATAGATGTTTTTAATTTCCTGGAACCAAGAAGAATTAGAAACAGCTGAGCCTTAACAACTGGTTAAGCTGCTGCTACACCTGGGGACTGATTTTTTCCTTCCCAATTACCTGGACTATCACATAGTTTAGTTTCCTGTGGCTGATCATATGGTAAGAACAACAGCTTCTGCTTTTCGTTTCACACAAACATATGACCAACCCTTCCAAGTCTACTTTATTCAAGAGCAACACCTTCCATTATTGTAGCAAATGCACTGCATGGTGGTTCCTAAGCCCTATGGCTGCCTGTCTCTTGCAGGAAACCTTTCCACCTGTGATTGCCTGGGATAAGACTGTCACTATCCACTCTAATTAGGCTGACATTCAGTAAGCCCCCTCTCTGATCTTATGCCAAGCAACATCCATGTGCTCTATATTTTTGACAGGTGTTCTGCCAAGGTCACTGACATCTGGCCCCCAACTCTCCCACTAAGCGTCTTCCCCTGAGGTAGCCATTCACTCCATTGGAATATATGAAAAAATTTGTCTTAACACAGTATTCCAACTTTGCTGATATGCTATTCTTGTTTGTTTTATGGCCCTAAAAATAGCAACAGATCAGCAACATCTCTGATATGGGTCTGACAAAACTATATGCATAATTTTAAAACAAGCTATATGACTCAGATTGTGAGCTCACTGCTCTATTGACCAGCCCCACCCTAGTCCTTGCGAATATGAGGTCTCATTATTAAAACTGACCTACAAAAATGGAGGGGGGTGCAGCTAGGTAGAGCTGTGGATAGAGCACCAGGCCTGAAGTCAACAAGATTTTTTTTCTGAGTCTAAGTCTGGCCTCAGACACTCACTAGCAGTGTGACCCTGTCCAAGTCCCCTAACCCTATTTGCCTCAGTTTCCTTGTCTGGAAAATGAGCTGGAGAAAGAAATGGCAAACCACTCTAGTATCTTTGCCAAGAAAATACCAAATAGGGTTATGGAGAAGTGGATATGATTGACAAAATGACTGAATGACAACATCAACAACAAAGGGAGATAAAATACAAAGTTTGGGATATATAATCCCTGCTCTCAAAGAAATTAGATTCTAATACAACAAAGCCTTTAGCGTTTTTGTTCACCTCTTTCTCTCTGATGTAGTCAAGTATTGTCCCAGTCAGTCCTTTCCTGCATCTTGCCACTGCTTGACCACCAAAACACCCTTGCCCACAGACAATGATCATAATATACAGATACCCTGCCACGACCATTTGTGCCTCTAATCGCTAGTCTACTAGTGATGAGTTTGTGGTGATCAAATTTGAAAATTACCATGGACAATTCATGTTAAGTCTCCTCTCTCTAAGGTGGGACCCAAGTGTCCCTTTCTCAGAAGTATGTAGCTCAGTTTAAGAAGTATTTATTAAGCATTTGTTATATGAAGGCATCATACTAGATGGTAAAGACCCAGAGGAAAAAATAAAGCAATACTTATCCTTAAAGAGGCTGTACACTTACATATTCTGAAGGAATATGAAATGTACTCTGATACATATATTAAAAAGTACGTATAGAGTAACATGAAGAGAAAAACACAGAAAGGCAGAAATAAACAGAAACATCACAGTTTCACAGGATCTTGGGACTTAGATATGTAAGAGAGCCTAAAGATGATATAATCCAAAATTTTTAATTTATTTTAATTTAAAAAAATTCATTTTTTTTACTTTACTTCTGGAAGTAGGGAAGTAGGGAAGAAAATTCCCATCTCCCTCACATATTGAATCCTCCACTGCACTAAAGAATAAATATTAAGCAAAAATAAATGGTACAATGATTATGTCTGACAATGTTTACATCATTCTGCCCTATAACCCTCCCTCCTTTCTTCTATGGGAGGAGGTATGTTTCATTATCCTTTTTGGGGGGGTCATTAAGGTCTTTTTAATTACTAATAGTTTTGCTTCCTTCTAGTGATCTTTTTATTTACGTTATTGAAGTCGTGCTTATTTTTCTTTGGGCCCTGCTTATTTCACTCTGTACAAGTTCCTACAAGTCTTCCTCTACCTCTGAATTCTTCATATTTGTCATTTTTAATGCACCACAATATTCTGTGTCATTCATACAATACAATTTTCAGCCATCCTATGATTTAAGTGATATATACTTTGCTAGAACTAAAAGTGCTGCTATATGTTGGACCTTTGTTTCTGCCTTTGTCTTCCTTGAACATACTCTTCTCATTCTATAGAAGAGGAAACTGAAGCTCTAGCAGTTTCAATGATTTACTTAGGGTCACACAAGTAATAATTAACATTGAGCTGGAAATAAGACATCTTCAGGTAGTTTGAAATGAACCAAGAAAGAGTTTCTTTTCAGGGAGATGGAAGCATTTATGATATAAAAAAATGTTCACTAAGATCCAGTGTTCCTTTTGGACACCCAGTGAGGGGATATATGAACAGAAAATGCCCTACTCTGAGATTAACCTTATGTTTAGGTTAAACTGATATAAAGGGAACAAATTTTATACCAGTATATCTAATAATTACATTGTTGGCTGTGGAATACTAATAGATGCCTGATACCACCTGAGTTGATATGAACTATTTATTTTAATTTTAATTAAAAATTTTGAATTTAAATAAACATTAATTTTAATTTAAAAAAATATATTGCATCATTTTCTACTAAAGAAAGCCTTTATCCAGTGCCTTGTTCTGGCATGAGGGTGACCTTGAAAGTGTTGGCAAATTCTACCATTCCAAAAAGACTTGGGGTTTAGTCCTAGCAATGGCCTGTGACTGTTCTCTGATGGTCAGCCTACCTCAATACACAGAGGCTCATCAGCAGTACACTGATCACTAGATGAAGCATTCCTTTTCCATTGCAACCCAGTAGAGTATAGTGGAAGTCTTGCATTTACAATCAGAAGAACTGGGATTCATTTCTGCTGCTGCCTCTTGCCACCTGTGAAACCCTCTGTCAAGTGGCTTAACCTCTGTGGGCCTCAGTTTCCTCACCTGTAAAATAAAGGAGTTGGACCCAGATGACCTTCAAGTCTTTTTCAGCACTTAGCCTAGTGCCTCAGAGCTTAGCACAGCATCTGGCAAATAATGAATGTTTAATAAATGCCATTGACTAACTGACTTCTATTTCTAAATCCATGCTACCAAATCTGATTCTGTTAAAGAAGGGAAAACACCACCCATTCTCCAGTTCTATGCAGACCCTGTCTGTTAAGGTAGCAACAGTGGTACTAAAGGGTCTTAAAAAGATTCACTTTTTTGAAACTTGAGATCCTTCATGGGATGCTATACAAGAGTAAATTGTGGAATACTGTAATCGCCGAAGAATTTAATTGGCAGATCACTCAAAGGACAATGGAGAGACATGGATCAATAGACCGCAGCATATCACCAAGAAAAATTATGCACGGGAAGCAGCATGAAATTGATCATCGAAGAAATATACAACTGGAAAAGGACAGGCACCATAGTTTGTGTGCCATTTTTTTTTTAGTAGAATCTCTTCTCTTTTCGGCAAGACAGATACCATGGGTCTTTTGTGTACCATACTGATACCAACACTCAGACAGAAGGGAGCAGTTGTACTCTCAAACAGTTTTCTAAATCCTCTGCTCCCCCTCACCAAGTTAATTAGATTTCCTTTCTTCCCACAGCTGAGTTCACCCTTACTATCATTAATGCATCTGTATAAATAGCTTCTTCCAAGAAAGCAAGAAACAAAAGCTTTATTTTTAGATATCATTCTCTCTTCCCATACTAGCGAATTCTATGGCACAGTTTAAAGGGCATTCCATTCTTAACTCCTGGCTGTAACATTTGTTGTTTAGTCACATCAGCTTCTTTGTGTCCCCATGGACCCTACTGTCCATGGGGTTTTCTTGCCAAAGATATTGGAGTGGTTTGTCCTCACCTTCTCCAGTGGATTGAAGCAAACTGAGGCTGTGACTTGCTCACAGTCACACAGCTAGGAAATGTTTGAGGTCAGATTTGAACTCAGATCTTCCTGACTCTAGGCCCAGGACTCTATCCACTGATAACCATCTAGGTGCTTCAATTTTTTTTAAGCCTCAAGTTTTTTAAGACTACAGCACCAAGGTGGTCTCCCATCCAAATACTAACCAAGCCCGACCATCCTTAGCCTCCGAGATCAGGTGAGATTGGTGCTTTCAGGGTAATATGGCCTGTAACATAGCTGACTCCAGTACTTCCTGGATAAGAAAAAAGACGGTTCAATTTAATTCAATTAAATGAATATTTGCTAAGCAGCACCTGTGTGCCAGACGCTATGCTAGGCACTGGTATATAAGGACAAAAAAGAAATAGTCCATGATTCTAGAAAGCTTAAAGTCTGCTAGAGGGAATAGGTAAGGAGTGCCTACGTAGACAACACAAAATAAAGATACGTAGTTTGGGATATAGAGAAGGAATGAGGGAATTCCCTTACCTATAGAGAGGGACCACTAGTGGGGTGTGGGGGAATCTTGTCTCTTAAAGGAGGTGGCAGTAGACCTATAAGCCAGCTGCTCCAATCCATGACCTATTGTTAATAATAATAGCTCACATTCGTAAATATTATCTCATTTTATCCTCACTCTGGTAGTTATAGTTGCTACTATTATCCCTATTTTACAGATGAGAAAACTGAAACATATAAAGATTGATGGAGATCACACAATTAGTAAGTGTCCTAGTTGGAATTTGAGCTCAGATCTTCCTGATCCCCAAGTCAAGCGTTCTATCCCCTGTGCTAACCTTGCCATTATTAGTAGCCCATTCGACAAGGCCCCACACCATGAGCTGGAGAGCAACTGAAGAAGATGGTTGTGTCAGAGTCCCAGATAAATAATCTAGTGTAGACTTCCTAGGGTTAAAACTAAATAGTTCACCAAATGACCTTGGGGATGTGGGTGGGGTCACACTTCCAACCTCTCCAGTGTCCTTCCACATTCCTCTCTCCAGGCACTGTAGCTATACCAGTGTATTCGGTTTCTTGTACATCAGCAAGTCTCACCTCCATATCTTTGTACTGGGTGTACCCCAAGCACAGAAGGCTGTCCCTTCTTATCTATACCTCTTAGTTTCCCAGGTTTCATTGAAGACTCAGATGAAATATCACTTTCTGCAGGATGCCCACTGTCTACTTTGTATATATCTTGCATGTACATCTTTATTTACATGATGTCTTGTCTCATTAGAATTTTAAGTTCTTTGAAAGCAGAAACTGCCTTTGCCTTTCTTTACAGTCCCAGCCCTTAGTATAGTGCCTTATACATAGTTAAGCACTTAATAAATACTTATTGACTGATTAGTGGATTCCAGCCCCCTCATATAGGCTGAGCCTAGGCTCATGAGCCTCTACATGAGCTGAGTAAAATTAATCACTACTATGCCCCCATACTCCCATAAAAGCAATGAATCATATCATTATAAAGTGCCACTTGAAAACTAGTCTCTTACGGCAATTTGTCCTCTTGGAGAGGACTTAGCTGTTGCTGCTGACCTTAATACAATCATGGTTCTCTTTTCCTTTCATCTTCTCTCATCTCAGCCTGGCCTATTGAACATGCATCTCTATCTTCCACCACACATCCATTATCAGTCAGCCCCAAATCCCCTTACCCACATCCCGGCTTGGCTGTTTTGGGGAGTAAATTTCTCTCATTTTTTCCCCAAACCCCAGTACAGTTTGTATCTTGCCCCCTCTCCTTATAAGGTATAGATGTCCTCTTTCTGAGTCTATAGATCAATTAATTAGCAAGAACTTACTAAGCATCCATTATTTGCTAAGTACTGTGTTAGGCACTCAGAATACAAAGAATAAATGGAGAAAAATTCTGTATTTTCTCTTTCACCACCTCTCATGCCCCACAGCTAGTACCTGAGCCAATCAATTGCCTTGAAACTTCCCTATGTTTCAAGGAGATATTTAGAAATATTAACAGAAGAAGCAGAGCAGGCTACCTTTGCCTTGCATTTTTTCCCACCATGATAGAAAGTCCCCATAGCCCTTATAAAAGGAAGCTTAATCCTGAGAATGATATAAACAGCAAGAATGCATTGATTAGCTGGAAACTACATTTTTAATAAAATAATTCAATACTATGAGAAAATAAAGCTATGTCTGGGGCAAATTTTAAAATGTGGTGAGGGGATGGTGAATGTGTATCACTATGGTGATGTTTAATGTTAGAAATGAGTTGAGTTTCATGTTCATAATCTACCTAACTAACTAATTAGGTAATGCTTATATCAGTAAGTGTACAAGTTAAGAGGGGAGTGTGGCTCCAGGAAGAAGTGGTGTATCAAAAGCTAACAACAGGGTTAAAAGACAAGAAACACATGCGTATTTACTTTGAATTTTCTTACTTGTGTATAGATGTATCTTCCCAGGAGAATGTAAGCTCCTTGAAGGCAGGAGCCAAGTTATTTTTGCTTTTCTATCCTTAGTGCCTAACTCTGTGACTGGTACATAAGAGATACTTAATAAAAGCTTGCCAAATTAACATTTATTAAGCTACTGCTATGTGCCAGGTAGATATAGCTAGGTGGCTCTGTGAATAGAGCACTGGGCCTGGAGTCAGGAAGGCCTGAGTTCAAATCTGGCCTCAAATACTTACTGGCTAGTGACCTTGGACAAGTCACTTAACCTCTGTTTGCTTTAATCCATTGGAGAAGGTAATGGCAAACCACTCCAACATCTTTGCCAAGAAAACCTCAAAGACAGTATTGGTGTGCTATGGTCCGCAAAGTGGGGTCATGAAGAAAGACTGAACAACAATGTATCAAGCAGCTTCTGGGCTTTGGAAATACAAAGACAAACATGAAACATTGCTTGCTTACAAGAAGCTTATATAGTATTAGTAGGAAAGAATGAATACACAGACAAGTCATTTCAAAATGCAAAGCAATGTTTGTAGGGTATTTGAATTGAATTGTCATATGTAATGGATAAGCAGCTAAGGGTGTAAATCCCTTATTGGTTCTAGTGGTTGACATACACACATGTGTTTGTATATGTGTGTATATGTGTATATATACATGCATGTATATATATACACATATCTACATATACACACACACACAAAGACAGAAATAAAGAGAGATGGAAACAGGGACAGAGACAAAGAGATAGAGACTGAGAAGTAAAAAAAAAAACTATCAGAGCAAATGGACACCCATACCCAAACGTATATGTGTATACATATATATTATATATATATATGTCTTTAAGTATGTATGTATTTATACTTTGCTAACACATATAATAAGAAAATTGGGTTCATTCTGAATTGCCCAACATTGGGCCTTTTCAGTCATACTTGCATGGCTCCAATTTTGTAATTCCAATAAAGGAAGTATTTGATTTTTAAAAAAATCTTCCTATGGACCTTTTGCCAGAGGTTGGACTTGACCCAAGGTCTTCCTAGCTTTTTGGCCAGCTCTCTTCTACTACACAACACTATTTCCCATTTTCCCTTCCTGTCACATACATACTGACTATGTGACTCTGAGCAAGTCATTTAACCTCTTAGAGATCTAGTTAAAAGCAGTTCAAGATTACAAATAACAGTGAAAGTGCTGACTTGCATCAATAGAGAGAATTTCCTTACCTGAGATGTCTCTATATCAAGGAAATCACAGGTCCATTGCCAAGTTCTATGGACTTTTTACATTTACCATTCTTGAAAATGTGTTTCTCCCACTGCGTATATACTGTCAAATTCAGTTGCTCTGGTGATTGGTTTTTCTGTGTCTCTGTCTCAGTCTGTCTGTCTCTCCCTTTTCTTATTTCATGTGTGTAGGGAACTTTCAGTAACCAACTTCCTCTCCCAATGAAGATCTGTATCTGCTCTATAACTCAGAGGCAAGATCTGAAACCAAGTCTTCCTGACTCCAAGACCAGATGTCTATTTGCTATATGAGTCCCTCTCTGTCTCTGTCTCTGTCTCTCTCTCTCTCTCTTTCTCTCTCTCTCTCTCTCTCTCTCTCTCTCTCTCTCTCTCTCTCTCTCTCTCCCTTTCGCTCTGTCTTCGTTATACAAGATCAATCACTAGGTAGAAGAGAGGGGACTGATATATTTGTAAATGCAGGTGGTATAAAAACCAAAAATATTGTGAAAAAAATAAAAATGGATTTCCCCCCATGTACAATGATCATACAAGTGTATTCATTTTCTGCTTTGTCATAACATCCCAATTCTGCAATCACATAAAGTTTTTTTTCTTAAATATTGGTTTCTTGGACTTTCTTCAAGACCTTGCAGGTTCCTAATCTTGGCATTTGTAATTCTTCCCAATGTGACTCCAGTCTCTTTCTGGAGTCATTGTACTTTACTCCCCTTCAAACACTCCACAGCCCAGTCACATTGGCCTCTTTGCTCTTCTCTTAATTTGAATAGCAAGAATAGGTTGCTTAGTTTTCCTTTATAAAAAACGCTTTCAGGAAATGAGCTTGATTCTCCCCCTTACTCTCACATGTTGGTCAGCTGAGCATCTTTGAATAGGTCCAGTCCACTTATAATAAACTCTCAGAAGCTCAAGACAAAAGAGCAAACAATCATATCTATGGTAGGGAGCCTATGAGGCGCCTTATCTATTAGTGTTTCAAAGGCTATTATTAATGGCTTTCACTGCCAAACCCTCAGCTTATGAAGTTGCTTCCATTCTTTCTAAGAGATCCTTGTTTTCCTTTTTTTGAAAGCTGCTCTTTCTTCCTCTTGCCTTAGAATTAGGAATCCGCATTATCGCTGCAATGTGCTAGCAAACGCTAGCTGCCTGGATCAATATTTCTGTCTCCTTCATTTTGCTTAAATCCCTCTAGTTGCAGGCTGGCAGCATCCCACCAGCCCGTCTGTCACATGCTTTTCTGTTGCTAAGGGCAACTGAGCAGATGGCAAAAGCAGGTTATTGCATACCACGTGGCAAATAGAGACCTATAGCAAGTTAAAATGGCTTTTGAAAGATCAGGAGCAGCTTGTCTCCCAGTGTTATAGGTTTCTGGATACCATGTGACCACATGGCTCTCTGGGGACTCCTTCCAATTGAGTTAAAAAATAAAATGGTTTACTCATTACTTTGACATCATTATGGCATCCCTAGAACAGAGATCAGGTTTGCCTTTCCAAGTTGAAAAAAAAAATCAGTACCCAAGAATTCAGGCTGAAACAAATCTGCTTTTCCTCAACTAATGAGGATTGGCTTGATCTCTGGACGGTGCTAAATCCATCTGATAAATATGTCTCTAGGCCTTCAAGAGGATAACAATTTCATTGCCATGTTTTGGATGAATGATATTAGAAACAGGAAAGATAAGTAACTCACGAGGCAGCTCCTGCAGAAAAAAGAAAAGATAAAAGCAGTAGCACAGCTTAAAAGTGGCTCCCAGATTCCTGTGTTACCCTTCATCCCTTCTTAAGATTATAGATTTAGAGCTGGAAAGTACCTAGGAGACCATGTAGTTCAACTCCATTTTTCAGATGAGTAGCCTGGGGCAAGTCACTTAGGGATGTTGAGTGACTTGCCCGAGGCATATTAGGTAGTAAGCATCAAAGGCAGCATTAGAAACCAGGTCCTGTGATTCTGGAACCAGTGCTCTTTCCATGGTATCATGGTATTTTGATTTGATGAAGTATCATTCTCAGCTTCAGAAATCCACCTGTCAATCAATGAATAAACATTTATTAAGTGCCTATTATGTGCCGGGCACTGTGCTATATGCTAGGGATGCAAAGGAGGCAAAAAACCAAAGTTCCTGACTTCAGGAAATTTGCAATCTACTGGAAGAGTCAACATGCAACCACATACACAAAGAAAACTACATATAGGATAAATAGGAAATAGTTAATAGAGGGAAGGCACTAGAATTAAGAGGAGGGTAGAGAAGGCTTCCAATAAAAGAAGAGATTTTAGTTGTGTCTTAAGAGAACATAGGGGGCAGCTAGGTGGCGAAGT
The DNA here is from genome assembly GCA_028646595.1 of Phalanger gymnotis. NCBI lineage: Eukaryota > Metazoa > Chordata > Mammalia > Diprotodontia > Phalangeridae > Phalanger > Phalanger gymnotis. The sequence continues at coordinate 189,231,014 of CM053623.1, forward strand.
GAGTAGAGTACTGGCCCTAGAGTCAAGAGGACCTGAGTTCAAACCTGACCTCAGACACTTGACCCATGTACTTGCTGTGTGACCTTGGGCAAGTCGCTTAACCCCAATTGCCCTGCCCCCCAAAAAAACAAAAAAAGAGAACATAAGAAGGTCAGTAAGCAGAGGGGAAGAGCAAGAGCATTCCAGTCATGGGAGACAACCAGAGAAAATGCAATAACCTCTTCATTGAACTCGCTCTCCTGCAATTTTTCCTTGCCACATCTACCAAACTTCCAAACCAAAAGCTAATCCCTTAATGAACTAAGCAACAAACATTTATTAGGTATCTAGAACAGGGATGGAGAGCCTGTAGCCTCAAAGCCATATGTGGCCTTCTAGATCCTCAAGTGCAACTCTTTCAATCCAAAATTCACAGAACAAATCCACTTAATAAAAGGATTTGTCCTGTAAAACTTGGACTCAGTCAAAAGCCATATATCCAAGGACCTAGAAGGCTAGTGTGGCCTCAAGGCCACAGGTTCCCTGAATGTGCCAGGCACTATATCTTGTGTTAAGATTACAAATACAAAAGCAATACAAATTCTACTCTCAAGTAGCTTACAAGGAATGTGTCACTCCCCCATTCAATAAACTTTAGTGGCTCCCTATTGTACCAAAATGCAGCTTCCTAATCTTTGTGTTTGGAATTCTTCCCAATCCAGTCTTTTTCTGGGGTTATTGTATTTTACCTCCCTTCATACACTCTATAGCCCAGTCACATTGGCCCCTTTGCTCTTCCCTTAATTTGGCATTGTCTCCCATTTCTGTGCTTTTGCAAATGTTGTACCTTAAGTTACTCCTTCTGCATCTCTACCTCTTAGAAGCATTAGTTCCTTCAAGCTCACCTGACTTTCCTGATTCACTTGGCTGATAATACTTTCTGCCACCCTCTTAAATTACTATATCCGTATATGTCTATAATCAGGTGCATCTCTTTGCTGTCCCTGTACTTAGTAGAACTTAAGGTCTCTGATGACACAGGCTGGTTTTCATCTTATAGTTTTCTTAATAGTGTTGTTAATATTCTCAATGAGTTCATCCATTATTAGATGAACTTCCTATTCAAGAAGGCCCAGACAAAATGGACTTCATAATATTGGAGTAGATGTAAATCAATGTTATAAAAAATTCTAAGCTAATCTAACTGGATATTTTGAGACAGAAGATACCTAATTTATCATCTTTTAATAAGATTCTTGGCATTAAGGATTGAACAGGTCAAATCAATAAACATCTAGTAAGACCTTCCTATATGTTAGGCCCTGATTACAAAGACCAAAATAGGAACTTCAAGAAGCTTACATTATCTATCTACATATCTCAACTCTTAATATTATATTCTCCAATCAACATAGAAACAATATTCGGCAAATCTCTGTAAAGGCCAGCTACAGCACATAAATTATAAAATTATATAATTTCCCAAGTATTTCATACAAATATAGCAGAAAATACACTAGAAATTTTTGAAGGAGATAAAGACTGTCTTCTTGTACTGGGTGTTCCTAAAGTCTGGACACATAGGCAAAAATGCATGTTTTCAAGAAATGAAATGAATGAAATTTTCAACAACATTTTATTTAATTGGAATATTAACAAATAACATCTTCAATATGATTTCCATCATTTGTGATACAAAAGTGATGCACTTTGCAAGATTCACATGAACTCGTTGCAATAACTCCACATTGCCATCAGTTTTAGCACATTCACCCTTTATGCATTCAATCAAGTGTGTTGCATCTGTGATTTTCATTGAGCATACCTTCTCCTTTAGCATACTCCAGAAAGAGAAGTCTCTGAACAACACAGAGTCTTAGGTGAAACAGTTAATGATATATTCAAGAAATTTCCTATGTGTCCAGACTTTAGGGACATCCTGTAGCCTAAACTTATTTTAGCAATCTTAAGCTGTGGTCCACAAACATGGACATATTTCAGGGGGACCATGAACTTGGATGGAAAAAAAATGGTATCTTTTTTCATTAACCTTTGGTTTCTTTTGTTATCCTATATACTTTATTTTATGTATTGAAAAACATGATTCTGAGGAGAATCATAGACTTCACAGACTGTCTGAGAAGTCCATGACACAAACGGCATTAAGAACCTCTGAGTTCAGCAATAAATATTTTGCTTTAACTCTGATGATACAACCAGACCACCTATTGTTTTAAAACCAAAGAGATCATAAAAAGAGTCATAGGAAGACGTTTACAAATAATTGGTATTCACTTTCTGGATGTTATTTTTGTTCATGATTATAAGATCATATATTCAGAGCCAGACAAGACCCTAGAGGCCATTTTGTCCAACCCCTTCATTTTACAGATGTGGACGCATGTAAGTGGCTGAGGGATGGCTTGAACCCAGCTCCTCTGACTCCAAATTCAGTGTGATTCCCATTGCATCTCACACAGTAATAATAATAGCGAATAATTATATCGCTCCTTAAGATTTTCAAAGCACTTTGCAAACGCGATCTCGTTTGATATCGACAACTGCGTGAGCTAAGTGTTTTTACAGCTGAGTCTCAGAGAACTTAAGTGACTTGTTCAGGATCACGTGATAAGCATCAGAGGCCAAACTTGAACCCAGGTCTCATTCTCTATTGACTATACCACCTAGCTGCCTCTTGTATATGCTTATGGTACCTACTAGGAAATTATGAGTTGCTGTTTTATCTTTTTATAGTATATATATACTTCTTTCTATTGCTTTCTAGACTGGTTTTGGGCAGCTAGGTGCTATGGTAGATAGGATATCAGGCCTGGAGTCTGGAAGAGTTCAAATCCCACTTAAGATACTTACTAGCTATGTGACCCTAAGCAACCTTAACATTGTTTGCTCAGTTTTCTCATCTGTAAAATGAGTCAAACAAGGAAACGACGACCACTCCAGTATCTTTGCGAAGAAAACTGTAAGTGGGGTCACAAAGAGTGAGATGCAACTGAAACAACTGAACAACAGATTGTTTCAGTTTTTTTCTTATTACTTAAGATGACTAAGTTGAGCCTTAGAACTGTTCATTACAGTCTATAGATAAGTGAGCTAGATGATTCAGCCCTTATTTCCCTCCTATTTTTCAAAAACAGTTTTACTATGACTGATTTATGCAGATGATTATTTCATTCTCTACTTCACTTTCCTTGGAAAATAGCCTTAATGTCCTTCAAAGTCTATTTTGCAGCTGTGTCTCTCTGCCACTACAGAATAATTGGTCATAAAGCAAAAAACAAAAAGAAAAAGAAAAAAGTAAATAAAAAATATGGAATTTTCTACAGTATTCCAGTGGTTCTATGATTTCATCCATGTGAACATTCTCTCCAATGATGCAAATTGCAGTCTTATCATGTGAGAATCCTGTTCTGTTTTCATCTATAAATTTGTCAAAGGAGAACAACCAAAGGACTGAATACTTGCCCCGTGATCTCTTCACACTTTGTGTATGCCAGCAGAGCATGAGGGCTATTCATGAGTTGTCCTTCACTCTTGCTATGCGACTGGGCCTATCCCCAAATATATACATACAGACGTACGTACTACATCCACACATGCACACACACACAAACACACATACGTAATTTTTGTGGCAACATTAACAGGTAGAGGACTAACTTCTTTAAACCTGCCATGGGGAAGAGGTCAAAGGGAACAAAGATAAAAAACCATGCCTATAATTTATAATTTATAATAAGTTAGTCAACTCTCATTTATTAAATACCTACTATGTGCCAGGCACTGTGTTTAGGACTGGAGATATGAAGAAAAGCAAAAAAAGGTCTGCTATTTCAAGAAGCTCACAGTCTAAGGGGGGAACAGCACATAAATGACTATGTACAAAAAAGGTATAGATAGATAGACAGATAGATAGATAGCA
>CM053623.1:189241828-189267168 GCA_028646595.1 Phalanger gymnotis
AATAAATACACAGAACAGTATCATCATTCACCCCCACTCAAACGATTGGGGCTCAAAATCTTGGGGTAAGGGGCAAGGGTCTCATTTTCCATAACTTCTTCTTGCTGAAATTGGATGTAGAACTGTCCCTGCCCCAGGAGTCCCATTCCAGAGGCCAGTTCTTTAGCAAGCTGGCAGGAATTCCAAGAATACTACATGCTTAGGCAGTCACCAGAGAGTGTAGGGTGCTTAAGCCTAAAGGAGACAGAACTAACAACAAGTTAAACCAAGACAAAGAACAAAAAGAGTAAGCAAGTATGGGCTATTATACTTCAAATAAAATCACCCCCATTCTGGTTGAGACTCCAATTATTCAAGAATTTGATCCCATAGCCTATCTCATGTAAGAAATGTTTCTTTTCCAAGGGAACACAATGGGAAAACTAAATCAAGAGGATCCCATCCTAGATAGAGACTAAGACTGTCCTCCCAGCCTTTCCCCAGATCCAAACTATCACCTTCCCCCTGAGTGACTTGTGGCATTTATCAGTATCAGCCATACTTCTGGAGTCTATGAATCTATTATTATAGTCCTATTCACGGTAAATAAATGGTTCAGGGGTACGATTTGGTAATTATCTTCCCCTGAATAGACAACTGTTACAGTGTTGTCCTTCCCATGGGCTATGACTTCTGCAGCCTTTGGAATGTCATCTGGCTTCTGTTTTACCCATACCTTGGCTCCCAATTTTATTTTATCAATGGAGCAAGACTCTTTTGCTCCTCTAGTAGTTATTTCAGGAGGAGGGTCAGCTTTCACAAAGGGTACTTTTTCACAGGGGATAATAATCACTTGAACTATCCTATCATTTTTACAAAATCGTACAGGTTTCTTACCCAAATTCTGGAGTGTAACAACAATTTCTCTTTGATAATTAGAAACTATCACTCCAGCCAATACATGTACTCCTTGAGCTGCTAATCCTGGTTTAGGTAATATCCATCCAAAATGATTCTTGGGGATTCTCATACATACCCCGCTAGGGGTTTTCCTTATCTCTTTCCTATTCAACCTAAAATTCTCTATACAATGTAAATCATATCCTGCCAAACCAGGTGTTCCTGGACATGGTGGTGGGACATCTTCCCTCACAGTCCAAAATTCAATATTTTGGATCTCATATGTTTGCTGTTCTCTTGAAAACAAGATAGCAATAAAACCATTTTTTAAAAATATTTTGGTCTGTAGTTCTGTATTCCAAAGCAATCAGGGGAAAAAGGACTTATATGTATAAAAGTATTTATATCCTATCATTAGGTAGGGGCAAAGAATTGTAAATTGAGAGGATGGCCATAGATTGGGGAATGGCTGAATAAATTATGGTATATGATGGTAGTGGAATACTATTGTGCTATAAAAAATGATGAGGATGGGATGGTTTCAGAAAAACCTAAGAAGACATGTTTGAATTGATGCAGATTGAATTGAGAAGAACCAAGAGAGCATTGTATATATTAAAAGCAATATTGTAACAATGATCAACTGTGGAAGACTTAGCTACTCTGATCAATGTAATGATCTAAGACAATTCCAAAGGACTCATGATGAAGAATATGATCTAGCTCCAGAGAACTCTGAATCTAAATTGAAGTATATTTTTTTCACTTTATTTTTCTTGCTTTTATTTACAACATGGCTAGTATGGAAATATATTTTGCATGATTTCACACATACAATTGTTATCATATTGATAAGTGGAAAGGGGCTTGAGGGAGGGGGAGGAGTTGGAACTCAAAAGTTTTTAAAAGAATTTTTTAAATAAATATTAGAAAAAATGGAATAAAATACAGCATAGTCTCTAGTATGTTTAACATCCTGGTGATCATCTAGTATATGCATTCCAATTTACCATTGTTGAAATCCCATGAAGGTGGCAGAATATGACATTACAAAGCAAATTGCTTCCATAATATTCCCTTCAAAAGTAATAAGCTAAAAATAAACAAAATTTTTATAAATTTTCAATAAAAATATTGAAAATTTGCAAGTGAAATGAGGAAACCAAAGAAGAGCTTGGAGTCATTTTAAAAATATGTAGGAAAAGAATGGAGGCAAAAGTACCAGAAACAATGTACTGTAATGATATAAATAGTAGCATCTAAGGAAAAGGTGGAAATTTTTCTCAAGGCCAAATAAGATGGATAATAAATAAACTGAATGAATCAAAAGAAGAAATGAAATTACCCAAAATGTCAGATTTTTATATGCAAAATCAGGGAATTGGTCTTTGATCAACTTTAAGTTCCCTTCAAGCTTTAAATTATGATCTTTTCCTCCAAGGTCAAGAGATGAAATAGAAAAAGAACAGAGGAAGCCTAAGGAAGGTCAGTCCATGATAATAACAAACCTAAACATCTTAGAAATTCCATGCAAATTTAAACAAAGCAACTGATTTGATAATAAGTAGAATTATTTTACTGTAGGACACAGTGGCAAAAGGAATATTAGATATAAATAAAGAAACATGGGAAAGTGCTAAACTTGGAAATGACCTAGAAACAATAAAGAAATGAGTAACCTATCTGGAGAACACAGAAAGGAGGAAAACATTAAGAATTATCAGGCTTCTTGAAAATTACAAGGAAAAAAACCTGACTACTGTATCTCAGGAAATCAAAAAGAAAACCAAAAACTGTCTTAAAATAAGAAACATTTCAATCTAACAAGAACAAGTGTCACAAAATTCCTATAACATAGAAAAGGATGAACACAAATTCAGCTCGTCTGGCTTGTGTTGGCCAAGCTTCAGGACTGCAGTAGTTAGGAAGTGATTTTGTAGGAGCCAAAAAGAAAGGCAGCATATATCGAAAATGCCAATTTAATTTTAACCAGATTTTTTTAAAAAGAGAAATTATAGGAGAAACTATCATTTATAGGTCCATGGAGCCAATAGAATTTTAGAGTTAGGATTTCACAGTTCACCCAATCCATATCCCCATATATTTGAAATGAAGAAACCGAATCTCAGATAAGTTAATAATTTTCCAAGACTGCAAAGCTAGGGTGGATTTTTGTGATTTTTTTTAGGAGAGCCAGAAATAGAACTCAGGACTGCTAGGTCTCATTCTAATGTTCTTTACACTTTATTATGCAACTTACTTACCATATCATTTCTACCTTTCCTTTTCTGCCATCAGGAGCATATGAACGACTCAAATTTTGTCCAATCTTTCTTCCAAAATCTCACATAAACTTTGCATTCATGTCACAAAGGCTTCTAAGTTATCTTTTAGCATTATCACTAACCTGTTTCCTCAAGCTACCACTTAGAAAACTGAACAATTTCTCTTCTAGATAGACTGATACCAACTCCACTACTTGTGAACTTATTGATAATATTGTATAATTTAATATACATATACATATATATGTGTGTGTTTATATACTTATATGTGTATGTGTATCATATATATGTGTATACACACAATGTATCCTTAGGAAGTCATAAAAAAAATCAATGATGAATAGAAACTATAGAACATACAACTTAGAAACCCAAATTCCCACAATAACAACAATATTCCCAATTTCACTATACGAGGGTAAATTTTAATTCAGACAAGGATTAAGCATATACTTCTCAGATCTGGGCTAAAATAGCTGCTCTATCAAAGCCAACTGCACTGTCTCCTGATGACATCTCCCATCAGATGAAGCCGTTTAGGAATATCTGCTGTATAGCCCTCTGTTGGGTTCAACCAACTTTATCTCATTCTGCTTGATCTATTCTTCCTGTCTCCATGTTAATCACCTGTCTCATCTACTTCTTCCATTTTGCTAGCTCCAAGTTCATCTTCTGATTTGGTGATATCTTAAGCTACTACTGTTGCTTCCAGAACCATTTCCTTGACTCTTTAGTTATAGAACAGCTTGAGAATGTTCCTAAGTAATATAGTGGGGCGGTTGAAAGGATACTGAACTTGGAGTTGCAGCACCTGAATTTTAATCCTGATGGTACTACTTACCACCTGTGTGGTAAGCAAGTTGCATAGCTCCCTCTTGGTTCTCTTCCTACCTATCAGATTGCTCCTTCTCAGTCTCCTTTGGGAGATCCTTGTCCAGGACTGCCCTCTAATTGTAGGTGTCCCACAATGTTCTCTCCTAGGTACTCTTCTCTTCTCCTTCTATACAATTTCAATCCCATCAGCTTCCATAGATTTAATTACAATCTCTATGCTAATGACCATCAAATCTATCTCTTTTTCTCTAACCTCTCCACTGACCTCAATCTTATATCTCCAACTATTTTTCAAACATCTCAAACTAGATATCCAGTTACATCTTAAACTCAACACGTCATTCTTTCCCTCTAAACCTTCCTCCACTTCTAACTTCTCTATTAACACCAAAGACAGCATCATTTTCCCAGTCTCTTAGACTTGCAATCTAGGTGTCATCATCAACTCCTCACTGTCTTTTACCTCTACATCCAGTCAGTTGCCAAAGCCTATCAGTTTCACCTTTACAACATCTCTTGAAAATTCCCCTTCTTTCCTCTGACACTGCTATTACCCTGGTGTAAACCCTCTTCACCTCATGCTTGGACTATTGCAATAGCCTGCTCGTGAGTCTGTCTGCCTCAGATCTCTCCCCATACAAACCAAATTACTAAACCAAGAGCTTTCTCTTTGAAAATGAGTGATATAACCACTTGTTTATAACTCTATTGCTTCCAGAAAGATTGGTCATGTGCAGAGTCAGACAACCTAGAAGTGAGTTTTGGTATTCCCACAAAGAAAAAAATTTCCCTCTGGTCCAAAGTTAAACTTTTGTCCATGCATTGCAAAAACATGGACTACCTGTCCAACACTGAACATACGGAAAAGGTAACAAATTTTGTTGCATTCTTTGTGTCTTCCAAACTCCCCATAACTTTGATAACTACAGCTTTAACATCCTTTAGGCAATGGTCTCCATTAGGATTGAATCCAAGATAATATTGATGTGATGGAGAGAGGATGGCTATGGTTAACCCATGAATTCTACAAAAGAATCCTATCATGGGTGGGAAATCATGTGAGACAAACTATCGTAGAAGGAGATAGATGATGAAGTAGAAGGGATGCTAGACTTAAAGTCTGAAATATATCTGTCTCTTCCCCAATGGGGTTGAGAATTGGAAAACATACCATTTGTTCATTGTCTGGCAAAGCACCTCAAATGTCTAACAGTGTGCTCACATTCAGCTTTGGTACAGGCAAATATTAAGTACTCCCAGTAACAAATTCTAATGGCCACTCCTGAGTCAAAGTGAAACCGTACTCTAAGTATTGTATGCCAATAGCAGAAGCTGTGGAAAAGTAGATTTTAAGTGAATAAAGAGATATTTCATTATTCCCCAAAGATATTCCCTTCCTTGGGAAGTATTGTATTTCCTGTCAATGGAAATCTTCTAGCAGAGGCACTAGTTAAGGATGCTATGAACAATATTTAGGTTTTGGGTAAGAGTTGGACTCCAGGAGTTGAGTCACCTTCAACTCCTTTCTGAAGTTTATACAATCTTGAGGCTTGCCTTTAATTTTTCTAAGTGGAAATTCAGGAGAGATTGGATTTGGGAAATCTTGAAATTGAGATTACCTAGGAAGTAACCCTCCAGAGGGCTGCAGGGTGACTGCAAAATTTGACCTACTCAACTCACATAGTCTTGATCTCATAGACTTCGCAATTCCCAGTATCCTTGATGGCTCAATCTCTCAATATTTCAAAACTCACATGGTCACAGACTCCAGATAAATCACCTTCACCTAAAACAAAGAACAAAAAAGAACTGAGGCCCATGTTCATGGGGCCACATGTTGACCTTAAAGGCAGAGGACTAAAGGCCTCTCCACTTGGAGTATCATCTCTCATCTCTCAGCATTGCTGCCAAAGAAGAGATCAGCTGGCGAGAAGGAATCAAACCCAAGAGCAAAAAGATCTATAGCCCAACTAAGGTCTTTTGAAGGTATCCACAGCTCTGATTTGACAACTATAGTCAATAAGAGGCTTCTATTCACCACATAGCTAGCAGATTGGAATCAGTTGCTGCACCTTGACATGTTCTCCAAAATCTTTTCAAGGAGCTTCTATAACATGTCATAATAACTCTCTCAGAAGTGAGCTATCAAGTGTGATGAATTTCATCAGCAATACTCTGAACATACTCTTGGGGCCTGGGCTCATTGGCCAGTTCCTCATTACACATAAATGAATGAATGGATGAATGAACATTCCAAGACATGTTAGTCCAGAGGTGGAGAACCTGCAGCCTTAAGGTTACATGTGGCTGTCTAGATCCTCAAATGCAGTCCTTGAGCTAAATCTAAATTTCACAGAACAAATCCCCTCAATAAAAAGATTTGTTCTGAGAAGTTTGGATTCAGTCAAAAGGCCATACTTGAGGACCTAGAGGGCCACATGTGGCTTTGAGGATGAAGATTCCCCACCCCTGTAAGTCCTTGGTGGGGATATAATATAATTAATCAGATAGTAAAGGATATTCTTATAGTTGGGAACACTTTTGCAGTACAACAGTAAAAAATCTTTTAAAAATTTGGCATTGATTATGTATATGTGTGTATGTATGTGTGCATATACACATACATTTCTTGTTCATTCATTTCAGTTGTGTCTTGTTCTTCGTGGGATTTTCTTGGCAAAGACAGTGGAGTGGTTTGTCATTTCCTTCTCCAGCTCATTTTACAGATGGGGAAACTGAGGCAAACAGGATTAAGAGACTTGTCCAGGGCCATAGAGCCAGTAAATATCTGGGGCTAGATTTGAATTCAGGTCTTCCTGCTTCCAGGCTGGCACTGTATCAACTGCACCACCTAGCTGCTATGTGTATGTATGTATGTGTGTATGTAAGTATGTATGTATGTACATACACATATACATATATACATGTACACACATAAAAAATTAGGCATATTAGATAAAAAGTTTTAAAAAATCTTTATATTAAAAAATAAATAGAATATTAATGAAGATAATTTCTTTATATCTTTCATTTTACTATGCTTTTTAAAGTTTTGTAGTCTCATCCACATGTACAATTATTCCAGTGCGCTTAACACTTTGTATAATATCTAAGGTCACAAAGTAAAATGAACACAAGTTCTTTAAATAGATGAAAGAAAATATATGAAATTACTACCTGTTTTACTTTGAAGGCTGTGCTTTGATCTTACTGTACATTAAAAAAAATTGCCATCTGTCTATCATTGATATATCTTGAATTCTTATTTTTCTTATTTTGTCAACAACTGATATTGTAAAATAATATCATGGAATTATTATAAATATCACTAAAATATTATAAAATATTAAGAATGCCTTATTCAACTTGGTAATTATTCACTATTAAAAATGTAATGAACTCAAACCCTCCATAGTAGTTGCACTACTGAGATTTTGGATTTGTTATTCCCTTGCTATAAAATAAGTTGCTCATTATATTGAGATTTTTAAATTATTAAACTCACTTTTTGACTAACAAAGACCTCCATGAAGTCCTAATGCTATGACCTATCTTCTTATAAACTTGACCCTAGGTTTGCCAAGACTGTGCTAGTGGAACATGTGATCAGGTATGTCTTGCCATATTGAACAAGTCTCTAGTAGAATCCTTTAAAACAAACAACGTTTGCTATTCTTATCATCTATACAGGAGCCACTTAGTAATATCATTTGTTCATGTCATTCAATGGAACAAAGAAAAATTCAAAATGGCCCTGAACCTTTGATTTCTGCAGTATTAGTGACAGAATGGCAAGAAAGAATAAACAATACCAAGAATCACAGAGCTTTTAGACTATCTATAAAAATTAACTGTTACAACTCTATATGAGAAATCCTTGTCCAATGGATGTACCACCTGAAAAGCTAAATCACAAAAAATCTTAATATTCTTGCTATAAAAGGAAACCAGAAGCTACAGAGAAGTTACAGATAAAAAGAAAGATGGTTCACAGATTCTCCCAGGAGAGAGGAGTGAAAGAGTTTGCAAAGTCAGCTTTGTTGTGCAAACAAGAAATACCATTTCATGAAACAACAAGATATCTCATATTGTATTACTTGTGGCAAGCATTTAGGAAAAGGCCATTTTGGAGATAATTGTAGCTTATGTACTAATATACATTACAGATAATGGGGAGTGTGGAGAAATTCTACAAAAAAATTTAGTAAAACCTCAATTAAAACAACATATTTTAATAGTGATTGAAATCAAGGCAAATAATTTTCATAATTATAATAGCTAATATTTATATAGTGCTTGCTATATGCCAGGCACTCTGAAAAGTATTTTGTAAGCATGGAGAAAGATGACAAAATACATAAAGAAAATACAATTTAGGAGTAAAAGATAAAAGATAGCAAAGGTTCATATCAAATAAAGAAGCCCCACACTACATTTTTTCAAGAAAACTGTTGGTAAGTGTTGGGTAATGTGAGAATTAAATAAGATTTAAAAAATCAAACATGTTTTAAAACAGAAAATAAATTTAAGAAACAAATACTGACACAAGCTATGACAATTTCCAAAATAAGTTTAACTCTTGTAAATTAATCATTACAATGAGGATTTTTTAAAAAATAAAAGCCTAGAAATCAAGTCAGCTAGTAAACACTTTTTTCTTTGCCAAATGAAAGCAAAGAGTAGCCAACAGCAATTCTGGCCTGAAACATAAACTCATTTGTAAAATCTTTTGGGAGAGGATAGTGGAAGATTATGAACAGAATCAAATCAAATAACCATGAAGTATAATTAAGGGGATAAGAGTTTATAGAATGGCTGATGAGATACTCAACTAAGTCAAACAATACCAAAAACATTAAAGATGAAATGGAAGGAACATAGAAAACAGACAAAAAATATGTGCAATAAACTCTCTTCTCCCTCAGTGACAATGGAGCCACCACATTTGGACTCCAAATGCATCATTTGAGAAAGTAGAAATAGCAAACAGGTAGGAAGAGTAGTTGGATTTAATCAAGTGTCCACAGAGTAGATTTGCATAGGAGGTGATGAAGAAAAAAAGGATAACCAAGAAAATAATCATCCTGTCTTCATATATCTACTCTCCCACCTCTATAATTTTTTGAAAAATTTTCTACACATACATCAAAAGAATCCTTGATGAAGGTACAAAACAAGAGCAGTCAGCTTTTTGCAAATAATATTCTATAGCAGATCATTTTTACAGTCACATGATAGACTAAAAGTTCATAGAAGGTATGGTTCCATTGTGCCTGTTATTTGTTGCCTATGAAAAAGCATTTTGTTGCGGTAGAGCCAAACTCTACCTTAAATACCCTCCTCCATTATAGTGTCTCTCATGCATTTATAAGATCACTTAAGGCAACTATTTAACAAAGAAGTAACTTTGACAGATCTTTGATTATGAATATCAAACGAGGCATAAAAAAGAGAGATGTATCATTGTCAAAGGTATTCACTATTGTCATGGAGATGTTCAGCACAGAATTCAATTGGATTGGGGATTTCCTGTAGATGATGAGGACCTAAGAAATAGAATCTGCCATACTTAAAAGACTGAGCCCTACCTATTGACAGGAGAAAGCAAGAAGATGAAGAATGAACCTTGTCCAGATTATAATATGCAATTAGGTGAATCACCCATAGAGCTAGACTATGAATACATACATCAAGGACAAATCCTCTGAATGTTTAATAAACCAAGCTCACGGTTGAAGAGGAAAAGGAATGAGGGTCAGATTGAGTCTGGAAATTGCATAATGCTTGTAACGACCCCAAGTTTCTCTGTGTAACAGTGATCCACCTTTTATTATTAATATCATAATAATGACAATGATAGCATCTAGCATTTGTGTAGAGCTTTAAAGTTCGCAAAGCACTTTATAAATATTATCTCATTTGATCCTCCTAATAACCCTTGGAGGTAGGTATTATTATTATCCCAGATGAGGAAACTGAGGCAAACAGTAGTTATGTGAGGCTATATGACTGGAAGTCAGGTAACACCAGTCTTCAAAGAAGCAAAGTTGAAAGACATTCAAGGGAAAATGCAGAGATACGTGGTGTGGGAGGACTTCATATTCACAATGAAGAATTGCCCAGGAGAAACAGAGTAAATTATCTTATCAGAGAGATTTTGACTACAAAAGGATATGGCCTGGCTATGTAAAATGAGTAAGAAAAAGCTACAGTAGAGCCTCAGTTTACAAATTTAATTCATTCCAAGATTCTGTTCGTCTTCCGATTTGTTCATATTGCAAAACAAATTTTCCAATAGGAAGTAATGTAAAGTCACATGATCAGCACCACATCCCAAAAAAATTAATATAAAAATAATTATTTATAATTTTAAGTAAATTTTTTGTCTCTAACGCACCTGAAATACAATAGCAATGATTAGTATACAATATTAATTGAAAATAAAACAAATTAACCTGCACTTTAGAGTCTGAGAAGGTTAAGAACCTGCCTGGTGTGAGGGAAACCAGAGGGAGGAGGAGGAGGAAAGGTTATTGCTTGGAAGGAGAATCTCCTTCCATGAGAACATCAGGGATTTCAACATCGAGACTGTTCTCTCTTGTGCTGCTTTCACAAAAAGTAAGACTAACACTACTGCCTTCAGTTATTTTTCATTTTTTAGAATCACTTTCATGTTTTGACTCACTGGTTTTTTTTAATGTTCACTTCTGACTAGAAATCTAACGACACTTGTTTTTGGCATTTTTTTCAGAACGTCATGGAAATGTAATATTGCATTATTGTTAAAAATAGTCATAGTTCTCATTGCAACAGCCTTACTTGAGTAATGTTTTTCTTTTTTCTTTTTGGCAGAGTAATTGGGGTTAAGTGACTTGCCCAAGGTCACACATCTAGTACATGTGTCAAGTGTCTGAGGTCAAATTTGAACTCAGGTCCTCCTGACTCCAGGGCCAGTGCTCTACTCACTGCACCACCTAGCTGCCCCTATTGGGTGATGTTTTTCAACAAAATTTTGCACTTTTTCCCACATCTGATAAACCTCCCTAATCTCACTTGACATGAGAGATTCCTCTGACCTCTCAACCTCCTCCTCACATGAGATATTTTCTGCAACCTCTGATGTTCATACTGCGAATTTTTGTTCATCTTACAAGACAAATTTTGTGAAAAATTTTTCCTCATCCAGTGAAGCATACATAAACAAGGTTACTTGTAAACCAAGGTTCTACTGCAATGCAGCTAGGTGGCACAGTGTGTATAGCACCAGGCCTAGTGCTCCTGAGTACAAATTTAACCTCAGCCCCTTATTAGCTATGTGGCCTTAGGCACATCACTTAACCCTGTTTGCCTCAGTTTCTTCATCTATAAAATGAGCTGGAGAAGGAAACCACTCCAATATCTTTGCCAAGAAAACCCCAAATGAGGTCACAAAATGTTGAACATCACTGAAACAACTTAGGAATGGGGGTCCACTCATACATTCCACTATTCTCTAAACAATGTCAAGCGGTCTAGAAGGAATGATCCAGAAGTATATTTAGTATATGCTTCAATGTGTGGGGGACTTGCGGAAAGACTTGGAGGATGGTTGCACAAAATGAGAAGGCACAAATGATTTTTGATTTGTGTCACTGGAGGGAGTTTTGAAATTGATGAGATCTCAGAGACATCAAGGTGCTGAAGAAGCGTATACTTCCATGTGTATGTATATAGAAGATAAGGATAGGAATTAGACTTGTGATTTCATTGGCATGGGGAATTTCTACCAATGTATAGTTTTAGAGAGAGTTGCTTGCTTAAAAGTCAAGTGACTTGACCACACACAAAGCAAGAGATAGGACTTTAATTAAGATCTACTTCATGTCAAGATTGATTTTCTATCCACTCACTACTCCAGATAGCCACTCAAATATATAGAAATTACCTTAATGCTAAATTAAATCAAGAATTGGACAATTTTGGTTAACCTGGATCTCTCCCTAGAATATTCAGATATGAATTTAAATCTTTTAGAGGGAAAATTAAATGGTTTATTTATATCATATCTACACTAGTTAAATAAAGTATGAAGACTTCATATTTCTTACAAAATGTAACTAAGCCTTCTGGTACCTATAATAGTAAGCATTATTCATTGGAGGATTTGTGATCGGGTTAAAAGGAGAAATGGAAAGGAATGCTGAGGAATTTATTGTGGGTGGTTATGGAACATTCAAAATGGGTGACCTAAGCAACAATAAATGTAGCACACATCTGAGTCCAGCGATCCTTCCAGATAAATTTCCTCATATTTTTTCAAACATTGAAAGGCCTTTTCACAGCTTCTATAACCAGTCCCTGTGTTCAACTCCTTTATAAGCTCTACTCCAAAACAACTGGCTCTTTCATTCTCCTGGAATATTATTAATAATAATGACAACATATTATTTAAAACACATCATTTCATTCAAGTGTCTACATGATCACAAGCCAACTGAAATAATCTAAGTACAGCTTTTGAGAGTGATTTTAATAACACCCTAGATTTATATAGCCCCTTTCTTATGAGCAGATCAGCAAATTTTGCCAAGATATTTTCCATAATGACTACATTTTTCAATATAACAAACACATGTATCTACAATAGAAGTATATGGCTACAGTTATATTAATTAATCAACAAGTACTTACTATGTTCCAGGCTCTGTGAGCAAAGAAAAACCAAAAACAGTCCCTGCTCTTATGGAGCTTGCATTCTAGGGAAGGAGTCAATTTGTATACAGATAGGTATATGTGTGTATATGCATATGTATGCATATGCATGTACATACATAAATATAGGTATGTGCATATCTACATACACAATGCACATGTGTGTATGCAGTACATATATGCATGTGTGTAATATAATTGTGTGTACATGTACATATACACATATGTGTACACATATACATATACATATATACACACACATAGACATACACACACAGTAAGGGGCCTTGGAAAGGCTTCCTATGACACTAGAGCTGATACTTGAAGGAAGATGAGGATTTTGATAGGCAGAGGTAAAGAGAGAAAACATTCCAGACATGAAGACTAGCCAGGGTAAAGGAATGAAATTAGATTGGGAGCTTTGTATGTGAAGAACAGCAAGTTAATCGGTATGGCTGGACCATTTTTTAACCTATTTTTGTCACAATCTAGCCACAAGCACATGAATTAAAAACTAATTTTATTAATATATTTTGCTTTATATTATCTACATTTCTATATATACCTCTCTCTCTCTCCCTATAGAGGCATTTTTATAATAAAAAAGAAAAAAAACATGAACATAATGAATTAACACATCAACCAAGTCTGATAGGACGTGCAGTGTTGCATGTCTATAGTTTCCCCAGCTCTGCAAAAATCCTCTCCTGCCACAATTTTGCCATTTGATCAAGTCAAAACAAGATTCTCATCTACTTATCCATTATACTTGTCAGGGCTTTGCTTCAAAGCCTACTCGACATTATGTTTAATGTAATTTCTGCTAGTCATAGAAGATAGCACCCTGCAATGGAAATAAGACTGGTCTTAGAGTCCCAATGACCTGTGTTCAAGGCTAACATTGATCATTTACCAGCTATGTGACACTGACCAAGTCACTTAACTCTGTATCTTAGCTGTAAAATGAAAGGATTGGTCATTCTAGGTAATATTTGTAAACTCTTTCACCTCCAACAATCCATAAGTTGATTCAGTGAATCTATAGTGACTTACTTCTTGGTTCTTTAACTGTTTTTGTGTCCTGGACCCCTTTGAAAGTCTGGTGAAGCCCATGGACCCTTTCTCAGAGTAACATTTTTTAAAGTTTAAAATAAAATACATAGGATTATAAAGTAAACTAATTATACTGAAATTCATTTAACATTGAATTATACATTATTATATCCTCATATGTTTTTCCCCACTGGAGTCCTCTTAAGGATATAATTGTCTTTTAATTGTTTAACAAATATATAGCTCTTATATTTAATCAAGGTGACCCCTTCTCAATAACCATATCACATATGATACGTCTTTCTAAAATGTATAAACCTATCTTTAAAGAAACAAAGTGTATAATACTCTCTTGCATTTCTTTCTATGTGGAAATGCTTGTGTCTGTTGATGATCATCGTATTCATAATAAAAAAGAAAATTTATCTTAAACAAATTAAAAACCCATATGAGTATTTTGTATTAAAGTTTATATCACAAGCAAGTCTGAATTCCATGTTTCTTTTGTTACACTGGCTCTCAATTAGTTTGTTAATCTAAGAAGGATTAAGAAGGCTAATAAGACTCCATAGGTCATTGGGGGACTAAGAACTTATATTTAAATCCTGGCTTTGATGTAGATTTGTGATATGAACAGGGGCAACTTTCCTCTATTATGATTTTTTTCATCTGTGAAATTCATATAGGTAAACAGTGTATTATGTCTATTACATACAGCAATATAATATATGCCATATATTATATAATCTATAATATGCAATTTTTATACACACATATATAACACAGGGGAGTTACCAGAGTTCAGTGATATAAGAAGGTCTTTCTGGGGAATTCCCTACAGGGATGAACTCACAGGGTTGACACAAATATATATTTCTGTGCATTCATCTGTGTCTCACCAGAATAATATGTACGGTTATCCCTTCCACATCATAGGGGCATGGTACTCTTGGGATATGGAAAATCCACATAAATTTTTTTGACTTTCCCTTCATACCAGAGAAGAAGTCTGAATTATTATGGTATTAAAAGATAAAATATGTTGATATTTTTACAATACTATGCATATGTTTTATGCATTTCTGAGTTTCTAAACCTTTTCTGTGTCATCTGCTGGCCTTTGTGTGTAGTCTGTGGCTTCCGCAAAATTCCTATTTAATTTCTTAAGCCTACATGTGATACATTGAAACCACAACAGGGAAAATTGTAACGTGGAAGAGATAACTGTATGTACATAAACACACACATGCATGCATGCATACATATATGTATATAGATATACGTTTGTATATAGACATGCACATGTATATAGACATGCATATACGCACATATAATGTTTTAAGATTTTAAAGTGTTTTACATATATCATCTGGTCCTCAACCCTATGAAGAAGGTGTGTGTGAGTGTATAAATAGGTAGGTAGATAACTAGATGGACATAGATAAAGATAGATACAGAAATATGTATGTATGTCTGTGTTTACATATATACATATACACAGAGAAACACATATGTATGTATATATATACCTGTTTCCATGTATAGGGTGTCCCAAAAATCTTGGTGCAGTTTTAAGCTTTAAAAGACTTTTGGAAAATCCTGTATTTGTATTATTTGGTTTATGAATGCACATGTGTGTGTGTCACTATGTCTCCATAGGCATGAGATATGTATGTGTATGTGTGCATTTCCTTGCAGAGAGGCAGTATGGTACAGTAGACAGAGAGATGACTTCAAAGTCAGAAAGCCCTGAGTTGAAGTCCTACCCATGTTATGTACTGATTATGTGATCCTGTGTGAGTTTCTTCATTCCTTTATGGTATTTGGATCACTCCTTTAAGACTTTAAGTTGTAGAGAAGGTGCCAATTTGCATTGGTAGGGGAGATATCCTCAGGTAGGAATTCTCAAATCAATAGAGTTATGGGTCCAGTCCCAACTCCCCCCACCAATTCTATGTCCATATATATGTCCATATGTATGCATGTATAGAAACATACACACAGAGAAACCTGTATATATTGTGTATACATGAAAACATGTGCTTCTGTCTCCAGATTGTGTGTGCATACATTTATACCTATGTATATACAGAAACACAGGTGTTGAATTTCTCCAGGTCTCAGTTTCTTCACCTCGAGAATAAGCATTTGATGTAAATATTATCAAAGGTAACTTTTCAGAATAATTATAAGACTTAGAAAGTACTTTGAAAATCTTCGCAAGGTTTTTATGCAGAAGCCATTAAACATGCATCATCCCTTGAAATGTAGCAGGTAAGAAACTAACAAAGATGGATAGATACCATGAGAGGCCTTGATTTGGCATCATGAGACCTGGGCTCTTGTCCTTGATCTGTCAATTTTCAGCCATATGAACAGAAACAGAGCATTTAACCTCAGAATCCAAGCCTCAGTCTTCTCATCTTTAAAATGAGAGGTTAGATGAGCTAATCTCTAAAGCCAACATCCCTTCCAATTGTAAATCTGTGCTACTGGACAAATGAAGCGTGTTGTACATACACATACACACATGTATATATGAAGCACTTTGTCCATGCACATGCACGCACATTATATATGCATATGTGTGTATATGTGCATATATACACATATATACATGCATACACATATACATGTGGGTTGCAACATGCTTCATTTGTCCAGTAGCATTGATTTAAAGCATTTATTAAGTACTTATTATGTGACAGTCACTGTGCACAAAGTAAAAGCAAAAATAGTCTCTGCCCTTGAGGGGTTTATATTCAAGGGAAAAAGACAATTTGTATGTAAATAGGTATATATAAGATACATACAAGGTAGAAACGAGGTAACCTTAGGGGAAGAGCAGCTAGGGAGCCCAATGGATAGAATGCTAGGCAAGAAGACTCATTTTCCTGAATTCAAATCTGACCTCAGACATTTACTAACTGTGTGATTCTGGAAAAGTCACTTCACTCTATTTGCCTCAGTTTCTTCATCTGTAAAATGATCTGGAGAAGAAGATGTCAAACCACTCCAGTATCCTAGCCAAGAAAACCCCAAATGGGGTCACAGAGAGTTGGATATGACTGAAATGACTGAACAAAATATATGACCTCTCTGGGCCTCAGTATTCTGATCTGTAAAATGAGGTATATAACTTTGACATATAGATATAAAACACATGCATGCACATGTATGTATGTGTATATACATATCATTCTTACAGATGTGTACATATATACATATGTGTATGCCCACACATACACATACACACTCATCATAGTGTGTAAGTTCCTAATATGCCTTTGCTGGCTGCATCTGTAAATAAATGGCCCAGATCTAGGAATGCCCCTAAGCTGGCAGAGAAGGCAGTGACCTTGCCCCTTGGGCTTGTGGGCTCTGTGCTTTTTCCTTGCCCACTCATCTACATGGGAGAACTGAAGACACTCATGTTTTGAAAACTGAGGAATTCTGAGTCCTGATGCTTTTGGGTAATAGCGTTTTACAGTCTAGACTTGGGAAATTAAAATTGAGAAACATATGGAATGCTCAAGTCAACTAAGGTCTCTGAAAGGAACCCAAGTCCCCAACTTGGAAAACAGATACAGAAGAGAAGACCAAGCCTAAGTGTATAGTTAGCTAGGATAGCACAGCCCTTTTTATTTTTAAAAGCTTGGTGCCTCAGGCTAAGAATTTCATGCTGGTGGATAATAAAAGGCAATATTGATATAGTGTTTAGAGGTTCATAAAGCCTCTAACACATATCTGATTATTTGATGCTGACAACAATCTTGAGAGATAGATGCTATCACTGTTTTGTTTTTTAACAAATGAAGAAACTCAAACCAACAGAGCTTAAATGACTTCCTTATGGTGTGGTCACAAAGCTAATAAATACCTGAAGCAGTATTCAAACCCAGGTCTTCCTGATCCTAAGCCCAGTGCTTAGTCAGAGTTCAGTAGACAAGACTAAGAAGAAACAAGTTAGAAAAATCTGAAGAGTAGCTTTTTGCTTAACCTAGGCAAAAATTGCTGCCTTTTCTGAAAAGAGCCAGGAAAAGTTTATGGTCTTGACCTGAAAGAGCATGGCAGGACACACTGTTCCCTAGAAGCCAACAATTTCAGGTGAGCCAGAAGCTGAAGACTGTGGGTCCAGCAAGCAGGGTCAGGTGGAAATATGTCCATCAGAGCAACATTGATTCAGTAACATCAGGTTCTATTGTTCGGCCTTCATTCTCAAAGAGGACCAATGACATCAAGAGAGTGAGGAATTGGATTTAAGTGAGGCAGAGCTGTGCAAAGTCATCAGCCTCACTCTTTCCTCCAGAATCATCAGATTCCAATGGTGAGACATAAGTTAAGATTACTGGCAATGGCCCAGGATGCAGGGGGAGACTTTGACCTTTTTGACCCTTTGACCTTTTCCCCAGGTCTCAGTTTATCTGAGGCAATGCCCATTCAGTGATTGAAGGCTCAGTAAGAATTGAGACAAAGGATCACTCAGTTTGCCTTCCCAAAAGAATCAATATAAGTGGGGAAGACCCTCACAGTTTTCGGCCAGCACAGAAAATCATAGCGTCAGATAGGGAATACAAGACCATCTAGGCCTTTGTGACCTCTAGGTAGCAACCCAACAAGAACAAAGCAATATCCCTGGAAAACATAGGTGGACCTTAAATGCCAGTAGCATGAGTTGTTCCTCAACATGTGTGCCTAGGTTACATGTGTCTCATATATACACCCCTCCTTCCAGGTATCCTGGTCACATGTTCCATATTTATGTAGCTCTCCATGCCTTCTTTATTCTGGCCATACGTGTCCTTGGCTACAAGTTGTTCCTTATGTGAAATCATTGATGTCTATAGGAGAGTGCAACCTAGGTTTAGGGGTGAAATGTTGGTTGCTAATTTTCTCCCTTTTTCATTTCATTAAATCCCTTTGCTGTCTTTGTGTTCTGTGGTCAGTTATCACTAGGGCCTCAGAGCTATGGTTTTAACAGATACAAAACTACAGAATACTTTGAACCTGGGGTAGCTACCTGCTGAGCCACCTGTCAATTGTGTGGTGCCTACAAGAGATAGCAGACCTTGCACAGCCCTCCCTCACTCGAATCAAAATCAACTGCAAGTCATGTCATCTTCTCCCTAATGTCCCTTCGAGAGCAAAGGACAGACACAATCAAGCAATAGCGGTATAAAAACTTTCAGTCAATTGTTTTTGACGGAAATCTTTTAAAGAAGGATTATACGCTTCTCTGTCTTCTTCAGTTTATACTTGAAAACTTCAACTTATTTCAACAAGCACGTATTCCATACCTACTATGTGCCTGTCACTATACTCGGCATGGAGGTTAAAAAGACAAAAAGGAAATGCTCTCAATGAAACTATATTTTACTGAGGGGAAACCAATTGGGCAATACTAACATCTGGGGAAAGAGGAGGAGGAGGAAAGGCTTTATATTAGAGGTTTTAGGAGACAGAAGTGAAGAGGGAATATATTAGTGTGGCAGGCCTCTCTAACAAGGGAGTAGAGATTTCCTCCCCTACTCAGGTCAAAAATGTCTTTAGTGTAGCTTTAGTTCAGTCCCATGGAGTTGGCTGAAAGTCACAGGATAAAGTTATTTGGCTTCTGTCACATAGCTAGCAATTGCCAAAGGAGAGACTTAAACACAGATCTTCCTGTCTCTAAATCCAGGACTCTATCCATTGCACCATCCTGCCTCTTGCAAATTGACCTCACTGAACACACTTTAATTTTCACTTTTTTATGACTTGGGGTCATTGTTATAGAGGCCTGTGATCATAGTAGGCTGAAATACAATAGTGTTCTTTGAGGATGTTGAGGTATGCACAACTCTTTGGCCCTACACAAAATGGTCCCAGGCTTTTAAGCTTTTCAGATTCTTTTTTTTTTTTGAACCATAAAAACTCACAATGATCTTAAACACTTCCCTTATCAGCCTTCAGTGCTAGCTCTTAATTCTTACTGCTGTCAGAGTGCCTGCCTTTAGGATTCCCTACTGAAGTCTCCTCCTGTTCCTCAGATTTTAGTAGGTTTCATTTATTCTGCTAAGCCCTTGGAAAACTGAGAGTAAAACTGGTCACACTTCTGTGCACGAAGTAATGCTAACTAGGAATAAGCATGGTGTCAAAAGTGCCCATCGATTGGGGAATAGCTGAACAAGTTGTGGTGTATGACCGTGATGGAATACTACCATGCTATAAGAAATGACGAGTCGGTGATCTTAGAAAAACATGGATAGACTTACATGAAAGAATGAAGAGCGAAATAAGCAGAACCAAGAGAGAACGCTATACGGTAACAGCAATATTGTTTTTATGAACAACTTTGAGTGAATAAGTAATTTTGATTATTACAAATACCCAAATTAGCTTCAAAGAACATATGAAGGAAGACATTATCTGCAACCAGAGAAAGAACTGATAGATGTATTATAGAATATTTTACATACATACATACACACACACATATATACTTGGGTCTAATGGTAACCATCTCTAAAGTAGAGAGAGGAGAGAAAAAAGGGAAATCCAAAGAAAGTTACTTGATAATGGTATTTTATATTTAAAAGGAATAGCAAGTTGTATATAATAGATTTATAGTTCCATATGTAATCTTTTTTTCTATTCTACCATATTATGGAAATGTTTATTTCATTTCTTAAGTTCAGAATAAAATAAATTTAAATTTAAAAAAAGTAGAAAGAACACTAAATTTGAAGTCAGAACACTAGAAGTCAAAAACAAGCACCACAACTTCTTGCGTGATTCCGAACAAGGCGCTTAACCTCTCAGGTTCTGTTTCTTGACTAAATGATTTGCTACAAGTTGTTCCTTATGTGTGATCACTCTTTCCATTAATGTGTATATTTATAAGCAAGTGCAGCCTAGGTTTATGGGTAAAAATGTTTTTCACATCAGAGGACATGGATTTGAATGCCATCTCTGCCATGGAGTTGCTATGTGACTTTGCATAAATCACTTAATATCTCTGGCCCTCAGTTTCCCATCTGTAAAATGTGAGAGTTGACTCAATGAGCTCTGAGTCTACACATAGTTCTAAATGACTGATCCTATGTTCACTATTATTTTCTTTAGTTAAAAATTTCTATGCTCTTCAACAGTATCCGAGGGGGCACCCAGAATGTACCTTATGCCAGGGCAATGTATGCCTATGCTGGTTAAGTTTAATCTCCATCTTTAACATTTCCTCCATCACTTTCTTAAGTCTAGACAATCAACAAAACAATAAATCAAGACCTGATTTATAGTTTGCCACTTTCCAAGGTTTAAAGATTCATAATGAAAATTCAACAATGTTTCTCATAAACTGGTGTGACCTGGCTCCAAGACATTCCTGACCTGTATCACACTTGGATATAAACTTAGAGCTGGAAGGACCATCTTAGGTTATCTGGTCCAAACTCTCATTTTATAGATGTGGAAAGGTGGCTTAGGGAGGTTATTGACAGGCTTCAAGTCACACTGGTGGTAGGTGTCAGAGGCAAGATAAGAATGTGGCTTTCTGGAGTCTAGAGTCAGCTCTCTTCTCCTACAGTAGCAAATTCTATTTTGGTTGACTTGAGGCCAGTTTTTTCTCACTCCCTAGTCCTTGGCTGCATTCTAAATAGCTGAGGTTAGTGAGCTCTGGATATAATCTGTTATTAGAGTCTATTATTTTTGTAATGCATTATATTATCTTTGCAGAAGCAGTAGATTTAAACTCATAACTGTGTTTACTTAGACTAATGTTGACATTAGTTTTAATTCCCTGACAATTGATGGTAGGGTTTGGTGACCCAGAAGCACATCAGTCAGTAGAGAATAGCAGCCCTAGAATTTAAAAATAGCGATGGAAAATCCACTAAGTGAATGTTACATAAATACCTAATTGTGCATTGATTTGCATTAAATACAACTTGCATGACGAGAGAGGTTTTCTCATAATTTCTTTAATACGGCTTTTTTCTCTCAGCATACAAGCAGGTGTCACTCAGTTACCCCATTTTGTCATTACCTATGTTTGTACCATTTTCTTGGTGGCTATGAACACTCTGTGGGCCTGGAATGAATAAAACCTACATCCCCAGATGCCCTTGCAAAGAGGATGCACAGTTCCACCTGTGAACTGCAATACTTGTAAGCTTTATCGCCTTCCATCTCCACTGAATCCCAGTCTCCTCCCACCATGACTAAGAAATGTCCCCAAGGTGTTACTGTCGTAACAGAGATCAAGTCTCTGTCCCCCATTTGATGACTGTAGCTCTGTGCTTTTTATCAGTCCCTTCAAAAACCAAAGAGAGCCAATGATACAAAGACAGATATGACATACTTCTCAGAGTGGTTGATGGGAGTATAAGGACAGAGACAAGAGGCAGGATTGTGAGTAGGGTAGAGAAAGGCTCACTCTGTTTCTGATCTGTCCTTGACCACACTCTACTGCTCCAAAAGGAATGGAGAAGAATAATGGAAGTCCAACCTCTGAACAATGAGGTAGGCAGCAGTCAGAGAGAGGAATAGAGGCATGCATGGAAACATTGAAAGCCACTCCTATTCTCAAGTTCTCCCCAAATCCTAATCCAGATTTTGACCCCATTTGATGCTATAAATCAATGATCATTTGGGACATCTATTTGCCACACTCCTTTGCCTGCTCATAGGAGAAATGTCTGTGCAAGGAGTTATAACAGCTGATACACATCTTTTCTTGGGACTCTGAGATTCAAAAAGTGCCTATATACTAGCTGTAGCTGCCTTAGATTGAAGCTGTGGACATGCGGCCATTTGCTAAATGTTCTATTATCTATTATTTTTAATTCTACTTGTTCACGCTATGAAAATAATAAAAACATCAGATATAGTTAAAACGTCTATCTGTTCACATGGGAGAGGAGTGGATTTCATTATACTAATGTTACATGACTAAGGTTCAGAGAAATAAATGGGGGAAGTGAGTTATCCCACAAGTGAGGGCTCAAGTAATTTTAATTGGATAAATCTGCACTAACCATAGCCTTTAAACTAAGGAATGAATAAATGTAAAAGCATTCATTAGGCACTTGGTATATGCCAGGTGCTGTGCTAAACACTAAGGATACAAACAGAAATAGCATAGTACCTGGCACACACATCCACACACACGCACACACACACACACACACACACACACATATACACATATATATTTGGCAATATTAGCAAAAGAGGTTCATTTTGGTGAGGGAACACACAGGGATGCCCAGCAGAGTCATAGAACAACTGATTGGTGTATCTTTTCTAGGTAGTAGTGATTGGATGATAATTTCCAGAGCCAGAGATGGAACATGGAGTGTGTGTGTGTGTGTGTGTGTGTGTGTGTGTGTATGTGTGTAAGTGTTAACTTTACAAAAGAAGCATGATGTGAAGATGGTAGGGAGAGTAGCAGTATGAAGATTTAAATGGTCCTAGAAGTGATGGAGTCTTACTAATTAGAACAAGAAGAGAATGAGAACCAGAGTTTTGGGTTAGAGGTGGAGGCTGGAATGAATAACGCTAAAGTAATGATAGCAAACGTTTATATGATACTTTAAGGTTTGCCAAGAGCTTTACAAATATGATCTCATTTTATCTTCACAAATGTGGGAGGTAGGTGCCATTCTTATCCACATATTACATATGAGGAAACTAAGACAGAGGTGGTTAAGTGATTTGCCCTTGGTAAGTGTCTGAGGCCAGCTTTGAACCTAGGTCTTTCTGAGTCAATCACTATCCACTATGCTACCTAACTGCTCTATGAAGGAGCATGGTGTGAGCATAGATGGATAATAGACTAATGAAATCAATATAGTCTCAACTGATTGCTGTTGTTATTGTCATTCAATTGTGTCTGACTCTTTGTGACCCCATTTGGAGTTTTCTTGGCAAAAATACTAGGATAGTTTGCCATTTCCTTCTCTAGCTCATTTTACAAATGAGGAAATTGAGGCAAATCATGTTAAGTAACTTGCCCAGTGTCACACAGCTTTGATTTGAACTCAGGAGGATGAGTCTTCCTGACTTCAAGCCTAGAGTCTGGAGACCCTGAGTTCAAATCTGGCCTTAGATACTTACTATCCACTGTGCCACCTAGCTGTCCTTAGGTAGCTGGTGACTTGCCAGTTTCTCCAAAAAACAAAACCAACAACAAAAAAACCAGAGTGGAGAAATTCTAGCTACTATCATTGTTGAGGCATTTATTAGTGGGTATAAGCAGTGAGTTGAGTATAATTTCCTGTGCAATACAAGAGGATGAATATTTTATCACTAGAAATTGGCAAAACATTATAATTTTACAGCCAGTTTTTGCTATTCACTTTCCCACCCAATAAAGTATTGTTGTTGTTGGCTTTAATGAGCATGGTATTGAAGAGAAGCTATTTCTTGTAGGCAGTAAGTCCACATAATTTAAAAAGGATTATGATTACTGGAAGGGATAAAAGAACCATTAAAGCTTTATTAGCCAGTTTAGTATTAAATCACGCTTTACATCCCCTCGCTTTGAAAGAATATGCTGAAAAATTAAAATACGGCCCTCTAAATTTTTATTTCTTCAGTCACTTACTGTATTTGGTGAAGTTATCTACCAGTTTCTCATTAACAGTAATTATTCTACCATTATTCATTTCTTTTCTTTATTTTGACCAGACCTCTCATTTCATTGGTGGAGGAAACATATCCATCAGGAGCTATTCTACAACTTATAGTTTAAGAGAGAATTGCCTGTGAGCCCAGAGAGGAAAAATAACTTAACCAGGGTCACAGGACCAGTACTTGTCAGAGATGTATTCAAACCCAGGACTTCTAGAGTCTAAGACCTGCTCTCCAGTTACTATCCTGCCTCATGCTGTTAAGAAGAAGGGAAGGGAACAAATATTTTTTTAAACTTCTCTTATACTCAAGGCACTGTGTTAACTAAACTTTATTATCTCATTTGATCCTCACAAATGACCCTGTGAGGTAGATGCTGTTATTACTTCCATTTTACAGATGAGGAAACTGAGGCAAACAAAGGTTAAGTGACTTGCTCAGAGTCACATAGACGGGAAGTGTCTGAGGCCAGATTTCAGCTCAGGTCTTCCTGATTCTAGGCCCAGTAATCTATCATACATGCCTAGCCTTGTTGCCTTGATAAAGCTGCTATCAATAAAGTATCTAAAATTTGAAATAATTCCTGACACTTCTTTCTTTTTTTAATGTTATTTTTAATTTATGGAATAAAACAAGCATTTCCATAACATAGTACAATAAAAAAGATGATTGCACATGAAATTGCAAATCTGCTATGTACAACTTGCTATTCCTTTCAAATATACAACAAAATTATCATGTAAATTTCTTTCCCCCCTCCTTCGGATGGCTAAAATATAATGCAAGGTTTCCCAAAAGCCTCACTGCAAATTTAAGCTTTAGCTAAACTGCCCTAAGGACTTTGGGGATTAATTTCCACAGAATGCATATATTTATTTAAAATATTTATGGAATTACTGTCAAAAATTAAAATAGGTAAGTATATCAGGAATGACCAGGGGAAGCCCTTATTTGTTAAACTGGGGTACCTCATGTGGAGCTAGGCTCCTA
>CM053623.1:189267668-189282810 GCA_028646595.1 Phalanger gymnotis
GGTTTGCCATTTCCTTCTCCAGCTCATTTTACATATGAGGAAACTGAGGCAAAAAGGGTTGAGTGACTTACCCAGGGTCACATTGAGACCAGATTTGAATTCAGGTCCTCCTGACTCCAGAGTGGGTGTGGTTATCCACTGCACCACCTATTTGCCTTTCATATATTTATTTCACTCAATTCCCCATTACTGTGCATTCTAATCAAACCAACTGCCTGACATTTTCTTTCTGCACTTCCTACTTCCTCACATTTATTTAGGCCATCCCCATCCCATGCAGGACCACACTTTCTCAACATCTCCATCTATTGAAATCCTTTTTTTTTTTCCTTCAAGATCTAGCACAGGGGCAGTTTCCTTCAGGAAGTCTTCGGTGATCCTGCTTCTAAAAGAGATATCCTCTCCTTGCATTTCTTACAGCCTTTGTCTGAGCCCTTCTTCTCCCTTATAATTTCTACCAGGAAGATATGTTCTTTGCTGTAATATTGCTATAATCTCCTTTGCTAGTTTTTAATTTTGCAACAATATTTAATAGGGTAATTAGTCTATAGTCTTCTTTTTCTGTTTTGACTCTTCCTGGTTTAGTTATTAGTACCATATTTGTGTCATAAAAGGAATTTTGTAGAATTCTTTCTTTTCCTATTTTTCCACATAATTTATATAGTATTGGGATTAGTTGTTCCTTAAATATTTGGTAGAATTCACTTGTGAATCCATCTAGTTCTGGGGATTTTTTCTTAGGGAGCTCACTGATAGCTTGTTAAATTTCTTTTTCTAAGATGGGGTTATTTAAATATTCTATTTCCTCTTCTGTTAATGTGGGCAATTTTCTAAATATTCTTGCATTTCACTTAGACTTGTCAGATTTATTGGTATATAATTGGACTTTAGAATGGGTCAAGGAATGGCGAACATGGTGTTTGCTGCCCAAGAACTCCAGGAGAAATGTCAGGAGTAGAACAGAGGTCTGTACACAATGTTCATTGACCTGACCAAAGCCTTTGATGCTGTCAGTCATAGGGCTTGTGGAAGATCATGGTGAAATTTGGTTGCCTGGAGAAGCTAATCAGTATCGTTCATGACAACATACAGATTCTGGATAAAGGACAATGTTCCCATGTCTTCCCAGTCATCAATGGAGTGAAGCAAGGCAGTATGCTTGTTCTTCAGCATGATGTTTTCTATGATGTTGTCATCCTAGTTGTTCAACTAGTTTAAAAATGGCATCAAGGTCAACTACCAGACTGATGGTAGTTGGTAAATGGTAGATGGTAAACTATTTAACCTGAAAAGGCTTACAAACCAACACTGAAGTGGAGGAGGAGTTGGTGCATCACTTTTTTGTTCACAGATGATCATGCATGCAACACAGCCTCTGAGGCTGAGATTCAACACGATATGGATGGATTCTCTGCTACTTGTGCTAATTTTGGCCTGACAATCAACACCAAGAAAACAGAGGTCATCTACCAGCCAGCACTATACCATCCATATGTGAAACTATTGCTTATAGCAAATGGGGAAATTTTGAATGCTGTCACTAAGTTCACTTACCTTGACAATACACTTTTCAGGGCTGTCTAGATAGATGATGATATTGATGCACACACTGCCAGCATTTAGAAGGCTCTGAAAGAGAATATGGGAGAGAGAGGTGTCAGGCTGCCTACTAAACTGAAGATCTACAGAGCCACTGTTCTGACTTCATTATTGTATGCCTATGAAACCCAGACACTCTATTGGTGCCATGCCAGAAAACTGAATTGCTTCCATTTGAATTGTCTTAGGAAGATTTTGAAGACCACCTAGCAAGACAAAGTACAGGAACATAGAGATACTCTCTAGTGCTGAACTGCCAAGCACTAAAACTCTACTGCAAAGAGTACAACTCTGATAGGCTGGCCACCTAACCTGAATGACAAGCCCATGCAGGTGCTGACATGGTGGTCAGGAGAAGCAGTACAAGGATGTTTGCAAGGTGTCTCTGAAGAACTTTAGTATTATCTGTGAGACATGGGAGATGGTGGCATAGGACCATCCAGCATGGTATAGCCACATCAAAGAAGGTGCTGTACTCCATAGGCAAAGCAGAATCATAGAAAGCACAGAGGAAAGATGAGGTGCACAAATCTAGAAACACCCCCATTTCAAATGTTCTACTAATGGACTACTTGTGACCAACCTGTGGTAGAGCCTTCTCAACTCACATTGGACTGATCAGCCATAACCAAAATCACTGTACCCAGACCCCAACATCACGATATCATTTTTAAGTGAAAAATTAAAATAAATAAAAATTTAAAATTTAAAAATTTAAATTAAAAAATCAAAACTTATTTTTAAATAGGTAGGTAGATAGATAGATAGATAGATAGATAGATAGATAGATAGATAGATAGATAGATAAAAGATGAACAACAACAACCAGGAATCACACTTTTGTGTTAATGTTTTTTCATCCTTGATCTGACTGTGACCCTCTTGTGGGGAGGAATTATGTTATTTGTCCTTTTTCATAATCCTAGTACACAGCCTGTGCAGAACAGACATTTGATTAATCTTTGTTGAATGAATGAATGAACAAATGTTAGGCACTTAATGTATGCCAAGCACTGTGCCAAGTCCTGGGGTTACAAATTGTGACCTGTATAAGTCATCCAACCTTCAGTTTCCTCATCTGTAAAATAGGGATAATAATAGTACTCCCAGGGTTCCAATGAGGATAAAGTGAGATAATTCATGAAAAACTCTTTGCTTATATACAGTAATAGTGATATTGTTTTAAGAACAACTTTGAGCAAATAAGTAATTTTGAATATTATAAATACCCAAATTAACTCCCAAGGACATAGGAAGACACTATCTGCATCCAGAGAAAGAACTGATAAATAGAAGTACATATAGAATTATTTTGTATGTCTGTGTGTGTGTCTGTGTGTTTGTGTTTCTTTGTGTATTTGTGTCTAATGGTAGCCAACTCTGGTGCAAGAGAGGGAGTGGAAAAAAAAAAGAAATTTGCATGATAATTTTACATATTTTATTTTTTTTGGATGGGGGAAGGCTGGGCAATTGGGGTTAAGTGACTTGCCCAAGGTCACACAGCTAGTAAGTGTGTCAAGTGTCTGAGGCCAGATTTGAACTCAGGTCCTCCTGACTCCAGGGCCAGTGCTCTACTCACTGTGCCACCTAGCTACCCCAATATTATATATTTTAAAGGAATAGCAAGTTATACATAACAGATTTGCAGTTTCATATGCAAATTTTTTCTTATTATACTATGTTATGGAGATGCTTGTTTTCTTTCATAAATTTAAAATTAAATTTAAAAAAAGAGAAAAGCTCTTTGCAAACCTTAAAGTACTATGGAAATGCTAGCTATTGTTACTATCATCTAGATAAGTAAGCTGTCACTAGTAGAGCGAAAAATCATATTATTAAGCCATTTAAATGACTTCAATGTAAGGGCTTAAAAATCCCTACCATCAAAAAGTCTTATATTTTAATATAAGGAGATAAATATATATATGTGTATATAGGGATGTAGTGGCCACAGAATTCTACTTTGTTAGCGTCTCTGCCTGAGCTGGTGAGCAGAGCTAGAGGAACATCAGTTGAAATGTTCTTTCCAACGGCAGTGTCAGTATTGATGCAATTACACTTCCCAGCAGAAAAGGGGAAGGAAGCGGTAGGGAAAAGGTATGAGAAGGGGCAAAGTAGATGGCAAGAAAATGACCAGGATGGAATATAAATTGTGGCTGGGACCAGTCAGAGACAGTCATTTAGCAATGGGAGAGTGTACCCAGTTTGTTAAATGTTGAAACCTAAGTGTAAATTGGGAACAAAGTACAGGAGAAATGCTTAAAATGCAATCATTTTGCTTTCCGCATTTGGAATATTTTCAGATCTTTATCTATTTTTAAATGAATATAAAATAGAGACTCTGACATGGAGGAGATTCTACCTTTGCTGACTTTAACTGCTTGCCCAAACACAGTGGGAATGATTAATGAAGAAAAAAAAGAGTTTTGGAAACTATATGGGATGGAAAAGTATGACTAAACCTGTCATTTCTAAAAATTATCAAAACAGAATTTTGTAACATCTCCCAA
Source organism: Phalanger gymnotis (assembly GCA_028646595.1). NCBI lineage: Eukaryota > Metazoa > Chordata > Mammalia > Diprotodontia > Phalangeridae > Phalanger > Phalanger gymnotis. The sequence goes on from CM053623.1 coordinate 189,271,778, forward strand.
ATTTTAACTTTGATATTAACTTTGACACACAATCTTAGCTTACTATCTCTGAACATACTTCTGGTTGTGTTTGTCCTTCATTTTAGAAGGGGACCATGGCACATGGCATCAGGCAAATGATGACATGACTTTCAGTTGACTTTAATTTGAGTGAGGGAGGGCTATGCAAGGTCACCAGCCTCACTTTCTCCTCCAGAGCCATCTGGATCCCAGCTCTTATACTTACTAGCTATATAACCCTGGGAAAATCCCTTAACCTCTGTTTGCCTCAGTTTCCTCATCTGTAAAATAGGGATGATAATAATAATACCTACCTCTGAGATTATATTTGTAAAGCACTTTGCAAACCTTAATAAATAGGAAAGAATGATATCAAACCTTTTAAGTGACTTTAAAAATGTAATTGTGTTAAGAAGACTTCTTTGTTGGTTGGACATGAGTTTAGTCCATTAAAACATTTGGAATAGAGGTGGCCCTGGCTTTGCATATCTCTTATCTCCTTTGGGCTTCTGCCATTCTGTTTTGCGCACAGAGCACAGTGCCTTTTTTTGATGTGGGCATGCCACACCAGGCAGTCTTGTGCCAGCATCAAATATGTCCCACTGTGGATACTAAAGTTCCTCAGAGAGACCTTGAGAGTGTCCTTGTATTGCTTCTTCTGACCTCTACGTGAGCTGTTGCCTTGTGACAGTTCTCCAGAAAATAGTCTTTTAGGAATAACATCAAGGGCTTGGTTCAAATCCTGACTGTGTGTAAATCACTTAAACTCATACTCAGTTTATGTATTGGCAGCTTATTTGATTTTAGATTTTAGTTCTCTGTGCTTTTCATTTTATAATTAAAACAAATTAAAGTAATAGCATGCCTCAGCAGAAAAAAGTGTTCAATTTGAAGTCAGAAGACGTGGGTTCAAATCTTAACTCTGCTACTTATTGCTTTGTCTTGCCTTAGCAAGTCACAACCTCCCAGGGAATGGCGTGCTGGAAAACTTTTGATATCAGGCTCTCCAGGCTGGGTGGGGAATTGTGTATCAGACACATTTTTAAGTTTAATGTGCATTATTAACATTTCTTCCATTACTTTCTTAAGTTTAGAAAATCAACAAAACAGTAAGTCAAACCCTGATTAGCAGCAATTTCTGAAGTGTAAATACTTATGCCAAAAAACGTGACAATCTTCCCTCAAGTGCTTGTATGAGCTGGCTCTCCTGTACTTCTCCCAGGGCCCAAATTTTTGATCCATGAATGGGACTAGATGATTGTTATGGTAATTAGGGTGGGATTTTTTTGCTGTTCTTCTCTTTTGGAATGCTAAGGACGTCAAGTGCCTTTAAGGAGTCTTGTCTTCCTTTGAATGGGGAAGGTAAAGTGGGACCCTTTTGTCTTTTGTTTTGGAGTGCTTCTCAGCACTGAAGTAATCAAGTACCTTTGATGAATCTTGCCTTTCAAATGTGATAGAAAGCAAAATGGGACTTTTTGCTGTTTTTTGTTTGAGTGCTTCTCAGCACTGAGGTAATCAAATGCTCCAGGGCCCTGAGATGTGTATATAAGATCTGAGGTTGGTATTTTGTTTTGGGGGCACACTCATTGAAAGAGTGTTGGTGACAAGACTCTGGGTAGCCATCGAAGCAGCCCCCCAGCTTTGAAAACCCAGATATTGATGCTTCTCTCTGGTAACTATGTATGTATTGTGATTCGGTCAGACAAATAAAAGTCTGCCTGTTGATCTGTTTGTAATTTCTGTTTGTATTTGCTCTGGAGTTCAGTGTGCTGACTTTTTCCCCTAAACTAAGTGAATGGTATATTTATGTTTAATCAAAGTAAGATTGTTAACCCCTTAAAGTTGCTTTCCTTAGAAAAGCGAAAAGTAGATCAAAGAACCTGTGCTGGCAGCCTTCTTGTGTGTTGATGTTATTGGTCTTACACCACCATAGCAGCTGCTGGCAACATTGTTATTGCAGTGATTTAGATATGTAAACCAGCGGTGGGGAACCTGTGGCTTTGAGGCCTTATGTGGCCCTCTGGGTCCCCAAGTGTAGCCCTTTGACTGAATAAAAATTTCACAGAACAAATCCCCTTGATAAAAGGATTGGTTCTATAAACTCATGAGAAAGAAAAACAGTAATTGTGGAGTCAGGTCTTCATAAAAGTTTTAGGGTTGTTTTTTTTAATAGTAAATAATATCATATTCAGAAAAATAATTTTATTCCTAATTTTATATATTTTAAATAAAAATACGTATTAATATGAATATGATTACTGGGCAGGATCAGGCCTGAGGTCAGTAAGACCTGAGTTCAAATATGGCCCCTGACATTTACTAGTTGCTTGACCCTGGGCAAGTCACTTAAACCTGTTTGCCTCTGTTTCCTCATCTGTAAAATGAGCTAGAGAAGAATATGGCAAACCACTCCAGTATCTTTGCCAAGAAAACCTCAGACACTGTTACAAAGAGTTGAACGTGACTGAAACAACTGAACAACAACATTGATATGAAAGGCTGCCTGTTATTTGTCTTCTTATGTTATGTAAAGCTTTGTACAGCATGGGTAGCAGAGATGGGTCATGATCTATATCATTGGAGAGACATCTATAAAATCTCAGAGCTACTACTGTAGGTCTACCACCCATTTTTTATACCTAGTTAGCAAGAAGAGTTCAGATAGAAAGCTAGCAGGTGTGTACTTCCTCCTATCCCCACAACTCTCTCTTGCCATGACCATGCCCCAGGTGAGCTTCTCTCTGGCTAATCGCATAATGCCACTACCTTCTCCCCAAAGAGGCAGTCTCTCTAGCAATGGGCTTTTAATATCCTAGTTCCAAAGCTTGGGAACCAGTATCTTGGAATCTTCTCCTACCCAACCATGAGAGTTTCTGGAGTTCTCATCCACAATTGAGCCTTGTATCATAGATTCTCTCCCATCTCTATCCGTTAGAATGAATTTGTCTTAAAAAAGGTAATATGAGGGTACATTTTCTATTATTTGCACTGGGTACTTTTTTTTGAAGCTTGTCTCAGGTGTCAAAATTACTACTTGTAGTTCTGCCCTCTAATTTTTCATTACAGTCTCTTTTCTCTCTATATGTCCTCATTTGGTGTCCTCATCAGCTCTCATGAATTTGACATCTCCATGCAGATGACTCACAGATCCCACCCTAGTTCACCTTCTTAGCTCTAGTCCCACATCATCAGTTATCTCATGGATCTTTCAAGCTATATGTCCTATAGACATACCAACTTCAATATATCCAAAAGAGAGCTCATTTCTCTTCTTTTTTTCCCCTCTTCACTCCTCACCAGTTGCTCTTCCTCCAAACTTTTCTGTTTTTGTTACAGGCACTAGTCTTCCAGGTTTGAAACTCTGGCATTATTATTAACTCTTAATTCTCCCTCCCTTTACACAAACAATTATTTGTCAAATCTTGCCATTCTATTTCTCCAATAACTTTCTAATCTATCCTCATCTCACTACACATACTGTTGCCAAATCTGGCCTTATCCTATTGCAATGGATAATTGGTCTCCTTGCTTCAAGTTTCTCCCCAATCAAATCTATCCTGCCCAATACTGCCAAAGTGATTTTCTCAAATGCACGTTTGACCAGGTTACTCCCCAACTCAATAAACTCTAGTGTCTCACTAATCCCTGTAATGTTAAATGCAAAAATTCTCTGTATCAGATAGTTGGAAAGATGCCTATGAATTAATGCAAAGTGATGTAAACAGAACCAGGAAACCATTGTATACAGTAACAGTAATATTGTAATGATGATCAACTGTGAAAGACTTAGCTACTCTGATACTGACAATGATCTGAAATAAGTACAAAGGATTCATGATGAAAAATGGTCTCTCCAGAGAAAGAATTGATGAAGTCAGAGTGCAGATGGAAACATAATTTTTTTTCACTTTCTTTATTGTTCTGTTTGTTTGGTTTTTTTTTGCAACAAGGCTAACAGAAACATTTTGCCACTTTTCACACAAATAAAATCATATCTAAACAACTGGAAAAATATTCATTTTCATGGGTAGCCCAAGACAAAGTAATAAAATAGCAGTTCTGCCTAAATTAATTTATTTAGTGTCACACTAATCAAACTACAAAAAAAATTTTATAGAGCTAGAAATAAATACTAACAAAATTCATCTGGAAGAAGAAAACGCCAAGAATATCAAAGGAAATAATCGGAAAAAAATGTGAAGGAAGGTGGCCTAGAGTTCTAGATTTCAAACTGTATTACAAAGCAGTAATCATCAAAACAATCTGGTATTGGTTAAGAAAAAGAGTGGTGGGATCAGTGGAATAGATTATGTGTACACAGTAGTAAATGCTTGTCTCGATCTAGTGTTTGGTAAACGTAATATCCCAGCTTTTGGGACAAAAATTCACCATTTGGCAAAAACTATTGAGAAAACTGGAAAGCAGTTTGGCAGAAACTATTTATAAACCAACAGCTCACACCATATACCAAGATAGGGTCAAAATGATATGTGATTTAGACATAAATTTAGACATATTGCTTGCCTTCTCAATGGGTAGGGGAGGAACAGGAGGGATGGAAAGAATTCAAAACTCAAAATTTTTAAAAATGAAAGTTGAAATAAATAATAAATTTAGTTTTAAAAATTCTCTGCATGACTTTTAACACTCTTGACAACCTGATCCTACTAGATAGGGCAATGGACTGACAATTGAAATGTGATATCTACCATTTTCCTGCCCCTCAGCTACATAGGCTAGTTTTTCCTTTAAAAATACAAAGAAAAAACTGTCTTTAGGACTTAAGTGGCTCGAGAGTGCTAAAGCTCCAGTTGAGTCTCTTGAGGAAGCTTCCTAGTAGCTTCTGGTTTTATTGACATGGCTTCTGATCACCTAAGGGCATTTTAAAAAGCCCAGCGACAAGGAAGAGAGGACCAGTGGATTGCCATACATTGTGCTAATGAGCAGATCATTTCCAATGCTTGGAGGGTGGGGTCTCCCCAAGCTAAGGGCTCTACTTTTTTTTTTTAATATCTTCCTATGTTATAGCTAAATTAACCTTTAAAAACAAAACAAAACCCAAAAAGTGTTAAATGACCTATGAGTATCTCATTTTATTACAATATCCACCAAAAACTACCAGGATACTAACTTGAGTCAGGTCTATGTATTATACATGTGCTCAAATTCCACCTCAGACATATCCTTGTGCGATCTTGGGCAAATTACTTAAACTCCATTTGTCTCAGATTCTTTATGGCTAAAATTAAGTGTTTTGACTTACTGTTCTATGAGTTCCTTTCCAGGTCTAAATCTATAAGATCCTATGATCCTACCTTCTAGTTTCATTACACATTACTCTTCTTTTAAAAATTTAAGATCTTGACAAGCTGGTCTTATTCTTCAGAAACAATATTCCAGCTTCATTTCTATGCTTTTGCACTGGTAGACCCCCGTTTCTGGAATGCCCTCCCTCTTTACTTCTGCCTTATAGAATCCTCAACTTGGTTCACATTCAGCTTAAGCACCACCTTCTACACAAAGCTTCTCCTGATTCCCCTCACTCCCACTAAATTTCTAACACCCTTCTTCCCTAACCTACTCTATATTTATCTTTATTCTGCAGAGTCTTATGTAGGTACATATTGTCTTTCCCCATAGAATGTAAGCTCTTCAAGAGCAGTGACTATTTCATTTATGTGTGTATGTGTATACATACATATATACATATACAGACATGCATGTGTATGCATATATGCATGTGTATGTATATGTATATATGTGTATGTATATATGTGTGTCTGCACATACATGTACACATACACATACATGCACACATATAAACACATGTAAATACATATATACATATATAATTATTTATAGATATATTGATAAATAATATATTATGTATAATTATATGTATCAATATATTGTATCATAATGTATGATATATCATGTATATATATGATTCTGTTATTATAAATAGCTAGAATTTATATGACACTTCAAGATGTGCCAAGCATTTTACAGATATTATCACACTTTATCCTCTTAACAACCCTGAGAGGGAGGGAGGGCAGGATTATTATTCCCATTTTACAAACAAGTGACTTGCCCAGGGTAACACAGGCAGGATTAGAACTTAAATATTTCTGACTTCAGATGCAGTGTTGTATCCCAGGTGTCTAGCTTTTTCTACTTTCCGTTGATCTTCAATGCCCAATTCAGTTTCTATCTATTTTATGAAACTTTCTCTGATTATCCCAGTCAGAAAGAACTTCCTTCTCTTGCTCTCAGATCCTGTAGCACTCTCTTTATATCACCCAAATGGCCCTTACTTCTAATCAAATTCAACGGAACAAGTGTTTATTAAGTACTTACTATGTATAATATTCTAAGCTACTTAGTGTGGATAGGAAGATGAAAAATAGTACACATCCTTAAGGACTTTACATGTTACTGGAATGTTGTGAAAATTTCATACTTTATGCATGACTTATAATTGGATTAAAAGATTGTTCTTTTGTTTTTGAAAATGTCATGACATACCCTTCTCTGGATTACCCACAGAACTTGGTACATAATGTTCGATCCATTCAAGGACTTTTTGTTTTACCCTAGTTGTTTGTCCTTATGAATCAACAGTCAATGTAGTTGGGCAATTAATTAACTCTCCTTATAAAATGGTGTAGCTGGACAATTAATTGTCATCCCAGTAAGCAACACGGTGATCATCCCCTAAGAAACTAGAAGTCTGACAATCGATATACAATTCATTTCTGGACCCATAGACACAATAAATTCTCAACGAGTGTCCAATGAATGAAATAATGAACAGATTACTCAGCAAAATGGTGTTATCTAGAGCCAAGTAGAAGAAAATCAAGATGCCACAAAATGTTTATCAGATTTTATTAATCATCCCATTTGTATCTTTGAAAACAAGCTGTTCTCAATGGACTTACCTAAATGTACTTGAAGATTTGTTGACTGAACTTAGAGTCAGTAGCTTAAGGTTTGATTTGGGGCCTCTTTAATTGACTAGCTGTGTGATGATGGGCCAGTGACAACCCCTCAAAACATCAGTTTCCTAACCTGTAAAATGAAAATAATACTTGAATTACTTTTGCTGTGGAATTGTTGTAAAGAAAATAATTTTAAACTTTCAATTACTCTACAAATACAGTTTATTACATACATAGAGATGGTTGGCTTGAGAAAGAAATATTTTAAAAACATAAAGAGGTATTATACTGTTAATCTGTGTGTTTTAGAAAAAAAAAATAAGCCATAACCTAAGCATTTTTAACGGTCTACTTAGATGTTTTAATTTATTTCAGACAAGTACATTATAATAGGATAGGGATCTTAAACTCATTTTTCCAATTATGGCTTTCCTAATCCTTTCTAACATTTGATTGAAGTTTTGTAGACCTGTACAAATTTGCCTGGCAAGCATGATTTGTATTTTTTTTAAAGTGCTCCAGATTTACTAGATTGTGTTAAAGATTAATTAAAACTGAAAGAATATTTATAAAATTACATATGTTTATACACACTTATATAGTATACATACATAATTTGTATATTAGATCTAATTAAACAAAATACACATTCCACATGAATTTTGTTTGAATTTATTTATCAATGATTTCTCTTATTCCACATTTCCAATTATTTCTTTTTTAAATGCAAGTTGTCCCAAGAAGATTATAAGAGTATTGCTTTAAAAGGCAATGAGAAGCAAGATAGGGGAGAAAGTATATAGAAAACTTGTCAGGGAACTCACTTAAGCAAATTTTTCCCAAAGGAATTGAAGTATATGACTAGGAGGAAATTAGCAAAAAGAAGAAAAGATCAACAATTTTCATCATCAATAAGAGTGGAGACTCCGTATTTGGACTCTTACTAATGTTTCAATATCCCATATTATGTATTAGGAAGTAGGAATGACACTGAAGAAATAATGATGGGAAAAGCAGCTGGACTAGACCAAGTCTAGCATTGAGTAGGTCTCTTTTAGAGTTGACATAATTTTGAAAACACAGGGATTAACACAAAAATATATGAAAGAGGGAGGGAATGGAAGAAAGTCACAGAACTCTTTGTTAACTCAAAAAAGTAAACAAAGACTATATTAATTTCCACTAACCCATATATCTGTTTTGCCATCTCCCACAAAAATTTTGTCATAATAAGCTATATATGTTTAGTATGTATTCTGGACTTATTCTCCTAGCCATCATTTTCACTACTAGGTCTCTTGGAGAGCTAACTATTGGCTGCATCTCCCTTCAAGGTTGTAGTCCTGAGGAGCTGGGGGGGGGTCCCTTTTTTCTAGTATTATAGCTCACCATCTTCTAAGCTTCTACTGGTATCTTCCCTTCCATTTTTATCAGTTGGTATTGGTAAGTATTTATTATGGCAATATTTCTCTACAACCTCACCTTCCCAAGTTTAGATCTTTTTCCTTTCTCCTGACAGATACTCAAATCTCCAACTCCAAAATGGCTTCTTGGAAGCTACATGGCAAGATAGATAGATCAGCTTGACTTGAAGTCAGGAATAACTCTGTTCATATCCTGCTAATGGTACTTAGCCATATGACCTGGATAAGTGGGTTAGCTTCTCCCAATCTCAGTTTCCTTATCTGTAAAATAGTGATCATGATTGCTCCTCCCTCACAGGGTTGTTGTGAGGATTACATGAGATAACACATTAAAGTACTTTGCAAACCTTAAATTACTATATGTTAATTATGAATGTGACTATTATTATACATATGTTGGTGGGCACATATCTGTTATTAACATACAGGCTCCACAAAGCATGCACAAGCACTTCAACTAATCTGAGTAGACTTTCTGTTCAATATCACTCCAGTTCATCCCCTGTTTTACAAAGGCACCTTAATTGACCAAGGAGTGTTTTCACTTAGTTTAAATCCTATGATTGATTCGATGGAGGTTCAAAGTCTTTGTTCATGCCTAGTGAACAATTCACACATTTCATCACCAAGATAGAGTATCTTTTCAGTTATTTTAAGTATAGTAGAGTGACTGTCTAGGTTGACTCACCCCTTTCCATGTGCATTGGGCATACCCTTGATGAAGATGTGAGAAAGGAAGTAACAAACTTCTGCAAATTATATCTTGCAATAGATGACATCTGTTTGATCTTGCTTTTATTTGGAAAGTTTATAGAATGCAACATTGCATTATCTTTATTGTTGGTTGAGTAAAACATTTTATTTGTTTTCATAGAGCAAAATATCACTTCTAAGGTTTGTGGCTCTTTTTTGTCCCCAACAAGTGTTTCCTTGTTTCATAAGTAAACAACATTCGCAAGTCCTCCAAATATGTAATAACAGAAACAACTTTTGTTGATGACCTATTAATATCAAGGGAACATTTTTGGGAAAGCTGATAACATGAAAGGTCATAGAAGAGCCCAACTCTCACATATAAACAACAGAAAATAGCTGAACAGGGCCCAAGATAAAGCAATTATAAAGAAAACCAAAAAGAAACAAAAATAAGTCCTCCATCCAGACCAGAACTATACCAAAAGATAATCAGAAATCCACAGTCTGGAAGAGGAGTCCACCAGGGAAGTCAGTGGGACTTCTACAAATAATCCTGAAACCAGATTGTGCTCTGAAAAGGGTGAACACAAACCAACTGAAGTTCCAATAATTAGCAACTTAAAGCAAGATCTTGACCATGCATTGTAAGAACAGAAGGGGGGGGAACAGAGCCAATTTCTGCAGATTACTGTGAGGGGAGATAGGACCTGTCCATACTCTCCTCAGAGAACTAAGAATCATAGTCAGAGGCAGAGTCAACTCATCCACAGAGCACCCAAGCCAGGTGCCTTGCAGAAAGCCTAGGACCTATATGGTTTCCAACACAGAACTAAGACTTCTCAGAGGGATAGCAAAGGATGAAACTATCTCTTGATGGGAAAGTATGAAATGAAAGGAGACAGATAACCTCCAAGCCAGAACCTACACAGGGACATCAGGAAAATGAGAGAAAAGTTATGACTGAGGAAATAGGTAGGGCCTATGACCAGCTACAATGGTAGTGGAAAATGCCTGGATGAAAGAGGTTTCAACACTGTATGGCCAACCAGTAAGTGAAAGATCTTTCTTGCCCACCTCAGGTGGGGCCAGCAAAGGGAGGTCTGATAAGAGGCAGGCCCACACCCTTCCAATAACAAGGTGTGAGGCCCCAGGCCACACACATTTGGTAGTTAAGCTGATGTGGGCTTGAAGCCCTCAGGGCCCTAAGGGGTGTTGCTGAGACCAGAGGCAATGGTATGTGCACTGAGTACTAATCAATCAGATGCTGGCTAGGACTGTATAAAAAGAGAGCCCAGAACTGAAAGCTGAAGAACTGGGAGCAGGGAAACTGAGAGTGGGAGGATTCAGAAGCAGACATTGAGAGGACATTGAGGCAGCAGACACTGAGAGACACTGCAGAGCAGAGAGTGCAGAACAAGAGAGAGTTGTGGAGATCAAGGAACTTGGAGTCAGCAGAGCTGCAGGAGAGTTAGGATTCCTGAGAGATTGTTTACAGGAAGGCCTGAGGGAGGGGGTATTTGCAAGATGGCTTGCCTCCTTGCTATAATACTTTGTTATAATTTATTTGTTGTTATATTGAGGTAGGCTTACTGGTTTTGGAATATAATTGCTACTGTATGGAGTTGTAATTGGTCCTGGGATTGGATTCTCTTGTGTCTAAATAAATGTTATGATTCCTCTGCCTTCTACTTAGAGAATTTTTTATATTTTGCAATTCCAAAGGCATACAGACATACAGGCATGTTGTGTCAGTAAGGCAAAATGGGCTTAGTTTAACGGGTGCCCTTGAGGAGTTTGGCTTTTGTTTACCATGAAAGTACTTTCAACTCTTAAACGCTAAGCCCCAGGACCAAAGCCCTATCAGGTGTGAAACCTGTGTGGGCGTAGATTAAGGACTTAAGAGGGGCCAATTCGGGAACCAATGGGTCTCTGGACTCTGGTCTCTAGTCGTTGAGGCGGGACTTGAGAA
>CM053623.1:189282910-189304943 GCA_028646595.1 Phalanger gymnotis
AACTACTGCTGGAAAAAAATCCGAAGCAGAGCTGACCCCTGTGCGGACCCAGGAGTTCGAGCAAGTTCTGGAGGCCAGTGAATGTGATTTATGCCATCTTATTTTTCTGTGGCCTCCTGGCTACTCTTGTGAGGCAGGCCTACTGGGCCTGGAGGCTTGTGTTCACAATTCTGGAATGGGGAGATTGGTTCCCTAATTTGTTGCTCTGGGCCCTGAATAAATTTTTTGATGCCTTCTGCTTGGAGAATTCTGTATACCCAATGATTTCGAACCATTCAGATATTTATATGATCCTTTTTGAGATCATAAATTAGGCCTTCCTACTACACATGTTCATAGTCATCCTTGGGGTCATGAATCTTGCCTTATTGATATAAACATACAAACACACACACACACACACACACACACACACATACCCACACACTTTTGTGTAAAAAACTCAAGAGGAAATGGGAAGGGGGAGCAAAAAAGGGAGGTAGAGTGAGAAAAGAAATAGTCACAAACAAACAAAAAAAAACCCTTTAAAAATGCTGGATTCAAAAAAGTGAGTGGAGGATAAATAGAAAGAAAGATAGCTAAGAACAAGAAATCTGGGCTTAGTTAAGAGAAGGGGGGCAGGAGAATAGGAAAGGACCAATTCGATTATAGGTAATTAAGGTTGATTACATTCCTTCTCTTTCTTCATCCCTTCTTTGTAAAGAAAGAGACAAGGAAAAAAGGGAAATAAAATATAAGAAGTTATGATGGCAATTTACAATCAGCATTTCTAACAGTAAATATAAATGGCAGGAACTCACCCATGAAGGAGAGTACCAAAATAGATCATAAAGAAGAATCCAACAATATGTTGTTGTTCACAAGAAAGATAATTGTTTCACACATGAACGTAAACATGAAAATTTGCACAGAGTTACAGTAAGAGGCTGGAACACCACTAATATGGAATTCTAAATAGATTATTAGCAATGAAACTACAATGTATTTAAAGAGATTACATGCTATAACTAGACTGGATATATGCCAACAAAACAGAGTTGGTTCAATATTAGGAAACTACAACCTTTATAGATCATATCATTACCTAAAACAATGTCCCGAATACATGATTTTATCAGCATTATCCATAATAGAAAAATACTTCAAACTCTTTGGGACAGAAATCTAGAAGTGGTATTGCTGGATCAAAGGGTATGAACAGTTTTATAGCTATTTGGGCATAGTTCCAAATTGCTCTCCAGTATGGTTATTTCAGTTCACAACTCCACCAGCAATGTATTAGTATACCAGTTTTCCCACATCCCCTCCAACATCCAATATTTTCCTTTTTTGTCATTAGGCAATCTGATAGGTGTGAGAGGGTACCTCAGAGTTGTTTTAATTCACATTTCTCTAATCAATAGTGATTTAGAGCATTTTTTCATATGACTATAAATAGCTCTGATTTCTTTGTCTGAAAATTGCCTGTTCATATCCTTTAATCATTTATGATGTTGTCTGAATACAGAATGAAGCATAGTATTTTTCATTTTCTTTCATTCTTTTTTGTGTGAGAGTCTTCTTGTACAAAATGACTAATATGACAATGTTTTACATGATTGTACATGTATAACCTATATCAGATAGGTTATACATATAGGTTATACAGATAGGAAGGGATAGAATCTGGAACTCAAAACTTTTTTTTAAAAAAATGGTAAAAAATTGTTCAACATATAATTGGGGGAAAATAAAATATAAAAAAAAAACAACAAAATAAGCAACAGAAAGAAAAATACTTGAAATTTGTCTGTTGTTACTATTATTTGATATACAAATACTATCACAATAATACAAGAGAAATTAGAGAAAATAAGCATAATGAGGAAAATTATTTTTGCAGCTTACATGATGGTTTACATAGAAAATTCTATTAATTTAAATAAACATTAATTGAAATAATTAACAAATTTCATAAAGTAACAGAACATAAAATAAATACACAAAACCAATTAGTCTTTCTGTATGTTTTTAACAAAGCCATAATGAAGAGAGAGAAATAAATTCTATTCACAATAGTCCAGAATATATAAAATATTTCAGAATCCTCCTTCCAAGATATACACAGGAATTATATAAGTGTAACTACAAAATACCCTTTAATGAGGAAATAGCATATTTTAATAATTGGAAAAAATATTAATTGCTCATGTGTAGGCCAAGCCAATGTAATAATTATGATGCTATCTAAATTAACCTAAAATTTCAGTGCTGTGCCAATCAAATTATCAAAGGGTTACTCCATAGAACTATAAGAAATAATAACAAAATTCACCTAGTGGAGCAAAATATTAAGATTCCCTGGAGAAAAAAATGAAAAAAAAAACGGTAAGGATACATGCATAGCAGTATCAGAACTCAAACTATAAGGGGAAAAATCATTGAAATTATTTGGTACTAGTTAGGGCAGCTAGGCAGTGCAGTGGATAGAGCACCAGGCCTGGAGTCGGGAAGATTCATCTTCCTGAGTTCAAATCTGACCTCAGACACATTAGCTGTGTGACCTTGGAAAAGTCACTTAATCCCATTTGCCTCAGTTTCCTCATATGTAAAATGAGCTAGAGGAGGAAATGTCAAACCACTTCAATGCCTTTGCCAACAAAGGGGGTGGGAGATTCACAAAGAGATGAACATGACAAATGAGAAACAAGAAAATAGAAAAGCTAATCAGTTTAACACAACAGATATAGAAGACCTAGAACCAATGCAACCTAGTAGCATACTGTTTGATAAAATCAAGTACTCCAACTCCTAATGTAAGGATTCACTGTTGAAAAAAAAAAACTTGAGAAAATTTGATATCGAACTAATAGAAATTAGATTTAAACCATTATCACATGTAATATAGCACAATAAGCTCTAAGTGAACACAAGAACTAGTTAAAAAGACATCATTTCATAAACAAATTAAAGAATCAGGGTAGGAAAAACCTTCATAACAATAGATGGAGGAAGAGTTCTTGACCAAACAGAGGATAGAGAGGATAACAAAAAATGAAACAGACAATTTTCATTATGATCAAAATGGGGGGAAATTTGTGCAAACAAAATCAATGCAGTTAGAATTAGAAAGAAAACACTTAACTGTTAAAAATAAAGTAGCAAATTTCTCTGGTAAGTATTGGCTATCCAAGATATTTACGGAATTAAAGGAATACAGGAAGTAAAAATAAGAACCATTCTCCAATAGATAAATGGTTAAAGGATGTGAACAAGCAATTCTCAGAAGAAGAAAGGCAATTGCGATATAAAAATAATGTTCCAGATCACTAACCATAAAAGACATACAAATTGAAACAACTTTTGGATTCCATCTTACACCATTCAGGTTGACAATGCTAACCAAAAGGAAAATTGTAGACTAGAAGGACAGAATGAGACATACATCTTCAGATATGGCCAATGTGTAGATTTGTTTGGTTTGATTATGTTTATTTGTTACAAGAGAGGTCTCATTCTTTTTAGAGGAAGAAAGAACTAGGGGGCTAGAATGAGGTGAAGAGAATGATACTAATAAAAAGAAGAAGTGTCAATGAATAACTTTAAAAATACATAGAAAAAAGCAGAAGGAAGATCAAAAGATGACATAGAAAAGATGTACATAGTGGGGATTCATTGTACTTGATTCAATCTTTTTTGAATGAAGAAATGTACATGTTTCTTGATGTTTTTTAGGTTCATAATAATAATAAGTAAATAATTTTTAGGACAAAAATATATGGACAAGTGCAAAAGGAAGTTCAGAAGGGAACACAGAAAACAGAACAATTTGTTTCTATTTTGTTCAATTTAATAGACACTTTAAAAACAACTGTATGTAGCAGAAGTAAAATAGAAATGTACAATCCTCTTTCTTTTCTCTTTTTTATATTGAAATATTCATATTGGTGATTGTCATGTTCATTTTTTAAAGAAAGAAAATAATTTCAAAATAGGTCAAGAGAGCATAAAATAAGATATATGCCTGCCCAAAGTGTTTGGTCATGGAGGTGTTCAGTACAAAGTTCAAGCAGAAGAGGCATTCCCTTGGAATGGAAAGGTCTTATACTCATTTCTGTTCCTGGATGACATTGAGCTAGTTATATCAGACCCAGAATACTACAGAGTCTTCCAAAGGAGAGCTATAACCACTGAAAAGAAAATTGGCAGGGAAAGGTGAGGGGGGAGGGGTTGATAAAGAATGACTATTTTCTAAACTATGATATGCAATTGAATGGAACATGCCAGAGTTTTCCCATGCTACATATATATATAGATATAGATATAGATAGATAGATATGTATGTCTATCTGTCTATCTATCTATCTATCTATCTATCTATCTATCTATCTATCTATCTATATCTATCTATCTGTCTATATATACATATATATGTAAGAATAGTTAGATAACCTCTGAGAAATTGATCAATCCATTCAATGACCCCAAGCATAGGCATAATAGACCACTGTACTTGGGTCAGAAAGAAATAGGTTCAAATTCTTCCTTGGATGTTTATTAGCTTTGTGACCTTAGGAAAGTCCTTAAAGTTATCTGGGGCTCAGGGCAATTATCTACAGAATGAGGGTGCAGACTTAACGACTTTGAAGATCCCTTTAAGCCTATGACCTCCTAGAAACGAAGGCCCACATACTCTTCCTTTGATGCTACATGGCTAAAAGTCATAGAATAATAGGCTTTCTGAAAAATTAGCATTGAAGAACTCTTGAAGGGCCATGGAGAGACTTGTGGTTGTTGTGAGTAGATTATAATACATTACCAGTAAAGAACTACACAAAAAAGAAGTGAGGTAAAGGATGTCATTTAAGATTTGCATGATTGGAAAAGGTGAGACTATTAGGCAGAGAAACCAAGGAATTACAGTAAACAGATGGTATATTCCACTAGTATCTACAAGAGAGTTAAAGTAAGTCCCAATCCACTAGGTGAACTTGTGGAGGTCTTGGACAAGAGTACCACAGAATACCAAGGCATGAGTGGGTTGTAATATGATCCCCAATAGATGACATCACCAATCCACTGAAGGAGAGCCATTGGTACCATATAAATGGATCTATAAGGAGAAAATGTGTCATTCAACCCATTGAGAGTTACGTTTCATTTTGTAGTCATTGGTTGGAGCAGACTGTCTTTGAGATGAGCTATTTAAATTACAGAGATTTGTTGTTCTGTGGAGTTGTCCAAGGACAACTGAATCTATCCATTAATTTTTTTTTTAATTAAATCAAAACAAAAGAATATTTAAAAACTAAAATCTACAAAACAACAGAGATAACTGATAGGATATTCAATCTTAACTGTGATGCAAGGCTGAAGGAGTTACACAGTAGCAGTGTGAATACATAATTTATTTGGGTGGGGAACCAGTGTGGGAGTAACTTGGGTGCCAAGATGGAGCTATGCAAATCTGCTTTACAAGCTTGGCCCAGGGCCACTTGGTGGAGAAGTTAATTACTACATCCTCTTTAGAAGTGCTGACCCTAGCAACACAGAGCAATCACCTTCTTTAGTCCTTTGTACAGTACTTAATTCTTTTCATTTAGTTTAACTGGCAGAGCATTCACTGAACAATTCTTATAAGCTTGATTTCTGAGGAGTCTGTAAACTTTGCCTGGGTCCTCCACACCGAGGGGCTAGTCTTACCTCTCTAACAATATGTTATATTACTACCCTCACAGAACTCATACTCCTGGTAACTCCATGTACTCCATAGTCACACTAAGTAAGATAATCCTAGGTTCCCTTAACACATACAGGCTTTTGGGTTTTGGCATCTTGGCAAATGTTCTCTTCTATGCTTTCACTCTCCAGCTATGACTATTGGCTTCCTACCTATTCTTTATTATTTTGTTTTATTGAGCTGTTCCCATTTTCTGGAACATTTGCTAACTTACAATATTTGAAGTGAAACCTCCAGGTCATTTTGGCTTTGAATTTCTCTTATTTTTTAAGTGTTCTTTCATATAGTTGTTAATAGTTTGAAATTCTTCCTTTGAGAACCATTTACTCCTAGCCTTTGACTTCCCTCATTTTATAAATTATAAAAAACAAACAAAACAAAACCTGAAACCTAAAGAATCAAAATGATTTGCCCATGGTCATGGATGTATTATGTAGATGAGCCACAATTCAAACTCTGGCCCTCTGAATCCAGATCTCAACTAACAAATCCCATTCTGTAGGAGAAGACTCCTACAGAAGGCAGCACCTAGAAACAATTGTGATGTTTTTGTTTGGAATGAAGTCATATAAAGGCAATTTGAGCTTTTGTCTATAATCCAGTGTTATGAAGAATGAAATCAAAGACAAAACCCTTTCTCCTTTTGAAATTTTGAAGGAGGTTGAGAGAACAAAAAATAGAGACAAGGGCAACAGTTAAGGATAGCAAAGCTTACACAACACAGGAAATAAAAAGTCAAAGAATCCAGATGCTGTCTAGTATAATTATGTTCCTCAGACAGACTGGCATTCAAATAGTCTCTTGGTTTTTATTTCATGCCAAATGCTTGTGAGAACAACATACCGCTGTACAGACAAGCCCAAGAGCTAAGTTGGCTGATTCCCGGTGGAGAAAGGTACATCATTGTCCTGCTCCCAAACCTTCCACTCTCACAGTGTGGTCCATAACTTTCCCAGAGACTACAAAAATGGATTCAGAATTACACAGCTAATAATCATTACGCCCACATTTCTGGGTCTCAGTTTCCTCGTATGTTAAAGGAAAGGCTTGAAGTGGTTTGGAAAGAACCCTGGCTCTATGGTCTGAGGATCCAGGTTCAAATCTGATGCTCGTTACCATTGTGACCTTGGGCAGGTCTTATAATTCTCTCTGAGTCACAGTTTCCTCATTAGTAAAATGAGGAAAATTGGACATGAGGGAGTCTGAATTACGCATTTATGACACTATGATCTCAAAGGTTTTTCCTAACTCAAAAATTCTATCAATTTATTTGAATTTATAACACTGCCCTAACATTTTTATATTGAATTTAAGCTTTAATCTGATGAACCAAAGCTTGTAGGACTCTAGGGCTAAGAAGCTGTTTTATTGATTCATGGTGAAGAAACCCGATGTAGTATCTAGAAAGCTGAACCAGCAGCCAGAGAGATCTAAGTTCAAATATTACCTGCTGCTTATTAGCTGTTTGCCAATAGGCAAGTCTCACAAACATTCTTGAGGCTCAGCTTCCTCCTCCATAAAATGAATGTAGTTACACTTGTAAAATCTCTCTTCCTTCCCTCCTCCAGTTGGGGTTGTTGTGAGGTTCAAATGAGATATAGATAGTGCTTTGAAACCTTTAAAATACTATACAAATGTTTTATTTTTTTCCCCCGGGAGGAAAAATGTTATCTTAAAATTTAGAGAATGGAAGATAGCACTTCAGAAAAATTCCAAGAAAGGACCTTTGCAGTATGGATAACGAAAACTGTAGACCTAGAAACAGATTTTCTTCCAATTTAATTCCTTGTTCAGATGTTGGGAATGGAATAACAGACCCATGAAGATTTTGTGACAGCAGGTGAATTTTCAAGACTTTGCGAACTGGCTCAGAAAGTGTCAGATGATCAGTATAAGAGTCTATAGTAGTATTGCTACTTCATTGCCAAGAAGTCAGTATGACTAAATCTGGACAAATAAGTGATTTTGGGAAAATAAAAATATCCCATCTATATCATATCATATCATATCTGTCTGTCTGTCTATCTATCTAGCTAACCAGCTAGCTAGCTATCTACCTAGTTACCTACCTAGCTATCTGGATACCCAGGATCAGGGGGACATTAAGGGTATAGTTAATATAAAAGAATCTATCCTGACATCATGGCCCTAGCATAGATTGAGAGGTTCTTCACAAAATCTGACTTGTTTTGCTCCCACCTAAGGGAACCCTAGAAACTTCAATATCTGACTTTTTTAGTGCCTATTCAGAAGGCATCTGACACTTCTTCAAAAAGGTTACCTGCCCTCAGCTCCCCTGAAGACACTCAAGTTGATGAAATATCAACTATAGAATGGATTTTATTTCACACAAACACAGAATAGAAAGGACTCAGTGGAATCTGAAGACAGTCAGGAAACTTTGTCCCATCATTCTGATGGGAACTCTAATGTCTTTCCATGGTACTCTGTGAAAGTTCTTCCATAAAGGGAAAGGACTCAGGATCCCTATATAGCCGAGGAACCATCCCTTCTGGAAACCCACCCCAGGGAATTCTACAGTCCTCCCAATTTGTAGTGCTACTCAGCAGTGGGGATCCCCTCACTCTATATAGGAAAGGAACTTGGGATTGTCCAAGAGTGATCCCCTGCTTTTACACATTCCAAATGACTTACAGCAAAGATATAAAAAGTCTTGCTGCTAGCATGAGGCCCACAACACTCTCAAGTGGGGCAGGAACCAATCAATCTACTATGTGCCAGGCACTGTGCTAAGTGCTCAGGATATAAAAAGAGGCAAAAGGCAGTCTTTGACTTCAAGGAGCTTACAAGCTAATGGGGAGACAACATGCAAACAAATATATACAAATCAAGCTGCATACAAGATAAATAGGAAATAATTGAGAAAGGAATTAAGAGGGGTTGAGGAAGTCTTCCTGTAGAAGGTGGGATTTTAGTTGTGACTTAAAGCAATCTAGGGAGGTCAGTAGTTGGAGCAAAAGAGAGAGAGCTTTCCAGGTACCAGAGACAGCCAGAGACAATGCCCACAATTAAGAGATAGACCCTTGAGAGATGGAGCATCTTGTTTATGGAACACCCCAGAGGCCAATGTCTTTGGATTAAAATGTAATTGAGAAATACTTGACAAAATAAATTTTAAAAATATAATAGATAATGTTAATATGTGGTTTTCTGAGTCAATATACTCGAGTGGGGATCCTTATGTACAGCATAGTGGCACCATTTCTATTTGAGTTTGATATTGCTATGATTGCTATGATATTGCTGTGATATTGATATGAAAGGTACAGATTTTCTCCTTCACACTGGGGCTCTCTCTGTCCCATGTTGGATCTTAGATATGTAACTTCTCCTAGGTCAACTCTTCTGCTGGGGGTTCATCCTCTGCTGCTATTGTCACGCACATGACTCCCTGTAGTGCCAATTTTACCTTGTCACTGTCACCATTGCCCTGTTGTCTGTTCTCTTCATCAGGAAAGTATTACAGCTCTTAAAAGAGGTGTAAAAAAAATGAGGTTGGCAAATCCAACATGCCCTGCATGCTACAGAGGAGAATCATCACTAGATTTCAGATCAAAAAATATGTTACAGCTCTTTTAGAATGAGATTGACAAATTCAACATGCCCTAAGTGCTACAGGGATGAAATGTCATTGGATTTTGGATCAAAAAGCATCACAACTCTTTTAGAATGAGATTGCAAATTCAACATGCCCTGTGTAGTATGCGGATTTAAGATCAAAAGAACCCTTGGCTCAAATCTTGAATCTGATACTTGCTTCATATACAACCTTGAGAGCTAAGTGGTAAACTGGGCAGTGATGTGCTGGGAGCCAGTAAGATCTGAGTGACAGATACTTAAGAGCTGTCTCACCCAGAATTAGTCATTTAAAATCTTTATGCCTTAATTTCTTCATCTATAAGTTGAGGCGAGTAGGAATAAGTAACCTCCTAAGTCTCATCTAGTTCTCATCTATGATCCTATGTCTTAACTTCTTAAAATAAATTCTTTTTATTTTGTATTAACATTTTTATTTAAAGTTTTGAGTTCCAAATTCTGTCCCTCCCTCCTTTCCTCTCTTCCTCCCTCCCTGTGATATTAAGCAATCAGATATAGATTATATATGTGCAATTATGTAAAACATTTCCATATTAGTCATTTTGTACAGAAGACTCTATTAAACTTTTTTAAATGAAAGAAAGTGAAAAATAGCATACCTCAGTCTGTATTTAAACAATATCGGTTCTTTCTCTGGAGGCAGATAGTATACTTCACCATGAGTCCTTTGGGATTGTCTTGGATCATTGTATTGTTCAGAATAGCTAAACCATTCACAGTTCTTCATCGAACAATGTTGCTCATAATGTGTACAACATTCTCCTGATTCTGTTCACTTCGCTATGCATCAGTTTATGTAAGTCTTTCCAGGTTCTTTCTAAAATCATCCTGCTTGTCATTTCTTAAGCACAATTATATTCCATCACAATCATAAAGCACAACTTGTTTAGCCGTTCCCAAATTGAAAGGCATCCCTTTGATTTCCAATTCTTTGCCATCACAAAAAGAGCTGCTATAATTATTTTTTGTACAAGTAGATCCTTTTTCCCTTTTTAGGATGTCTTTGGGATATAGACCTAGCAGTGGTATTGCTGGATGAAAGGGCATGCACAGTTTTATAGCTCTATGGACATAGTTCCAAACTGTGCTCCAGAATGGTTGGATTAGTTCACAATTCCACCAACAGTGCATTGGCATCCCAATTTTCCCAAATCTCTTCCAAAATCCAAAATTTTCCTTTGTTTTGTCATATTAGACAATTTTATAGGTGTGAGGTGGTAACTCAGAATTGTTTTAATTTGCATTTCTCTAGTCAATAGTGATTTAGATCATTTTTTAATATGACTATAGATAGCTTTGATTTCTTTGTCTGAAAACTACCTGATCATATCCTTTGATCACTTATCAGTTGAAGAATGACTTATATTTTTATTAATTTGACTCTGTTCTCTATCTATTTGAGAAATGAGGCCTTTATCAGAGATACTTGTTGTACAAATTTTATCCTAATTTTATGCTTTCCTTCTAATTATAGTTGCTTTGGTTTTGTTTGCTTGAAAATTTTGTAATTTTATATAACCAAAATTATCTCTTTTATATCTTGTAATGCTCTCTATATCTTTTTTTGGTCCTAAATTCTTCCATTATCCACAAATCTGGTAGATAAGTTATTCCATATTCTCTTAATTTGCTTATGTTATTACCCTTTATGTGTAAATCATGCATATATTATTATTAGTCCCATTTTTACTGTTGTTCATTTGTTTTTCAATCTTGTCTGACTCTTTGTGACCACATTAGTTTTTTGTTTTTTTTTATTCTGGCAAAGCTATTGAATTAGTTTACCATTTCCTTCTCTAGCTTATTTTACAGATGAGTAAACTGAGGCAAATAGGGTAAGTGACTTATCCAGAGTCACACAGCTAGTAAGTGTCTGAAGCTGCATTTGAACCCAGGAGATAAGTCTTACCGACTCTATGCCCAGCATTCTATCCAATGTACTACTTAGCTGCTCCAAGTCCCATTTTACAGATGAGAAAACTTCGACTCCAAATCTAGTGCTCATTCAAAATATGCTGCCTCTCTAGTCACTGATTATAAATTTGGTAGATATACTGACTATGTGAAGGCCATTATTGGCCTATTGACCTATTGACATAAGGTCAATATGTACTGAATATTGACCTTAAAGGGTTAGTAGCATTTGCTTAAGTACCCAATTCAAAGACCTGGAGTGACTTAGACCAGTAAAAATCTGTTTCATCATTCTGTTACTGAGAAGGATATGTTAAATCAGATGCTTCAAAAATATTGCCATTGGCACTCAATCCAAAATTAATAAGCTTGCTTAAGAGGTCAATTTGTACAGGCATTCTTATAAAATTTTAAAAACAAATGCTATTAAATGATTGAAAAGTACCCAAATATCATTGTCTGTTTTTTAGTGGATAAAATTCTCACCACGGTCTTGTGCTAAAATCTCATCTTGTTTTGGAAGTGAACCTGAATACTTGATACTAGGACACTGATTTCTGTTAGGTTCTACCAAGCTGTAACAGACTGTGAGTCAATTGCCTGAAGTCTCCCTGGCTAAATTTATACAGACTCATTATCAGGAAGCGGCCGCCATGTTAGAATGGATACACTGTAGGACTTATAGTTGAAAAGGACTGAGTTCAAACACTGCCTTAGATACTTACAAGCTGTGTGACCATGGAAAAATCACTTAGATTCTCTGTACCTCAGTTTCCTCATTTGTAAAATGGGGATAATAATAGCACCTATCTCACAGAGTTGTGATCTTCAGATGAAATATCATAGGTAGAGTGTGTTATAAACCTTAAAGCATTATATAAATGCTAATCATTATTATTAAAGCAGGAAAAAGATTGTAATAAAATGAAGGTAGTAGACCTGCCATTGAAATCATGAATCTTTCAAACTGGATTTAAAAATAACAATGTTAACTTACAATTTTACGCTTTAGAATAATAAAGCACCTTCTCATGCTTTAGCTTATTTTATCTTTGGAACAATCTTGTCAGGCAGAGATTGCCAATGTTATTGTGGTGGATAGAGAGCTGGGTCTAAAGTCAGGAAAACCTGAGTTCAAATCTAGCTTGAGATCCTTCTTATTTATGTGACCCTCGGCAAGCCATTTAATTTCTGTTGTCCTCAGTTTTTTCATCTGTAAAATGGGGATAACAATATCAACTACCTCCCAGGGTTGTTGTGAGGATCAAATGAGATGATAATTGTAAAGTGCTTAGCACAGTGCCTGGCACATAGTAAGTGCTATGTAAATGCTACCTATTTATAATAATAAATTATTAATAAAATAAAATTATTATGATGATGCACATTCTATAGAGATTGTTGATTGTCTAAACATAAGAAAATGATGGAGAAAATGTTAGTAACACAGATTAACCTTGTGTATCTTTAAACTTTTTTTTTGGCAAGTCGGTTGTTAAACATTTCCCAGGCTGCTTCTGGCCATAGCTTCTCTAGAAGTCCATATATTAAAGCATGCCCAGAAATGGCTGCCAGGTGGGACCACAGTGGATATACACAGACTGCCTTTCCTCCCATAAAGGAAAACAAAATGAACATTTTGCTTCTTCTAAAAAACTGCAGAGGATGTTCTTCTGAAGGTTTTTCTAAGCTTAGGACTCTGGTATTTCTATTGTAGCATCAAACATTCTTTCCCTTCCCCCCCCATGGGGCCCCATAGGGATATTTCTCTTTGAATAGTAATTAAAATAATTAGGCTTTACTTTAAATACCTATCTTGGATTAATAAAATAAAAATCAGTCACTGATAAATTTGGTGCATTATTTTTACTTCTTTCAGACACTTTGTAGATTTCCAGCCATGACTCATTTCTTTAAAGTGAGAGGGGAATGATACTCCAAAGTTAATTTGAATACGTCCCATACAATTCAAAGTTTTTTGTTCTATAACTTGAAAATAATCTTAGAAGATTATTAGATAATTATTAGATAAGATTATTAGAAAACCTAACATTGCAAAAGTGAAATTATAAATCTGTTCTTTCATAGAAAAGGTCCATTTCTCCCCTTCATTTTTCTTATCCTTGCTTTCTCTGAACTCTAGGTAGCTTGTGTATCTCTTTATTTGCTGCCTTGTACCATTAGTGAAGTTTTCATGCCAAGTAGAGGGTAAGTTCCTTGAAGCCAGGGACTATGTAGTGTTTTGTGTGAGTTTTGTACCTTTTTGTTCCTAACTCCATAGTGGTCAGTTGGTGATTATTCAATTAATTATCCTCAAATTTTAAGTTAGCATTTGAGAGGGATTCTGGGTTTCGAAGGTTTTATGAAGTTGACATATTTCCTCTTGCTGGTCTCATATATTTAGATTCTATCCTTATGGTGTTTGTTATTTGTAGCAACCTCTCTATTGCCACTCCCCTTGCACTAATATTAATGGCTCAGAATCCCTAACGGGTAATTGCAACTGTTCCCAATCAGGGCTCTAGGGGTAAACTTAAGGGGCTACATTTGTGGTGTAGTTGTTCCTAATCCCCTGCTGGTATGCTCACCATTAATAGTCAGTAGCCTAAATTACCTTTTAGAAAAGGTATTTACTAAGGTGGTTCAGTAATAACAGTTGGTAAAAATCATTCCCCTTAGATTTTGGGGCAGTCTCCCCTAAATATGCATAATATCCATGGACAGTGTGTACAATGTTAGCAAGGTGTAGGTATAGAGAATATGTGGCTCCCAATTCCTGGCTCTAGAAGTTGTTTTCTACCTTTGTAGAGTTCTTATGAATTCCTTTCATGTATAACTGTTTGGTCTGGGATACCAGGATATGCTTCCTCTTGAGTCCATAGCTGACACTTCTCTCTACCATAATGAGTCATATTTCCTGAAGTTTCCTCCATCCTCCACTCATTGATGGGCTTTATAAATCCATTGCAGGTGCTACCACCCTCAGAGACTCCTGGAACCACTTTAGGAAACACTATTACTGCAACCATTCATCTCAGATTGTCAGAGGGAACTCACATATATAATCTGTCGCCAAGTCTTGTCTTTTCTATTTTCACAGCATCTTTTACATGTATGTGTGTGTGTGTGTGTGTGTGTGTGTGTGTGTGTGTGTGTATATGTATATATGTATATGTCCCCTTCTTTCTATTCACACAGCTTCTCCCCTGGTGCAGGCCCTTATCACCTCACACCTGGTGTATTACAGTAGCCTTCTGGTTGGTCTCCATGGTTCTCCCCACTGCAATCTATCCTTCACTCTGCTTCCAAAGTGATTTTCCTAATGTATATGTCTGATCATGTCACCTTCCTACTTAACAAACTCCAGTGAGTCTCTATCACCTACAGGATCAAAAATAAAATCCTATGTTTGTTTTTTAAAGCCTTTCATAATCTACCCCTTCCTGCTGAAATAATCAGATTGATTCTGTATCTTCTTTTAATTAATCCTATTTATAGATAATTTATTTTATCCTATAACTACCTAAGTCATGGCTCTTTATTTCTGAACTTAGTTTAGAAATTCAGTGTGCATATAATGAGTTAAGAAATCCAGTTATCTTCCTAATTACTGCTCTAGTCTTGCCTCAAGGAATTCTGCTATCCTTGGAGAACATAGGTGGATGCCAGGGAGTCTGGTCCAGTATCTTTACACTACAAGGTTATCCTTCAGGGATGTCTGGTTTGCAAAGGAAGGAAGACCCCTTCCCTCAATGAATTCACAGTTCTATGAGGGACACAGCATGTAAATAATTCTGTATAGACAAGATATAAATAGGGTAAATTATACATAATCTCAGAGAGAAGGCAGTAGCATTAAGAGGGAATGGGCAAGTCTTCCTGTAGAAGGTGAGATTTTAGCTGAGACTTGAGAGAAGTCAGGGAAGCCAGGAGATGGAAATGAGGGGTAATAATATTGGGCACTGGGGATAGCTAGTGAAAATGCATAGAGTTGTAAAGAAGCTAGTGTCACTAGGTGGCAGATTAAAGTGTAAGAAGGCTGGAAAGGTACTGTAACAGTGAAAATTAAGGTAAACAGGCACAAAGTTCTCAGTTTGATCAATTTACTACTAAAGTGCATATTTACCAATACATTTGATCACAGCTTCCTCTTCAAAGCTAAGACCATAAATGAGGGTGACAACTCTCTTTTATAGTGTCGGGGAGTACAGAACAAAGAATGGGGCTTTGTAGGTGGAGAACAAGTTATGACTGGCTAAAAGAGCTCAACATCATACATAGTAAAATCAATGTGAGTGGTGACAGAGCTGAAGAATGGGGGACAATATGGTTGGTTGGAAATTGGGAATGAGGGGCTATCAACAACCCCCTCCTTTCCCTTCTGTGACTAAGAAATTCGTTGTTTGAGTCTACCTGTTACAATTTTCTTTAAAGAAATTCCAGTCCCTTTCTTTCCCTACGGAAATGAGTAAGCAAGAGGAAGCTGCTAAGTGAAAATAGGAAGTAAGAAAGGTGAAAACTTCAAGTTAAGAAAGCTAGTTGTCCATCACTGCATTAGTTTATATCCTTAAAGAGAAGTTAATATGGGGAAGGGGTGGAAAGGAAGAGCTGTTTTCAGGCCAGGAGTGACTGCTTACTATCTGTCAGAGGTTTGGGAAATTGGTGTTTTCAGAGGAATGTTTTAAAACAAATATATTACACTTACTTGAGAGCTGGGAAAAGCAGTAGGGTGAGGTGGGGATGTTCTGGACTTGTGATTGCATCAGTGTGGAAAAATTGTGATATTCAATCTTCCTCCTCCAACCTTGGAGGGTTCATTGGGCACAGGAACCTTAGTGACTTGCCCTTGGTTGTGGTCTCACATCTTGTAAGAGCCAGATGCAAAACTTGAACCCAGGGCTTCCTGGCCCCAAGGACAGCTCTTTATCCACTGTCCAATGGTGCCTCATTTCCCTTCATGAAAATCCAGCAATGTAAACATGTGAGGTAGATAGATAGATAGATAGATAGATAGATAGATAGATAGATAGATAGATATACATATATCTATTTTCACACTCACATATACAAATGCACATACATGTATATATACGTGCACATATATACTTCTTTTGGCCTATTAATCTGTCAATCAACATTTTACATGAAATAGGACTTAGCACAGAAAAAAAAGCGGTCCATTATTCATTAAATTTAGCTTATACAG
Organism: Phalanger gymnotis; assembly: GCA_028646595.1. Taxonomy (NCBI): domain Eukaryota; kingdom Metazoa; phylum Chordata; class Mammalia; order Diprotodontia; family Phalangeridae; genus Phalanger; species Phalanger gymnotis. Next base: position 189,299,368 of record CM053623.1, read on the forward strand.
AGAGCCAAAATTAATTTTGATAATGTACTTGCCCAAATCCAGCCAGAAACAGATGGAAAATATGTTCTCATTCATAATTTCGCACAGAGAAGCTATCATCTTCTAAGAGAAGCATCTTAATTCCATTGGGTCATTTGCCCTTTGCCTTGGACAATAATAACTTCTATTTATATTGCAACATCACATTCACAGAATTAGTTTTTATATACTGACTTAGTGTTTGTTAGTCTCAAAGAAGTACTTTTTAAGTGCTCCATCTCAAGCATATGAGCTTGGATATAGTTTCCCCAAAATTGAAGAACTGAAGCAATTATCCAACAAAAATACTTTTATCTAGAACACCTAGATAATTTTAAAGGACAGACTTTTGCTTGAATAAGATAATTGCCTTAATTCTACATCTCACGTTGCGAATATACATTTAGTCTAAAAACACCTTTGAATTTCTACTTGAATTTCAGGGATCTCTATGAAAAAGGTTTTTGCTTTCATATTTTAAGTACAGGGATGACACTACCCAAAAGTCATCCAGATTTCTGTAAACTCTAGGTTTAAAACAAAATGTCTAGAAAAAAATCCTTTGGTTATAAGCTTTTGTTAGACTTGATAGTTTTTCTTTTTTTAAAAAAAAATCTGAACTAGAACTAATAAATTGGACCTTTTCATACTGTCAGTCGCTATTCTTGCTTTTCTTTTAACAGATTTGATATCTTGTCTCCCCCATTCGTATAGCTTGCTTTTCTTTTAACAGATTTGATATCTTGTCTCCCCCATTAAAATCCTACTCAATCCTTCATCTTGGTGATGGACTGACTCTGAGTTCTTGATGGCCATGCTAGTGGAATTTAAGTTCTGGCAAGTTTGTCCAAGCTGGAAAGGCTTCAAGTGATGAGCTCCATGTTCTCACATTTCTTACCCTCTTCTGTTTTTCTCTTAGCTTCTCACCCTCCCTTGCTCATTTTCTTTGGGGAAGGTAGGAGGATGAAGTTCCTAAAGAATAATTGTATCACAATAAATGATAGAATTAGTTAGACGAGCCATTTTTATTGCCCAAAGGACCAACTCAACTGTATGTGGAGATTGGCCCATCACCAGGCTGACCACAAAGTGATGATTTTATGGTCTGGAACAACTGTCAAAGACTGTCTTAAGTTATCAAAGGATTGCAGTTGAAGTCAGTGAATGGAGTACTCACACCAAAAAACCACAGAACCTTGAATATAAGGTTCAACTCAACGTACTGATTTCTCTGATTTCCTTTAAGTTCCAACAAATCCTATCTTTTGCAGGAAGCTTTCTTCAACTGCTCTTAATTTTAGTGCCTTCCCTCTATTAATTATTTTGTATTTCTCTTGTAATTGTTTGCTTTGTATATGTTTGCTTGCATATTGTCTCTCCCATTAGATTGTAAGCTTCTTGAGGGGTAGGGACCATCTTTTGCCTCTCTTTGAATTTCCAGTGCTTAGCACAGTGCTTGGCACCTAGTAGGCATTAATAAATATTTATCGATTGATATAATATATCTCCAAGGAAATTGGGAGAGTATGTAACAGGATACTTGTTTTAAACTATTTTTTTAGTTATCTGCTCTTTTAAGGCCAGAGTTTATTGGATAGTTTCATCACTTATCCTTAAAATCATCTATAGCAAGATTGAATAGGATTTCCAAATGCATATTAATAACATCATGATTGCGATTGTTGTTATTATGTCTACCTGGACCTATAATTTCATCGCTTTAGGGAACTCATCACAGAGAGCTGCCCAGAACATTAAGAAGGGAAGTGGTCATTCAGCCAGTATGGGTAAAAGGTGGGACCTGAACTCTGGTCTTTCTTATTCTGAGGTCTATCCACTATATCATATTCCTCATTAATATTATGTGTTATTCACATGTATATATATATGTATATGTGCATATACACATATATATATAGTATATGTATATATTCCTTCTTCCCTTCCTGCTTCCCTTTCTTTCTCCTTCCTTCTCTCCCTTTCTTCTTCCTTCCTTCTCTCCCTTTCTTCTTCCTTCTCCCTCCCTTCCTCTCTATCTCCCTTCTTCTTTTCCTTCTTCCCTCCCTCTCTCCTTTCCTTCCCTTCCTCCTTTCTTTCCTTCCTTCCTTTTTCTCTCCCTCCCTCACTCCCTTCTTTCCTTCCTCCCTTCCTCTAAAACAGATCATATAATCATAGTTCTAGAATTGGAAGGGTCCTTGGGGTCATCTAGTCTGACACCCTCTTTTTATATCCAAAGAAACAGAGGCCCAGAAATAGATTGCCACTTGTCCAAGATCACATAAGAAGTAAATAAGAGGTAGGATTTGAAACCAAGTCCTTTCATTCCAAAATCCAGTATTCTTTCTACTGTACCACAATGCATATTGTTAAAGAAAAAACCCCTGTGAACTATTAAACAGAAGAAACCCCATGCCCAAAAAACGGAACCTGGGATGAACCAGATTCTGATCACAGTTTACACAGATTATAAAGGCATTTTATTGCCTGAGAATAAGCTTGCAAGCTGGATCAATGTCTGTATTATGACATGTTCAAAGCCCCAGTTGGAAAGGGTGAGCTATTTATATTTTTCAAACAAAGGAAGGCAGGGAATTTGTGGAGAAAAGTGGCAAACAGTCTCCATTTCCAAGAAAGCAGAGATCCTGGAGGGTAATTCCAGGTGTCAGATATGTGTCCCTTTGATACACAAATCAGCCTGACCATTCCAGAATGGAGCACAAACAATAAGATAAGGGGATGTAAGACAAGAAGTCTCTGCAGATAAGGATGTCTCTTAAAAGTCCATAAGCCACCAAATGGCTCAGGGTCAGTTTCATAGCTGGTATGAGCTTAATTGGCTTCAGAATTGCTGGGTTTCTGCATGTCCAGTTAGGTTTATTCTTGGTAACCACAAAGGATTGTTGGTATGTCAAACCAATATAACTAGTCCTCATACAGTTCTTCTGATTACCTAGATAATTGGCAGGGGGTGGAGGCGGGGGGACTCAAGCAAATGAAGGTATCCATTTTCACATTATTCCCTCCTTTTGGCCAAAGCAGGTTCCAGAACCCCTGAAGGCCAATATGAGTTAGCCATGTTTGCAAGAGGTTAGTATCCTAAAGAGGCAGGGGACAGAACAAAAAGTTCAGTGGCTCTAAGGCTACAGGACAAGAGTAAGAGAGGGGAGATGTACATGTCAGTAAAGTCATCAAGTGAACTCAGTAAATAAATACCATGAAACAAAAGACCAAAGCAATAAAATAATGATCTAATAAAAATGTAACCCAGGTTCAGGCAAAAATGAGCACAGATGTTTCATGTGGTCGTCTGGTCCCTGGAAACATCTTTTCTTGGGGCAGTCTGGAAATTGTATCCTCAGGGTCACCACTTCGGTAGATTCACTTCTCTGGTTTCAAGTAACTTGTAGAGACTCTCCAGATTTTCCTGCTAAATTCCTTTACAAAACAGATCTCAATAGTTTAACACTAGTCACAAAGTTCTCTTCTCCAATAGCTAGTTCAGGTTGTAAAAACCAGCTCAACCTTGTAGTTCTAAATTTATTAATAATAGAGCTATAAGGAAGACATCAAATTAAAGCCCATAGTTCAACTGAACTTTAGATAATTTAGGTTATAAATACCCCATTCTGTTACCCCTTTATCTAAACTCCGTACCTGGCATAACCATTGTTAACAACAAACTAAAAAGTTACTGATACTTTGATACATGTAAGACACTCGAATACAAACCAAATATTTCAAAATACCACAGAAAGTAGAATTCTTAAACCCTTCCAAATTACATATATGTATTCATTTTATCTTGTTTTTCTCAAAATTTTTAATCAATTTTTTGCTTTGCAATTTTTACTTTGTTAATTATTTTAGAACTGCAGATCTAGATATCACTTAATTTAAATTGATTCCAATTTAATTCAATTAATCAATGTCCTTCTCAAGAGGAGCAGAGACAGACAAGGATCTGATCCTCACATTAAAACATAGGTTGCATGGGGCAGCTAGGTGGCACAGTGAATAGAGCACTGGCCCTTGAGTCAGGAGGACCCGAGTTCAAATTTGGCCTCAGACACTTGACACACTTACTAGCTGTGTAACCTTGGGCAAGTCTAGCTGTGTGACCTTGGGCAAGTCGTTTAACCCCAATTGCCTTGCCTTCCCTCCTCCTCCAAAAACAAAACAAAACAAAACAAAAACATAGGTTGCAGAACACTTTTTATAAGAAGAGGACCTATGATACACAAGTGAATTTACATAAAAGTTATCAAGTTAACTTCAATTGTAGCAAAGGACTTAGTATGACACTTAAGTAATAAATTTCAAAACAGTACATATCAAATAAGTTGTTTATAATAAAACATGTTTGTACCACAGGACATTCTCTACAAACAAGAGTTATTTCCATATAACATAATAAAGTCAAATGGAATAGACTTTTCCATTAATGTAACACAAAATAGTCCATAAGTTACTTCCCCCTAAGAAAACTGATTACACAAAAATTCTTTTTTTCAAAGCAAAACTTTAGATTCTTCAGAATTACTTTTAATAATTAATAACTAACAGCTTGGTCCTATAAACTATTGCATCGATACCCAATTATTCTTGCATAATTTTTAAAACATTTGTGGACTTTGTTTTGTACACAAATACACACACACCTTTACATACATATATACATATATATACATACATATATATGTGTATATATATATAGGTATATGTATATGTATAAAAAATAGTAACAGAGAGATGACAAGGCCAGATGCTCTTCCACTTTAGTTCTTTAGATTATAGGAAGAACTAAAATTGTAGGCTAAATAGCTCAAATCTTATACCAGCATCTCACTATAGTAACCCATATTTAATTCAGCATCTGATCTACTATTGTGTTCATTTTGATTACATGGCATAATTATAGAAATTTGCCATAAAAGAAGAGAAACAAAGCTACACAGTAAGGGAATAATGCTTCCCTAATTTTATGTCAATTCCAGGCAAAAGTTATATAAATAGCCAATTGCATTGAACCAGACTTAAAGTCAGTCAAGTGGGATATTTTCCGCTCAAGAAGTGTCATATTTGGGAAATTGAATCAGGAGAATCCTACCTCAGCTCATGCCAAAAGTCATCTCTCAGACTTTCCCATGAGAATTCCACCTGCACTTCACAGGTATAAAACCCCGCAGGGCTGCTGGCATCATCACTAATGGCTTAACAGCATTCTATGAGGATCATACATGGAGTTGGATTCAGAATATCAGTTAACAGTCTGATAAGGTCTTAAATAGCAAGTTCCAAGAATTACAGCTTTGGGGAGATTCAGTTTTCAAGGATCACATATCTTAGATAACAAGTATTGACTATAATTTCACATTGGCAGATTCATCATGAAAAATGCTCATGCTAAGTAGATGCTTTTTTTTTCATTTTAATTTTAATTTATTTTTAACATGTTTGGTTTTCAGCATTGATTTTCATAGGCGTTTGAATTACAAATTTTCTCCCCATTTCCTCCCCCCGCCACTCCAAGATGGCATACACTCTGGTTGCCCTGTTCC
>CM053623.1:189305443-189364256 GCA_028646595.1 Phalanger gymnotis
TTTTTTAAGGTGGAGTGGTAGGCAAGATGCTCTCTTTTCTCATCTTTCTAGTCTGTATTCTTCTCTTTGACCATGTTATTCCTTTCCATGGCTTCAGTTACCACCTCTATGCCAGAACCTCCTCAGCCAATCCTAACCTCTCAATTGAGTTGTAGACCTGTATTCTTAAATGATTATAGGCCATCTCCACTTGCATGTCACTGAGTACCTTAAACTCAATGTCTAAAGCTGAGCTTATCTTTCGCCCCAAAGCTTTTCTTTTTCATGCTTATACTATTTGTGTTTGTGGACCATCATTTATTTACTCCTTGTTCAAAACCTTGGCATTATCCCTTGAATTTTTCTTCCCTTTTCTTTAACTCTAATTTCCATTTAGTTACTGAGTCCTTGCTGATTTTATCTAGTGAGGAAGTCTCACATCTGTCTCTTTCCCTCTATTTTCAATGTCACTATCCTAATAGAACTTCTCAAATCAAGCCAACAAGCATTTATTAAGCATCTATAGTGTGTTAGGCATTGCACTAACTACTGTTTTTGTTTTCATTTACCTGATGACTTCAAAAGCTTCCAAACAATTTGTCCCCGTCTTAATACACCTTTCATACTGCTGTTAGAATAAGTACAGATCTGCTCACCTCATGTTTGCTCAGCGATTTTTAGTAGCTTTTTATTACCCAGGTTCATGTCTTTCTTCATATTCAGAGTCATCTTCAGTCTGGACACCACCCTACTTTTCAAGCCCTATATTATATTACTTGCCTCAGCACTCTACTGTGTCTGCCATTGTTTATGTGTATGGAATCGGCTTTGCACACCTTTGTTTGCAGCGTTTATGATGTCTGGAATGCCACTTGTTCCACCTCTCCACCCCTGAAAAACCTTTTCTATATGTAGTCATCCTTGATCTCTTTTCCCCATGTCTTTTCTTCTTTTCTTAGCCAAACCATAAACCATTTATGTTCAGTGCCCTCTCTTCTCTCACCTAAAGCCTCAGCATTTTGGCTTCTGACCTCATCATTCAGTAAAAACTGCTTACTCCACTTCTAGTATTCATTTCATAATTACCAAAAATGATGCATTTTTCTCAACTTTTTTTTTCCTTTTAATTGAGGGAATGAGAGAAAAATAAATGCTTATTAATTTAAAAATAATATAAATATAAATGTAAATAACATAAAATATCACAGGTCATAAATCCATTTCAAATTACACGGTGTATGATGTTAATTTAAACTTGGTTTTTGAGATTTGTTTTTTTAAAGCAATTTTTGTGAAATAGGTCTTTCCTAGGGAAATTCATGTTTTGGTTTATCAAATATTGGGCTGTTGAGCTCTCTTATTTTTGATTCTTCCATATCTTGCTAATTAGTTCCAGTGATGGTTTTTATGATGACTACTTTTCTGCAGTTCGGAATTATGATTTTTCCTTTATTCCTACTTTCTTTTTGAAATAATTTTTATGGATATCTTTTGTGTTTACATTGTCCATATTTTCCCTTGCATTACTCTCTTTCTTCCTTCTCAGTCAGCCTCCATAACAAAGATTTATTTTTTCTAAAAGAGAAGAGAAAAAAAGTCAGCAAACTTGATCAGTACATAGAAAAAACAAAACAAACAACCCCCCGCCCCCAACATTGTATACAGTGTTCCACACAATGCTGTGGTATTAATGTGTGATTAAAGATTTTCCCTGCCCATTTAAGAGGCCATAGGAGGAGGCAGAATTCTTGATCACTGAATCTCTGGGAAAGTACATCTCCCTGGTTAGAATGTCTGCTTCTTGAGAGCAGGCATTGTTTCATTCTTTTTATCTCCTCACTGCTCAATAAAATGCTTGGCTGATTATAGGTATTGGTTGGTGATTTACTGAGAAAGTAGAATATTTATGAGTTATAGGAAGAGTCAGGGTATGACTATTCCAGTATGCAACTGAGAGAAATGGAAATTGAGTAAGGAACTAGAAGGCTAAAATATTTGAGAACATCAATACACATATGATAAAGCTTAACAGTCTTAGGGCAGGAATTCGGGTGGAGAGGAAGACTGAGCTATACACAACTCATTGAGGAAAAAATAAGAAGAATATCCTTAGGGCTGGTAGGAAAAAAAACAAAAACCTCTACAGGATCTGGAATGGGTGATAAATTTAGATGGAGTGAACTACAAAGGAGGCAGCAGAGAGAGAGTGTAAAATTAGAAAGGGAGAAAGGATTTACTCCCTCTCTCAGAGCAGTGAGTTAGAGGAGATGGGAGAGGGTCCAGTTGGGACTGGAAAAGAAGGCCGGCATAGCAGTGTGATATGAGAGAGCCATGTTTCTGAGAGTACCAGAAAATGGAAGGGGCATGAAAGGAAGAAGTTTAAAATGGAGCAAAGTTTCTAATTACATAATGGGAATTCCAGAGGGTGCAGTACAAAGGAGGGGGCAGATATAGAGTGGGACTTGAAGGGTAGTTGGTTGGAGATCAGAGAATGGGCAGCAGGGTTTGAGAGTGAGGCTTACTATTCCATAGTACCTATTGTGCCCAAGGGACTGTGCTAAGTCTGAGGTTAAGGTCAAGTCCTAAAGTGGACTTACAGATATAGATGAACTATAGATCAGCATGACTGGAGATGGCCCTGGATGAACCTTGGGAGACATTGGCCTTTTTAAGCTAATGTCTTTAACAAGTCTCTGTTTGACTGATTAAGTCAGTGATTGAGGCTAGGTAAGAAATGAGGCAGATAATAGCATCTTTAACCTAGTTAGTGGAAAAAATGGGGCAGCTAGGTGGCTCAGTCAGGAGAACCTGAGTTCAAATGCAGCATGGGACACTTGACACTTAGTTATGTGACCTTGGGCAAGTCACTTAACTGAAATGCCTTGCCTTCCCTGCTCAAAAATAAAAATCTATCTGAGAGGGGAAGACCCTCAGGGTTTCTGGCCAAAAGAGAAACAATTGCTACTTTACATTTACTCTAGGCCAATCAGGGCCCAAACAATGACCAAGTAGGGCTTGGCCTGGGACCTAGGGTTGGCCAATCAATGAGAACCTGAATGATTTGGGTCCTTAAGAAGGAAATCTAGCCTGTAAACTCCAGAATAGCTTGTGAGTTTTCAGTGATCAGAACACCAGCAGAGGGAGAGGAGGGAGGAAGAGAAGGTAAGCAGATGAGGAGGGAGGGAGGAATGGAGAAAGGCGAACATATTAAAACCTAAAAAGGTTAAAAGTAAGTTTATATGTGCTATGGCTATATGGTAGATTTGGCCAAGTCAAGAGACTTGGATTTTAGTTTTATCTTTGCCACTAACTAGTGGTGTGACCTTGGTTTTTGTTAGATGGCCTCTGGGTTCTATTCCAGTCTTAATACCCGATGAATTATAATATAAAATTAGCCTACCTATTCTTCTACCCATCCCAAAGGCAGTTAGATGGAGCCTAGAGTAGGAAGACCTGAGTTCAAATTTGGGTTCAGACACTTACTAACTGTGCGATGACCCTGAGCAAGGCACTAAAGAACAAAACAAAATTTGCCTCAGTTTTTCCAGCTGTAAAATGGCCTACCTGGTTAAAAAATATGAGGGTTTTCTTTTTTGTTTGTTTGTTGAGTCTATTTGCCCATGTACAATATATGGTATTAACACATGGTAATGAGGCTTTGTTCCCATATAAAAATATGTGTTGGAAACTCATGAGCATGTATATACACTTCTAAGGTTGGCCAAAATACTTTTTGCTGCTGTTTTGGAATTGCCTTCAGAGTACTCTTGGGTATACTCTATGGTGGATGTTTACATCTTTATTATAGATTTAGAGCTGGAAGGGACCTCGGAGGTTAGCTGATCCAAATGCTTCATTTTACAGAATGAGTAAGTTGAAGACTATAGAGGTTAAATGACTTGCCCAAGGCTCTTAGGCAGAGCTAGAAATTAACTCCCTGCACTTCCAACTAGGAAGTAAGTATTCTTTCTACTGTATAATGCCCTCTCCATCTTGATTGAATTACATTTTTTTAATTGCCAAAAGTCATTTAAAGGCAAGTCTCAGGAATGAGAGTGGTCACCATGTTGTAATGGAAAGAACGCTGGATAGATGGCATAGGATCAGAGTTCAAATCCTTGTTTTACTTAAAACCTTTGTGACTCTAGGTAAGTCCATTACCCTCTCTATGTCTCAGGGGTTGCATAAGACCAGAGGTATAGACATGTGTCTCACAACACTCCCAAGTGAGGCCTGTACCAGATTTAAGTGTAATTGGATTATACATAACAAAATAAATAAAACTATAATACATTTTAAAATTAAGTTAATATGTGGCTTGAGGATATCCTTATGTATGAATTAATTATCCCCATTTCTATTTGAGTTAGACATAACTGGATTAGATGAGTTTTAAATATGTGGTTCTATGATTAAGCCAATAATGTTACAGTTGGCGCTACTCACCCAGCATAACACCTTATACAGGATAGATTGTGAATTAATGTGTGTCAGATGTTAAGTAATTGAAAAGCAAGATTTAACTTGTTGCTTTTAAATTGGTGCTAAAGGAAGATTTAAAAGTTATATTTACTGAGATCTTTTGAATGATGACTACCTCACTGGAATAATTAGATGCTTTTCAAGGCAACTACTTCCAAGGAAAACATTCATTTTGGGGCCTAAATCCTATTTGTTAAAGCCCTGATTACCGTGTGTGTCTATAAAGACACACCCAATAGATTTGTGTGTAATAGACACTGGGACAGGGGATACCTAAGGAGAAGATCCATGTGAATGACAGAGGGTAAAATGATGTTTAAAAAAAAGAGAGAGAGAGAAAGGAGAAATGACAAGATGTTTAAGCCATGGTATATAGTGGGGTACATTCCAAAGTGAAATTAATAGTGGAAGCACAGTGAAGATTGTTCGTTTTTGTATTTTAAGTGGATATGCAATTTCATTACTTAGGAGGGCACCTGTAGGAATAGAAGGGCCTCCCATTACCTTGCAGGTTGTCACCTTCCCTTCAATGTTGCTTGGATATATGTAACAACAGTGTTACTTGGGACTGCTGTGGGGGTGTAAGACAGACAACACCAGCACACAGGAAGGCTGCTAACACAGGTTCCTTGAGCTGCTTTTCTAAAGGAAAGCAACTTAAAAGGGGTCAATAATCTTACCTTAATCAAACATACATACATGCATGCATACATGTGTGTGTATACACACACATATATGTATGTGTATATATATATATGTATATGTATATAAAATTCACTTAGTTCAGGGGAAAAGTCAGCACCCTGAACTTCAGAGAAAATACAAATAGAAATTACAAGCAGAAATTATATAAACAGAGCAAATGCAAACAGCAAAGACCAACAGACAGGGCTTCCAACTATCTGACCAAAAGCAATGCATACGTAGTTGCCAGAGAGAGAAGCACTAACACCTGGGTTTTCAAAGCCAGGGGGCCTCCTTAATGGCTACCCAGAGTCTCATCTGCCTACATCGCACGAACACTCTTTGCATGAGTGAGCCCCAAAGCAAAATGCTAACCTCAGAGTATATATACACTTCTTCAGGCTCAGAGGGCATCATAACCCTTGTGAGCTAGGCTCATGTGACTCAGTCTTCCATGTGAGTCAGGTCATATGGGCCTATTAATGGATGGGAAAGATCTTCCCATTAAGCAACTCCTAGTAAGCAAAAAGCAAGTTTACTTAACTCCAGGCCTAGGATCTGTTTGTCATAGGACAGATATGACACAAATACCTCAAACCAACTATGACAAATTCACTTGGGTTGGAAGGAGCAAGATCATTGGAAACTGCCCTGTGGGTGCGAAAAAGACAGAAAATATTAGAAGTGTACTGCAGCTGCATGGGAGTAGTGTGGATGGGCCAGGTAGGAACTCCTTCATCTGTGGTGTTGCCTACAGTAGAAGGAAGCCTGCCGTTAGCTAGCTTCCTGTTTTAACTATTCTTGCTAATTAGGTACCAATCTCAGTAGTTTCTACCTTGCTAACATATTACCTAGAGACAGCCAAGTAGTCAGAGATCTGGGCTTGGAGTCAGGAGTTTAAATATGGCCTCAGTCACTTACTGTGACTGCGTGACCCTGGGCTAGTCACTTCAATCTCTGTTTGTCACAGTTTCCTCAACTATAAAGTGGGGATAATAATAGCCCTTATTTCACAGAGTTGTTGTGAAGAATAAATGAAACTGTAAAGTGCTTTAACACAGTGTCTGGTGCATAGTAGGTACTCAATAAAGGCTTATTTCCTTCCCTTTTATCGTGTCTTTTAAATGCCAGTTCTGTGAGACAAAGCCCTGGTCATCCCATTCTAGTTACAATTTATATTAGACTCTAGTGCAGGGTTCAGCCAAGTCTGTTTGGCTGACTGCTTTTATATGGTTCTGCAAGCTAAAAATAGTTTTTCCATTTTTTAAATACAATAATAATTTATTTAAAATAGAAAAAAAAATTTTGTTCTTGAGCTGCTCGAGAGGGTTAGTTTAGCTATTCCTGATTTATGCTGAATTAGACGAAGTCTTAATTCAAAAAGAAATACAAGAAAGGTCAATCATAATTTTGGAGTTATATCAATAAGTATTTAATAGTTCTTCCAACATTTTACAGGTATACATGGGACCTTGAACATACAAATCCAGAAGCCTACAAATTCAATCATCGTGAATTGTTTTAAACGTTTCTTCAGCCTTTTTCTTCATAATAAGTGGCAATTTTTTTTGAGACTTCCACCCCTAAACCACACACCCACTTTTTCCAATGCCGAAAAATAGCAAAGTGGTAAAAAGAGAACTAGATGATGACGTCATCGAATCTGTCAAAGATCTCCTTTCCAATGAAGATTCTGCTGATGATGCCTTTAAGAAGAGCGAGCTGATTGTCGATGACCCAGAAGAAAAAGACATTGACGTTGAAAAAGGCACTGATGTCGACCGCGAAAGGCCGGCTTGGAACAGCAAGCTGCAGTACATCTTGGCGCAGGTCGGATTTTCTGTCGGTTTAGGGAATGTGTGGAGATTCCCATACCTGTGTCAGAAGAATGGAGGAGGTAAGTCTTATATGCACTTCTTCAATACCTTTTGGGGTTTTGTTGTGAGTCACAAATGGACACATCGGAAGCCTAGAATCTAGTTGTCTCCTTAAGAAAAAAAAATGAATTTTTAAAAATTTTTAGCTTGAAAATAAACATTATTTTATTACATGTAGTTAGTAGAATCTACTTGCAAATCAAAGACTGGGCTCCTGAGTTTACCAGAGAAAAGAGAATCCTGGAATCATTTAAATGGGAGCTCCAAGACTCTGCCCTTGGTTATATTTGTGAACTCCCCTGACTATTTTCCCTGTTGATAAAGTAACTGTCCCTAAGATTCTTTCTGAAACTTTTCTAGTAGGCAGCTGTAATGGCCATTTGGTTTGGTCAGAGAGGATACTCTTCTCTGTATTATCAGTGCAGTGTTACCTGTGAGTTGATAGCACCAAATGAACCAAGAAACTAGCGATGGTGGAGAATGTATAATAGTAATAGCTAACATTTTATATAGAGCTTTGATGTTTACAATGTGCTCTTATCCTTTTTGTCTCATTCGATCCTTATGACAACCCTGCGAGATAGGTGATATTATTTTTTTATTATTCTGATTTTATATTTGGGGAAATTGAGGCTTAGGGAGGTTAAGTGACTTGTCCAGTGTCATTATAGCCATTAAGTATATGAGGCAACATTTGAACTCAGGGTCTTTATTTTATTTATATTCTTTTTATTATTATTATTTTTCATATATTTATTATAAAATTTAGCATTTTAGCCACTATGCCACCTCTCTGGAAATCCACAATCACCAAATCTTTAAATTTACTTCTAGTGGGCTAGAGTTCTGTCAAGCTTGTTAGAGCTTGAATTTAAAAGACTGACATAATTAGTATATATGTGAAACTCACCAGTGCAGATCAGAGCACCCCCCACCACTACCCCTCTTGGCTTAGTCCTATGGAGTTTGTTGCCTGAAGTTAATTAACATGCCCAGGATAATATAGCTAGTAAATGTGTGAGGCAGGATTCTGACCCTCTATATGCCTGTGTCCAAATCCGGTGCTCTTCCTGTAGTACCATACTGTCTCAAATGAATGGTCTCAACCCATCATCTTTTGGCTACTTGTTCCAGTATGCCTCTGTATCTGGAACTCCTTTCTACTATTATTACTACATTTCTTCATTCTTATTAATTTATGGGATCATAGATTTAGAACCAGGAAAAAAAACTTAGAAAGATATCTTGTCTAAATGCCTCGTTTTACAGATGAGGAAACTGAGACCTAGAGACATAAATAACTTGAACAAGGTCATAAAAAGTAGCAACATAGGGGACAGGGTTGGGATTTGAACCCACAGCCTCTGATTCCAATCCACCATTTTTTTCCACTGTCTTAAAAATTTAACCGTGAGCGAGTGGTTTTGATAATTGATCTGAGTGTTTGGTTCAGCATGTCCCTGGTGTGCTCTTTTTCTAAAGTCCTTTGTGCCCTGATGACTTTGGGCACTGCTCATGGAAGGTACTCAAAATATCCAAACCCTAACCCTAATGAATAAATTTTAATCCAAGAACTAAAGTTCATTCAACACATGGGGTCCTGTAGCTCACCCCTTCTGTGGCCTGAGATGTTAAGCGAATTGAGCTGAGTACTTTCAAAATTGAGTATGTTGGCTGAAGCTTTAAGTGTTGCAATAGTCAGTCAGACAATAAACATTTATTAAATGCCTACTGTGTTCTAAGCACTGTGCTAAGTGCTCTAAATACAAAAAGAAGAAGGGAATAGTCACAGCCTATAGCGAACAAACGTTTGCAGATTTTGCTGTCAGGATGGTGGGAATTCCTTCCTTTGAGGTTGATTTGAACCTCTGTGTATCTTAGAAGTTAAGTCTTAGGTGGGAGTGGAGAACCTGCGGCCTCGAGGCCACATGTGGCCCTCTAGGTCCTCAAGTGTAGCACTTTGAATCCAAACTTCACAGAAGTCAAAGGGCCACACTTGAGGACCTAGAGGACCACATGTGGCCTCGAGGCCGCAGGTTCTCCACCCCTGTAGGAGAGGCATATAGAACAAAATTAAGTTACTTGTCCAAGGCCATACAGCTAGTATCAGAGTATCAGAGATGAAATTTAAACCTGAGCTTTCATGATTCCTAGGCTGATACTCTACATACTTTGCCATGCTGCTGGAAAACAGGTCAAGCCTTGTGAAAAGTTGTTTCTTTGCTTCTTTCTTTCTTTCTTTCTTTCTTTCTTTCTTTCTTTCTTTCTTTCTTTCTTTCTTTCTTTCTTTCTTTTCTTTCTTTTTTTCTTTCTTTCTTTCTTTCTTTCTTTCTTTCTTTCTTTCTTTCTTTCTTTCTTTCTTTCTTTCTTTTTCTTTCTTTCTCTCCCTTCCTTCCTTCCTTCTTTCTTTCCTTCCTTCCTTCCTTTTTTAAGTGAATTTTTATTAATATTGTTTGTTAAGAGAAACAGTTCAAATACCACCTTTGAAACTTACCATTTATTATGGGAAAATAACAGTTACAAATTTCATTTTCCTTCTCTCAAAAATATGTATAATTATACCTATAGTACCAAACTCCAACTTCAAAAGTTTGAGACACAGTCATCATCCTCTTAGGACTGTTGGGAGACTTTGGATGATACCCACTGTGCCTGTTAAGCTGGAGTGGTTTCCCAAATATCTGAAAGTCTATTTTCACACCTGCTTCAAAGTTTCCTAGTAAAGCACAAAGTATTTATTTTCATGTCCTGTTCCATTGTGTTACTATCATTGCCTTTCAGTGAGGCATCACTTAAAGAATAATGCAAGGGGAGAGGGAGTATTTCATGAAACTAAACAGCATATCCGAGAAGTCTGACATCATATTCGGTGCCCCACACCCATAGTCCTCCACTAACAGCTCTATGAAAGAGCCAGGCTTGGTTGTTCATAATTTCACAGTACTCGGTTTCCATTGTTTTGTTGTTCTGTCCATTTTTATTGTTGTAGCATTGTGCTTATTGTGTTCTTGGTTCCTCTTAAATGTCCCTTTGCACTGGTTCACATAAGGATTTCCCTGCTTCTTTGCTGATCGTGCTCAGCATGTCCAGTGCACTAACATTCCACTAAACATGTACCTCAACAAGTTTAGCCATTTTTCAGTCTGTGGGCAGTTTCTTTGTTCCCAATTCTTGAATATCACAAAAAGTGCAGCTGTAAACAGAAAATAGCCCTTTCTTAGCTGTGTGTGGTTTGACTGTCTCCAAAATATTTCCATCAGTTACTAATTAGAAAAGTGGGGAGCAAAAAATGTTTTCTCTCTCTGCTAGTACTTCACAGTCTGAAAGATAAGGCAGCGTAACCTGACCAGCCCCAAGTCATACAATTGCCTTTCGTATTTTGAAAGCTGATTATTAAATAGTGCTTAAGATGATACTTATAAGATATTTTTAGACTCGTTCTAGTTCAGTCAATGAGGATAAAGATCTTAGTTTCATTGTGTATTATTCCTATAAATAAATTTTATATCATATATATAGTTGGCTTTTAACATAGGAAACACTGAGGAAATTTCCTCTAAGTCTTTAAATGTACTACCATGACCACTATCTTTAAAAAAAAGGTGAGAAAGGTTATTGTGCCAAGACTTAGAAAAGCTTTTGGAATTGACTCATGCACAACAATTGTCTTTATGGATGATACCACAATGTCAGTTTCTTTTTTAAATAATATTTTTTCCACAATTACGTGTCAAAACAATTTTTAAAAAAAGTTTTGAGTACCAAATTCTATCTCTCCCTCCCCTCCCCCTCCCTAAAATGGTAAGCAATCTGATATAGGTTATATTTGTGCAATCATGTAAAACATTTCAAAAATATTAGTGTGCTATAAGAAATGACAAGCAGAATGATTTCAGAAAAACCTAGACTTACATGAACTGATGCAAACTGACAGGAGCAGAACCAGTAGAACATGGAACACAGTAACTGCAATATTGTTATGATGAAGAACTATGAATGACTTAGCTATTCTCAGCAATACAGTGATCCAAGACAATCCTAAAGTACTCATGGTGAAGCATGCTATCTGCCTCCAGAGAAAGAATTGATGTTGTCTGAAACACAATGAAACATGCGCGCTCTCTCTCTCTCTCTCTCTCTGTCTCCTTCCTTCCTTCCTTTGCTCCCTTTCTCCCTCTCTCATTTCTCAAATAGAACTGAGTCAAATTTATAAGAATTCAAGTCATTCCCCAGTTGATAAATGGTCAAGGAATATGAAGTCATTTTTCAAAGAAATGGATGTTAATTTTTTTAAGCCACAATACATTTTTCCAGAAAGATATTCATGTAACAGATATTGTGGCCAGCACTCTTAATAGTTCTGGGCACTAAGTAGATGATGATGATGATGATGATAGATGTTTATCTATAACTTAGTCAAATTGGACATCCCTCTATCAACACCTGCTTTGTAACTTATAATGCCGGGGACACTGAGAGGTTAGTGGCTTGCCCCTTGCCATATGTGTCAAAGACAGGGCTTGAAGCCTGGGTCTTTTAGGATCTGACCTTGGTCGTTTTTGCAGTGCATTTTTGATGCAGTGTCTCATTTAAGCCTCACACATAATCCGGGAGGTTGCTACCATAGATGTAATTATCCACATTTTTCAAAAAAGAAAACTGAAGCTTATGGCACTGAAGTGACCTTGCCATAATTACATAGCTAGTGTCAAAGGTAGAATTTGACTTGATATTTCTCCCTACTTAAAGAGGACACTTCTAACTCATCTGCCTCTACTCAAGTACTTAGTACTTATTCATAAGTTATTTAAGCAGTTACAAATTCTCTATGCCAGGTGCTCTGAACTTGGGGCTTATGAGTTCATTTTTTAATAATTAGTATTTGATATATTTGATTTCCTTTGTAGTCTTATGCGTTTTATTATATCCATTTCAGAATAATTCTGAGGACAGGGCTATAGGTGTCACGAGACTGCCAGAGGAGTCTGAGACACAAAGTACCATTTGATTACGTTTGTGTGTATGTAATTCAGTTGGACTATATATGTATGTAATCTCATTTGATTGTATGTATATATGTATACACATTTGATATTAATATACATATATACACACATGCATATACATATAGACACATGCTTATATACCAACGCTTACATGCATATATACACTTGTATGTACATCTATGCATTACGCATGTATATACCCATACATATATGGATGCATATAGATACATACATATGTGTATATCATGTCATATGACATTAAAACCTAAGAGCACTGTGTAAATGTCAGCCATTATTATTTCATTTCTATAAGAATAAACCCCAACAACCAGGTGGCACTAGGAGGTTTTCTCCCCAATTGGACCATCATATACAATGTTCTGTGCCCATAGGAATGCTCATGTATTCTTAATTCTCATTCTCCTTTCCTTCTAGGTTCTATTCATAAAAATTTATCATAATTTATTCTTTAGAATTCAATTACAATGTGCTAATTAGGCTTTGCTGGTCTGGAATCCATGATCCTTTAGAAGACCTAGAGTAGACTGAAATTTACAGTTGTATTTTTCATTTATAAAAGTAACTATTTAAAGAGGATTACAAGGGGAAGGCTTAACCTACTTGAGGAAACAACTTAGTTTTAAGGACACTAGCAAATACGTCTGTAAATCTCTGCTGTTGGTGCTAATTCATGACCTTTTCACAAAAAATGCTTAATAGTAATCACTTTGCTTCTTTTTCTGACCTTGAAAATGAGAATTCCTTTCAAAACGTTCCATATTTCAGACTTTTTAGCAATTTGAAATAATCTGTCTTTTACCAGAAATGTCAATTTTACTATACTGTCTTATTTGTGTTTCTCTCTATAGGTGCATATCTTATACCATATTTAATATTGCTGCTGATAATAGGCATCCCGCTTTTTTTCTTGGAACTCGCTGTTGGGCAGAGAATCCGAAGAGGAAGTATTGGTGTGTGGAATTACATCAGCCCTAAACTAGGCGGGATTGGATTTGCAAGTTGTGTGGTAAGTGATGTGTGCCTTTTCATTTAATCCTTACTTTTACTTACTTTTCATTTAATCATTAACTTCTGATAGAAAAGAAAAAAAGAAAGATGCTGATTTTAAAACAGAGAGTAATTTTTTTCTAAGTCTTTTAAATAAGTAGAACATACACTAATGTAGAAATATTATGAATTATAGATCTTTAGCTATGAATCCATTTAACACATTCTTCAGCGAAATGATTTGTGGATGATATTAAACTTTTGTAAAAGATTAAATATTCCAAATAATCCTGGAAAAAGGAAGGCTATCAGAAAGAATTTTAGTCATATAGGGAAAATAATTTTTAAAATAAAAATACACTTTTTAATTTGAAGGCATCACGTGTAGTAGGCTTAGATGACTTTACTGTTATATTTCTATTTTTATATCTTTCATTTCTAGATATGTCCCTTCCCCCTTCCTCAACCCAGCAAACAATTCCTTGTAATGAAGAATTTCAAGAGGGAGGGAGGGAAGGAAGGAGGAAAAGGAAGGAGGCAAGAGGGGATTAACAGAATCAGCTAAGGCAAAGCTATGGTGCCTGATCCTATATGCAATATTAATAGGATTATTTTCTCTTTTAGGTGTGTTTCTTTGTGGCCCTCTACTATAATGTTATCATTGGCTGGAGCTTGTTCTATTTTTCACAGTCTTTTCAGCAGCCTCTTCCATGGGATCAGTGCCCTCTGGTGAAAAATGCTTCTCACACTTGTAAGAAACATAAATGCATATTTTTTTTTGCTTCTTAATGAATTTAAGAAGGATAAGAAATTTTTGTATTAAGATAATTGGGGCAAAACTGTATTATACTTTTCAATTAAGACTGTACATATTCTATTGTCCAAACTCTTTATGATTCTAATTTAAACAACAACAAAACCAAACCAAACCAACCAAAAAAAAAACCCAAAAATGTATTTACTAGGAATCTGAAATAATGAATGTCAAAGGACAAGTCAGTTGGGACAAAGAGTAATTATGTGAAAAAACTATAGTGATGAAAAAAATCTTAATTTATTTTTGTAACACTTATTTCTTAATATATCCCTCCCCCTTTCCTGTTGAATGAGCTATCCCTTGAAAGAAGGATTAAAAAAGAAAAGCGGAGGGGGAAGCAAAACCAATCATGTGTGACAGCAAATGCAATATTCCACAGCTATAGTTCCCTTTGCTTTGCAAAGAGGGGAGAGAGATGCATTTTCTCAACTTCTTTCTTTTCTGGCAGCCTTCTGTTACCAATTACCCAAATGCTCTTAGAGCTTCCCAACATGGTCTGTTATTGTCCTTTGTACTACTAGAAGAGATTGTGAACTTTAGCCTTCATCTCTGTCCCTTACCCTTGATCCAGATGCACATTCTTATGAAAACTAGAGGAAACTACACATACTGATTTTGTTTCAAGTACTTCAAGGTACTTGAGTTCTCTCTAGCTTTTTTTAAAGACCTGGTCATATAATAATTTTATAGGTCTATTCTTGAGAAAACCAGAATTTTACATAATTTGGACTATCATGAGAGATGGCAGGGAAGAAAAAGACCTACTTTTTGCATGAATTGGCTGAGAGAAATCAGGGTGAAAGCCAAATTGGACAGCCAAATTCACTGGACAGTTAGTCTCCCACCACTTCACCTTTGTGATGTAGATTTTACTTCAAAGTCCTTCAGAAATAGTGCTTAATTAATTCACGGGATGTGTAGGATGCATACCTTTACCCTCTTGTGTTGAAAGGTAATCCAAGGTTTTTTTCCTAACATTACTTTAAAAAAATAATTTAAAGAAATAAGCTTCTACATACAAGCAACATGAAGAAGTTAATTAGATAATGTAGCCAAAATAACATGTTATTGAGGAAAAGTGGTTTTAGGCCAAGTTAATACATTGAATTACCTCATTTCTCTACATAGTTGGTTTTGGCAGTAGCACAAAGTGGGTGTAATATTTTGCTTATTCCAATAATTTGTTAACTACCTTTATTATTAAAGTTCTCCCTTTAGTCCAGAAGAAGAAGGCAGCCAAATATCCAGATATTTTGTCATGAGGGTAACAAATACCAGATATTTAGATAAATTGATTTTTACATACAGGTTTGTTGTCATGATTTTTCTTGTGCAGAATTGGAATCACTTCTGCTAAATATGATTGGGAAAATGTTGAGGCCTGGAAAAATGAGAATAGGCACCCTCAGAAACCTTAAAATAGAAAATATTTTTTCTGTTCCAAATTATCTCTGGGAGACAGACACTATGATATGATTTTATGGTCATAATGAGATAATCGTTTCTCATAAGAATACGTTTATCCCTAGGATGATATTATCTCATAAAGTTAAAGCCAGGAACTTTATATTATCTAATATATTTAGATAGATATAGAAATAGATACCTTATTTCCATGGCCAAATTATATATTAATAATTAAACTCATAGATTTACAATTAGAATGAATGATAGATGGATGGATGGATGGATAGATAGATAGAGCATTTATTAAGTATTTCTATATTTATATGCCAAGCTCTGTACTAAGTGCTAGGGATGTAAACTCTAGGAAACAAAAGAGACCCTTTCTTCAGGGAACTAGGAAGGGGAACAGAGAAGGTTAACATGTTTAGTGGCATTGATGTCCAACACCCCCATTTTATTAATGATGAAACTGAGTTACACGATCAAGTTGTTTACAGCATCACACAGTTAGTAAGCATCTTGGTATTTGAACCCAGGCCTTTCTGAAGCCAAGTCTAACATTTTATGCATGATATCTCCTTCAACATGTCTTGGACAGATATTACAAAGGACTCTGAGCTGAGCTCAAAATCCCAATTGTTGCGCCTAAAATTTTCAGGGAGTTATCTTAAAAGAATCTTCATAATCCTGCTTTAAAAATTACTTTAGCAGTAGATTTTCATGAACTGTATTTGAATATTTTTAGTGGTAAGTGGACCTTGGGTTGTTTGAGTGTAGAAGTATTATTAAGTTTATTAAGTTAATAAGACTTTTTGTCTACCTTTTAAAAAGGCTATATGAATAAACACACAGATTGTCCACTTTATAGATTATTCATGTCAAAATTATTGTCAGTCATTTTTAATCCTAGGAAGACTTCTCTAGCCTTGTAAAATGTCCCTGTACCACATTGCTGTGTTCCTTAGCTTTCTGCTAGGGTATGCTCAAAGCTGCAAATTAAATTTACTAATAGCCTAATTTACTGAGCACTCAGGAAAAAAAATAATTTTAATGGACTTTGAATCCAGTAAGTACTTTCCAAATGATGGTTGAATTGGGTGAACAGAGAAAGGCCACCTTAAAGCAAACAAAACAACCTTAAAGCAAACAAAAATAAACAGTGTGATGAATTTCTAGGCCTTATCAGGTTTGGTGCAATTAGCATGGCCCTTTACATATGTGGCCAAGAAGATGCCATATCATGGAGCATGAAAGCAACGTTATCTTTCAGTTTTGAATGTTCTTCTCTCTTTTATATATAATAGAAAAATAAAGGGGACACCTAGCATTTTCCTGTCTTTTAAAATGTTGGTCTTGGATATGATTCACATTTGTATTTCAAAAACCTGAAATGTTTGAGTGAATTTGTATTAATGTATATTTTAATGTCTATAATGAATTTTTAGAACCGGTAGATGGCGTAGTGGGTAGAGTGCCCAGTGTCAGGAAGACCTGAGTTCAGATTCAGACTCAGACATTTACTAGCTGTGTGACTCTGGACAAGTCACTTAACCTCTGTGTACCTTCTTTCCTCAACTGTAGAATGAGGATAATGAGGTTCTCACCTCTTAGGGTTATTGTGAGGATCAAATGAAATGATATTTGTAAAATGTTTAGTACAGTGCCTGGCACATAATAAGTATTTAATAAATTCTCCCCCCTTACTAATAGCTATAGATTTAAAAAAACTCTCAAACTGAATTTCCATTCCATGAGAACCGCAATTGTATTCCATCAAAAGGTAAGAAATACTTTGCAGAGAAATACTCTCTGACCATTTCTAATGTAATTACCACAGTTTTCAGATCAGAAATAATTCTTTATCTTCTGTTTTCCCCCCTTCAGTTGTGGAGCCAGAATGTGAAAAGAGTTCTGCCACGACCTATTACTGGTATAGAGAAGCCTTGAACATTTCTGACTCCATCTCAGAGAGTGGGGGCCTCAACTGGAAGATGACAGTCTGCTTATTGTCTGCCTGGGTCTTGGTTTGCTTGGCAATGATCAAAGGCATCCAGTCTTCAGGCAAAGTCAGTACATTCTTTTTGGCTTCCTGCCCATTAGCTAGCAGGCATATATTATCCCGTTCCTGGATACCACACCCCTCCTCACATGCCATCTTCTCTATTATAGGGGCAGCTAGACTAGAAGTTATGATTCACTTGGCCTTTGAATAAATTCCAGTAGAATAATGGTGGGACCTGGATGAAGAGCAGTCAGTATACAAAAAGGCTTGAGGGTTGGTGAAAAGCAATGTATTAAGAATGTGTTCAGGTTATGACAATGGGAGGATGAGGCTGAAAGTGTTTATCCAGGGATCTTTCTCTTCCTCCCTCCCTCCTTTCTTCCTTTCTTCCTTTCTTCCTTTCTTTCTTTCTTTCTTTCTTTCTTTCTTTCTTTCTTTCTTTCTTTCTTTCTTTCTTTCTTCCTTCCTTCCTTCCTTCCTTCCTTCCTTCCTTCCTTCCTTCCTTCCTTCTCCTTTCTCTCTCTCTATCCATTTTTCCTTCCTTCCTCCCTTCACTCCTCCTTTCTTCTCTTTTCTTCCTTTTTTCCTTTTCTCTTTCTTCCTTTTTTCTCTTTCTTTCTCTTCTTTTTCTCTCTTCTTTCTCCTTTCCTTCCTCTTCCTCCCTTTCCTTCCTCTTCCTCCTTTCTTCCCTCCTTTACTTCTTCTCTCACTGTCTCCTCTCTTTCCCTCTTAATTTTTTTCTTTGTTTTCCTTCTATGTTAATTTACAGCATCCTAAATATCTTTAAAGTCTTCTGAGATTGTTTGTTTGGTTCAGCCGATGGCCCTAAAAGTATATTTTGGCCAGTGGCTTGTAGAAATTTTTCCCTATCCTCGAAGGGCTCTGATTGGTTTCTGAGGTGTCTGAATTCTCCAGGAATGGGTATACTTTTAGAAATCTGTGCCTTCATGTCTGACCCTAACAAGCATTTTGGCTTGAATGAAATTTATCAAGAGTTTCAATTTCACTGTGCACCGCATGTCTAAATTAGACAGGAATTATAAGAATAAGCAATAATTTTATCCATTTAATAGAATGTTAAATTTTGAATGCTTACATTTTCTAAGGTTGATCCTTTTTAAAATTGAGTCATGAAACTACTTTTCTATTAAGTTCCATTACTTTACCATCACCTCGGACTTTGCATTGTTTTCAGAAGATGAAATCTTGAAAAGGATGGGACAAGTAAACATTTAAAAAAAATCTGACATTGGTATAATAAATCTGTTATTTAAGAAAACTTTAGATCTTTTTAAAAGATTTTTTTTCCAATTCATTCAATTCTCGGATGATTTGAAACTAACCTTTCTGTTTCTGGAATTAGTAGTCTCTTGCTCTCCAAAATAGATTTTGCTTATGACGATAGAAATATAGCTCTAAAGATATGCAGTTTCATTTTCAAATCTAATGAAAATTTTATTGCATGACTAACTATGCTCAATTAACTAGTAATCATCTTAATTGGGTATGCCCTGCACTGTATGTCAAAGTACTTTACAATTGCATTCTTGCAGGAACAAGAGCAAATTGTAGAGTTGTAGGTTTTTTTTTTAAATACAGAATGACCATACTTACTCAGTGCTTACATATGTAAAAAGCACCATGGTTAAAACCAGAAAGGTTTTTCTTTTTCTTTCTTTTTCTTTCTTTCTTTTTTTTTTCTTTTTTGCACTTTTGGACATTCACTAGGGGCTTATACGTATCACTAGGCATATTTATCAAGGAAATTTTGTTCTGACTCATGAAAATAGAGAAATTGTGATCTATATAGTTTATGTATGACCTTAATTATTGTAAATTTAGGGGAAAATGCATCACACAAGTATTACGATTTTGTAACAGTGAAACGATAAAATTGTTGTAACAATTAAAAAAATGAAGTCAAGGCTGAGAGAATTAACTAGACTTCAGTTCAGAAATAAGAAATGCTTCTAATCTGAAAGTGCCAGGACAAACCACTTGGTGAATTGTATTACTCCAATAACTTCCCCTTCTAGCCACTCTTTTCACTTTGTAAGTAGAGTCAGCCTGATTCTCAAGTACCATTGGTAGGGATAGTATTGATTAGATGCATGAGATCAGAGGATCAAAGCTAACGGGCCTTAGACGGCTCATTTTTCAAAGGGGGAAAACTGAGCTGGAGTGACTTGCTTAACAGATAGATGGGTTTCTCCACACTAGCTTTTTAATCATATGCAAACATGTGAAACTGTCTTCAAAGAATTGAATGCTCAAAGAAATCCTTACTTTTTTAGGAGAAAACCAACTCATTGTAAGTTAAGTATGGTGTTCAAGAATTGCACAATGTGTTGGCCATCATAGTAATGAGTCTGAGAGCTCAGCTAGGACCCCCCCCCCATTCTCATGTTAAGACATAACTGAAGAATCTTTGTATGAAGATGAAAAAAAAATTCTCTATTTTAAATTGATATTAGAAAATTGTGTGAACATGGTGCAACTATTAGACCAGGCCTGCACAACATTTGACCCGCAGACTGCTTATGTCCACATGCTGCATGCGACCTGTGAAAGGATTTTGGGCAGCCCATGAAAATTTTAGATGTAAAACAGACCTGCACAGTGTACTGCCTGGGGGCTATATGTTGTGTTGGTCTGATTTAGACACATCCAGTCAGTCAGTTAGCATTTATTAAGTGACTGCTGTGTGCCAGGCACTGTTCTAAATGCTGGGAATACAAAAAAAAAAGGCAAAAGAGTCCTTGCTCTTGAGGACTTTACAGTCTAATGGGGGAGAATTATGTAGATAAGTCAGGCAGCAGATGTTTTATTATTGAGTATAAAGGGTCCTTCTGCCTCAGCTGTTACATTGTTTGCAGCCATAATTCACCAAGGATTTACTAGAACACCTATTTTAAATCCTGGAATCCCATTCCTAAAAGGGGTTAGAATAAGTACAGGACATGTGAGTTCATTGATATAGGGAGCTCCCAGGTGAGAAAACTCTGTCTACTAATATAGGGACATTTTCATCACAACTTAGGAAGTGGTTAGAGTGGATGTGGAGTCAAGAAGACCTGAGCTCAGTCCTGCCTCATGTGCTTATTAATTAGCTAAGTGGCCCTGGAACAAGACACTTAACCTTTTGACCTCAATTTCCACTTCTCTGAAAGGGTGATAATAACAGCATCTACTTCATAGGAATATTGTGAGGATCAAAATGAGATAATTATGTAATATATGCAAATGATCTGTTATTATATTACAATTTAGAGAATTGCTTACAACAATTAAGTGATTTGTCAGGTGTGATATAGCTGGCATGTGTCAGAAGTGGGACTCAAACTCACGTCCTCTGGTTTCAAGGCCAGCTCTCTACCCACGATGCCTCTTAGACTTTATCTCTGAGGGGCTTTTCATGTGACTTTTTTGGTAGCTTTTATGTATGTAAATAAGCCATCCGTTATAGAAAACCACTTTTTTAAGAACTCCAGGGATAGGATCTCTACTGACTTCCTTATTTTATTCTCACTGTTTTGTTACACTAATCACCACGATGGTTTTTCTTATATTCAGTCTGTCTCTTATTTTCATTGAAATCTAGCTCTTCGTTAGTCCTGCTTATATGTGGCCAATCCCTGGCCATTGGAGAGTTGGAAGAACCTGCCGTGTTCACCATAGCTTTTCCTTTCTAGACTATACAAACCAAATGCTTTTGGTCTTTCATCATTGGATCACTTTTACCTGCCTTAGTCATCTTTGGCACCCTTTCCTAAACTCTCTTTCCAGTTTCTTCACATCCTTTTAAAGTGTGGTCAGAGCCAAGAAGGCATAGGCTTAAAAGATTGATTAACATCTTTCTATGCTACATTACCACTTCTAGATGTCAAGAGAGATTGATGTTTTCTAGGGATAGGGATAGGAGTTGTGATTTCAGGAAACACCTCTCAATGCCTGCCTGCACCTTCTCTGCAAACGATGTTCTTAAAGTACTGCTAAGGCATTGACAGATGCAGTGACTTGCCCAAGGTCACACAGCCAGTCTGTGTCCCAGTAGGACTCAGATCTTCCTGGGTTTGAGGTTGGTACTCTATCCATTGTGCCATGAAGAAATTCTCAGATGATTTCTGTTATTTAAAAATGAGTATGGGATTTTTACATAAAAAATGTCATGGAACACCTGAAGTGCATTCTATAAGACCACATGTTTTTACACCCTCATGGAAAACCCATATTCATTTGCACCTCGAATGTTGTGAAAAGCTTGGGTTACCATGACTAACAAAAGGTATTCTAGACATAGTCCAGAGAAATATCCAGAACAAAAGCAACTAAGACGATAGAACTGAGAATCGACAATAATTTAATAATAAATCTAGACTGAAAAGATGAAGACTGAGAGGCATGGATAGGGTACTGGGCCTGGAGTCAAGCAGATGTGGGTTGAGCTCCTACCTTAGCGTTTTTACTAGCCAAGTAACCGTGGACAGGTCACTTAACCTCACTGTGCCTTGGTTTTCTCATCTGTATAATGATGGAGTTGAGCTCAGCTGCTTTCTAAGGCCCCTTCCAACCTTAAATCTGTGATCCTATGACCTTAACTGTTGCTCTGAATGAGAAGACATGGCTGGGGCGAAGTCTGCTCTTAGAGGGAGTATATTCACATTGTGATCACATATCCATTGAAGTATCAAGTGACACTTTACAGAGCAGTCAGCCATTGGAGCCCAATGCCCCAGGAGGCATGTGGTAGGAACAACAGCTGTTGAATAGTCTAGGCAAGTTTTTTCCTTAAAAGATATTAAAACCATCTTGTGCTGACTTTTGTACTTAGGCCACCAGGAAGCTGTGCAAAAGATGTGAGCCTTGTTCCCCTCAGCCAGAAGTCTTTAAGAGCATTTCATAAAGCTAGCCTAGCCAATGTGGCAGATTAGGGCTCCTGCTGAAAAATGTATGACAACTAATGAATATTTAAAAAAATTAAAAAGCTTGAGATAAATCAATTAATAAGGGGGTAGGGATCATAAAAATGTTTGGGGACTGTCTCTAACCGTATGTTTTAGAACTATTGCTTCCCAATGGATAGACAAGCAATCTGACCTAGAATGAATTTTCTCATTTTCCATTTTTGGAGCTGTAATAATAGACATTATTACTAATGACGAGGACAATGATAATCATGTTATTACAAATTTAAGACTTAGCACAGTAGTTCAGGCCCTTTAGATGTCCAGTGGGAGGCCATGGTTGTACTTGCTCAGGGGAGCTTCATATGATTCAGAATGTAATCAACTTTATTCCCAAAATGGTATTCTTAAAGCATTGACTGGAAGAGCAGCCTTGAACATTTCAGCAGTCTTTGGGCTACATTTGTGGTACATTGGTTCAACATGAGAAAAATCTTGACTATCTGAACAGTGACAGCACCACCACCACCACCACCACCACCACCACCAAACAACACCAACAATAACACCAACACCAACCATACCAGCACCAACCCTGTTATTGAATTCTTTCCTGGTTAGTGTAGAGCCAGGAAGGTTTGAGGTGCTGTTGCCTTGTAGAACATGCTGTTCCCTCAGGGCCATAATGAAGATTGGAGGAAATGAATGAATGGATGAAAAAAAAAAAGCATTTATTAAGCACTCACTATATGCCAGGCACTGTGCTAGAACTTTGCAAATTTATAAAGCTGTGATCTTCTTACAGAAAACATAACAAACTCTTTCTTTTGGCCTAAATAGCATACAAAGTATTTCAGAAACATTCCTTTTCATTACTTTCCATGGGGGGGAGGGAGGCTGAGTGTGAAAGAATTTTTCACACCCCATTTTAGCTGATAAGAAGACTGGTCTGTTAAAACACACTTGCTGTCAGGACTGTTTCCTACATGTGCCTCTATAGATGAATCCCATGTGTGTCAGCAGCCAAAAGAGCAGTCATCACTCACCATATTTTCACCGAGTGTTCTTCTCTTGCAAAAAAAAAAAATCCTGTTATCTGGATAATGTTGGAAATATTTTTAGAGTATGTGCAGTTGGTTATTTTCCCTTAAGGAGATAAGAACCATGAGAGACTTGTAAAAAATTATTTTTAAAAATTAAAGATTCATTGATTCATTTCGTTCAACATCAAAACATAGGGGAAGGGGTTTTTGACGATACTCACCCCAGGGTCTTTGGGTACACCTGGCCTACTCTTTCTGCTAAGCCTGTGCATCTTATTCATTTCTGTATATGTTCTTATCTTCTATCTCCACACCCAGAAAGCTTTCTCTTATAGCAAAGCAAAATCATTAGACCAAATTACTTGACTTTGTGTATGTGAGTTGGCTGCGTCCATAGTCACTTGCCTCTCCAAGAAAAGGAGGAATGTACCTTTTTCCTACTCTTCTTCTCCAGAACCAGAATTGGTCATTGCTGTTTCAGTGTCCAGGTTCATTCCAGCATTATAGAAATAGTTTATCAAGTTTTGTTTTTTCTTTTTCAAATATAGATGTGCCACAGAACTGATTAATTCATGTTTCTTTGATCTGTAAGCTGGATGTTGACATTTTAATTAAAAAGATCCAGCTTTGTACTAGGTTTTCATTGATGCCATTTTGGGGTATGACAGCTCACAAAAGCACGGTCATTAGGTTTGCCGAAGGTACCATAGGTGCCTTTAGAAGGGGACACAAATATTCAGAAGACTGAAGAGGCGTATTATAGCACTTGAGCCGTTGAGTGGGATATTTCTCTTTAACCTGTTATTCCATAATGGTCATAAGCATTGTATTGCATCGTAGTGGATAGAATGAGTTTTAATTATGCACCAAGAATATAATTAATGAAGGAATTAGAAATTTTTTTAAAAAAGCATAGCTTTTTATTTTCATGGGATTGTGTATAAACACAAAATTTACTTAGTGTGTTTCTCTTAGACTTGAAGTTGCGAAGATGTGTCAACTTACATTACTAACAATAATGAAAATAATAATAGCTAGCATTTATATAGTGAATTATTCACATAATTAATATACTTTAATTCTATTTTATAATTATTCAAATTCATAATAATTATTCATAAAATTATTCATCTAACAGATTCTAATGACACATTTAAGATTTGCAAGGTGCTTTACAAATAACTCATTTATCCTCATAGCAGCCCTAGGATATAGTAGCTATTATTAATTCCATTTTATAGATGAGGAAATTGAGGATGACAGAGGTCAGGTGCTTTATTTCTTTATCTGAAGTTCTCTCTACCAGTGAAATCACAGGTCTGGTGCTATCTCTATCTTGTTTAGTAAATTTAATTTGTAGTGATTACTCTGTGATAGAGTCCCAAGACAAATCCCAAACTTGTAGGTACATCATCAGTACTTGATTGACTGGTCCCAAAAATAAAAGGTGCTTATTGCCTAGATTTACTGAAGAAACATATTTTTGAGAAGTGAGAAGGAAACAGCACATTTATCCAGGTTTCTTTGGTGTGTAAGCTGGACTTTTGACATTTTAATCAGTGAAGTTATTTGGAGTTCTGCTAAAACTAAGTGCTTGACTTAAAGGAGGAAAAAAAAGAATCAACAACCATATACCACTCTACTAGTGCTCCCTATTTAATGACTACTAGTGCTACCTATTTCATTTTTAAAAAAAGAGTGATATTATTAAGGAAATGAACGTACTTCAAGGGCTATTTAAGACTTTAAGAGATTTTTAAAATTCCTGAATTAGGTAAAGAAAGAAAAAATACTCTGGTTTTGGGAGAGCACACTGATGAAAAAATTAAAGAGTGTGTGTTTGTACACGCACACACATGCACTGCATAGGCTGTTTATAAAAGTGTGAAGTGATTTTAAAATTGCATTCTCCAAAGACTTATGTGGGCATAAAGAGTTGACTATTTCTGTTCTTATCTCTTAGTAGTAATGCTCTCTTATTTTATAGAGGGTGTAGTATACAGTACTACTTTTTGGGGGGCCAGTCTTACTGATTTTTCCTATAAGGGTGACCATCATTATGATGGCAGAATAGACCAGGGGACTCATTGTCGTGATGAGCTAGGGGCCCAGTGGAGAAGGCACTGAACCCAAGTTCAAATGTGATGGTAGGCGTTTCCTAGGTACATACTACTGGACCAGTCATTTAGTCTCTGTATCAATTTTCTCATCTATAAAATGGGGGATAATAATATCACCTACCTCCCAGAGATATAGTAAGATATTGCTGAGGATATAATGAGATGCAAATGCTAGTTATCACAGATTAATTGAAGCAAGGGAATAAAGTGCTTCTTAAGGTATTTTTCTATGTAAAATTAATAGAACCATTAATAATAACCATATTCATAATGACACTTATTAATCTGTTACATAATAATGTTTTTTTTTACAGATCATGTATTTTAGTTCACTTTTTCCATATGTGGTCCTCATATGCTTTCTAATCAGAGCACTGCTTTTAAATGGTTCGATTGATGGCATCCGTCATATGTTTACCCCCAAGGTA
Organism: Phalanger gymnotis; assembly: GCA_028646595.1. Taxonomy (NCBI): domain Eukaryota; kingdom Metazoa; phylum Chordata; class Mammalia; order Diprotodontia; family Phalangeridae; genus Phalanger; species Phalanger gymnotis. The sequence continues at coordinate 189,331,201 of CM053623.1, forward strand.
TGTGCTTGGCTTCAGAGTATAATTTATGAGTATGTTATATTTATTATTAGAAATGCTTTGAATGTTAAAGGCCACCAGAGACTGCCTCAGGAGGTTAATTTTCTTACACATGGTTTTTTTTTAAATTTTAGATTGTGGGTTTTCTAAGTCACTGACATTGTAACAGTTTTTTTTTGTATTGATCAAACACATATTTCTTGTTTGTGTTCAAGAGTCAATATTAGGATTTAAGACTTCAATATCAATCTAGTTGTGTTCTTTAAAATCATGGGATCTAAGACTTCTTTAGTCATTATTTAAGATTTCAAATGATTTAAAAACATTTCAGAAGTAAAATCTCAGAGGTTGTAGAGTCTAACCCTTGGTTCCCACCCCTTTCCCATTCCTGAAACAGATGTAAAGAAAAATGTATTGTGCTTTTGAAACGATAATGATAAAAATGAAGGAACTGGGTGTTTAAAATCTGGAGGGAAAGGTTCTTTATTTCTAAAAGTAACAACATTTAAAAAATGATTTTATGCTGATAAAAATATAGAATTTAGTTCTTCATTGATCATCTATGGATAAAAAAAGGGTTGTATGTATGTAATTGCTGTTAATGTCATTGTTCAGTTGTTTCAGTTGTGCTACCATTTGAGATTTTCATGGCAGAGATCCTGGGGTTGTTTGCACTTTCCTGCTTCTGCTCACTTTACTGATCAGGAAACTGAGGCAAATAGATTTTCCCAGGGTCACACAGCAAGTAAAGGTCTGAAGCCAGATTTAAAGTCAGCAAGATGAATCTTCCTGACTCTAGACCCAGGAATCTGTGCTACCAGGTGCCCATGAATATGATAGTCAACTTAATAATTGCTTCTGGGCATAACAACAATATAATTGGATTATATTTTATTGGTACATTCAATTTTGCAAATTACCTCTTTTGATCTTTGCAGTGAACCCCATGAAATTGGGGCATAGAGATGTTAAGTGACAGGGTCACATAGCAAGTAAGTGTTTAAGGTAGAATTGGAACAAAGTCTTTCATTTTTTTTCCCCATTGCTCCATGCTGCCTTCACATGGGATATAGAATTACTGCACTTCTTATACTGGGAAATCCAGCAACTGAATTACTTTTCAGTTGTGTATAACTTTGGAAGAAAATTCAGCTTAGGAAATATGGAAGGCAAAATGCATATTTCCTTTTCTAAGGGGATACTGTTTGCTGCGATTAGCTGGGTTCTAGACACATAAACTACTTACAATATATGGGCATGGCTAGTAGTTTGATATGGATTAACAGTAAGGATCTGAGTATCTATTGTAGTTATTCTTTGAAGTTACAACTGAGGTATATAGTATGATAGAAGAAATCTTTAGCTTACTTTGTGTGTTTGCTTGTGTATATGTATATATGAATGTGTGTGTGAGTGTGTGTATATACATATATATGTATATATATGTGTGTATGTACCAATATGTGTATGTATATGTGAGTGCATGTAGTGTGCGAGTTTATGTCTGAGAGTCTGTGAGTGTACGTATTTATGTATGTGTGTATATGTGTGAATGAGTATAAACAGATATGTATATGTGTGAGTATGTTTGTGTGTGAGTGCATATGTGTCTGTAAGTGTATATATATGTGTGTGTGTGTGTGTATGGTGTGTATATGTATGTCTGAGTATGTGTATGTATGTATATGTGAGTGTACATATTTGTGTATACGTGTCTGTGTATATATGTTTGTGTATGTGTACGTATGCCTGAGTGTATGTGTATGTATGTGTGTGAATGTGTATGTATGTGTGTATGTATATGAGTGTGTGTGTGTGTGTGTGTGTATGTGTGTGTGTATGTGATTTTGTAAGTGTATGTGAGTGTCTATATGAGTGGGTATGTGAACGAGTATGTACACATGCACTCTAGGCAGCTGGAGGTGTCAGGGATGGCATCTTCAGGGGGGCCATCTTCAGCTTTCTCCATGGAGTCCTCTGGTTTGGCAGCCAAGTGTGGGTTAGGAAGGCTTTCTGATGCTTCTCTTCTCTCCTCTGCGGAAGAGTCTACTCAGCATGGAGCCTTTCACGGCTCTGCCACATCCATGGATGTTTCCCTCTCTATGGGGGCATGCTGAACTTTACCACCTGTGGCAGTGGGGTCACATCAGTTAGTAGCCACAGGATCCCAGATTTGGAGCCAGCTGCAGTGTGGCATAGATTCAGAGAAGGAGGAAGACCCGGGTTTGAATTCTGATTCTTCTTTACTTACCTGTGTGACCTCAGGCAAGGGCAAGTCACTTAACCTCCTAGACATCTGTAAAATGAGAGGATTGGCTTCGACGGCAGCTGAAGCCCCTTCCACCTCGAATTCCGTTTTCCTGTGACTGGAGGTAGTAGAAATATGCATTGCTCTATACTGTCTGAATTTATGCAATAACAGGATCACAGACCTTTGAGAGTCAGGAGGGACCTTAATAGCTATCTAATCCATCCTTGGAAGAATTCCCCTGTTACATATGTGACAAGTGGTTGCACTGTCTCTGTTCAGTCCTGTGTGGCCAAGCCCTGCCCACTCCCCCCTCAACCAAAATTCTTGAATTACTAAGGAAGAATCAAATAAACAGCGGTTTCAGAAATCCTAAAATAAATTCAACAGGAAGGGATGGAATTGTTCTTTAAAAAGGGTATTTGGCTCCATCTAGTGGCCCAAGACTGGGCTATGAATGTCGTAGTATTACAGGAATTTGATAAGTCTGATTGGGAATAGTCAAGATACACATACACATATTATATACAAAAATTTTACATTCTGTATATAATCGGATATTTTTCAGAAATTTAAAAGAGCAATTAATTGTTTAATTGAGCAAATGAAGGAGTTTTTAAATGATCTAAATGCATATAGAGTAGTTATTAGTGATAAAATACTGATGTCAGTTCCTGTGTAACCACAATAAAACTGAACCCTAATGAACTCTAGTAAATAGATTCTCAGTTGTCTCACCATAAAGAGACAGGTCATTTGAAATGGGATGCAAAAGCATTGTACCATCATCACCATGATTATAAGTTGTATATAACTTGGCTGATACCAATCGTTTGATAGACAGTATATAAGTATTTCTTGAATGAAGGAGAGGCTGTGTGGGGTGGGGGATGTGTCACAGGACTTGGAGTTAGAAAGATCCGGGCACAAACTCTATCATGGACACTAGGTGTTTGGCACTGGGCAAATCACTCAACCTCTGTGTGGTTGTTTCCTCATCTGAAAAATGAGGAAGTTGACCTCTAAACTCCTTTCAGCTTAAATATGTAATCTTAATGAATTAGTGAATGAATGAGTTTGAGATTTGTGGAAAGTCCAACTTGCCAGTGTTTTCCATTGTCTTTGTATCAGTTCATCAACGACATCCCTGTCCCTTCCTACTGACCCCAAACCCTAGTAGAGTCTTCCTTTTAAAAAAAATGAAATGAAATTTGATCAAGCAGAAGCAATGGTCTCTAAATGCATGTCTTATTCCTCACCACTCGTCTACCATCTCCCTGCTTGGCAGCAAGAGGTGTGCCTTGACATAAGTCTTCTAAATTAAGTTAGTTTTTCATTCACACACAGACCAGTTACTGACCCATACCATAGAACTTTGGAAGGATTTGATTTATTTTTACTTAGGAACTATATTATCTTCTAACGAAGAAAAGATATTTCAAGATACCTTAAGTTTGTGTCTCTTTGAAAGCTTTTAAGAGTGGGAACTTGAAATGACTCTACATCAGGGAAAGAGGGTGAGTAAGAGTTGGGATCAGTTGGTGGTATTCACATATAACAATGGGAGGTGTGCTTATAGACACATATCAATGTTCTCTTTGATTCACATATCTCATTGTAATATATTTTAATAGTTGTCAGATTGTCTTTCTTTATTATAGATCTATCCCCAAATTATATTTTGCAGCTGACTTTTATTATGTCTTGTTTTAAACAGCTTGAAATGATGTTGGAGCCCAAGGTCTGGAGAGAAGCTGCTACTCAGGTGTTTTTTGCCTTAGGACTAGGCTTTGGTGGAGTCATTGCCTTCTCAAGTTACAATAAGAGAGACAACAACTGCCATTTTGATGCTGTCCTGGTGTCCTTCATCAATTTTTTCACTTCTGTCCTGGCCACGTTGGTAGTGTTTGCTGTTCTGGGCTTCAAAGCAAACATCATAAATGAGAAATGCATTATCCAGTATGAATATTCATTTACTTTCATATTTTGACAGTATGATTCGTTGAAGGATGTATATCGAGGATCATAATAATGTTTTACTCTTTTACAGAAATTCTGAGATGATTGTTAAGCTTCTCAAAATGGGCAATATTAGCCAAGATATAATTCCTCATCATATCAACTTTTCGGCTATTACTGCTGAAGATTATCATTTAGTTTATGACATCATTGAGAAGGTGAAGGAAGAGGATTTCCCTGCCCTTCATCTCAGCTCCTGTCAAATCGAAGATGAGCTTGATAAGGTGAGTGGATTAAAAAAAAAAGTGGTAACACCACATGTAAGTTAATAAACACAATAACCACCATGTAGGTATACTATCATATTTTTATAAATTAATAGAAATCATAATGGATTTTATTAATTTATATATTTATATATATAATACATATTTATATATATTTATATAAAATTATATATTGTTTGTTGCATAGGCATTTGTAGTTCAGATGTTATAGGAGTAATTTTTTTATCATAAAGTTTTGACATTTAATATTTAAGTGATTTTACTTGTTTTAGCCATATGTGAAGGATTTAGAATTTCATAAGCATAGGGCATTTCCAACACGGGAGCCCTCTTTCCTAATGCAGATTGCAACATATCTATATTATAGTAGATAATTCTCAAGGGGTTGCCTGAGGCACCTAGAGGTTAAGTGGGTTCCTCAGTATGATATTGGATTTAGGTCTATCTCTTCATGACTTGAAGCCTGGTGCTCTGTCTACTACAATGAATCTGTGTGTGAACTCACTCCAAAAGTAGAGATCTCAGCCCTTTGGGACCATTTCTTCCTTCAAGTTTGCAATATGGTGGTCTTGTGTTCTCTTGACATCTTGGGGTTACAACAGAGAATGTGGGATCTAATTTCAGCATGCTGCCTCTGTTTATACATGGCTAAACTAGAATAGATATGGAAATATAACCTGGAAACCTGGCTGTAGTTTTTGTATCTATTCTAATTAATCTGGTTACACAGTATAGGAGAGGCAGCTTGGTGTAGTGGCTACAGAGTCAGCCTCAGAATTAGCAAGACAAAAGTTTAAGTCTTGTTTCTGATTCATACTGGCTAGGTGACCCTGGGTAGATCCTTTAACTTCTCAGCATGCCAGGTAATTCATTAAGACTATAAGTTGCAGAAATTGCTGATCCGTATTGATGAAATTACAGGTCAGAGCAACAACAACAAAAAGACAAAATAGCCTGTAGTGCACGTTTTTCTTTCTTTTTATTTGAGTAAAAAGTAAACTTCTCAGGTGTACCAAGTTTAAAAGTTAACTATAATATGGTATTTTTTCTTTCATTTTTCTTGGTAGAAATGGGTTTTAGTATATGTATTAGTTTGTATTCTAAGCTAGAAGAAGCAACATGGGAAACTAATGAGCTTTTCAAATCAGTCTGTACGTATACATCTCTGAGATACAAAATGAAGAAGATATGATTAAATCTGAGGAGCCAGAAGAGAACAGAGCAGAAGAGAACCACCAGGAACTTATTTTGTTTTAGCTCAGAAAGGGGTTAAGTGGAATTGATACTTTATAGTTGTCAAGTCATTTATTGCTTGGGATGGAAAAGGGGAATATAGTTCATTTTAAGGCAAGAACTTTTGTGGATTTTTATTCATGAGAATTTGAGACATTTATTCTTAGATAAGGTCATCACTGAGGTTACCCAATCTGTTTTTGTTTTGACTATCTTCAAGCAAAGCTGTGTCAGTGATTCTACATATATATGTGTATACATACCCTCATCTATTCATAATCCAAAGTAATCCAAATTATGTAATCCAAAGTAAGATGCTATTGGTTAAGTGTTTACTATTTGCAAATGCCATATGAAAATGTGCTATATAAAACAATGAGAGTTAATATATCAAACTGTAAATAATTTGAAAAATACCTTTATCATAAGGGAAGAGGACATAGATATATATTCAACTCATGTGGTGATGGATCTTATGTTTTTGGCATGAAAGCAATCTTAATCTGGATTTTTCTTACATATTTATGTACAAAATGGTAGTTTTGCCATCACTTGCATGTCTTTTAAATTTATTTTTCTAGTTCGACAACATTTTATGTTAGCCATTCCATACGTGATACTTCCATACTTGATACTTAGATGGAAACAAATGATTAATAATTAGAATTATCAAATAATTTCTCTATATGGTATGAATTATAAAGCTAATGTATATTTTTATATTAGGTTCTTTTCCTACTTATTTAGATAATAAGCAAACCTATATATGGATATATAACTTGATTTTTTTCCTAGGAAATGTCAAGCCTGTTTAATTGGTTAATTGTGTGTCTGTCTGCATATATGCACACTTTTATACGTAGTGTGTATATATGCACACACATATACATAGTGTATATATACAAATATATGTATATATGCAAATTACATACACACATATATTAACACAGATATACTCAATGTATGCGTTTATATATGTATATAAGTATATATGTAATATACGCAGACTGTGTGTGTATGTGTATATATATATATATACACAAATATGTAGGCTGTGCACATATATGTGTATATACATACATGTATACATAATTGATATGTGTCATTGATTTGATAAAATTGATATACATTGATAGAATTGATACTATATATAATTATATGCAACACACGTGTGTATGTGTGTATAATATTGTATAGATATATACACACACACACAAGCTTTGTGTACATATACACTATGTTCTATGGTAATTTCTAGGTGTACTATCCTCCACCTACCAAAATGTTCTTGCTCCATTATAACCAAGACATGATAGTTAAGAAAAACCAATTGAAGCAGGGACTACATATGGCATAATATATAACATTCCACACCTGTAGTCTTCCATTTCTCTGCTAAAATAAAGTAAGTATTTTACCCCTTCTCTGGGTCCAAGATTGGTCATTAAATTATTTAGTAAGCACTTAGTGTCATTGTAGTGTCTTTTTCAATGTACTTTATAATTGCTCTTATGTTTTTTTAAGAGAAGAAAATATTGTGGAAATTCTAAACAGGAGTACTGACAATTTCTTTCCTTACATTACTGTCATTATATTATTTTAGGAAGCAAGAAGGAAATAGATGAATCTCAAAGATTGACTTTCTGTTTCTTCTTCTAGCATCATGTGTCATGTTATCAAAAAGAAAAGTACAATGATATTAAAGTCTTTGGCATTCTATACATAAAAGCAGTGAGGATTCTGAAATAACTGGAAAGTATTAATTAAAAAAAGATGACACTATAAATGTGAAAGCAGAGAATTCAGACGGGAATGAATTTGACAGTTGGGAATTTTTCCTTTTCAAGACTCTTCTATCCTGTCCCACATTTTATGGCTAGATTTTTCTTTAGGAGATTTTTTTAAGTATGACTCAAGTTTTAAGTCCTTAGGACTCAGAGCAATCCGTTAAAGTGATGTTGGGGGAGAGGGGTAGTCACAAGAGGTCACTTTTATTATTACAGAAATTGAGGTTAGTCATGAAAGACAGAAAGTTTTGCTTGGCAAGTCTTTTAAATTATCATTAATTATTATCACAAAGTCAATGATGCCCATGCTGTCATAGCCAAAGTATTAAGAAAACAAACCCATAAGCCCCATTCAGAGCAGACGTAGAAGAGTTATCAGGAGTGGGCCAATTGACTTTCTTCTTAGAAGATAGAAAAGGTCGGATTGTCACTCTTCTGGAAAAATTCTGTTCTCTTGGTTTTCATTTAGTTTTCATTCACGTATTATTTTAATTTGAAAAACGCATATTTGCTGATTAATTAGGTCATGTGGAGGTTAAAGAGAAAAATACTTTGTAATTTTTGTTTGGCATAGGAAAAGATGTATACATACATTTCCCTCTAAAGCAATCAAACAGTATGTCGAAGTGCATGTATATATGTAATTGTGAATTATGATTAATCCTTAATTCATTAATATCATAGGCATGAAAAATAGTAGGGCCTCTGTACTTTTTACAGGAAAGATTAATTTGTCAAAATGTTATACTCCTTAGCAGGATACAAATGATTCTGATTTAGTGTAACAAATTAAATCTAGTGGCAGGATCTGGATCTAAGAAAATGATATGGCAAATTAAATAAGTGGCTGTCAACTATGTGTTGCCATCAACATGTTTACTTCATTTCTGGTCCTCTCTGCCCTATTATTCAGAAATGAAATCCCTCTCTGCCACTGTGACTTCCACATAAAGTTGGATGCCCTATTACTTTTCATTGTCCATTAATTTGATTGTTTCCTGGTCGTCTCTCTTACAGGCCGTACAGGGGACAGGGTTAGCTTTTATTGCTTTCACTGAAGCAATGACCCATTTCCCAGCTTCTCCCTTCTGGTCCGTGATGTTCTTTCTGATGCTCATAAACTTAGGACTCGGCAGCATGTTTGGGACCATAGAAGGGATTATCACACCGATTGTCGATACCTTCAAAGTGAGGAAGGAAATACTTACTGGTGAGTCTTCTCATGTATTTTATGATTCGTTGGATTACTAAGATGGTTTTCATTCGAGTGAAGGATCAAGGAAGGAAAGAAGTGTTTATTTTCTGTTTTGGCTTTTACGTGCATGAAGTCTATGTTCTGAAGTTACAAAGGTTAAAATATGGTGGAGCTAGAATTCACACCCAGATCATCCAATCCCACATCTTGTGCTCCTTTCTTCTCTCAGAACTCCCTCAGCTTTTTGTTGTAAATCCTTTTATTTTTTTTTTGAAGGGGGGAAGGCAGGGCAATTGGGGTTAAGTGACTTGCCCAAAGTCACACAGCTAGTAAGTGTGTCAGGTGTCTGAGGCTGGATTTGAACTCAGGTCCTCCTGACTCTAGGGCCGGTGCTTTACTCACTGCACCACCTAGCTGCCCCTGTAACTCCTTTTAAAAAAGTTTTATTACCCATATGTTTGAGTACAAACACCCTACTCAGGCCCCTTGTTTGGATGTGAAAGTGACCCGTCATTCTTGAAGGCGGGGATAGTGAATTCTGAGCTCTGGCAAGCCTTGTCAATCTCAAAAGGCTTTGAGTGCAGATCTGGCAGTAGGTGAATGTCTGTGGTGGCCAAGCACTAGCCTGTGCTACTTCAGAGAGGCCATAAGATGATGGTGTATTGCTGGCCATAATAGCTCAGGAAACGTGGCGGGAGGAGCCAAGATGGTGGAGAGAAGCCAGAAAGTTGCCTGAGCTCTCCCCAGTTTCCCTCAGAAACAACTGTAAATCAAAGCTCTAAATGGATTCTGGAGCGATAGAAACTACACAAAGATGGAATGAAACAATTTTCCAGCTTAAGATTACTTAGGACTTCAGGAAAGGTCTGTCTCACTTGGGCAAAAAAGAAGCGCAGCCCAGCACAGACAGGTGTCTAGACAAGCCAGCCAGAAGATCTTAGCCACAATACCAATCAGCAACTGAGGCCCCCTCTGTTCTGGATTAGAAGGCCAGCTGTGAGGCCTCCAGCCCCAGTGCAGAAGCCAAATTGAGAACCCTGGAAACCAAGCAACAACAGGTGCAGCTAGACTGGGCCACCCCAGTGCAGTGACCAGGTCCCTGGAGCCCAGCACAAGGAGCTTGGGACAGTGCCTCGTATCCCCCAGGAGTAGAGCTCAACTTTAAAAACCATGCAGTCAGCAAAAAAGCGAGCAAGATGCGTAATAGTTCAGGAAGGCAGTCTGCTGAGATATAAAGGAATTATTACCCACTTCAATAGGGTTGATCCTCTCAGAGAAACATGCACAATTCTGTAAGAATAACAAGAATAAAACCAATGGGATTTTTTAATGTAATGGCATTAAAATGTTTTTAAGTATCCATAAAGTGCAGAGTAGTCAACATAAAGCAATGTATGGACTCTCAGGATGTCTGATACATTTTCATTTAAGATTTAAACCAAATAGATAAGATCAAAATGGAAATATGACCTTTTTCAGTCATCAGTCGCAGTATACACAGAGCATTGGTGCCCAGCAGTCCCTTACTCTGGCTGGTTGGAAGACATCACATGAAAAGACATAAATTCATTCCTAGCAGACAGAAGGTGATTGGTTACAGATTTCAGAGTCAGCTATGAGTATACAATCAGTCCATTGGCTTACTTAGAACAAAGGTTAAAATAATCACCAGTTTAAAAGACGAGATTACCAAATCATTTTCTTTTAAAATTATCCTATGAATAAATGAAAAGGCATTTGTTAAGTGTATATTATGTGATAAGCCCTGGGGATAAAAACACAGAATCTATCTTTAAAGTGTTCAGATTCTAACAGGATGAGAAGTGTTATTTCCAGGGAAGTGGGTTTGGTTTTAGAAAACCGCAGGTATAGAGAGTGCAGCTGTAGGGGAATAGATCTGACTTTCTGTGAGCAATGAGTGTAGCAGCACTAGATGGTGCCTGGAGTGGCATACAGTTGGCAAGAATTTTGCTAGGGTGAAAAGTGAAGTATGGCTGGAAGCTGGCTAGATATAGTGAGCCTTGGGAAACACTCACAAATCAAAATGATGTGAGCCATTAGCACTAAGTAGTTAATTTTTATTGATAGTTTTTAATTGCCAAACTTGAAGATTAACTTATTTTTCTTGTTTGCTCTTTTTCTCCAGTTGTCTGTTGTCTTCTAGCATTTTCTATTGGCCTGATATTTGTGCAACGTTCTGGAAATTATTTTGTCACAATGTTTGATGACTATTCTGCTACCTTGCCTCTGCTAATTGTGGTCATTTTGGAGAATGTTGCCGTCTCAACTATTTATGGCATAGACAAGTAAGTTTCAAAATAATCTAATTTGGTCATTTTAATTTTGGTCTTGGAATACTCATGGACCATATTTCTATCATCAGAAAAAAGTGGGGTGTTATGGAAATGAGAGAAAACTTTAAAATAAAATGATAGGTTGATAGGTTCTTCCATTATTAAAGGCTTCTTCCTCTGATGCCTGGATTCTGCCATTATTAGAAGCTTCCTCTAATGCCTGTGTTTTCAGAGGTTATGCCTGTAGAATATCCCAGCTTTTGTCTAACCCTAGTAAGCTAGAAAGATTTTTATTATGAGCTCATTGTCTCTGTCTCTCCCCTGTCGTTTCTTTCTCTCTCTCCCTTTCTGCCACACTCTTCCTTTCTTTCTCATTCACTTTCTTTTTTATGCTCTCTCTCTGTTTCTCTCTCCCTCTCTCTCTGTCCCTCCCTCCCTCTCCTCTCTCTCTCTCTCCCTCTGCCTCTCTCCCCCTCTATCTCTCTCTTTCTCCTCTCTATTTCTTTCTCTCCCTCTCTCCCATTCCCACCCTCCCTGTACATAGGTCTCTCAGGCTATACTGCATTTCTAATTAAATTCTAGTTGGGCAACTTACTTAATTCGGGTTTTTCTTTATAAGTCTTTAAGTTACAAGGGAACTGATAAGTGACATAACATTTGTTGCAGCATAAGCTCCTCACTGCTACCTTTACACTGTCATAGAATGAATTGCTCCTTTCATACGAGCAAACCATTCAGATGTTAATACCCTCTTAATTGAATAAAATGTTAGCTTCTGGATGGACGTTTTCCTAAAACATAGAAAACTTCCTTAAACACAATCCCTAAATAAAATCGATCCTCGATGACTCCAGATGCCTGAGGTGAACATCAGTGGCTGTGCTCGGCTCTGATATAATGCTGTCTGGGGAATGAACAAGGTGCTTAGGACTTTCCTCAGTGGAACCCCAACTCTTTCTATTTTCTTGTTCTGACCTAAATATTTTATTGTTGTAGAAGTAAGTTTATATTTACTGCAGGTGGCTATCACGGCTATCCCTTTTTTACCACTTGAATTATTATATTGAATTATATATTTAATATATATAATACATAAAATACATATATATAATATTGAAATATACATTGAATATATATTATATATAATATATTGAATATGTATTACATGTTTATATTATATATATTGAATATATTATATATATATTGAAATATATATTGAATTATTGCCCCAAAGAAACTATCACAGAATCAGTACATTTATTTCAGTTGTCGTTTGTTGTTCCACTTAACACAGCGTCTGGCCCAGACCAAGTGCTTAATAAATGCTTGAGTAATTTTCCACTATTGAATCATTTGGACCAAACCTGAATTTCATTGGTAAGGAGAACTTCTAGTGAAGAAATTACCTCCACCAATGTAGCATTTCCCACTTTTTGACTAGAATCTTAAGAGATATCTGGGAAAATGAGAAGTTGTGACTTACCTAGGGTCACAAGGTCCTTCTGTAGCAGGGGTTAGATTTTAACCTAGATTTTCTTGACTTCAAGACCAGCCCTCTATCCATTTTGCAAATCAATCTCCATCTTAGTGAGAGCGAAAGCTAGAGTGTAATTTCAAAGGCTATGGTGGACACAATTAATGAAGGGAATGCCAAGCCTCTTCTTTAAGGAAAGTGGTCTTGGATTTACTTTTAAGAGTATCCCAGGTCATTCGTTGACTGGAATTGTTTACTGAAGGAAGCAAAGTGATGGGAAAGGATCTTTGATTATTTGTTGTTTTCAGGTTCATGGAAGATCTGAAGGATATGCTAGGCTTTGCCCCTAACAGATATTACTTCTACATGTGGAAGTATGTGTCTCCCCTAATGCTGTTGTCATTACTGATCGCCAGCATGGTTCAGATTGGATTAAGTCGACCTGGCTATAATGCATGGATAGAAGACAAGGTAAAAACAGTGAATTTCATTTTAAATAAAATTTGTTTGTAAACTCCAATGAATGAAAACTGTTGCTTCTAATACTTTAGTTTTCTGCATATCCTATACCAGGACTGTCCAAAATGCGGCCCACAGTGCGATTTTATGTGGCCTGCCTGTGTTTACTACGCGTATGGAAATGGACATAAATTCTTTAAAGTATTTGTGTCCATTTCTGTGCTTGTGGTGGACACAGGCAGGCTGCATGGGGGCACATGGCCTGTGTTTGGACAGTCCTGCCCTATACAAAATGGGGTTACTTCTTGTGTAAGGCTCTTGAAAATTATTTTCTTATTCCCCAAATCCATAAAATCCAATTTGGTTATTGTTATTGTTTCCTTTCAATACCTTGTTAATATTGATTAATAGCTATTTTCCATTACTAATAAAAAAAGAATGTGAAAATCATTTTGTCTTTCTAGAAAACTTTTTACAAGAAAACTTATTCAGCAAATTTTCAGGAATATTTTAGCTTAAATATATTTATATTACTAGAATATATATTCCCCCAGGATACAGTAGCTACATGCAAATAGCTATTATATAAAATCACCCTATTCAGTCTCTTAATTGCTATGACTATAGTAAAATCTATATTTATTACAGATTTTCCAGAAAGTGCAAGATGAAGTATCTAAGTTTTTCTAACTATCTAGGGAATTCTAGCAATTTAGACCGATGGAAACAATCTGAATAATTCAGAGCTTTCCTACCCCATCAGCCTTTTCCTCAACTGACTTAATAATTTAGGCAATGTCTTCTCCATGGACAATTTGAATAATGGGATTTCATAGCTAGCAGCTACATTTTCTCAAGTGATAAGGAAAAGTATACTCCAAAAAAGGAAAATCTAAAAGTTTTCTATATACATCTGTTTTCTGTAAGTCACTGGGCTAATATATGTTTCTGTCACTGGAATACAGTTATATCTATCCAGTATCTCTATGCTTTAGTGGAAATAAAAGAAGATATGTTATGATAATGTTTATATTTTGTTGTTTTCATCAGGCTGCTGAAGAATTTTTGAGCTTTCCAATTTGGGGCCTGGCCCTCTGTATATGTCTGATGGTGTTAGCAATACTTCCTGTCCCAATCGTCTTCATTGTTCGCTGCTGCAACCTTATCGATGATAGTTCTGGCAATTTAGCGTCTGTGACCTATAAGAGAGGACGGATCATTAAAGAACCTTCTAATTTAGAAGGAGATGATGCCAGCCTCATTCATGGAAAGATAGCAAGTGAGGTGCCTTCTCCAAATTTTGGTAAAAATATTTATCGAAAGCAAAGTGGTTCTCCAACTCTTGATACAGCTCCCAATGGACGGTATGGAATAGGGTATTTAATGGCAGACATGCCCGACATGCCAGAATCTGACTTATAGCTTCAAAACAAAACAAAACAAACAAAAAACCCCAAATCACCTTGTATTTAATTTTTATCACTGAACATTGGCTCTACTAAGAGAAGCATCAGAGGCTTCACTTACCAGAGTGCGATCTCAGGTGTTCCATGTCTCCGATCTTTAATCCCGACAGTACATGGTACAGTCAACTGGAGCATCCCCTTTGGGTTCTTTAGTTTACATTTGCATTGAAGGGATTACCAACAAATCTTTCCAATGACCTAGTTCCTTCATGCTATCCAAGGTTTTTTTTTTTTAATTCTCTCAATTGTATTTTAAGATATTTCTATCTTTAAAGAACAGGTGTTACCTCAGTTTGTAATAATAACTGGATTTAATAATATCAACAGTTCACAAATAATGTACCTTAAAAAATCATCCTTTTGCCTTCAGGGTAAATCCCCAGTATTCAAACGAACTCCTAAGCTGTTCAGTAAGTTTGTGTATCTCTGTGCAGCTGTATAGGTATACTGTGTAGATAAGGGTGTACTTATTTTGTTAGATAATGAGGATGTAGGCAATTTGCTTGAAGAAACCTGCAAAATATTTTCTTATGTGATAGATAGCTGTATAGAGCAGTAGCATCAGAAAAACAAGGCAGCACTAATACAAGCTAGATTCCTGGGTCACTGGGGACTATATGAGTTGTAGCTGTATATTTTGTGTAAAAATTTGCTTTTTTCAGTGTGAAAATGATGTAAGAGTGAGTCACTCAAGACTCTTAAGGATTGTGCAGATTTTGCATTTTTTTCTATGCCGTGTGCCTAAAAAACTTACTTGATATTTATTGTGGTTCCAAGATTATCCATAGTATATTTATATCAATATACTTCTAATGTATATATGTATATTATTAGTACTGTATGTACTGGTTTGATAACTCAAAAGCAAGACGGCCTTTTGTTTAGTGAATTTCTTTTTTGCTTCTGTTTTTGCGAAAAGAAATCCTCTTGTATGCATTTTTGTTTTGTTTGGTTTGATTTTGAGTCAGTAAATTGTCAAAAATTGTACGGCATTCCATTTGAATCTACAAATAAAGAAGATGACAAAAATGGTTGATGATCGTGTTGCTTTTTAAGGTGCATTATTTTCTTTGGGCTCATGAGTTGTTGGTAATCTGAAGGAGTGGTGAACCAAAATGCACATCATGGTTTTAAAGGCCCAAATGGGGTAGGTCAATAAAATTATTTGTTTTCTTTAGACAGGGGGGAAATAGAATATCTTGACTCAGCTCAAATAATATCTTCTGCTATGTTTGCAATCCTATAAAATATCTCTCCTTTAAACCTATTGGCATTTAGGTTATTCACTTTATAAAGTTTCACAAAATAACACCTTTAAAAAAACTAAGACAACACAAACATCTAATACGTTACCATTTTCTAATAATAGCCTTTTTATTTTCCTGTCTTCTTAAGGAGGCTTTGTTTATAATTCTTGATGTTGAGCTCTCTAATGTTGTTTTTTTTCAAATGTTGCTAAAATATTGCTTCCATTTTACCACAGCAGGCAACTATCATTTTGTTTCAGGCAGCTTTTCTCTCTCAATAGCGTCGGTTCTCATTTATGCTGGTGGGGTAAGAAGGGTGGAGATGCTGGTTCAAATGAATAGGCTACTTGTAAAAGCAGAAAATGTTCTGTAGTAGATAGAAAGCTGGCCTCAGAGCCAGTAATATCTAGATTTATGTCTAGCCTCTGAAACATTCTAATATACAGGGTAAGTCGCTTAACCTCTCTAATGCTAAATATATTTCAGGGAAGGTGGTGACCTACATTTCTAGAGTTAGTCTCCTCATCTAGAACCTTCCTATGCCAATAAAATCACAAATCTAGCCTCTCTCCTTATTCATATTTTTAAAAACAGATTTTTGTTTTTATATTACTTAGATCTCTCTCTCTCTCTCTCTCTCTCTCTCTCTCTCTCTCTCTCTCTCTCTGTCCCTTTCTCCTTTTTTTCTCTCAATGCAGTTATTTTCTGGCAGACGTCTCACCCCCTTGTAGCCCTAGAAAGCCACCCCTTATAGCAAAGAATTTTTTTTTAAAGACAGAAAAACTCAGCAAAATCAATCAGACTCTTGAAAAAAAAAATATGTGCCATGTTCCAAAACCCATGGACTTTCACCACTACAAAAGATTTGGGTGGGAGAAAGCATCTTTTCGTATCTTGTCTTCGGGGCAAAACTTGTTCTTTGTAATTTCATAACATTTACTACTAATTGTTTTGTGGTGATTGTTTTTTCCATTGAGATTGTGGCAGTCATTGGTGTATATTATTTTGCCGGGTCTGATTACTTCACTTTGCATTAGTTCGTCTAATTCTTTCTACTCTTCTCTATATTCGTCATTGTCTCTGCTTATTGTTTAGCAAAGGATCATTTAAAAATGACAGGGCATAGGCTTAAAGCTAGAAGTGATCTTCAAGGCCATCTAGTCCAACCCTTTCATTTTAATAATGAGGAAGCTGAGGCCCAAAGAGATTAAATCAATTACTTAAGGTCACTAGGACAATTAGATTCGAATCCAAGTCCTCAGACTTCAAAGCCAGAACTCACTCTCCATTGTACTGTGTTGCCTCTTATGTTGAGCTAGAGAGGGCGGCTCCAATCACATTTGTCACTTTCCCCTTCTCAAACACTTATATGCCATTGGTTAGAACCCAAATTAATGAAAGCTGTATCTCAGCAATAAGTTAAATTCGTGACTCGATAATAGAAATCCTTGAGGTTTTCTTTTCCATACCAATAGTATTAAACATTAGCCATAGCCCTTACCCCTCACATTTTTATCAGTGTTCACAGGCAGGCTGCCTCCATATCTTACCCATTTTGATTTTGTTAATAGCTCTGAATTATCTTCCTTCTTTGTTATCAGCATGGCTCAGATCTCCACCAAGTCATCCCTCTAATGTATTAATACTGGAACTAGTTCTCACGTTAGACCTAATGGCCAAACCAATATATGGTGGCTAAATCTCCAAAATTTAATTTATTGCCCAAGGCATATCTAGTTTTAAAGTCTTATTCAGATATTTTGCTTAATCTTCTTAGATTTGAGTTCTAAGATACTACAGTTATAGATTGATTCATTGACTTGTTTATACTTAAAAGGGAGATAAAATTTTTATGTTTCAGCAATCTAATATTTGTGATTAAATATTTTCTTTGAATATCATTTACCAATTTCAGTCACTGTTGATATTTTTATTAATAACACGTGATTGTTGAACATAACCATAATGGGAATAAACCACTCCCTCCATTTCAGCACACCAAATCCTTCTTAATAGCTTTCCTGGGTACTTGTCTACTTAAAAGATCCCTGGCTTTCCTTCCACATTCTGGACATATCCAAGGACTTCTGTCCATATGGAAAGACGGCCTTTTGTTTAGTAAATTTCTTTTTTACTTCTGTTTTTGTGAAAAGAAATCCTCGTGTATGCATTTTTGTTTTGTTCGGTTTGATTTTGAGTCAATAAATTGTCAAAAATTGTATGGCATTCCATTTGAATCTACAAATAAAGAAGATGACAAAAATGGTTGATTTCCATATTATGGACAATGTGATATCTATGAGTGTAAAAGTGTTCTTTTTGGTTTCTGGTTTCCAACGAATTTTTCTTCTAACAGTCTTTTGAGGGAGAATACAAGGACTACATCTTCATCACGATTGACAAGATGAAGAAACCAAGAGAGAATTTAAATGGCTTGACCAGGATTATGTAACTAGTAAGCATCAGAAACCTGACTTGAATCCAGGTCTGCCTAACTCTAAGAACAGTGTTTTTTAAACTATACCTCACAAATCATGGGAGCAGCGATGTGATGCAGTGGATAGAGTGCCTGGAGTCAGGAAGAGTCAATTTGGTGAGCTCAAATCTGGCCTCAGACACTTATTAGCTGTGTGACCCTAGGCAAGTCACCTAACCTGTTTGCCTCAGTTTCCTCATCTGTCAAATGAGCTGGATAAGTAAATGGCAAAGCCACTCCAGTATCTCTGCCAAGAAAACTCCACACAGGGTCACAAAAAAGTCGGACATAACTGAAACGACTGAACAATGACAACAAACCCAAATCATAGATTGTAAGAACTAGAAGGAACAGCAAGGTAGTGCAGTGGATAGAGAGTCGAATGTGGCAACAGGAAGTCAGGAGTTCAGATGCAGCCACAGATGCTTTCTAATTACGTGACCTCAGGTAAGTCAATAAACCTCTGTCTCCATTTTCTGGACTGGAAAAGAGGGTTAATGTAAGCTCTAAAACACCTACCTCCCAAGGTCGTGAGGTTTAAATGAGACAATTTTTGTAAATTGCTTTTCCTTCCTTACAGCACTCATATAAATGCTAGCCATTGACATTATTAAACTTAGTGACCATTTCAGGGTTTTTTTTTTTTTTTACCAGAGAACTCTTGGGCAGTCTTGATGAAACCTGTGGACCCCTTTACAGAAATATTCTTTAAAGAAAAAAAAAATCGAAAGAAATGCTCAATTTCAGTTAGAGGCTAATGCCATTTTCCCCTCAAGCTCCTGAAAGCCCAGGTTAACAACTCTTGATATAATCTAAACTTTTCATTTTAATAAGGACCTAGAGACCTTTAGACTTCAGTAATAATAATAACAATAATAAAGATGTTTGAGGCACCCGGTGATACCAAATGGATAGAACACTGGGCCTGGAGTCAAGAAGATCCGAGTTCAAATTTGGCTTCAGATGCTTAGCAGCTTTGTGACTCTGAGCAAGTCGCTTCACCTCAGCTTTCAATTCACAAATCAGGAAAACATGATCCTGGGGTCCAAGTAGGATTGTATAGCAGTACCAGCAACCACTGAATGTAGCAGGAAGCTGCTATTGAGTGGGGGTCAAGTTATAATGTAGCATATCATTTAGGTGAGATAGACCCAACTTTACCCATTATTTTAGAAGCCCTGGTCCTTGTCTTTGGTAAAATCCTTTTCCCTGTAATCAAGTGTACCCTTGATTTTATCCTAAGTGTAGTACAATAGCAGCTAGGCTAAGGGGAGGCACACTGCTGGGGTGAGTGCTTGTTGAATAAAGGGATTTAAAAAAAGGAATAATGGTTTTAGCATCTGCCTATGAGACCTTAGGCAAGTGATTTGTTGTTTTCAGTCTGGGGGTGTGGATTTGAAGGAGGAGTGAGGAATAGGTATTTATAAAGCACCTACTGTGTGCGAGGAACTGTGCTAAGCATTTTGACAAATATGTCATTTGATCCTCACAGTTCAAGGTAAGTGCTACTATTATCTCCATGCCCTTGCTGTAGATATTTTTCTATCTGTAGAAAGTCCTGCAGATACCCCCTCCCACATACACATACACCCTGATTTTCATCTTGTGTGGGGTGGTGAGACCACCCGAGTACCCCAATAATTCACAGAGTCTTCTCAGGTAGGGACAGAAGAGGAATTAATTTTTATTTTACAAATCTCGTGAGATTTGGGCATCACCTCCACTGGGATGGACTAGTAGAAGGAAGCAGATCACAAAGGCAAAGCACCAACATATATCCTATCGCAAAAGAACTCCCACCCACAACTGTCCCTCCTCTCCATTGGCTGGGAGGTGGGCTTACAGTCTAGGCGTGAAATGCTAGACAAAGAACCAGGAAATCGAGTATAGCCAACCCGAAACATATCTCCTTATTTAGTAACTAGTTGCCATTGTGGCAGTAATGTGGCTAAGGTAAAGAGGAGGAATGAGGAAAGAGGGAGGGGGCTTCCCAGAGCAGGGAAACAGCAACCCATAGGCGCTTATTGCCCCAGGCCTCGAATTCCTGAGATATAATCACATTCCTACAAGATTAAATCCCAAGGTCTGTTCTATCCTCTCACTGCCCCTGTTTATTGCAGCAATAATTATGTTTTCTCTCTCTGAAGTCTTCACAAGAATTATTCCCCACTAAATCTTTTAGGCACTTTTCATAATGACATTTTTTATGTTATCGTATATGTATCTTATTCCCTTGTTGAGTGAGTGAATGAATGAATAAATACAAAAATCATTATTACACACTTGGGATGTGCTAAGTGGAGGCATCTAGGTAGCTCAGAGTGCCAGACCTGGAGTCAGGAAGACCTGCGTTCAAATCTGGTCTCAGACACTAGCTGTGTGCCCAGGGCAAGTCATTTAATCTCTGTTTTCTTTAATCCACTGGAGGAGGAAATGGCAAACCACTCCTGTTGATGTTGTTCCAGGAGAGGGCTAATGATATCATGAGGGTGATGTCTTGCCTTGTGTGTGATTGGGATTTAAATGAGTCGGAGCTGTACAAAATTATCAGCCTCACAGCTTCCTCTAGAGTCATTCAAGTCCAATGGTGAGACAAAAGTCAAGATGGCTGGAGATGGCCCAGGATGCAGGGGCTGATCTTGGCCTTTCTCAGTTAGCTCTTACCCAGGTCTCACTTTACCTGAACCATTTCAGGTATTTCAACCATTTCAGCCCATTCAGTGACTAATGGCTAGGTAAGAATTGAGACAAAAGGTGGCCCCATTTACCATCATAAAACCATCAATCTTGGAGAGGAAGACCCTTGGAATTACCAGGCAGAACACAAAATAATTGCTGTTTACACTTATTCTAAGCTATCAGAATCTAAACAATGAGCCAGAGGCTTATGTTGGGGGCTATTATTGGCCATTCAATGAAAGAGTGATTTGGGTTTAAAACCATAGTTGAGCCCATTTGAAACACAATGGGCTTTTTATAGCCTGTTTTTTTACAACCGTATTTCAAGAAATCCTAAATGAAAACTCACACACCATAAAGCAAATTGTCCCAGCTTTTTGAAAATGAGAAAAACTGAATAGAAATAGAAACATTAAAAAAATAAACAAAAAAATGTAGGCCCCAAATCTTAAAATGTTTTATAAAATATAAGCAACCAAAAATTGTTGTGGTCATTTTTAGTCCTTCATTCATGAAGAGGACCAATGAAATCACAAAGGTGATGTCTTGCCATGTGTGTGAATTAAATTTAAGTGAGGCAGAGCTGCACAAAGTCATCAGCCTCAATCTCTCCTCCAAAGTCATCCAAGTCCAGTGGTAAGACAAAAGTCAAGATGACTGGTGATGACCCAGAATGCAGTGAGTGACCTCAGCCTTCCTAAGTTAAGGTCTTTCTCAGGTTTCAGTTTGTCTGAAGCAACACCCATTCAATGACTGGGGGCTAGGTAAGGTATCTTTTCCAAGAAAATCCCATGGAGAGTATTGCTGTGATATGGTACACAGGGTCAAAAAGAGTCAGGCACAGCTGAATGACTGAAAGCAACAAAATGTGCCAAGCACTATACTGAACTGCGGGTGGGGATATAATTACTAAAACAAAGATAGTCATTACCTTCAAGGAGCAAGGGAAGAAAGGACTTTATCACAGGGAAAGCCAACAGAGAGAAGAAGCTGCATCCAGAACAGAGTATGGTGGTTTGAGAGGCTATAGGAATGCTGAATGGATTCATAGAAGAGTAGATTAACACACTTTTTGGATTAGAAGTAGCAGAGTTCATTTGATTGTGGCTCAAGAACTGAAAAAGGATGGGGGTTGTAGATGTGGTAGTCCGTGTGTGGCACCCACCAATCAGGATAGTAGTATTCCAGTATGAAAGGCTTGAGACCTCTGAGTAACAGCGTCTGGTCTAGTGGCAAGTGGGCAGGTGAAAAGATGTCTGGGGACTGAAATGAAAGAAGGCTAGGGCCTTCTTAGAGACAGTGGCAGTTTGGTGGCACAGTGGATGGAACTCTA
This sequence comes from Phalanger gymnotis, assembly GCA_028646595.1. Classification (NCBI taxonomy): domain Eukaryota; kingdom Metazoa; phylum Chordata; class Mammalia; order Diprotodontia; family Phalangeridae; genus Phalanger; species Phalanger gymnotis. Next base: position 189,353,335 of record CM053623.1, read on the forward strand.
GACCGGAGTTAGGAAGGCCTGAATTGAAAATCAGCTTCGGGCACTTACTGGCTGTCATTTCACCTGTCTGCTTCAATTTCCTCAAACACAAAACGGGGATAATAAGACCTACTTCCCTGGGTGGTTGTGAGAATAAAATGAGATATTTGTAAAGCACTTTGCAAATATAAAAACACTATGAAAATTCTATCTATGATAATAACTTATTGTTATTATTGCCATTATCATATTGGTCATAATCATCCACTTTCCATCAGCCAGCCATGAAAAGATAACTTTGGCCAAAAAAGGATATCCTTTGTTTTGTACCACACTCATTCTATAGAGCCTTGCTTCAAAAATGCAAACCACATTTTAAAAAGGAGAAATGAAAATAGGATTCTTTTTCTTCTCCTCTAGAAATCTTGTCATCATTGTCCTTGCTCTGTGTATTTAAAACACCACCTGAAGGAGCTTTTTTTTTTTTTAAGACTTCAAAACTTCTGACTTAGATGATTATCAAAACTCTTTGGGGCCACATGTGGCTCCTGTGTGGTACCACAGCAATACATGTAACAATGCCCTTTTTATGCCCATTGCTATCCTAGCTACTATTGTATTTTCTTTGAATCTATTGACTTTTTAAGGGTAAATTCAATCCCGAAGTCAGAAGATAAAGGCCCAGAGAGGCAACTGACAGTTTTCTGAGAATATTTTTTTTCCTGTGAAAAGACTATTACAATTACTTAGCATATTTAAAGGAATTCCCATAAAAAGTAGAAAGGGTGGGATGAGATTCTCAATAATGCCCATGTTCTGAGATAATTAAAACTAAAACTTGAGCTAATAAAATATGGTAACAGAATTGGGATTCTATGAGAATTGCTACGAGCATTAACTTAGTGGTTGGTCTTCCCATTAGCATCTCATTGTTATAACAACAAAATGCTGCAGAGAAATACAAGAATTTACACACATCAGTGACAAAGTCAATGGCCAAATAGAGAATTTGATTTAGGGCCTATAATTGCTCTCTTGAAATTCTGGTTGGAAAAAAAAGTTGTTTTTCTTTTCTTTCTCTTAATGACAAAGATAACATTAGACCAGAACCATTCCCAGTTAGTCATAATGTGGAGATACTGAGAAATGGGGAACAGTACCTAGTCTTCAATCTCAACTCTACCACTTGTTGTCTGTTTAACACTAAACAAATTACTACATTGCTTTAGGGCTCAGTTTCTTCATCATAAAACAAGGGCTATTTGAGGACTGGTTCTACACTACAGAGCATGATATGCCAAACTAGATAATTTAACTTCCAGCTCTTAAGGTTGGATTTCCTAATTAGAGTATTGATACTAGATGGTCATATGTAATTGAAGCCAAATGAAATGCCCAACAACTCGCAATCATTCATTAAAAGTTATGTGACTTCAAAAGTAATCTTTCTATATGGACAAAATTAACAGGATAATTATTCAGCATTCGGTAGTGACATGAGATCCTAGCTGTTTTTTTTTAATAAAATATATTTAAAGTAGTTGGAAACTTCACCTATATAGGAGGTGTCTAGTGTTTCCTTCAACTTACAAACAATCAAAATAGTATCTGAAAGAGTTAAATGCTGTAAAATGTGTCTCTATGTGTAAAAAAAAAAAAGTGAAATGAAAAGTTAGCCAAATTCTACCAATTATAGTCATCTAACTACAGACCTCAGCACCATAATTTGCCTTTTTGCCTGGTAGAAAGGTGAACAACAAACTAGATACAAATTCTGATCATAGTTGAATAAAGTAACTTACTTTAAAAATGTCAAAGTGAATATAGTATGTGGAATCAATATCCAATTTTATGATTACATCCTGCCTCTCAGAGTTTTGTCTTTGTGCATACTTGGTGAAATAACTTTTCCTCTCCAGGTCTCAGTTTCCTTCGCTGTAAATTGGAGAGGCTGGATTAGATCACCTCTAAATTCCCACCTAACATTAATGATCTTTGAATCTATGAATTCAGAAATGTCCTTCCCTCCAACCTTACCACCAACACATGTGTGTATGTATGTGTGTTTATGTATGATATATATATATATATACATTATGTCCATGTGTATCTATTCAGAAACTTTCTCCCCCACATGTGTTGTATTACATAAATACACACAATATAGAAATATATGCATGTAAATATACAATATATACATATACATATGTATAATATTCACACAAACCTATGCACATATATAATCAAAATAAATATGTGTACAGGGTGTCCCTAAAGTCTGGACACACAGGCAAATTGACAGCAATGTGGAGTTATTGCATTGAGTTCACATGAATGTTGCAAAGCGCATTAACCTTTGCATCACAAATGATGGAAATCATATTGGAGATGTTCCAATTAAATAAAATGTTGTTGAAAATTTCATTCATTTAATTTCTTGAAAATATACATTTTTGCCTATGTGTGCAGACTTTAGGAACACCCTGTATTTGTGTGTATATGTGCTATAATATATACAAATATATGTTGGTTTTAAGGTTAAGGGGAGGGAGTTTCCAAATATAAGTGTGTGTATATGTAGGTGTGTGCATATGTATAATACATTATGTGTATATATACATATATACATGCATACATTGATTCTGGTCCAGTCTCTGACACATACAGCCTGTGTTACTCTAGCCAAGTCACTTAACTTCTTAGTACCCTAAAAAGATTAGCTTGTTGAACAATCAGAGATCTGTTGGATTTGTGAGTGTGTGTGTGTGTGTGTGTGTGTGTGTGTGTGTGTGTGCATTTGTGAAATGCATACTTAACAGATCCTTGTTTTACATAATATTAGAATGATACATTATAATAATTATTAATAGAATTGTATCATATGTAATTATAATAATTATATAATTGTCTAAAATGCACAATAACGCACAAAAATAACTCACTTATCTCCTATCCTAGGTTTATTGTGGTTTTTTTTTCTTTTTGTGTATTGGTCCTAACTAGGAAATCTTTTACTACTGTTATACTTTTATGTAATCTTGAAAACCTGATGGTCAGCTGTTCTAATGACTCATGAAAGCTAATTACTATAATTTCTCTGTTATTCTTTTCTTTCTTTAACTACGTATTCATGGAATTTTGAACTTGTCTGGTTTACCTATTAGGACTGATTTCCTTTCATTGGGCAGAGTTGAGAATTAGATACCTCAAAGGCACGTGCTTCCTCTTGGGGAAACTCTCTTCACAGTGTTTCAACTAGTACGTGTGGACTGATAGAAAGAACATTTAATTTTTGGCTTTTATACTTTCAGTTATAGCAATGGTTTATTTCTGCCCTGATTATTTTCTGGGATAAATGATAATGTATTTACATTTCTCAGGTCTTTTATTTGCTACAGAAGCTCTCAAACTCAGTCAAAACTTTTTTTTTTAATTCAATTCATTAATCAGTCAACAAATTCTCACCAAGTGCAAAGTATTCTGCTGGGTATTGAGGTTTTAGATAAGACAGACTGCCTGACTGCAAAGAGCTTGCAGTCTAGTAGGGGTACCAAGGATACTATTTTGGTATCTAGTAAGCTACCAAAATAGGTAACTCTAATAAGCAAAGTAGTATGTGAAGTCTGAAGTTGAAGGTCATTATCAACCCAGGTATCAGGGAAGGCTTTATGGAGGAAATGATTTTGGAATTGGGCATTAAAGTAGTTTAAAAATCAAAGATGAACAGTTATATGAAACAAAAGCAGAAGATATGAATGTGGCCAGGAAAGAACAGAGAGTTGTCCAATTTGCCTCAAATATCCAGCTTGTGGAAGCAATATGAGACAAGGCTCACACATCCTGGCAGAGTCAAATTGCAGAAGACATTGAATGCCAAACAAAATCTGAACCATACTCAGTGGGCAATAGAAAGCTATTGAACAATTTTGAGCAGAGGAGTGACATGATTGTGTATAAAAATCGTTATCCTGGCAGCAGGATGAAGTCCGAAATAGAGGGAGAATAAAGTGGCATTGTAACCACCTGAAATAAGGCTGTGATGACTGTCCATTCAGGGTGGTGACAGTATAAATAGAGATGGGAGAAACTGAAGAAATATTAAGGAGATGGTATTGACAGGGGCTTGTATGTAACTGATTAGATGTGAAAAGTGAAGGCCAAGGAAGAGTACAAAATAGTCTTAAGGTGCCTACTTGTTGCAAAGCACTGTACCAAGGTGTGGGGATAAAAAATATAGGGTCTGGGCTCTCAAAAAGTTTACAATCTAATAGTGGGGAATGTGTGTGTGTGTGTGTGTGTATGTGTGTGTGTGTCCGTATGTTTGCTTGTTTCAGTTCTGTCTGACTCTAGGTGACCTCATTTGTGGTTTTCTTGTCAAAGATACTGGAGTGGTTTAACATTTCTTTCTCTTATTCATTTTACAGATGAGGAAACTGAGGTAGACAAGGTTAGATAACTTGCCCGGGGTCCCATAGCTAGTAAATGGCTGAGGCTGGATTTGAACTCAGGTCTTCTAAACTCCAGGCCCAGCATTCTATCTACTGTGCTATTACTTGCTGTGTGGATGTGCGCGCACACTCTGCCCCCCTCTTTCTTTCTCTCTCTCTCCACACATATATGTATATATGTACATATATGTGTATATGTATGTGTGTGTGTTTGTATTTAAAATAAAAGGCAGCTTGTACTAAGAAGAAAGAAAAGGTCTAAAGTGTTATAAGAGATTTAAGGGGACAGGGTCATCAGAGGAGGCTTTCTAAAGAAGCGGGAACCATGTTGGACCTTGTATCTGAAATCAGTGACTTCAGAAATTTACTTGGGTAGTCATGTGAAAGATGAACTGAAAAGACAAGAGAAAGTATAATCTTTAGTTTGTAGTTCATTAGGTATGGGAAGCAAGGAAGATTGAAAAGTCATGGTATGCACAGGACAGGAGTCTGTTGAAGGACAGGAGGCAACAGTGGGGCACCTGTTGCCATGAGACATGCACTCCTGAGGCTTGCAGCCCACAAGGTTTGAAACTTGCCTTCTTGAGCTTCCGGGAGTCATAATGGCCAGGTAAACGGTTCTCATCCCTCCCTCCCTGACCCAGAGAATACCTCTGGAAAAACCTTGGAATAGAGGAACCAGAAGTGGGGCTTCAGTAGCCAAACATCTGGAATTTCTGAGTCCCAGAAGAGTGAGGCAAGCAAGGGTCAACACCAGGAACCCAGATATGCCTTTGCACAGCCAGGGGAAATGGCAGACACCAGCACAGACAACAAGTGAGACCACCAATGCTGGAGAGCACCCCCAGGGGAAGAAAAAAATTCTGGCAGCCAGAAAGCCCCTCCCCCACACTTTAGGAAACCAGAGGCCATAACATGTACAGCCAGTACCTAGGCTCACAATTCCCAGAACAAGAAACCTGGGACAGAGCTCCCCAGCAGAAATCCACTGTAAATCCAGGAAAAAGCTAACCAACATGAAGAACACTAAAAAACTGAGGACCATTGATTCTTTTTATGGAGACAGAGAAGATCAAAATGCCAGTTTGGAAGAGGACAGCATTGACACCATACATGCATCTGATACCTCAAAAGGGAATATGAACTGGTTTCAAACCCAAAAAGCATTCCTGGAAGAGCTAAAGGAGGATTTTAAAAAACAAAATTAAGGTGGTAAAAGAAAAAATGGAAAAAAAAATTATTGATGAGAACAAATTTTTAAAAAGTAAAATTGGTGAAATAGCTAAGGAGATACAGAGCCTAACTGGAGAAAACGACACCCTGAAAGGTAAAATCAACCAATTGGAAAAGGAAACTCAAAAGCAAAATGAAGACAGCAATTCATTAAAAATTAGAATTGAGCGAGCAGAAGCTAATGACTCTATGAGGTAACAAGAAGTAGTCAAACAAAATGTAAATAATAAAAATTAGAAGAAAATGGTAAATGTCTGATTGGAAAAACAACTGACCTGGAAAATAGATCCAGGAGAGACAATTTAAGAATTATTGTTCTACCTGAAAACCGTGATGAAAAAAAAAAACCTGGACAGTATCTTCCAAGAAATTATCAAATATAACCACCCAGAGGTCCTAGAACCAGAAGGGAAAATAGTCATCGAAAGAATCCACTCTGGATCATGTAGGATATTTCAGCTTCTGCATTAAATGATAGGAGAAACTGGAATATCATATTGCGAAAGGCAAAGGAGCTTGGACTGCAACCAAGATTAATTACCCAGCAAAACTGAGCATAATTTTCCAGGCAAGGAGATGAACATTCAATGAAATAAGGGATTTCCAGACCTTCCCCATGAAAAGGCCAGAGCTCAATGGAAATTTTGATCTTCAAATACAAAACTCAAAGAGACAGAAAAAGGTAAACGGGGAAAAAACCCCACAAACCTTGTTAATCAATAAGGGCAAATTGTTTCCATCTTTATATAGGATTACATTGTTTTATATATGTTTTACATATATATATATATATATGTCAATCTTGAGACTAGTACAGTTATTATGACAATTGAAAGGGCTACACATAGACTGTGGGTGTCAGTATAAAATAACTGATATAATGATAAAAACATAATTAAGAGATGTAAAGGGAAGATTCTGGGAGAATGAGGAGGTAGTAGAAAAGGGTAAATTACCTCACATGAAGAGACACAAAAACATATTATAGTAGAGGGAAAGAAGGGAGGGAGAAGAATAGTATATGAGCTTTACTCCCATTGGATTTGGTTCAAGAAGAGAATAACATACTCTGATAAGTGTAGAAATCAAACTTGTCCTAAGGCTGTAGGAGGGGAAAGGAGAAAGAAAATGAAGGTAGTAAGAAGGGAGCAAAGAAGTAGCAAGGGGAAAAGGGTAAGATAAAGGAAGAGAATCAAGAGGGAGGGTAAATTGAGGAAGGCAGTGGTCAAAAGTAAAACTCTTTTGAGGAGTGTAAGGGAGAGGGAGAAATAAAAGCATAAACAGGGAGGGGAAACAGGATGGAGAAAAAGACACAGCTTGTAATCATAACTGTGAATGTGAGTAGGATGAACTCTCCCACAAAATGGAGGTGGATAGCAGAATGGATTAAAAACCATAATCCTACAATATGTTGTTTACAAGAAACACATTAGAAACAGGGGGATACACATAGGGTAAAAGTAAAAGGCTGGAGTAGAATATATTATGCTGCAGCTAAAGTAAAAAAAGCAGGAGTATCAATCCTAATCTCAGACAAAGCAAAAGGAAAGATAGATCTAATTAACAGAGATAAGGAAGGACACTATATCCTGCTAAAAGGCACCATAAACAATGAAGCAATATTATTATTTAACATATATGCACCAAGTGGTATAGCATGCAAATTCTTAGACAAGTTAAGGGAGCTACAGGAAGAAATAGAGAGCAAAACCACACTAGTGGGGTACCTCAACTTCCCCTTCTCTGAACTTGGTAAATCTTACCTCAAAATAAACAAGAAAGAAGTCAAGGAGGTGAACAGAATTTAAGAAAAGGCAGATATGACAGACCTCTGGAGAAAACTGAATAGAGATAAAAAGGAATATACTTTTTCTCAGTGGTACATGGCACATGCTCAAAAATTGACCATATGCTAGGGCATAAAAACCTCACAATCTAGTGCAGAAAGGCAGAACTAATCAATACATCCTTCTCAGATCATGATGCAATAAAAGTTATTTGTAATAAAGGACTGAAAAGATAAACTAAAAATTAATTGGAAACTAAATAATCTAATCCTAAAGAATGAGTGGGCAAAAGAACAAATAGAAGCAATTAATAACTTCATCCAAGAGAATGACAATAATGAGACAACATACCAAAACTTGTGGGATGCAGCAAAAGCAGTTCTTAGGGGAAGTTTTATATCTCTAAATGCTTATATGAATAAAATAGAGAAAAAAGGAGATCAATGAATTTGGCATGCAACTGAAAAAGCTAGAAAAAGAACAAATTGAAAATCCCCAGTTAGATACTAAATTAGAAACACTGAAAATCAAAGGAGAGATTAATAAAAGTGAAATCAAGAAAACTATAGAACCAATAAATAAAACTAGGAGCTGGTTTTGTGAAAAAAAAAACAATAAAATTGGTAAACCCTTGGTCAATTTGATTAAAAAAAAGGAAGAAGAAAACTAAATCACCAGTGTCAAAAATGAAAAGGATGAATTCACCTCCAATGAGGAGGAAATTAAAACAATAATTAGGAATTATTTTGACCAGTTGTATGCCCACAAATTTGATAACCTTAGGGAAATGGATGAATATTTACAAAAATACAAATTGCCCAGGTTAACAGAAGAGGAAATAAATTACCTAAATAACCCAATCTCAGAAAAAGAAATCGAGCAAGCCATTGATGAACTCCCTAGGAAAACATCTCCAGGATTTTTTGTGTGAAATTTATCAAACATTTAAAGTACAATTAATTCCCGTACTTTATAGACTATTTGGGAAAATATGTGAAGGAGTCTTACCACATTATTTTTATGACACAAATATGGTACTCATACCTAAACCAGGAAAAGTCAGGTTTTGTGTGTGAAATTTATCAAACATTTAAAGTACAATTAATTCCCATACTTTATAGACTATTTGGGAAAATATGTGAAGGAATCTTACCACATTATTTTTATGACACAAATATGGTACTCATACCTAAACCAGGAAAAGTCAAAACAGAGAAAGAAAATTATAGACCAATTTCCCTAATGAATATTGAGGCAAAAATTTTAAATAAAATATTAGCAAAAAATTGCAGCAACTTGCCAGGAGAATAATACATTATGACCAGGTAGGATTTATTCCAGTAATGCAAGGCTGAAATGCAACTGAAATATTGTTCAATATTGGGAAAACTATCAGCATAATTGATCATATCAATAACAAAACTAGTAGAAACCATGTGTTTATCTCAATAGATGCAGAAAAAGCTTTTGACAAAATACAACACTCATGAAAGAATACGAATAAATGGAGCCTTCCTTAAAATTACAAATAGCATCTACTGAAACCATTCAGCAAGCATTATATGTAATGGGGATAACCTAGATGCATTCCCAATAAGATCAGGGGTGAAACAAGGACATCCATTATCACCCCTATTATTCAATTTGGTACTAGAAATGTTAGCATTAGTATTAAGAGAAGAAAAAGAAATTGAAGGAATTAGAGTAGGCAAAGAAGAAACTAAATTATCACTTTTTGCAGATGATGTGATGATTTACTTAGAGAATCCTAGAGAATCAAGTAAAAAACTACTTAAAATAATAAAAAGCAACTTTAGTAAAGTTGCAGGATATAAAACAAACCCACATAAATCCTCAACATTCCTATACATTACTAACAAAGCCCAAGAGCAAGAGATAGAAATAGAAGTTCCATTTAAAGTTACAATAGACACTATAAAATATTTGGGAGTCTACCTGTCAAGACAAACCCAGGGCCTATATGACCACAATTATGAGACATTTCTCACACAAATAAAGTCATATCTAAATAAATAGAATAACAACAGTTGCTTGCGGTTAGGCTGAGCTAATATAATTAAAACTGACAATTTTACCTAAATTAATTTACTTATTCAGTGCCATACTAATTGAACTACCAAAAATTATTTTACAGAGCTGGATAAAATAATAACAAAATTCATCTGGAAGAACAAAAAGTCCAGAATATCAAGGGAATTAATGAAAAGAAATGCTAGGGAAGGTGGCCTAGCCATACCAGATATCAAGCTGTACTATAAAGCAGCTTTCATCAAAACTACCTGGTACTGGCTAAGAAACAGAGTTGTGGATCAGTGGAATACATTAGGTACACAAGATGCAGAAGTCACCGACTATAGCAATCTACTCTTTGATAAACCCAAAGAATCCAACTTCTGGGCTAAGAACTCACTATTTGAAAAAAAACTGCTGGAAAACTTGGGAAATGGTAAGGCAGAAACTAGGCATAGAACAATATCTTACATCATATAGCAAAATAAAGTCAAAATGAGTTCATGATTTAGAAATACAGGGTATTACTCTAAGCAATTTGGGAGAGCAGGGAATAGTTTACCTGTCAGATCTATGGGAAAGGGAAGAATTCATGACCCAACAAGAGATAGAGAGCATTACAAAATGCAAAATGGATAATTTTGATTATGCTAAACTGAAAAGTTTTTGTATAAACAAAGCCAATGCAACAAAGATTAGGAGGGAAGCAGAAAACTGGGAGAAAATCTTTACAACCAATGTCTCTGAGAAAGGCCTCATTTCTAAAATATACAGGAAACTGAGCCAAATTTATAGGAATAAAAACCATTCCCCAATTGAGAAACGGTCAAAGGATATGAACAGACAGTTTTCAGAGGAAGAAATTAAAGATATCTATAATCATATGGAAACATGCTCTAAATCATTATTGATTAGAGAAATGCAAATCACAACTACTCTTAGGTACCACATCTCTCCTGTCAGATTGGCTAACATGACAAAACAGGAAAATGATAAATGCTGGAGAGGATGTGGGAAAATTGAAACATTAATATATTGTTGGTGGAGTTGTGAACAGATCCAGCCATTCTGGAGAGAAATTTGGAACTATGCCCAAAGGGCTATAAAATGTTCATACCCTTTGACCCAGCAATACCTCTCCTAGGGCTATATCCCAAAGAGATCACACAAGTGGGAAAGGGACCTGTACGTACAAGCATATTTATAACAGCTCTTTTTGTGGTAGCAAAGAATTGAAATCAAAGGGATGCTCATCGATTGTGTAATGGCTAAACAAGTTGTGGTATATGAATGTAATGGAATACTAGTGTGCTGTAAGAAATGGGGAAGATACAGACTTCATAATAACCTGGAAAGACCTACATGATCGGATGTTGAGTGAGAGGAGCAGAACCAGGAGAACATTGCACACAACCATAGACATATTGATTCTGGGATGACCAAC